>OZ024823.1:62444337-63644337 GCA_964016985.1 Anodontia alba | reverse complement strand
CAAGGTCAAGTTTGCTTCCCTATGCATTTGTATTGGCCCCATACGTTTGTATGGGAAAAATGTTGATAATTTCAAATGACTTCTCTTCTGAATGTTGCTCAAATTTCATATGGAGCCTCCTTGGGGCAGGGGAACAAAAGATTGCTAAAATGGTCATGGTCCATTGACCAAAATGGCTGCCATGCCCATATACGGTAAAAACCTTTAAAAACCTTCTTCTCCAGCACCAAATAAGCCCTGGGGCCTAATCTTTGCACAAGTCATCGGGGACAAATCTACCAAAATTGCTAAAATGATGGTCTTACTTTGATGTTTGACCTTTTTATAGCAAGGTCAAATTTGCTTCCCCATGCATTTGTATGGGCCCTATACATTTATATGGGAAAAATTTTGAAAATCATAATTTGGACATCTCCTCTATAATCCAGTTGAATTGAAACTTGATGATGAGCATAAGGGCGCTTAGTAGACACAAAATAGCTACATAAGCCGATAGAAAATCGAAGATGGCTGCTACAGCCACCATTGTGAAAATCAGTTTTCAACATCTCTTCCCAAACCTTTGGTCGCTTTGAGCGGAAACTTGCTCTGTGGCAACAGGATGACTTCTGGATCGAAAACAAGCTAAAATTGTGTCGATAGGAAATCCAAGATGGTCGCAATGGTTCCGTTCCATTGAACAAGATGGCTGCCAGAGCCAAAAATAGAAAAGCTACAAACGACATTTCATCCTTGGCCAATGGCCCGATTTCAAAATATTTGCATAGAAGTGTTCCTCCAATGGCCCTCTACCAAAATTACTAAAATGGTTCTGCTTGGCTGAACAAAATGGCGGCTAGAGCTAAAAATAGAAAAACTTTTAAAAGACATCTCCGCAGTCTGTTCCTCTTATGGCCCTATACCAAAATTGCTAAAATAGTTCCACTCGGCTGAACAAAATGGCCACCAGAGCTAAAAATAGATAAACCTTTAAACAACATCTCCTCCTTGACCAGTGGCCTGATTTCAAAATGATTTCACAGAAACGTTCCTCTTATCCTCCTTTACCAAAATTGCCAAAATGGTTCTGCTCTGCTGAACAAAATGGTCACCAGAGCTAAAAAATGAAAAACCTTTAAACGACATCTCCTTGGCCAGTGGCCAAATTTCAAAATAATTTCACATCAGTGTTCCTCTTGTGCCCCTTTACCAAAATTGTTAAAATGGTTCTGCTCTGCTGAACAAAATGGTTGCCAGAGCTAAAAATAGAAAAAAAAAAAAAAAAAAAAACTTTGAAGGGCAGGATAATTAGATGACCCAAATAACTTCTGAAAAAAGTCTGAATTTTTTTTGTACTTAGGGCCCTTTGAAAATTTCAGCATTTTAACCTTGTAAGCAAGATACCTCAAAAACTGTTTAAGCCATTGCCTTGAAACTTGACAGGCTGATAGGGAATGATGAGTACCTGTAAATGACCTGATTAACTTACAGCAGTATACTCGGGTGAGCGTTGTGGCCCATGGGCTGCTTGTTTAGCAGCCCTTTTATAACGAGCTTAAGCAACCTGCTAAGCAGGTCGTCACCTGTGAAGCAGGTGACGAAGCTTTAGCTCGTACTTTAGGTATTGTGAGTCTCTCACATACTGTGCAGAAGAGTTTGCATGCGGCAGTGACTGGTTTCCCATATCTACAGCAGAGTGTATCGGCTTAATTTTAACTGCACAATACATTAACCTATAGATAATGTGCTATTCTCTTCTGTTTTCACACCTTCCACAGAAAAAACGACCTTTCAGTCGTTAATTAAAGTCTTAAACCAGAAGGTCCCTTAGGCAGTTAACCTGTGTGAGTAACTCCTCCCGCTCAATTGATCACGTGCCAGTTTCTTTTCTGTGGACAAAGAAAATCAACAAGGATTTTTTACCTGTGAAAGAAATTCGGATTATTTCTTTTCCTCACGGTTAAATTTCTGTATCCTTGTGTTTCTTTTGTTTTCTTATCACTCCTTTCACTATCTATGTTATTATTTGAAATTTTCGATTTTCGAATTCGTGTAATTATTGACTGGCTTTTCTTGACATGCATTTTCGCGACTCTCGCTATTTGGCATGACGCTCGTGTGCGGTCGGTTCGGAAGTCGTGTTTATATATCCAGAATATTAACTTGTTCTTTTTGTTCCAGGTTCTTCAGCGATTACGATATGATATACCTGGACTTTTATTGGATATCTTGCAGAGATCTTCGACTTGGCGGAAGATTCCCATGGTGGAGAAACTGATTGTAAAGAACTTGTCAACCCTTGATGGGTTATACGACAATTCTTTACTGATGGGAGTCCCACCCCATATGGCTATACTGCCGGGGTAAGACCCATCAAGGTGGCATCTTTGGGTACTTAGTATCCGATAAAGTCTAAGTCCACCAGTCACCGGTCAACCAGTCACCAGTCATCCAGTCACTGGTCAACCAGTCACCTGTCATCCAGTTACTGGTCACCGGTCATCCAGTCAACCAGGCAACAGTCAATCAGCTTCACCAGTCAACCAGGCACCAGTCAACCAGGCACCAGTCAACCAGTCATCAGTCACTGGTCAATCAGTCACCAGTCAACCGGGCACCAGTCATCTAGTCTCCAGTCAATAATTTAATTATTTTCTGAAAAGACTTAGTTTTTTCTGACATATTTCACCGGGCAAACTAGTCACGAATACTACTTTCCGCTCATTATGTCTAATTATTAGTAATTTTCACCGGGCAAATAGTATCGATTCTTATGCCCGGTCATTTTATCATATTATTTCTGATTTTTCACCAGGCAAGATTTACCAGATAGTGTCTGGTCAAATTTTGCCTAATAATTATTTTCTCATCGGGAAAAAGTTTCGAATACTTGTGCTTGGTCAATTTCTTATATAATTTCTTTTTTCATCGGACTAGAGTTACGAATACTGCTGTCCGATCAATTTGTCAAATTATTAGTAACTTCCACCGGGCAACAGTTACGAATACTAGTGTCCGGTCATTATGTCGGGTAACTAGTGTCAGAATAATAGTCACTAATACCTGAACAATCTGTTATTGTCTGTAGAGCTTTATACACAAGTCAAGTCAATGGATATAGGTTATAAAATGAAATACATAGTAACCTCTTATATAATAAAATTCTGTACAGTCTTTCCCGAATCAGACTAGAATTATAAATATTCCATTGACTTATTATAGGAGTGTAATTCTATTAATATTTTAAAATTAACTTATATTTTCTCTCTTTTATTCGCTAGAAAGAGGTTAACTTCCAATTCTAACGAAATTTCACTGGGCAGTAGTTTCGTAGACTAATGCCAGGTCATTATGTCGGATTACTAGTGACCGAGTAGTAGTCACTAGTCCTCGAACAATCTATTATTTTTCATTGAGCACCATAGACATGTCTAGTCTTGGGTTATAGGTTATAGAATGACAGCGATGGGTTCCAATACCTAGTAGCCCTTTATATCGTTGAATTCTGTCCAGTCATTTTTGAACTAGACTAAAAATTCTATATATATATTTTTTCTTAGAAAATGAATTAAGAATTATCGGTTACGATCAAATTCGCAATTCATTGACTAAGTGTAAGATACTTTCATCTATATTTAAAATAACTTATCTCTCTCTTTATTCGCTATAAAGAGATTAACTTCTTTGATTTTCACCTTATTCGGCTCCAAGGCAAAGGTGAATTCTATAGAATTATCGTTATTTATAAGAAGAAAAATATACACGGAATCTAAAAAATTTTCTCCTTCCTTCCATACTTTTTCTACATGCTCCCGATATGTATCAGCATGTAATCTAGGGAATAAGTAAGACAAGAAAGTAGCAATCGATCCTCTCTACTTTCTATTAATATTACATTCATAAGGTATTAGAAATCTACACGAATTAGATAACTGAATTTTTATTTATTTATCTGTTACCTCTCTAGATTACAATGTTTAGAAACGCAAGTTGAAGTACATATTTCCCTTTCTTTCTGTACATGGAAAATAGCTGATCCGTTATACTATGATTCCATATTTTACTATATATTGATTAATTATATAAGAGTCTAGGTCAGTCGTGCTCTGTCTAAACTCTGCTATAATATAATAAATAAGAAGAAAATCTTATATTTAGGCATATATTATTTGATACTCTCTTTACTGTGCCTTTTTTATTTTTCTTCTGGATCATTTGAGACTACGACAGTAATGTACCAGATAATTTATCTCAGTTAGAATCTGTTACGCTGAAGATTCTTCATCTGGGAATAATAATTTTACTATGATTATGATTGGAAATTTAGGAAGGTTTAAAACTTATAATCAACTAGACCTAATCTACGTATATTATAGGTCTACATTATCTTTATTGAGGAATAGTTTTTGCTTCGACTAGTTCTATACCTCTACTATTTCACTTATAACTAGAGTCCATGTCTATCAAAATTTCTCACACTTTTGGTATAGACAATGGATAGATATTCAGTAAAGGCATTAATTTATTCAGTACGTGACTGATTATTATTGCCTAAAAAACATATTATATATAATATTTTTTCATTGATTATTTATTGGCTTTGTAACTGTTCAGAAACTGTCAAAGTCAATTATTTCTTTCCTCTAAACTTTCCGAAGGCTTAGATTATATTTATATATTTTAAATGCTTAGAGGGTAATTAACGATAGTTTATCTCATCCCTTTGTTCTACTCTGTACATTGTAGCTTTAGACAATGGGGAAAACATCTTTAATTTCGATTCGGTAAAGAAATAAGATACATTTCATTATCTTTTTACCCTTCTATATGTTTTATTAGTTAAAGGGATCAATAGTTCTTCTCGCTAAGAGTTCAAGTTCTGTTTGCGAGTAATGGAAAGATTAATATCTTAATTTCCAGTTCGCATTAAGAATGATCCATACATAGATAAATATCCTTTCCGAATCTGGATATTTATACTTTACACACGATAAGTCATTTCTAGACGTTTCGATGATTATGAAATGCACTATCTCAATTCATAATATAGAGTTTGTTCATATAAACTTCACAACATTGTAAGTGCCGCACTTATGTTTTCCGGTCAGATCTTACTTTTGTGATACGTAAACATACTGGTAAATAAACTTTCGATTAACATTTACACTTTAAACATTCAGATTATTGATAATATTTGGAGATAATATATAATACCGATATTTATATATCTATCTTCATTAATTATCTTTCTCAACTTGTTTTTAAGTTTAGACTGACCTTCTTCAGGTCTAAATCTAACTAACATTATGGACCCATCACTTTTTGTTACAGATAAAATATTTCCTAAACAAATTTTAACAGTTTTTCTTAGTATTCAACATGTAACGACTACATGAATACTGGGAAATATTTTCAGTTCTGCGCTTGTTTAACTAAGCTTAAAATAAGCTCTAATTTTTCAGTGGATACTATCCTTTGACTCAGTTCAAGGAGACACATCCATTTAGATCCCATTATCTCTATTTCAATCATACAAAATTTTGATGACTAAGAACTCATTTTCTACCTACGAATATAGAATAATGAGTCACTGTTGTTGTATATTTGGTTAAGATTGAAAGAATTTTATCTTAAACCTATATGACTTTTAAATTAATAATTACCTATATTATTTCAAATTTATACATGCTTTTTCCCTTGCATCAGGGATCGTGGCAATAATACTATAATTATTACTCTCTATGGTTTACGCATAGATCTCGTGAGTATATTTATATATATGTATATTTCTTCCTGAAGTCATTTTCTAGCACATATTTTGGTATTTCAGGAATTATTAATTATTCAGAAATAGGTTTTTACACTATTCATATTCAATTCAAAAATTTAATTGAATATTTATCTTTAAAATTCTGGCCAGTAATTTTATAACAAGTTATATTCTTAATTATTCCTTGCTTAATAAATAGTTACGCTTAACCTTTTATTCATAGCAGGAATTTGTCCCGTAGTATAATTTTAATTTAGTATTCATTTATATTTCTTACTATTCTTAAATATGCATATAGAATAGTAATTCTATCTCTCATCTTATATATTAAGTGTTATAGAGATGATTAATCAGTACTATTGTATAATCTTTCTTCAGAGATTATCACCCTATTACATTCATTCTGAGTCCTTCTCTTTTTCTGAACATTTTGATTCATCATTACAAAGTGGACTCTTAAAATTTTCTTGATTTCCATGATTATTTACTCAGGAGTACTTTTCATGGCAATCTTCTGGCATAGAAAGATTCTATCCAGTTATTTCCTATTGCTTAATCTCAGCAGTATGGTAAGATTTAGCCAAAATATGACTGTCTTACAGTTAGCTGTGATCAGCCTTATTCATCCCTCTCTTATTGTCTGTCAAACTCTACGTTATGATGTTGGCAGTCCCCTTTTTATTATTTGTCCAGGACACGAAACGCCTTTATATGTCCAATGACAAAAGTATTTATCAATGATTTAGGTTGTCTTTTTCCTCACAGCAGTCTTAGGCAATCTCTGTATTATCTTATTGCTTGACTAAAAATTTGTTAATACAAATAGTCTAGCAATAGTTTAAACCATTAATTTTGTGTATAGTTTTTTTTCTGATGGATAACTGAGTTACAGTTAAGTTTACTCCATCTACTCAATTATTATCTCCCCTTCTTTTAATTTGATCAAAGGGGAATAATTATACAACATTATGGTTGTTTTCAAGTCTATGGTCTGTTTATCGGAAACGGTCCTATCGCTCCACTTAAACAAACTCTAATTACTTTATAATTCTAATAGCTTAGACTATTACAATTAGACTTCACATATTTAGAATTTTATCCAAAATTTCTACATATGTCAGCTATCTATAGGAAACTCCTCCGAGTAGACATTTCCTTATTTAAATCAAGCATCTAAATAGACTACTTATAGTGTAGGTTTTTGTTTGACAAAATTTGTTTCGAAAATATTATCACTTTTTCCTGAGCTTTCATTGCAATGGAATCTTAAGGTTATGTCTCAATGACTCAGTTTTTCTTTTTAGAGCCAATAGGTGTTTCCCAATAAGAAAAAAAGAGGGGTGGTGGGGGGCAGTGTTAGGTCTCTGAGGCTTAAGAACTGGTTTCCTCTGGAGTCTACTATTATATATATATATATATATATATATATATATAAGGTAGTTAGATCATAACACCTTAAAGATATGTTATATTGTGAATCTAGATCATTCTTTCTATTAAATATAGAATTAGAATGTATCTGATTCCTTAGAGTTTCCCGAGTCTTAAACCAGAAGTGGTTGGATATTATTTATTGGTGTTAGAATTAGGAGAGCTCCTCCCTCCTATTCTGCAAATTCTAGCACATTATCTATAGGTTAATGTATTGTGCAGTTAAAATGAAGTTTTTTAAAAGTAAAACATATTTTAACTATCAATACTTAACCTATAGATAATCAATTATCTCCCTCCTTCCACCCTCGCTTATCTCTCCTAATTGTGTCTATTGTTTTACACATAAAAGAAACTGACACGTGATCAATTGAGCCGGAGGAGTTACGTCACACAGGTAACTGCCTAAGGGACCTTCTGGTTTAAGACTTTAATTGACGACTGAAAGGTCATTTTTTCTGTGGAAGGTGTAAAAACAGAAGAGAATAGCACATTATCTATAGGTTAAGTATTGATAGTTAAAATATGTTTTACTTTTAAAAAACTTCATGTTGAACCCGAAAACCAACGGTAATAAGGCCGGAGCCGTTGGCCTGGTTTCCAAAAAATATGATGAATAGATACGCTCCGCTGCAAACATGGAAAGCCAGTCAGTCTCCGCAAGCGATCTTATTGGCTGTAAAGAATCATATAGCCAATGAAATAGAAGGATACGTTTTTACGTCATTGACACAGACGACTGCAAGACCGATCTACGTTTTAGCCGCCATTTTTAATCCGAGATTTCTCTCGCATTAAACAACATTTTCATGTATTTAAGGGTAAATACTGTAGTATTGCTGTAAAAAATGGATTACATTTCTACAGCACATAACCGGAATTATGCATAGGGAAGAATTTATCGCTGACAACATGATAAAGGTAGGATATGCGGTGATTTCAGCGAGTTTCAGCTGACTGGCGATCAGCTGATCGTTCGTACTTTAGTGACTTTCGTCTGTACACACATGCTGCACAATGATTTTCTTGTCAAATTGTGTGGTAGCTCATGTTATTGATAAACATCATAAGCATCCATAAAGTTAATACCTAGAAACTGAGATACATTGTAAGGCATAATTGATAGCAGTAACGACGCCTTGGAGAGTACTACGCCCCACCCCAAGCCCAAAAGCCAAGGCAGACTGATAGACACAGACGCACCGGTTGCATGCCATTTTGTAAACCCCTGTCAAATTGGTGTTTTTAGGACATGCTTCCATTGTAACCTGAAGGCATCAAATTTGGATATCGCGGATGGCAGATTTTAGGTGATTCAGACTGGGTAATATAGCTATTCTACTCATTTCAGAATTGGTTAGACTTTCAACATCTTGCAACTTTTAAAACATTGACAGCCTGTTGTCAAAACCAACCCTTCTTGTCATTGATAAGATGTAAATAATTATTCCAGGTGTGACATTACCTCATCAGAAGCAGTTTGACAATTCAAAAAATGACCTCCAAAAAAAAAAAGGAAATGAACATGAATATCACTCCATTATTTGATCTTGTCATTCAAACTCAAAGATCAGTTCTTTCTTGACAAAAATAATGCTGAAAAAGACAAGCTATGTGTCATTTAAAACAAACAAATCATCACCTGTCAGTACAAGGGGCTTTCTTTCAGATAGAGTATAATAAGGAAAATCTAATGGATTCTGAAATTAGTAGTATTTAGTATCAAATTAACCTCTTTTCACTTGCCTCACTTTTTATGCCCCTGCATCGGATGATGCCGGGGGCATATAGTTTTTAAGTTTTCCGTACATGGGTACGTGCGTACGAATGTATGTCGGTCTGTACAAATGTGTGTACATACATGATCCTGTTAGACTCGGGTTAAGGCATTTGTACCAGGTAGAATTTTGCAGTTTTATAGTCTGGTACCCCACAGCAGGGGCATCCATGTACTGTGGACACATTTCTAGCTAAATATGTAAAAAAAAAAAAAAAAAAAAAGATACAGTAGAGCGATGTTTCCTAGGAAACTCTGGTTAATTTGATGTAAGAATAATATTCGATGTTGCGCACTTTGTCTCGGACCTATTTAAACAGGTTTTGTCTGGTCCGCGACTTTGCGTACCTGCTGGAAAAAAAAAAAAAAAAAAAAAAAAAAAAAATGCACTAAATGCTTAAGCTTGTTTCATAGGTAACACCTATTTATTTCATATTATGGCCAAGTCATATGAGGCTGATTTGGACCTGGTCATTAGCTGATTCAGACTACTTCTATAGTCAATCAAGGTGGTATACATTCCTGTAGTTAAGTAAAAATAAATTTACTAAATAGCAATACTTCTTTTTTTCTGTTTCCAGTTTCAGTACTGATAGAACAGAACACTATTGTACAGTCAGTAGTTGCTGACAATTTACAACCATATCTGAGCTGGGTTTCAAGAAAGCTAGTTGATCTAGTGAATGTTTCACCAACTGATCTCAGTAAAGAGGAATCACATGCCCTGTATTCTCTTGTTAAGGTAAGGTTCAGTGTTAAGTGTATAATACATAGCTAGCTGGTGTTTCTTACTGCCTACTGGACTTGTTATTAGCTCACCTGGAGCTGTGCTCCAGGTCAGTTTATGCCATGGCCTGTTGTCTGCCATCTGTCCATCATTCCTCTGTCATCCTTTGTTAGCTTTTCACACTTTCGACATCTCCTCTAGATCCATAAGTTGGATTGAGCTGAGACTTAGTGGGAGGCATTGTGGCAACATGGAGATTCAAAAATTTTGCTAAAATCGTTCTTTTTCAATATCCAAGATGGCTGCCATGGTGGCCATCTTGAAATTCTTCAAACAACATCTCCTCTCAAACCGTATGGAACTTGATGGGAGGCATCACAGTGACACGGGTATTCAGATTTGCTAAAATCTTCCCATTCCGATATCTAAGATGGCCGCCATGGAGGCCATTTTGAAATTCTTCAAATGACATCTACTCCCAAACCATAAGTCGTATTGAGCCACACCTTGAAGGGAGGCATCACAGTGACACAGAGATTCCGAATTGCTAAAATCCTTCCGTTCCGATATCCAAGATGTCAGCTGCGGCCATCTTGAAATTCTTCAAATGACATCTCCTCTCAAACCATAAGTCAGATTGAGCCAAAACTTGATAGGAGGCATCAGAACGACACAGAGATTCAGAATTGCTAAAATCGTTCCATTCTGATATCCAAGATGGCCGTTTCTGTCTGTTTGTGTAAATTAAAACCATATTGGGTAAAATAACTGTTGTATCCAAACAAAAAAAAAGTATAGATTATGTAGATAATGGCTTTTTATGATCATTTTTCTATATGATCTACACACTTGTGTTTGGAAACAACATTCTTGGTCCGTCTGTGAACTGTCTTATATCTCCTCCTAAACCCTAAGTTGGATTGAGCCAAAACTTGATTGGAGGCATCGGGGCGACATAGAGATTCAGAATTGCTAAAATTGTTCCGTTTCCTTATCTAAGATTTTGAAATTCTTTGAATGACATCTCCTCCAAAACCGTAAGTCAGATTGAGCTGAAACTGGATGAGAAGCATCGGAGGGACATAGAGATTCAGATTTGCTTAAATCATTCTGTTTGGCTATCCAAAATGGCCGCCTGGGCGGCCATCTTGAAAATCTTGAAACCACATCTGCTTCTGAACCCAGATTGAGCCCGAACTTGGTGGGCAGCATTGGGGCCTCATGGAGATTTAGAATTGCTAAAATCATTCTGTTCCAATATCCAAGATGGCAGCCATATCAGTCATCTTGAAAATCTTCAAATATCATCTCCAAGTGTAAGTTGGATTGAGCTTAAATTTGGTGGGAGGCATCAGAGCAACTTAGAGACTCAGAATTGCTAAAATCATTCTGTTCTGATATCCAAGATGGCTCCCACGGTGGACATCTTGAAAATCTTCAAACCATGTCTGCTCCCAAACTTTAAGTCGGATTGAGCCCAAACTTTGTGTGAGGCATTGTGGTGACATGGAGATTTAGAATTGCTAAATTGGTTCCGTTCCAATATCCAAGATGGCCACCATGGTGGCCAGCTTGAAAATCTTGAAATGACATCTGGTCTGGGACGGTAAGTCGGATTAAGCTAAAACTTGGTGGGAGGCATTGGGGAGACATGGAGATTCGGAACTGCTGAATTTGTTCCTTTCAAACATCCAAGATGGATGCCATGGGGGGCATCTCGAAATTCTTCAAATGACATCACCTCCCAAACTGTAATACTTTGAGCCCAAACTTGATGGGAGGCATCAGAGTGACATAAAGATTCAGAATTGCTAAAATAGTTCTTGTCTGATATCTGAGATGGCCCCCAAGGTGGCCATCTTGAAATCTTCACAAACCTTGTCTGCTCCCAAATGTTAAGTCAGATTGAGCCAAAACTTGGTGGGAGGGATTGGGGTGACATGAAGATTCATAATTACTAAAAACATTTTGTTACAATATCCACGATGGCCACCATAGCAGCCATCTTGAAGATCTTCTATTGTTAGCTCACCTGGAGCTGTGCTCCATGTCAGCTTATGCCATAGCCTGTTGACCATGCTCTGTCCCTTATCCATAAGTCCACATTTTCGACATCTCCATCAGAATCGTATCCATGATAGCCGAAATGGCTGCCATCTTGAAAGTCTTCAGGTGTTATCTGCTCCCAAACCACCATGGCAGCCATCTTGAAAATCTTAATTGTCCCCCGCCTTTTCGAAGAAAAGTGGAGGGACACTGTTTTTATCGCACCTGCTTGTAGCAGGGTGCGATATAGGCGTCCGATTTTCCGTCCGTCCGTCAGTCCGTCCGTCCGTCCGTCCGTCCGTCCGTCCGTCTGTCAACATTTATGTCGACGTTCGACATTTATGTCAAAGTTAGTATTCTAATCAAATACAAGACTAAACAACCATCAAACCTTGCATGAAACATCTCCCTGACCCCCTGACTTTAGGACATAGGCATCCGCTTTTCCGTTCGTCTGTCTGTTCGTCCGTCTGTCTGTCAACATTTATGTCGAAGTTCGACATTTATGTCAAAGTTAGTATTCTAATCAATCAAACCTTGCATGAAACATCTCCCTGACTTCCTGACTTTGCCACATAGGTGCCCGCTTTTCCATTCGTCTGTTTGTTCGTCCGTCCGTCTGTCCGTCTGTTAACAGTTCTGTAATGTCGAAGTTCGACATTTATGTCAAAGTTAGTATTCTAATCAACTACAAGACTAAACAACCATCAAACCTTGCATGAAACATCTCCCTGACCTCCTGACTTTGTGACACAGGTGCCTGCTTTTCCATTCGTCTGTCAGTTCGTCCGTCTGTCTGTCCGTCTGTTAACAGTTCTGTTATGTCGAAGTTCGACATTTATGTCAAAGTTAGTATTCTAATCAACTACAACTCTACAACAACCATCATACCTTGCATGTCACATCTCCCTGACCTCCTGACTTGGCATGTACATTGACCCAGTGACCATGACCTATATTTTGCGCTCCATTGACTTCAACACAATTTATGTTGACGTTCCAGATCTTCTTAACTATAAGGCGTACAACTACCAAACCTTGCATAGTGCTTCTCCTAGATGGACTGACTCGGCAGGTACCTTGACCTGGTGACCTTGACCTATTTTTTGCGCTCCAGTGACTTGGACACATTTTGCGTCGACGTTCGATATCTCCTCGACTATAAGGCCTACAACCATCAAACCTTGCAGAGTGCTTCTTCTCAATGTACTGACTCGGCAGATACCTTGACCTGTTGACCTTGACCTATATTTTGTGCTCCATTGACTTTGACACAATTTACTTTGACGTTCCAGATCTTCTCAACTATAAGGCGTACAACTACCAAACCTTGCATAGTGCTTCTCCTAGATGTACTGACTCAGCAGGTACCTTGACCTGGTGACCTTGACCTATATTTTGCGCTCCAGTGACTTTGACACATTTTGCGTCAACGTTCAATATCTCCTCAACTATAAGGCCTACAACCATCAAACCTTGCAAAGTGCTTCTTCTCAATGTACTGACTCGGCAGATACCTTGACCTGGTGACCTTGACCTATATTTTGGCTGCAGTGACTTTGACATAATTTACTTCAACGTTCCAGATCTCTTCAAGTGTAAGACCTCTTGCCACCAAACCTTGCATAGTGCTTCTTCTACATGTACTGACTCGGCAGGTACCTTGACCCAGTGACCTTGACCTATATTTTGTGCTCCAGTGCTTTTTACACATTTTAGGTCCACATTCACTATCTCCTCAACTATAAGGCCTACAACCATCGAACCTTGCATAGTGCTTCTCCTCAATGTATGGACTCTACAGGTACCTTGACTGGGTGACCTTGACCTATATTTCGCGCTCCATTGACTTTTACACATTTTACATTGCCCTTCCATATGTCCTCAACTGTAAGGCCTTCTACCACCAAACCTTATATAGTGCTTCTTCTCAATGTACTGACTCGGCAGGTACCTTGACCTGGTGACCTTGACCTAATTTTGCACTCCAGTGACTTTGACACATTTTACATTGATGTTCGGTATCTCCTCAAATATAAGACCTACAACCACTAAACCTTGCATAGTGCTTCACCTCATTGCACTGGCTTGGCAGGTACCTTGACCTGGTTACCTTGACCTATATTTGACACATTTTACGTTGATGTTTGATAAATCCTCAACTCTAAGGCCTACAACCACCATACCTTGTATACTGCTTCTCCTTGATCTACTGAATTAGCAGTTACCTTGACCCGTGACCTGGACCTATATTTCATGCTCCAGTGACTTTTACACATTTTACGTCGACGTTCCATTATCATTGGGCTGTGTAATACGAAAAGACAGTGCTGAAAATATAGCCATTAGAGGGAATGGCACTGGCCAGGAATATATGTGCCCCACTAGGCACTTTGTCTACATTTTTCCAACCCAGTTTTCCAACTAAGTACTGCCAAGAATGAAATAAACTTATTTAATAACCACGTTCTGATTGTGGCTCCTGTGACTTTTGCCCCAGCAGGTGCGATGACGCCTTCCGCGGAATTCTTGTTGGTTTTCCGTGGGGCGTGGTGCGTGGCGCGTGGTGCGTGGCGCGTGGTGCGTGGTTCCGAGTTTTTAGTGGGTACTTTGTCCCCTTTACTCCTCCCACAGTTTCTGTCCGATCCTTTTGAAACTTTACAGGTGTTTTAAGGATGGTCTGAAGATATGCATGTGGTTTTTTCAGAATCCTGAAATAATTTTTTATCACTTTTTCTGCATTTTTAACTTAGACATTTTTTGAGTTCTAATATTACAGAAGTCTATAGGGTGTAGGTACCTTGTCCCCTTAACTCCTCCCACAGTTTTTGGCCGATCGTTTTGAAACTTTACAAGGGCTTTTAGGATGGCCTGAAGATATGCATGTGTTTTTTTCAGAATCCTGAAATAATTTTTTATCACTTTTTCCGCATTTTTAACTTAGACATTTTTTGAGTTCTAATACTACAGAAGTGTATAGGGAGTAGGTACCTTGTCCCCTTAACTCCTCCCACAGTTTTTAGTCGATCCTTTTGAAACTTTACATGGGCTTTTAGGATGGCCTGAAGATATGCATGTGGTTTTTTCAGAATCCTGAAATAATTTTTTATTACTTTTTCCGCATTTTTAACTTAGACTTTTTTTGAGTTCTAATACTACAGAAGTGTATAGGAAGCAGGTACCTTGTCCCCTTAACTCCTCCCACAGTTTTTGGCCGATTCTTTTGAAACTTTACAGGTGTTTTAAGGATGGCCTGAAGATATGCATGTGGTTTTTTCAGAATCCTGAAATAATTTTTTATTACTTTTTCCGCATTTTTAACTTAGTCATTTTTCGATTTCTAATACTACAGAAGTGTATAGGGAGTAGGTACCTTGTCCCCTTAACTCCTCCCACAGTTTTTGGCCGATCCTTTTGAAACTTTACATGGGCTTTCAGGATGGCCTGAAGATATGCATGTGGTTTTTTCAGAATCCTGAAATAATTTTTATTACTTTTTCCGCATTTTTAACTTAGACATTTTTTGAGTTCTAATACTACAGGAGTATATAGGGAGCAGGTACCTTGTCCCCTTAACTCCTCCCACAGGTTTTGGCCGATCCTTTTGAAACTGTACAGGTGCTTTAAGGATGGTCTGAAGATATGCATGTGGTTTTTTCAGAATCCTGAAATTATTTTTTATCACTTTTTACACGTTTTGAACTTAGACATTTTTTTGAGTTCTAATTTTACAGAAGTCTATAGGGAGTAGGTACCTTGTCCCCTTAACTCCTCCCACAGTTTTTGGCCGATCCTTTTGAAACTTTACGTGGGCTTTTAGGATGGCCTGAAGATATGCATGTGGATTTTTCAGAATCCTGAAATATTTTTTTATTACTTTTTCTGCATTTTTAACTTAGACATTTTTTGAGTTCTAATATTGCAGAAGTATATAGGGTGCAGGCACCTTGTCCCCTTAACTCCTCCCACAGTTTTTGTCCGATCCTTTTGAAACTTTACAAGGGCTTTTAGGATGGCCTGAAGATATGCATGTGTTTTTTTCAGAATCCTGAAATAATTTTTTACCACTTTTTCTGCATTTTTAACTTAGACATTTTTTGAGTTCTAATACTACAGAAGCGTATAGGGAGTAGGTACCTTGACCCCGTAACTCCTACCACAGTTTTAAGCCGATCCTTTGAAACTTTACAGGTGCTTTAAGGATGGTCTGAAGATATGCATGTGGTTTTTTTCAGAATCTTGAAATTATTTTTTATCACTGGTTTCCTGCTTCAATACTTAGGTATTTGATACAGGACCAGTGGTCCTCTGGTTAACTTTACCATTTTTAACACCTCAAATAAAAATTAGGCGGGGGACATAAATTCCCCATGGAATTTGCTTGTTCTCATCTGCTACCGAATGGTAAGTTTGGTTGAGCTTAAACATGATGGGAGGCATTGGGGTGTTATGGAAATCCAGAATTGCTAAAATCGTTCTGTTCCAATGTTCAAGATGGCCACCATCTTGAAATTCTTCAAATCACATCTCCTCCCATACAGTAAGTCAGATTGAGCCAAAACTTGGTGGGAGGCATTGGGGTGACGGAGATTCAGAATTGCTAAAAACATTTTGTTACAATATCCACGATGGCCACCACAGCAGCCATGTAGTAGTATACATAGTAAGGGTTCTGGACCACTGCCTAGATCGGGCCCCAAAGGGGCCCCCACAGAGATAAAAATTGGCAGCTACGTCGAGACTCTCCCACGTAGACAAACAATTCTGTATGTACATCTAGACGACTTCCTCGGGCGTGCGGCCGCGCTTCGGCTGCTTCCCCTAGGCCTGAGCCCCTGCGGCCCCAAACGAGCATAGTGAGAACCCCTAGGGACGGCCCCCACCCACGCGGGCCTTGGGGCTCTGAACGCCAAAAAAGGTGGCACTTACCTGAACACGAAAACTATCTGATTTATCTGGTGCCCCGCATCCGTTCTGCTTGGTGGATATTACGACAACATGGGATTATGTGTACTGAATGAACAGTAGTAATTTACCTGATTGTATATTTTAACGCTCTGAGTAAAAATTTCAGCAGACGACATATTAATATATTTTTCTCAGAAAACAGGATTTGGCACAGATAGGCGGTTCACCCCTAGGACTGGGATGTGCGTGTAAAGAATTCTACCCAGCTCCTGGGGTTTAAAAGTGCCGTGGACCAGCATCTGCTGAATCTGCCCATTAGCATGGTAAGGGTTCTTTTAAATGTGAAATTAAATAGGAGGATTAGGTGGAACACCAGCAATTCATATAACCGACCGTCTCCATCGCACAGACCTCCGGGCCGAGCCTGTTATCCAGGCCAGGGTCCAGCCTCCAGCCCGCTCCGCTATGGCGCCCGAGCCGCCTGGGGACGGCCCACAGCCGGCCCGGGGCTGAGCGCAAGAAGTATGCTCTTACCCGTAAGCCATACGTCGTACCACGTAAAAGGTTGGTCAGGCTTTGACAAACCGCTTCAACTTTCACATCAGGCGAATGTCGTCTGCTAGATGCTGTTCAGAGAAAGAAACGTCTCCAAAACTAGCCCGTTAGCCTCACAAAAATCCGATATTCGCTTAGAAAAAAGAGTATCGAGACATTTCTTTTTCTGTGCATTGCGATAAAACCGTCAGTGCGATTAATACCTGACAAGAAAAACATTAACTGACCAGAAAAACCGAAGCTGACAAACTTAATCGCTATTGATAAGCAAACGATTATTTTTCAATGACTAAAAGGTGTAAAACAGATATTTAGTTTCAAAACAGACGTGAACAGCGGTTGTCTCCCTTCGGCTATATCAAGCGCCAGATGAGAAGGCTGATGTAAGTGTGTGTGAACTTGGGCTGGGAATAAGTGAGGATGTGATCAAAGGCGGGGTTGCTCATTGCGCCCTAACCAGCCTGCGCTCTTTTTTAAGCCCGCGAATAAGATATATTTACCGTGAGGTGACACTGTTTCCAGCAGCTCTGAGTTCTTCCAAGAGCTGGCCACGGGCCGTTAGCATCATCTAGTCTCTCATGAGGTTCATAAGCCGGTTTTTTTTGGTCTCGGGCAGACCACCCTCTTTCTGACGCCCGCGGCGAATCTCCGCCTTCATTTGGTCGTACTTGTCGACCTCAGAGAGAATCAGGCGAAACTCCTCCTCGGAGATCTTATCATCAGTCAGCGCGGCCCAGATCCTGTCAGCGATTGAGTTTAGCTTTCAGATGGCCAGGACCCGGATTTGGTCTTTAGCTTTGACTTCAAGCTTCCGACAAATGAACCTCCCGCCGGCTCCGAGCAACCCACTGGCAATCGCTCCGGCCTGTAAGCCAATGGCGACAGGCGTAGCGATGATGGTCATCAACAGCCCAACACCTGTGGCAGCCATGGTCGTGCCGGCTACAGAAAGCCCGGTGTCGAGTCCGTCTATGACATTAGCCCCCCGCCAGTATTTCTTATACAGCGATGCTCTGAAGTCACACTCCTTTTCCAGGCGGGCTCTGACCTCGGCCAAGTGCTGAAGTCAGTGATTCTCTCCCATCGTCTCGAGTGTTGGGTAAAGTCCCATCGTGCTTAACTATCACCGCTGGCAGGTAAGTTCAAATGGCTAAGGACAACCGAGCTTTGCTCTGGGGTGAGGTCTGCAAGCGTGAACCTCAGCCTTTTGAGCTTGACCGGACCAACATGGATCTTGCTGATATCCAGAAAGCGGTGCTCCGCTCCGTGCTGGACCCCCTCCAATGTAAAGCGCACCAGAGGTCGCTCCGGAACTCTGATCAATGCCCCAAGTTCTTTTTGCGCATGCGCGCTGGTCCACTTGAGCTTGAAGCTGGGCAAAACTTCTATGAAGCCGTCAGGCGGGTCTCCGAGGATCACCTCGAGGAGGATTGTTGATGTGGGCTCTTTTCCCGCGCCGATGATTCCCGCTGGAGAGAACTCGGATACCATTTTTAGAATCCCCTCCTGGCTGTTGCTCGTTTTCAGCATGTACTGCTCGGAAATGACCACGTTTTTGGTCTCAGGAACGTAGGAACACAGCCGGGTACCGCTATTCGTCACCTTTCGAACCTTGTGATGCTGCCCCGTTGCGACATAGGGAGAGGAGATTCGAATGTCGATCATCCAGCCCATTTCTTGAACAGGGTCCGAGAAGGTGACCCACCTGCTCCCAGTAAATGCCAGCTGGTGAAGCCGTCTGGGGACGACATATGAAACATCGACGTCGCTCAACTCTCCGAGCTTCTGTGCCCCACCTCCCTTTTGGGTGGTGACCTTTTTTCGTTTGTACACCCCGTCGGACAGCTCAAAAGCATACAGCTGGCCCTCTTCCCCACCCTTTTCATATCCCTCGGTATCCCCGAGATCGGCTAAAGCCACCCCAGGGCATTTCCTGGTGCTCCCTGGGCCACCCGCGTCACCCATTTCTTCTTATGTGTAGGACTGCACTTAAATAGTCGAAACCTAACTTTCTGCCGCCCATGTCTAATATCGTGAGCGTCAGCTGGGAAAGAGGCCCCGATGCCAGCCGTTTGTACTGCAAGACGGGGAATGTCTCTGTCCGGCCACCCCCGCACCTTTTGTTCTCGACGGGGATGGATTTCAGCAGTGTGGAGGGGCAACCGTTGTGGAGGTTCTCCGACTGACCTCGGCAAGATGCACGCAGATCTCCCGATGGGTGAACAGACGATGAGGCTTGTCTGCAATGTGGCTCTGGCTGGGCTCAAAGAACTCGAGAGAGAACCCTAGGAGATCGGCCAGCCCGCGATCCAGCACCAGGCGTTTTTTTTAGGAAATGTGCAGGCGGCCGGTTGGGGCATGCAAACTGAGTTCAGCGCCCAAAGGCCGGAACACCTCTTTGTCCAGCTCACAGACGTTATAGTACCCTTTGGGTATGCCCAACATGGTGTGCCCATCAAAGATGCCATTCTCTAACTCGGCGCTGATATTGAGCCAGCGGTGGTAATACGTGAGCTCACAGAGAGCGACCTCCAGCCCCCCACACGCAGAGCCGGGAACAGAGACCGGTTCCCCATTTTGAATGTCTGTGAGTGTGACGTACATAGCGATGGACAAGTCAGCTTTCTCGTTCAAAAGCACCATAAAATATAGGGCGGGGGGGGACATATCAAAGAGAAGCAGGCGCTCTCTCTGGCCAGCCAGAAGATTATGGTTGATGACAAAGGGGACGGTTTCCAAATGAAATTCCCGAACATCTTCGCCGACTATCAAAACCCCCCCACTCACTGGAGACGTTAATATGGGAAACAAGGCATGGCAACACGCTCCGATGGACTGGTGGCAGTGCCAACTGAACTTCACGATATGGTGCGCGACAGCTGGCTGCGGGGTCTCTGCTGATGACCATCTCCAGGCTAAAGACCCCCTCCTTGCGAGTCTGTATCGCTTCCATGTTTACTATGCGACGAGGCATCTGCTTGTGGAGCTAAAAGTCGTCCTTCCTGGAGACCAATCTCATTCTTGGTATCAGAAGGCCTAAAACGCCAGGGCCTACAAGTGGCTCTGCAACAAGTTGGGAGTTTCGCCTGATACAGATTGGAGACAAAAGCTAGACCACGGCCAAGGCCTCGGATCGTGGAGCACATATATATGGAGCCGTCAGGCGCCTACCAGCATGCGCACTACTCCGATGGCCCCTTCTTCCATCCGATGGACGCCATCCATCATAACCGGGATATATCAGGGGCGTGGACGATGTTCATTCCCGATAAATCAGAAGGCTTCACGCAAGCGGGTGTGGAGCGCCTCAACGACAGTATACAGACGTATGTTTGGGCTATCCTTAGAGCACAGGCCCAGACACGCTTGAACATTCTCAAGGCCGGGACGGGGTTCGACGCTCAAAAGCAGTTCCTGGCCAACGTCGAAGACGCCATCGCCACGCCCGTCGAAATCCCCAGCAGCATCGCTCGCTATCAGAAGACGCTCCAGTATGCATCATCCCCTCTGGACTTCGTCTTCGGGTTAGGGCTCTACCTCGCCACGAGCGACATGGCCCTCCACCCGGGCAATGTCCAGGGCAACAACAACGAAATCGTGATCGCTGGAAAAATCGCAGCACCGGCCTGGACTGATCACAAGAGGCCACTGAGTGGCAGACCCGCAGAGTCACCACCCACGCAGGGTTACCACCCACGCCAGCCACTGTTGCTCCGCAACAACACGGGTCTGCCGCGGCTGCGACAAGCCACGAAGAAGAGAAAACGGCTCTCATAGCCGCAGGGGTCGGGGTCGGCCTATTGGCGCTTTGGCTGTCGTTGAGATAGCCAGTCCCTTGCGGCCACGAGAAGAAGTGCCCCCACGCCGATGACCAAGGCCCACACGTTGTCAGCGAGCCAAGTCGCGGCCTTCCCTAACATGCTCAGGAGCCAAGAGACGATTGAGCATATGATTCCGGGCAGGGCCGCAGGCGTTATGGGCTGCCCCTCGATATTTTCCTGTAATGTGGGAGTGGTCACGCACAGAGTCACCCTCGAGGGGTTTGTCACATAAGTGGCATGTCTCGGCGATGTGGAAGGCATGCCAGTCCTCTCGCGTCATCCTCATGGCCTTAGGATCAGCCAGCACACCCTTTATTTTGCGCTCTTCTTCCTGCAGTGATTCTAAGAAGTGCTGTGCTGCGTTGGAACCTCGATATTCAACTGGCGGCTCTGTCTGACCATCACACCGCACCACGATGTAGCTATAACTACAAGCCTCGTGGTGTGTCCGTTGAGTATTGCTCTTCGTGGGGTCGAGCTGAAGTCCCTCGACTTTGGCCGTGAGAGCCACAAAGTCCGCGTAGGTGATGTAAGGGGCTGGCAGCTGCTTGTGGTGGTTCTGAAAGGCCTGCGCGTTTTTACCTTCTTCCGGCATCTCCACCCGTACAGCTGTCTGGCCGATCCCACAACACTCTGGCCTGTGGGCTTCTAGCAGATCCTCCCTTGTGTAGCCATGAAGACAGGGCTCGCAGTAGTGCTTGCGGTTACTGCACTTGCTCTGGTTGTGGAGCAGGCGATTGAGGTCCTTGATCCAGGTGTAGTGGAATTTGCCAGCCTTTTCAATCAGCAGCAGGTTGATCCTTGGCATGTCTTCGGGCTGTTTGCTGATGTGGTGAACAATCACCCCCTTATCCCAATCCAAAGACATTGATGGTCAGGTTGTTTTGCCGCTCAACTCTTTTAATCTGAGAGATTGGTGTGGGAGCATCGATCCCTTCGAAGCTCAGACCATCATCAGTAGGGTACTTTGACGGTCTGTCAACATGGTCACTGGCTGGGAATAGGGCTGATCTGAGTGCCCACCGCAGGCAGTGGTAATTCTTGTTTTTTACATTGACAACTGCCTTCTTAAGTCGCACCGCCGCCGGTAGTGGAATGTAGGAGCCGCCTCTTAGTGGCTGATATCTAGCGATGTCCAGCCAAAGGACTTCCACTCGATCTACAACCCAGCCTGACCCTCTCTGCGTCCACTTCTCCAGAGTTTCTTGGATCGTGGGGAAAGCTTGATTGAGGGCCCCCTCGATTTCACTGTTTTGCAGAATAGCCTCCTGCTTGTGGCGCAGCACAGGGTCTGTGTACTCCTCACTGCCGTCTGGGTTGTCCTTCCGAAGCTGTACCATGAGAGCCAGCTGAAATTTAATTCCATTCAGAGCCTTGATCTCTTCCTCAACCTTGGCCCGAATCTGTGGTCGCACCCCCTCTCAGAAGGCCCTGGGGTCTGCACCGCGGGGGTGCCCTTGATGCACATCCATCTGCCATCCTTGCAGGAATGAGCCGATGACCCAGCGAGTTCAGCGGAACACCAGCTGGCGCTGGGCCGGGATAGGCCTTCGCCGGCATGGGGCCGGGATGGGCTGTTCGCCCGGCATTGCTAAAAGGATCTCGTTGATGTAGGCGTCCATCTCAGCCGTCGGCAGGTCGCGCGGGCCCGGGATGGGCCTTTGCTGGCGCGGGGCTGGTGTGGGTGACTCACACCGCTGGCGCGGGGCCGGTGTGGGTAGGGTCTCTGCAAGAGCGCTCAGGCCTTCCGCATAGGTTTGTGGCATAATAGCCCCCGATCGAAGCAGTCTAGCGAGATGCTTCACTGCGTCATCCATGTTATCGTGGTGTGGGTATATCCCTTGGATCCCTTTCTCTAAATGGAAGATGGTATGAGTATATCCCTTGAATCGCTTTCTCTAAATGGAAGGTAGTGTGGGCATATCCCTTGAATCGCTTTCTCTAAATGAAAGATGGTATGAGTATATCCCTTGAGTCGCTTTCTTTAAATGGAATATATATATGGGTATATCTTTTGAATCGCTTTCCCTAAATCAAAATTTCGATGGCGAGGCGCGCAAATTCCTTCCGTACCGCTCTTGCTGCACGACACTGCTCAATCCTATACCCGCACTGACAACAGAGCTGTTGCTTGTTCGTAACCCCTACCCCACAACCCCAGCAGGGCTGAGTGAGTGAGCCTTTACGGAGTCTCACCAGATGAACTTTACAAAAGTCCGTAAGACAGCTTTTACCACAGAGCTTCGTTGAACTCAAGGTCAGCCATTTGCATGTGTTGTGTCCCTTAGGCATATTGCTTGTATTAGTATATCGGCAGTCGCCCACTTCTTTAATAGGTGAGCCCCAAGGCCAGCGGGGGTAGGGGCTGTCCCTAGGGGCTCTCATTATGCTCGCTTGGGGCTGCAGGGGCTCGAACCTAGGGGAAGCTGCCAAAGCGCGGCCGCATGCCCGAGGAAGTCGTTTAGACGTACATACAGAATTGTTTGTCTACGTGGGAGAGTCTCGACGTAGCTGTCAATTTTTATCTCCGTGGGGGCCCCTTTGGGGCCCGATCTAGGAGGTGCTCCAGTTCCCTTACTATGTATACTACTCATGTTGAAGATCTTCTATTGTTAGCTCACCTGGAGCTTTGCTCCGGGTCAGCTTATGCCATGGTCTCTTGACCATGGTCCATCCCTCATCCGTATGTCCATCAGTAACTTTTTACATTTTCGATATCTCCATCAGAATTGTATCCGTGATGGCGGCCATCATGAAAGTCTTCAATTGTTATCTGCTCTCGAACAGTAAGTTGGATGGAACGGAAACTTGATAGAAGGCTTCAGGGCAGCATGGAGATTTAGAATTGCTAAAATGGTTCCATACTGATATCCAAGATGGCCACCATGGCAGCTGTCTTGAAAATTCACATCTGCTACCAAATGGTAAGTCAGATTGAGCTTAAACATGATGGGAGGCATTGAGGTGTTACGGAAATTCAGAATTGCTAAAATCGTTCTGTTCCGATGTCCATGATGGCCACCATCTTGAAATTTTTCAAACCACATCTCCTCCCAAACAGTAAATCAGATTGAGCCGAAACTTGATGGGAGGCATCTGGGTGAAATGGAAATTCAGAATTGATAAATCGTTCAGTTCCAATATCCAAGATGGCGGCCATGGTGGCAATCTTGAAACTCTTCAAACAACATCAGATTCTGAATTGCTAAAGGCAATCTGATCTGATAGCCAAGATGGCCACCAAGGCATAATGTAACATATCATGATCAGCCTAATCCAGGTGAGTGATTTCTGGCCCACTTGGGCCTCTTGTACTTTCATCACTGATTGTCTTCAAAAATTGGTGTGAGGTGTGATGCATTACAAATAAGTACTGCTGTTGAAATTATATCCCTTAGTAGAGGTGAAAGGGAACATACAGTTTTTGGTCTGGATCCCATTTGTATTGGCTTTGGCTTGACAGCACAATATTTCTTTAACTGGTTGGCGCTTTTTCATCAAACTTGCAAGGATACGTCATTGGGGTAAGGTTTAGAACTGATTAGAATTTGGTGACTTTAACCTCTTCAAAGTCGACACAGGGCAAAGAGTGTCAGTTTCACTTGTAAGGGTGACATCAGTTTTTAGCTTACCTGAGCTGAAGGCTCAGGATGAGCTCTTGTGATCGCTTGACGAAGATCATAATCTGCGGTACGGGCCTGGACCTTCTGCAGAGTTCAGGCGAGTTTTCATGCGCCGTCTGCCTCACTGGAGTGGGCAGCAACAGCATTTCTGCAACAGCTGCAAGCACTGGGTGCACAAGAAATGCAGTGGGCTCAAGCGCTTGACAAAGGACCCTGACTACAGATGTACACGGTGCCAGGGAGCTGCACGCCCCTTGGATGGCAGACCACAAAGAGAAGTCCAAGTCGGATTATGATGATATAATTATGCTGTCCATCGTCATCCATCTGTCATCCATCCTCACCTTTGCAGTGATTTATTTACAATTTTATACCTATGCATCCCAGGACTCGTTTGGGCTATATAAAGTGAGTCCTACTAGAAAATCATTGCGTCCATTACAGAATTTTCCACTATAACTTTGTGAGTCCTGGGACTCACTGAGATTTAAAATGTGAGTCCCAAAGCAAAAATGTGAGTACAGGACTCGGGATGCCCAGGTAAAAAAATCACTGCCTTTGACAACTTCTCCTTTGAAACCCCTGGGCCAATTTTCTTCAAACTTCATGTGGAGCCTTCTGTTAAAGGGGGATTTAAAATTTGTACAAATGGTCAGAGTCCTTTAATTAAGATGGCCACCATGCCTATATATACTTAAAAATCTTCTTCTCCAGAACCAAGAAAGCTTCAAGGCTGAATCTTGGTATATAGCATCGGGCACTCAAGGTGCACCAAGTTTGTTCAAATGATGACCCTAGGTCCCTATGCATTTTTATGGGGAAAATATTGAAAAGTCTCTTTCTCAAAATATATTAAAGACTACTGGCTGAAACTTACAATGTATGATCAGAGTAGCAAACCCTTTTAGTTACAAATTAAACAACCAAAATTTTGTCCCCCTAGGTTATCTGCCCTTGCACCTGGGCTTTATTCATTTATAAAATCTGGTAATTTTTAAACGTCTTCTCTCTGAAACAGCTTGACCAATTTTCACCAGATTTCACATCAGGCCTTCTGTCGAAGGAGTATTGTCGATTTATTCGAATGATTCTGACTCAAGGCCTACCAAATTTGTTCAAATGTTGACCCTAGGATGACATTTGACCTTTCATGGCAAGGTCAAATTTGCGTCCCTATGCATTTTTTATGGAGAAAATATTGAAAAGTCAGTTTCTCAAAATGTATTAAAGACTAATGGCTGAAACTTACAATGTATGATCAAAGTAGCAAACCCTTTTAGTTACAATCAAAATTTTATCCCCTGGGGTTTTCTGCACTTGTCAGTGGGCTATATATGTATGAAATCTGGTACCTAAGTATTGGGACATCTAAAGTAATGGGACACCCTTACAATTCATGAAAATAATTATTTTTCATGGCCCAAAAAATTGGGACATATCAAAAATTGCAAAATTTTCAGTAAGTTTTTGTACCATATGAATTCATCTAACTAGCAGAAAACAGTTTTTCTCTGTGTTTTGCTTTGTTTACAAGCAACGTCACACAATATTTTCCATCTATGCATACAACAGGCTAGAAAGAAGAAAATAAATAAAACTTTTCTTTGGGAATATTAATCTAAAATTTATTCAAGAAAGCTGCAAAAAATGAAAATAGAAATCAAACATGTGATTGCATCAGTCCAAATGTGTTGCCATTTTAAAATTACCGCAAGTGATTGTCACATGAAGTTCACATGCTTTAAGAACTGACTTCATTTGCAACTCTAGTGCAACAGTGATGACAAAAACAGAAAACAAAAACTTTAAATAAGAAGAGGACCATGATGGTCCTATATCACTCACCTGAATTCCTTAAGACCACAGGGAGGTAAGGCCAAAAACAAATGTCTCTATTAGCTTGACAATGTGGACCCCCCTGCAATTGTTGTTTTTGAAGTTGCTTTTCATTTCATAATCCCATTCCTGAGGTCTTAAGTTGCACTGGTAGGCCCATAAGCAGTGGAAGAGACTTCTTTTTGTTGCACCTGCTTGTAGCAGGGTACTATATAGGCATCCGCTTTTCCATCCTTTTGTCTGTCTGTTCATCCATCCATTTGTCGGTCCATCTGTCAACATTTATGTTGAAGTTCGAGATTTATGTCAAAGTAAGTATTCTAATCAAATACAAGAATAAAAACCATCAAACATTGCATGAAACATATGCCTGACCTCCTGACTAGGCAGGTATCTTGACCCGGTGACCTTGACCTATGTTTCGCGCTCCAGTGACTTCAACACAATTTATTTCGACATTCCAGATCTCCTCAGCTATAAGGCCTACAACCACCAAAACTTGCATAGTGCTTCTCCTTGATGTTATGACTTGGCAGGGACCTTGACCCGGTGACCTCGACCTATATTTTGTGCTCCAGTGGCTTTGACACATTTTACATTGACTTTCCATATCTCCTCAACTATAAGGCCTACAAGCACCAAATCTTGCACAGTGCTTCTCAATGAACAGACTGCAGGTATCTTGACCTATTTTTGCGCTCCAGTGACTTTTACACATTTTACGTCCATGTTCAGTATCTCCTCAACTATAAGGCCTACAACCACCAAACCTTTCATAGTGCTTTTCATCGATGTACTGACTCAGCAGGTACCTTGACCCAGTGACCCTGACCTATATTTTGTGCGCCAGTGCTTCTCCTCAATGTACTGACTCGGTAGGTTCTTTGACCTGGTGACCTTGACCTATATTTTGCGCTGCAGTAACTGACACATTTTACATCGACGTTTGATATCTTCTCCACTATAAGTCCACCAAATCTTGCGTAGTGCTTCTCCTCAATGTACTGACTTGTCAGGTACCTTAATCCGGTGAACATGACCTATATTTCGTGCTCCAATGACTTCGACACATTTTAGGTCGAAATTGGATACTGACATATGTACGATACTAATGTACTGACGGTAGATACCTTGACCCGGTGACCTTGACCTATATTTCGCGCTGCACAGACTTTGACACATTTTACACTGACATTCAATATCTCCTCAACTATAAGGCCTACAACCACAAAACCTTGCATAGTGCTCCACCTCGATGTACTGACTCGGCAGGTACCTTGACATGGTGACCTTGACCTTTTTTGCATGCTCCAATGACTTTAACACATTTTACGTCGACGTTCAGTATCCACAACTATAAGGTCTACAACCACCAAACCTTGCACAGTGCTTCTCCTCAATGAACGGACTCTGCAGGTACCTTGACCCAGTGACCTTGACCTATATTTTGTGCTCCAGTGACTTTTACATTTCTTACGTCCACGTTCCATCTCTCCTCAACTATAAGGCCTACAACCACCAATCCTTGCATAGTGCTTTGCCTTGATGTACTGACTCTGCAGGTACCTTGACCCAGTGACCCTGACCTATATTTTATGCTCCAGTGACTTTGACACATTTTACATCAACGTTTGATATCTCCACAAATATAAGGCCTACAACCACCAAACCTTGCATAGTGGTTCTCCTCGATGTACTGACTCGGCAGGTTCTTTGATCCGGTGACCTTGACATATTTTGCGCTGCAGTGACTCTGACACATTTTACATCAACATTTGGTATCTTCTCAACTATAAGCTGTACAACTACTAAACCTTGCATAGTGCTCCTCAATGTGCTTTGCAGATACCTTAATACGGTGATCATGACCTATATTTCATGCTCCAGTGCCTTTGACACATTTTAGGTCGACATTCGGTATCTCCTCAACTATAAGGCCTACAACCACCAAACCTTGCATAGTGTTTCTTCTCAATGTACTGACTTGGTAGATACCGTGACCCGGTGACCTTGACCTATATTTCGCGCTGCACAGACTTTGACACATTTTACGCTGATATTCGATATCTCTCAACTATAAGGCCTACAACCACAAAACCTTGCATAGTGCTCCACCTCGATTTACTGACACGGCAGGTACCTTGACCTGGTGACCTTGACCTTTTTGCACGCTCCAGTGACTTTGACACATTTTACTTTGACGTTCAGTATCTTCTCAACTATAAGGCCTACAACCACCATACCTTGCATAGTGCTTCTCCTTAGTGGACTGACTTGGCAGGTATAACCTTGACCTATATTTCACGCTTCAGTGACTTTGACACATTTTTCATCAACTTTCGGTATCTCTTCAACTATAAGGCCTACAACCACCATACCCATTGCATAACCACATTCTGATTGAGGCTCCTGTGACTTTTGCCCCAGCAGGTGCGATGCTGTCCTCCACAGAATTCTTGTTATTACTTTTGTTGCATTTTTTGCCAAAATTCACTTAGAACAGAACCAGAAATTGGCTGATAAGACAAGCTCCCAAGATAAAATAGTTGCTACCAGAATCATCAAACCACCTTGCACATTACCAACCTCAATATAAGAGTTTGGTATTATGCATTTAAAACTGAGCGGGTGACAAGTCTTCAATTATGTGGATTTTATGTGCAGAAAGACAATTCTGTGATCTGACCAGTAGGTTTCACAAGTTCCATCAACCATCAACATCTGAAAAATCAACATCAGAAAATATCAAATCAAGCATTGACATATGATCTGTGGTACATTCATTTATAAGCATTTTGCATGAAAACTTCTCACTTAATTTCTTAACAATGTTATTTTAACTTCGTAATACATTAACCTATAGATAATGTGCTATTCTATTCTGTTATTCACCCCCTCCACAGAAAAAACGACCTTTCAGTCGTTATAAAGTCTTAATTCAGAAGGTCCCTTTAAACAGTTACCTGTATGACGTAGTTCCTCCTGCTCAAATGATCACGTGTCAGTTTCTTTTCTGTGGACTTTGAATGTTCAAGGATTATTATTCTGTGTTAGAAAAAAACGATTAAAATTATTCTACACGGTTAAAATTTTTATATCCTTGACTTTCTCTGGTTCTATATTCACTGCTTCTACTATCTATGTACTTATTTTCGAAATATCGATCTTAGATTTCTTGTTTTCTCAATGTTAAATTTCTTCCTTTGTTTCCGCGTCAGTCGATGCATTTCGCCCACGGCAACTGTGGCCATTTAAAAGCTAAATGGGATACACATTTATCTTGTCTAACTTGTAATTCTTGCACACGTATCTCTCCGTGTTATATTTGTAGTTCCTGGACAGAAAAAGTTTGGAACCTAGCAGAAAGAAGACGCCTTCATGCTACTAGAAAATCAGTTATGACGCAGAAGAGAAAACAGAAGAAATCAAAGAAATCCAAGAAGTCCCAGTCAGACATGTCTGACAACGGGACAGTTGATGGGAGCACCGCCCCTCATAGCTTTACTGCTGGGTGCAGGACCCATCAAGGTGGCAGCCTGGCGGACTTAGAGTCTGACCGGGCACTAAGCCCACCAGTCACCAGTCACCAGTCAACCAGTCACCAGTCAACCAGTCACCAGTCATCCAGTCACTGGGCAACTTATCTCCGTTCATCCAGTCACCGGTCATCCAGTCGCCAGTCAACCAGTCACCAGTCAACCAGTCACCAGTCAACCAGGCACCAGTCAGCTAGGCTCCAGTCAACCAGGCATTGGTTTACAGTCATTCGCGTATGACCTACAAACACAAATTCCGCCTGGTTATATTCCTATAAATGTGCCTGTACAAAGCTACGCTCCGTCCATAAGTAGCCATATTTCACATGGTAGTGTCCACAGACTATCCAATGTCTTTATTCCTGGTTATGAACGTTCTGATAGACTAGAACTTCCTAATCCAGCTTCTTCCTCTAGACAGATTATTCCACTCGAACCTGATTTTTCGCAGGTCTCAGATCCGAGTGTAATGATTGAGCCTCCTAATTCAAATGATTTATGTATCTCCAGACCTTCAAGGAAGGATCAGTCAAAAAGAGAGCATAAATCTAAAAAGAGAAGAAGCCATCGATCGTCCTCTTCTTCTATCTCTACTTCCAGATCAGACTCTGAGTTCTTCTCGGCGAAAGAAAAATTCAAAGAGATCTCATAAAAAGAGAAGAAGACGATCGATGACGCCTTCTTCTTCATCAAATTCCTCCCAATCTCAACTTGACATTGGTAGATATACAAGGGCTCATAAATCTCCCCAGGTTGTTCAAACGCCAACTCTAATACAACCTGAGGAGACTAATTTTAGTCAAATCACTAATCAACCTATTAATTACGATCAGATTCAGCCGAATCTCACTCAACAGAATAAGGAGTCAGATTCTGAAACTGAATCCGAAATCTGGTCATTTGATCGTGCGATTAACGAGGTCTTCCGGCTTCTTCCTCCTGAGTTATGCCCCAAAACTCAGCAGGATCAAGCTCCATTAAAACCTCTCTCTGGGCTCGAACAATTAATGGAGTCTCGTTCCACTCCATTACTTGTCCTCCCACAATCCAAATTAGTACAAAATACAACAAAATATATTCACAATAGACTAGAATCGGACAAATGTTCAAGAGATTGGATTTGCCCGCAAAGCTTGGTTTCGGCTCTTGCTCCGACTAAATTCTACAAGAGCCAAAACCAATATTTGCCAACTGATAATATCCCTCAATTAGAAGCGGATGCGTCGCTCCTAGACATTTCTAATAAAGGAAGAGCTTCTATTCCGCTCAAGAATCTAGAAGCATGGGAAAGGAAGGCTAGAAAACTAGTCGCTATTAATTCTCATGCTGATCTATTTTCTTCAGCTGCCTTCCTTTCATTACAACAGGAATCGATGTCGGTTGCGGCCCTTTCCAGACTTCTGGAGGCCGTAGCCAAATCGATTAAAAATGCTACTGCCATGTCTACACTTTTAACTACTGAATTATTCCAAGCTAGGAGGGACACAGCCCTAGCTTCGTCTAAACTACTACTCAACAATTCCACATACGAGTTAAGGAACGCTCCTATTAACTCAAAATCCTTATTTGACGGCAGGATAAAAGAAATAGCTAAATCAAACTTCGAAGCTCAACAGCAAAGGTTTCTAGCTTCTACATCCATTCAGTCACAATCTCATTCTTATAAGCCTCCTTCGCAGAGCAGAGCTTTCAAGATACCTAAATATCCTGCTAAACAAACAACATCCAGACCTAAACCTACGCAGTCGTATAGGTCCAAAAATATTCCTCAAAGCTCATCTTCTCACATTAAGAAAGATAATATCAAGAGGACAGGTAACATCCGTCAGTTCCCCTCCTCTAAACCTGCCTCTTCCTCCGCAAGATTATGAAGGCCCGCCCTTTCCACTGCCTGCTCTTCCGCTCGCGGACATTCCAGTGGGAGGACGATAGGCCCATTTTGCCGAAAATTAGAGGAAATAACAGACAACAAATGGGTCCTCTCTATCGTACGAAACGGATTCAGGATATCATTCATCAAAATTCCTCCTTTGTCATCTGTTCCGATCAGAATGAGTCAATCCTCCTCCCCGTTTCTCAGAGAAGAGATCGAAAATCTTCTCAACAAACGGGCAGTGGAAAGGGTACAGAATCCGGAAACTCCCGGCTTTTATTCCCGGATATTCCTTGTGCCAAAAAAGAACGGAAAGTTTCGTTTAATATTAGACCTGTCTTTATTAAACCGTTACATAGAGAAACAAGCATTCAAAATGGAAACAGTCAAATCGGTAAATCAAGCGATGAGACTCAATGATTGGGCTGTCTCCATAGATTTAACAGATGCATATCTACATGTGCCGATACATCGTCAATCCAGGAAGTATCTTCGCTTCGTACACGAAGATCAAGTATATCACTTTTCGGCCCTACCGTTCGGAATGTCCCTAAGTCCGTTAATTTTCTCAAAACTGATGGACGTTATTGCAGCTTTTCTACGCCAACGTGCCATATCAGTTTTTCCATACCTAGACAATTGGCTGATAAAAAATCTGATTCACAACCGTCTGATTACTCAGACAAAAATTTGCATTCAAACTATTCAAAGCCTAGGTTTTCTGCCAAATCTCAAGAAGTCAGATCTCTTTCCTGCTCAGAAATTCACCTTCATAGGTATGGAATTTCTGACGCAACAAAATTTAGTCAGGGTTCCAGCGGATCGTGTACAGAACCTTATTCTAACAATCAAGAAAATAATGTCAGCAAAACATGTATCGGCATGAACTTTCCTTTCTCTTTTGGGCAAACTCAGTGCTGCAGCAGACCTTGTTCTCTGGGGCAGACTGCACTTATGTCCTCTTCAGATGTGCCTGCTGTCAGTCTGGAAACCTCATATTCTTCCACTCGATCACCGGATCTCGATAAACGGCATGATTCGATCTCACTTACAATGGTGGATAAACCCCATTCGATTCGAGACAGGGACTTCAATCCATCCTCCAGACCCCAAATTCTTCCTTTATACGGATGCCAGTCATTACGGATGGGGAGCTCATTTAGAGCCAACAACACTGTCCTTTCATGGTCGCTGGACAGAAAACCAATCCCAGCTCCATATCAATATGTTAGAAATGATGGCCATACGATTAGCACTGAAACAAGCCAAAACATTTATTCACCATTCTTGCATCATGATATCCACAGACAACACAACGGTGGTCTCATATATCAACAAACAGGGTGGCACTCATTCCCCCAATCTTTGCATAGAAGTTTGGAAAATACTCAATTGGTGCCTGGAACAAGACATAGTTATCAGAGTACGTCACATACCAGGCAAATTCAACATTCTTGCAGACTGCCTCTCAAGACTAGACAAACCTATCAAGACAGAATGGGCTCTGGATCAAACAGTTGTGAATTCAGTATTCCAGATGCTCAACTTCCCAAATGTGGATCTGTTTGCGACAAGATTCAACCACAAACTCCCATTATATGTCTCTCCAGTACAAGACTACAAAGCACTAGCGATAGATGCCCTGTCCATGGACTGGAATCATCTTCATGCATATGCTTTTCCTCCTTTTATTCTGATACCTGCTGTTCTAGAGAAAATCCGACAACATCAGTGCAGAATAGTTCTCATAGCTCCGTTCTGGCCACAGCAACAGTGGTTCTCAGAACTTCTTCTTCTATTAGTGTCAGCTCCGATTCGTCTGCCACTAATTCCAAGACTACTGACTCAATCCAAAGGAAGATTTGTACATCAAAACCTCCCAATTCTCGACCTTCACGCTTGGGAGTTATCAAACAATCAATCAGAGATAAGAAATTTTCACAAAACGTTGCAGATTTTGTCTCCAGATCAAGAAGAGCATCTACACAAAAAGTCTACGATGCAAAATGGACCATCTTCTCTAATTGGTGTCATACAAAAAAGGTTAATCCGATCTCGGCCCCTATTACAGTTATAGCCGATTTCTTAATCTTTCTTTTTTCGGAAAAGAAATGTCAGATTAGTACTATTAAAGGTTATAGATCTATGATCTCTAACACTTTAAAATTCAAAACTGGTAATAGAATCGGATCTAATCCAGTTTTATCTGAACTTATCAGATCCTTTGAACTTCAACCTAAATGGGACTTATCGTGGGTTTTAGTATGTCTACAAAAACCACCTTTTGAACCTCTTGATAAGGCTTCTAAATTTCACGTTACTATTAAGACAGCCTTTCTCTTAGCTCTTGCCACTGCTAAAAGGTGTAGTGAAATACATGCTCTAGCTATGGATTCACAACATTTAAGATTTAATCAATCTGATGGTTCAGTTTCCTTGATTCTTAAATCTGTTTTTTTAGCAAAAAACCAGCTTCCTTCTGTTAAACCAGATCCTATTGTTGTTCCTAGTCTTGCTCGAATATGTAAATGGGAACATACTGACAGACTTCTTTGCCCCATTAGGGCTCTGAAATTCTATCTCAAAATGACTAGCTCTTATCGCCAAAATAGAACTAGACTTTTTCTTCCTATTAAAGGCAATAAGGATATTTCTAAAGATACTATCTCGAGATTGATATCTTACACTGTTAAACTTGCCTATAGGAAACTCACTAAACGAGATATCTCTTTCCTTAAAATCAAAGCTCATGAAGTTAGAGCTCTTTCCTCTTCTTGGGCTTTCTTCGACAAAGTTCCTCCCAATGATATACTTCAAGCAGCGGTTTGGAATAGTTCATCAACTTTTGCCAAATTCTATCTCAGAGACATGTCTCAACAAGCACAGAATCTCCAAAGTTTGGGCCCCATTGTAGTGGCCCAAAAAGTGGTGGGGGGCCAACAGCAATCAGCTATGGATGTGTAGACAATGTCAACAGCCCCCCTAGACCTGATGCTATACTAGAGAGGTACTAATTATATCTTTATTATATATATATGTTAACCCTGGATTACTTTATCCTTGGTTAAAGGATCTTATTATTGCCTTAAGCACTAATTATGTCCTCATTATATATATATAAAAAATAAATCTTTTTAATAAGCCTTAATTCAGAAGTTGGGACTAACTTATTAGGAGAAATCCTACCTCCTATTCTACAAATTCTAGCACATTATCTATAGGTTAATGTATTACGAAGTTAAAATGAAGTTTTTTAAAAGTAAAACATATTTTAACGAGTAATACTTAACCTATAGATAAGTATTTATAGTCCCACCTCCCTTCCCTCGCTCCTTTCTCCTAATTGTGTATTGTTTTACACATAAAAGAAACTGACACGTGATCATTTGAGCGGGAGGAACTACGTCATACAAGTAACTGTTTAAAGGGACCTTCTGAATTAAGACTTTATAACGACTGAAAGGTCGTTTTTTCTGTGGAGGGGGTGAATAACAGAATAGAATAGCACATTATCTATAGGTTAAGTATTACTCGTTAAAATATGTTTTACTTTTAAAAAACTTCATGTTTTATCAAAACATCAATATTGAAATCTCCAATTATCACCCATGGCTTTGATGGTATCAAATATGGAATAAGTTCTTTGTTCAGTCGTGAAAGAAGATTACTGTCAGACATTTGAAGTGACTTATACAAAAATACAAACTGACTTTCAATCAAGATGTGGCTGGCAATTATCATAATAAATTCTAATGTATCTGACTATACATAAAAAAGATTGCCTTTGGAAACAACAAACACACTACAGATAAGAAAATGGGAGTCTCGGTTTTATTGGGACTCTTCATAAGCAGTAATGAAGTTTGCAACACTGCTTACGTCCTCTAGCGTATACATGAGCAGAACTCCATTTTCAAAGATTCCACAATGGGCCCAATGATCCCAAAGGAAATGAAATATAATCTGCACTATGGTAAAGTACGGGGAGACGTTCTACTGCCGCCACACGGCACTAATACCAGCTGCAGTGTAGTAAAATAAACGTCAAAAAGATTGCCTTTGGAAACAAAGAACACACTACAGATAAGAAAATGGGAGTCTCGGTTTTATTGAGACTCTTCATAAGCAGTAATGAAGTTTGCAACACTGCTTACGCCCTCTAGAGTATACATGAGCAGAACTCCATTTTCAAAGATTCCACAATGGGCCCAATGATCCCAAAGGAAATGAAATATAATCTGCACTATGGTAAAGTACGGGTAGACATTCTACCGCTGCCACATGGCACTAATACCAGCTGCAGTATAGTAAAAATAAACGTCAAAAAGATGAATATACTTTCTATCTTGTGTTATAATGAACTATACTTTCTATCCTGTGTTATAATGATATCATCTTTGACATAAACTAATAATCCATGAGGAGGTCTTTTGCAAGTATTGCATCCAATTTGGTAGTTTCTAATCAAACAGTAGCCTTTTGTTGCATAATCAATATCATTATCAGGCTGATGTAATCGTGTTTCTGCTAATCCAAATATGTGGGTTGACAACAGATTTTTGTCGTGTCTAATATCATCAAAATGAAGATTTAAGGATCTACAATTACTGAAAGCAACTTTGAAATGTGAAACTGGATCTATCAATTCTAAAGAAGTATGGCACAGTTCAAGCATTGCTGTTTCATGCAATCGCTGCATTTCTGTCTTAACTTTATCATCAACTTGTAATGCTTTCTCATTAAAGTTAAGGATCTGAAGCTTTTCAATTGATCTTACTCTGCTTAATGCAACATAGTGTAAATGTGGATCTGGGTTTTACGTTGTGATAAGTTGATGACAACTCTTTCAAAGGTACTACCTTGGGCTCTATGTACAGAATGTCCTGCAGAAGGTTGCAAAGGGAATTGAACTCTCTGGAATGTCTTTCTGTTGTATGTAAATGACCTGCAGACATCAAAAATTGGTGTCCAGTTGTCATCAATACTGCTATGATACAGTCCCCTGTTTTTGTATTTGATTCTTGTTTCCATTCCTGCTTTCTTGTCATCAAACTGAACCCAAATTATGCTTGGACGTCATGTTGTTTGTAGTTTATACTCAATTAACTTAACTACACATGATGCTCCATTAGCTAGTCCATCTTCTGTTTTTATGTATATTGTTAAATCATAAGTCATGTCAACAACAACTGTTAAAGAGCAATGTAAATTTTCTGTTAGTTTTGGATCTGTTGTGTTCTTTAAGTTCTTGAGCACATAGTCTCTCTTTTCTTTAGATAGCTTAGGTGAGACATACGTATCCATACATGGTATTTCAACCTTTTATGTCACCATATTTCTCATAATTTCATCATTAAAAACACACATGAAATAGTTTTCTGCAAAAAGGTGAGGTGCATTTTTTGATACTCAATATTGTTTGTAGTAACTTCACACTGTTTAACCTTGTATGGTTCTGATCACGTGGAATATCCTGAAGAGTTTCATCCAAAACACCATCAAAATCAACATTATTGGTTTCTGAACAGGCTTTTATTTGTGACTCAAAAAATGAATGCAGTATTGCATTACTTTCTTCTGTGATTCTCTTTATCCACTGCTGGTCAATTTCAACATTTGCGTGTTTGTACAAGTCGCTAGCTTTCATTAGCCAGTGCAAAGCACGAAGCATATGAAATAGTCGAACATTTTCTGAGAATACAAACAACTTAAATGACTTCTTCAGTTTCGTGGCAACTGTAACATTTTCGTCAAAAAGTCTTGGTAAAGCATTTACAACTGGTTGAATATCAACAGGAACATTAACAACATTTCCTTTTACTGATAACTGGCAACCTCTACATAGTTCTCGCATCTGCATGAATGGTATACGTAAAGCAATAAGATGTTCTTCAAGTGGAAACAGCTCCAATTCTTTGGGTTTAGTGGCCACTTCATTCCCTTTAAAACAGACAATGTAGGGACTTTAACACACTAAATATTGTTTTTGCATGTACAACATATCCATTCTTCTTCATTGACTGATTGTACACCTGAAATATTTTTCCTTGTCTTTACAAACAAATGTTTTAGCTTTTGATACAGTCTCTTCAAACCATGTCTGGTGACAACAGCTACATATATAGAGAGGTCCAACTGATATATTCTTGTGAAACTTTTCAATACAAACATCAATATCACTACCACATTTTCTGCGCTTTGCGATTAACTTTTCAACTTGTGAAAATGATGGATCTTTACTCTTGGTAGCTTTTCTTTTACAGTCTATAATGTTTTCAGCTTTCTTGTTTCTTTCATTTAATCTCCATTGTTGCTTTGCAACCCTTTCTTGTTCTAATATGTATGGATCTGACTTGCCTTCCTCTTTGACTGATTTTGTATTCCAATATCTTTCTGTTTGAATTCATTGCATTTTCGATATTCTTGTTTCTTTTCACCTTCCCATCTTTTGTATTCATCTATCAATCTGGCTCTTCTCATACATGCCTTTGTCATAGTTTTGTCTTTTCTTCGGTTTTCTTCAGAGTGTCTAGCACTCTGCATAGATTTAAGGGTGTATTTTCTATCCTTTTTTCCGTATTCTGCAGATTGTCTAACACTCTGCTTAGATTTAAGCGCATATTCCCTATCCTTTATTCGGTATTCTTCAGATTGTCTAGCACTTCTCTGTCCTTTTTTCGGTATTCTTCAGATTGTCTAGCATGCTGTTTAGATTTTAGTGTTTATTCTCTATCCTTTTTTTTTTTGGTATTCTTCAGATTGTCTAGCTCTGCTTAGATTTAAGTGTATACTCTTTGTCTTTTATTTTGAAGTTAGAGTATTGCCTTAGTTTCTGCATATAAACTCTCATATATTCTTTTCTGTCTGTAACTTTCTTTTTATTTGTTTTAATTTCTTTGTTCCTAATCTTTAGATTTTTAATTACCTTTGTGCTATTTCCTGTCTTCTGTTCAAGTCTGTGCTTTTGATCCTTAAAGTATTTGCCAATAAGTGTTGCATGATTTTCACTACTTGAATTATCAATAAAGTCTTCTCTGGCATGTGCATTCCTCATATGGCTTTCAGATATCTTTCTCTATTAAGTTACAGATTTCCAAGCATAGTCACATGGAGTGTCAGTATGACACTATACACGATTTTCATTATCAAATACTGAATGATGCTCAAGATCAGATAAGTCAAAGACTACAGGAAGAATTTCAAACTGTGTGGAAATTGAAATAATCATACTTTCATACAACGCATATAGAAATGTAACTAGATCATCTAAGCAATTAAAAGCAGAGTTTTGAATTATATTCATACCTTTAGCTAACTGTTCTTCAGGTGAGCGATTGTTGCAACTTGTTTGCTATTGTACTTTCCTTTGTACTATTTAACAATTCTAAACCTGTTCTAGTTTTATCTGTACCAAGAGCAAAACTTGTTTGGCCAGTCCTCTTGTAAACCTTCCGGTTTTTCTTGGGAAAAAAAAAATGGAATTTTGACTTTTTTTTAGATTATTGGTTCCTGTACTTCATGGTGAGAAGATTAAGCTGAAATTCTATTTAGATGATTGGTTCCTGTACCTATATAGTGAGATGATCGAACGGAATTTCTGTTTAGATTATTGGTTCCTGTTCTTTCATTGTGAGATGATCCAGTAGAATTTCTATTTAGATTATTGGCTCCTGTTCCTTCATGGTGAGATGATCCTGTAGAATTTCTGTTTAGATTATTGGTTCCTATTCCTTCATGGCGAGAAGGTGCAGTAAAATTTCTATTTAGATTATTGGCTCCTGTTCCTTCATGGTGAGATGATCCAGTAGAATTGCTGTTTACCGTATTGGCATCTGTACCTTCATGGTGAGAAGATCCAGCAGACTTTCTATTTTGATTATTGGTTCCTGTACCTTCCTGGTGAGAAGATCCAGTAGAATGTCTATTTAGATTATTATGCCCCCGCCATTTTCAATGGGAGGGCATATAGTATCACCGCTGTCCGTACGTACGTCCGTCCCGTCCGTCCGTCCATCCATCCTGTACGTAACTCTTTTGGTTTCCGTGCGATATCTTTTGAAAGGATTGGTGTATTGGATTGAAATTTTATACACAGGTATATAATCATAAAATGTAGGTCAAGTTCGATTGAGGTTAAAATCCACCAATTATTTTGGGAGTTATGGCCCATTTTAACTTTGAAAAATTTTCAACTTTGAAAAATGGTTTTCTTGCGATATCTTTTGAAAAGATTGGTGTATTGGATTGAAATTTTGTACACAGGTATATAATTATAAAATGTAGGTCAAATTCGATTTAGAGTAAAATCCATCTATTATTTTGGGAGTTGTGGCCCTTTTTCAATTTTGAAAAATGGTTTCCATTCCATAACTTTTGAAAAGATTAGTATATTGGATTCATATTTTATACACAAGCATATAATTATAAAATATAGGTCAAGTTTGATTTAGGGTAAAATCCACAAATTATTTTTGGAGTTACAGCCCTTTATCAATGTTGAAAAATAGTTGAAAAATGGTTTCGGTTCGATATCTTTTGAAAAGATTAGTGTATTGGATTTGAATTTTATACACAGGTATATAATCGTAAAATGTATGTCAAGTTGGATTTAGAATAAAATCCACCAATTAATTTTGGAGTTATAGCCCTTTTTCAACTTTAAAAATGGTTTCCATTCCATAACTTTTGAAAAGATTAGTGAATTGGATTCATATTTTATACACAAGCATATAATTATAAAATATAGGTCAAGTTTGATTTAGGGTAAAATCCACAAATTATATTTGGAGTTACAGCCTTTTTTTCAACATTGAAAAATAGTTTTAGTTTGATATCTTTTGAAAACATTAGTGTATTGAATTCATATTTAACACACAGGTATATAATCATAAAATAGAGGTCAAGTTCCAATAAGGGGAAAATCAACCCATTATTATGGGAGATGGCCCTTTTTCACCTTCAAAAGATGTTTTCCTTCAGATATTTTTTTGAAAAGATTGATTTGTGTATTGGATTCATATTTTATACCCAGGTATATAATCATAAAATATGGTCAAGTTCGATTTAGGGTAAAATCTGCCAATTATTATGAGAGTTATGGCCCTTTTTTCAACTTCATTTTTTGCAAAATACCTGCGTGTGGGTGAGGATGGCCCTTGGCGGGGGCATGTGTGTCATACTGACACATTTCTAGTTGGTTCATGTTCCTTCATGGTGAGATGATCCAGTAGAATTTCTATTTAGATTATTGGTTGCTGTTCCTTCATGGTTAGAAGATCCAGTAAAATTTCAATTTAGATTATTGGTTCATGTTACTTCATGGTGAAATGATCCAGAATAATTTCTATTTAGATTATTGGTTCCTGATCCTTTATGGTGAGAAGATCCAGTAGAATTTCTATTTTGATTATTGGTTCGTGTTCCTTCATGGTGAGATGATCTAGTAAAATTTCTATTTAGATTATTGGTTCCTGTTCCTTCATGGTGAGAAGATCCAGTAGAATTTCTATTTAGATTATTGGTTCCTGTACCTTCATGGTGAGAAGATACAGTAGAATTTCTATCTAGATTATTGGTTCCTGTTCCTTCATGATGAGAAGAGCCAGTAGAATTTCTATTTAGATTATTGGTTCATGTTCCTTCATGGTGAGATGATCCAGTAGAATTTCTATTTAGATTGTTGGTTCCTGTTCCTTCATAGTGAGAAGATCCAGTAGAATTTCTATTTAGATTATTGGTTCATGTTACTTCTTAGTGAGATGATCCAGTAGAATTTCTATTTAGATTATTGGCTCCTCTTCCTTCATGGTGGGAATTGCTGTTTACCTTATTGGCTACTGTACCTTCATGATGAGAAAATCCAGTAGACTTTCTATTTAGGTTATTGGTTCCTGTACTTTCATGGTGAATGCCGCCTCAGTGGCTCAGTTGGATGTGCATCTTACTGGAGACCAGGAGGTCACGGGTTCAACCCCTGCCGAGGTCGGCAACATTCTTTCGTGGAGATTGATCACAGAATATTTTCTTCGGTCATTCTCTCCCCTCTGCTGATTCAAGAAGGGCAGTTGTCAGTTTCTGGCGAAAGAACGTGCACAATACTGGTTAACCGCTTAGAGGACTAAGCCTGTCCAGTAAACGTGTGGTTAGGTAAACTAACCATGCTCGACATGACCCGATTGGGTTGACTGGGCCGTAAAACCTCAACACAAACAAAACCTTCATGGTGAGAAGATCCAGTAGAATGTCTATTTAGATTATTGGTTTGTGTTCCTTCATGGTGAGATGATCCAGTAGAATTTCTGTTTAGATTATTGGTTCCTGTTCCTTCATGGTTAGAAGATCCAGTATAATTTCTATTTAGATTATTGGTTCATGTTCCTTCATGGTTAGAAGATCCAGTATAATTTCTATTTAGATTATTGGTTTGTGTTCCTTTATGGTGAGAAGATCCAGTAGAATTTCTGTTTAGGTTATTGGTTCGTGTTCCTTCATGATGAGATGATCTAGTAGAATTTCTGTTTAGATTATTGGTTCCTGTTCCTTCATGGTGAGAAGATCCAGTAGAATTTCTATTTAGATTTTTGGGTTATGTTACTTCATGGTGAGATGATCCAGTAGAATTTCTATTTAGATTATTAGTTCCTGTTCCTTCATGGTGAGAAGGTGCAATAGAATTTCTGTTTAGGTTATTGGTTCGTGTTCCTTCATGATGAGAAGATCCAGTAGAATTTCTGTTTAGATTATTGGTTCATGTTCCTTCATGGTGAGATGATCCAGTAGAATTTCTATTTAGATTATTGGTTCCTGTTACTATATGGTGAGAAGGTGCAGTAAAATTTCTGTTTAGATTTTTGGGTCATGTTGCTTCATGTTGAGAAGATCCAGTAGAATTTCTATTTAGATTATTGGTTCATGTTACTTCATGGTGAGATGATCCAGTAGAATTTCTGTTTAGATTATTGGTTCGTGTTCCTTCATGGTGAGAAGGTGCAGTAAAATTTCTGTTTAGATTATTGGGTCCTGTTCCTTTATGGTGAGAAGATACAGTAGAATTTCTATTTAGATTGTGTTCTGTTATGGTGAGATGATCCAGTAGAATTTCTTATTAGATTATTGGTTCTTGTTCCTTCATAGTTAGATGATCCAGTAGAATTTCTGTTTAGATTATTTATTAACTCACCTGGAGCTTTGCTCCAGGTCAGCTTATGCCATGGCCTGTTGTCCGTCATCTGTTGTCCGTCTGTTGTTAGCTTTTCACATTTTCGACATCTCCTCTAGAACCATAAGTTAGATTGAGCTGACACTTTGTGTGAGTAATTATGGCAACATGGAGATCAGAATTGCTGAAATGGGTGCGTTCCGATATCTAAGATGGCTGCCATGGCGGCCCAAGTGGCGGCCATCTTGAAATTCTTCAAATGACATCTCCTCCTTAACCTTAACTCAGATTGAGCTGTAACTTGATGGGAGGTATCGGAGTGACATATAGATTCAGAATTGCTTAAATCGTTCCATTTGGATATCCAAGATAGCTGCCATGGTGGCCATCATGAAATTCTTCAAACCACATCTCCCAAACCATAAGTCAGATTGTGCCGAAACTTGATGGGAGGCATCAGAATGACATAGAAATTCAGAATTGTAAAATTGTTCCCTTCCAAAATCCAACATGGCCACCATGGCGGCCATCTTGAAATTCTTCAAACGACATCTCCTTCCAAATCGTAAGTCGGATTGAGCCGAAACTTGATGGGAAGCGTCTGAGCGACATAGAGATACAGAATTGCTCAAATCGTTCAGTTCGGCTATCTAAGATGGCCGCCATGGTGGCCATCTTGAAATTCTTCAAACAACATCTCCTCCCAAACTGTAAGTCTGATTGAGCCGAAACTTAATGGGAAGCATTGGAGTGACATAGAGATTCAGAATGGCTAAAATCGTTTCATTCATCTTGAAAATCTTTTAAAAACACATCTGCTCCCGAATCCTAAGTCAGATTGAGCCCACATTTGGTTGGAGGCATTGGTCCCACATGGAAATTTAGAATTGCTAAAATCATTTCATTCCAATATCCAAGATGGCAGCCATGTCTGTCATCTTGAAAATCTTCAAATGATATCTCCTCCCAAACCTTAGGTCGGATAGAGCTGAAACTTGATGGGAGGCATCAGAGCAACATAGAGATTCAGATTTGCTAAAATAGTTTCGTTGCAATATCCCAGATGGCCAAATCACATCCACTCCTGAATGGTAAGTCGGATTGAGCCCAAACTTGGTGGGAGGCATTGGTTAACATGGAGATTTAGAATTGCTAAGTTCATTCCGTTCCAATATCTAAGATAGCTGCCATGGTGGCCAGCTTGAAAATCTTGAAACGGCATCTACTCCCGAAGGGTAATTGGGATTATGCTGAAGCTTGGTGGGAGGCATTGGGGAGACATGGAGATTCAGAACTGTTAAATTTGTTCCATTCCGACATCCAAGTTGGCTGTCTTGAAATTCTTCAAACGATGTTGCCTCCCAAACTGAAATGCGAATTGGGCCCAAACTTAATTGGAGGCATTGGAGCATCATAGAGATTCAGAATTGCTAAAATTGTTCTGTTCCGATACAAAGATGGCCCCCAAGGTGGCCATCTTGAAAATCTTCAAACCTCATCTGCTCCCGAATGGTAAGTCAGATTGAGCCAAAACTTGGTGGGAGGCATTGGGGTGACATGGAGATTTAGAATTGCTAAAACCACAGCAGCCATCTTGAAGATCTTCAGTTGTTAGCTCATCTGGAGCTTTGCTCCAGGTCACTTATGCCATGGTCTGTTGACTATGGTCTGTCATTCATCAGTATGTCCGTCAGTATCTTTTCACATTTTTGAAATCTCAGAATCATATCCATGATGGTCACCATGAGGGCCATCTTGAAAGTCTTCAGTTGTTATCTGCTCCTTAACAATAAGTTGGATGGAGCGGAAACTCTGTGGAAGGCATCGGGGTATCATGGAGATTTAGAATTGCTAAAATGGTTCCATTCTTATATCCAAGATGGCCAACATGGCAGCCATCTTAAAAATCTTCAAATCACATCTGCTTCTGAACGGTAGTCTGATTGATCTTAAACTTGATGGGAGGCATTGGGGTATTATGGAAATTCAGAATTGCTAAAATTGTTCTGTTCCAATATCCAAGATGGCATGCAGCCATCTTGAAATTCTTCAAACCACGTCTCCCCCCAAACAGTAAGGCAGATTGAACCGAAACTTGATGGGAGGCATCGGGGTGACATGGAGATTCAGAATTGCTAAATCTTTCAGTTCCAATATCCAGCCATGTCAGTCATCTTGAAAAACTTCAAACAACATCAGATTCTGGATTGCTAAAGGCAATCTGATCTGATAGCCAAGATGGCCACCATGATACAATGTAACATATCATGATTAGCATAATCCAGGTGAGCGATTTCTAGCCCGTTTGGTCCTCCAGTTGGTTTGTGTTCCTTCATGGTGAGATGATCCAGCAGAATTTCTTTTAACATTATTGGTTCGTGTTCCTTCATGGTGAGATGATCCAGCAGAATTTCTTTTTACATTATTGGTTCATGTTCCTTCATGGTGAGAAGATCCAGTAGAATTTCTATTTAGATAATTGGTTCCTTTTATTTCATGGTGAGAAGATCCGGTAGAATTTCTATTTAGATTATTGGCTCCTGTTCCTTCATGGTGAGGTGATCCAGTAGAATTTCTATTTAGATTATTAGTTCATGTTCCTTCATGGTAAGATGATCCAGCAAAATGTCTGTTTACATTATTGGTTCGTGTTCCTTCATGGTGAGATGATCCAGCAGAGTTTCTTTTTACATTATTGGTTCGTGCTCCTTCATGGTGAGGTGATCCAGTAGGATTTCTATTTAGATTATTGGTTCATGTTACTTCATGGTGAAATGATCCAGTAGGATTTCTATTTTGATTATTGGTTCTTGTTCCTTCATGATGAGAAGATCCAGTAGAATTTCTATTTAGATTATTGGTTCATGTTCCTTCAAGGTGAGATGGTCCAGTAGAATTTCTATTTAGATTATTGGTTCATGTTCCTTCATGATGAGAAGATCAAGTAGAATTTCTGTTTAGATTATTGGTTCCTGTACCTTCATGGTGAGAAGGTCCGAGTTGGCCGAGTGGTTAGCACTCCCAACTTCAGATCAGAAGATCTGGAGTATGAATCCTGCTGGAGGTAGAATTCAATTCATGACTGCACAGAACCTTACATTATCACCCTTCCATCGTCTGAATATGACTTAAATAACATTGAAAGGGGCATACACACAAAACAGTCATCATTATCCTTCATGGTGAAAAATAAAAGTGGTGAAATAGTGACTTATGGTGCAACAGAATATTCACTCAGAAAAGTGTGATAGCTTGTAGGAGGGTAATAATCATGCTTAAGTTTTCTATATGACAGAAGTTAAAAAGAAAGTAAGGGCAGCATGTCATATTTAGATCACCTGTACAAAAGTGAGAAGAGCTGTTGAGCTATCCCCAGTATGGCATAAGCATTGGCATTGACATCCCTTTCAGAATGTTAAAGTTTGACATTAAAGTTTTGCTGATATTCTGTATTTTCTGTATGCCTTCATGGATTTAAGGGGACTGGATACACTTAATAGGTTTTCCTCACATTTGTAACAAGGGAGACCACTTTTGTGACTTCTTATCTCTTTTCCTGTACACCAAGCTCAGTCTATAAAGGGGTCAACTCTGAAAGGAAAGAAATTGCTCCCAAATTGAATGAATTCTTTCTTTTAAGAGTTGAACTGTTTTCAGAAATGAGACAAAACAATTTTGACAGATTTTCTGCCCTTGAAGTATATCTGTTCCCCATAAAGGTTTACATGATAATTTTGTTGAAGTCCCATATCTCATGTATGCCTGGATGGATTTAGTTGGTACTTGCACTGATGTTAGGTATTAGTTTGATAAAGTTTTGTTTGGTGTAATCCTTCAGTTATCTTGAGATTTGGTCAGGGACACTGACATTTTTCATATGATGGGTTAAGTGCAAGTTTTGAGGAGATGTCTTGCAAATAACAGTTTAGATTATGAATTTGAATAGAGCTTTCCAAGTCACCCAGTCTTTCTATAGAGCCTAAGTGTTTTATGAGCAAATAATGCAAACTTTTATTGAAGACATAACCTAGTTGTAGAAGTTTCTTACATATGAAAGAATTTTGATTACACAAAGTGAGAATAATCTGTATTTTTTTTATTTCAGATATGTCTGCAGATATTTCAGACCTGTAGTGGTACACTCTCTGTACTGATCTGGTCCAAGGATATGGTCATTATTAATACATCTGTCTCTGAAGCAGTAAAAAGTGTGGCAGAAAGTTTAATACATATTCTTAAAACTAAGGTAAGTTGGCAAGCTCACCTGCAAGCCTTTAAACATATAAGTTAAGATACCCTGAAAAAAAAACACAGTGATGAAGCACAATTCTCCCCAGGCACCAAAAGAAGGAGAGGAAGTACAAACAAGGACAGAACATAACCATATATGAAACCAGATGCACAAACAACTGCAACAGAGGAACCGCCTTGGAACGGCCAGTAGGAAAACTACTGGTGGGCTTTAAAACCTGTTTTAGTCTAGATTTGCACTTTAGATCCAGTTTTATTGATGTTAGCATTGTTTTCATTAGTAATGGCAATTTTCTGTTTTTCAGAGTTTTAAAACTCATAGGAAAGAATAACTACATGTATATATAGAAATATAAAGGTGACATAGTTGGCTTATGGTTAGAGAGCCTGATTTCAAATCCAAGGATTACAAGTCTAAATCCTGCTGCAGACAGGAAGTTTTCTTATACTTAATCTGTGCTTTTGATAAACTGCCTCTTTATGTAAATACTCAAAAATATTATGAAAAAAGAAGTAGTTACATGTAAAATCAGTTTGTATTGTATCATATTTTAATTAAAAAAAAAAGTGCCCAAATATTCAAAATGGTAATTTTTGGTAGTGTATTTGTGCTGACAGCTCTGAGTTTATCTGACTTGACAGCATAAGCAAGTTTCCTTTTGAGTTGTATTTTTTAACTAACAAGTTAAATATTGTTAAATACCATATTTAAATGTGTATTACACACTTTTTTTTTTTACCCAGAAAATGTTTTTAATAATTGATGCGTTTTATTGATAGAAACTTCAAAATCAGGATAGAAATTGCCAAGGAAATCGCTAACTCATTACAGTTGCAGTCGGCCTTCAAAAATGCAACATAAACCAATCACTGTAAGAAAGTCATAGTTCTTGATACCTGTCTTGCCCATACTAAGGTTCTGCCAGCTCAAAACAAGCTACTCAATCTGATTTGCAGTAATTTAATATCCTTTTCTTGTCCATGTCATTTTAATGTTTTGCATACCAACCATATATTATACTTATTGCTAATCCCTGTTAGCTCCCAACAGAAATTAAGTATGATCAGAGGTTCTCTCCTACATGGGAGGAACAAAGAAACGATCTTCCTGCCAATAGTGATATTGTAGATCACTTCCGGTCACATGAATTACCCAGTTTTTTTCCCTGTCGCCGCCATTGAAAGTTGAAAAATTTTCTAAGAAACCTGAATCCAGAAAATTTCCGACCATCGGTCTGTTATTTCACTTTCATCTTTGGTTTCTAGCTCCTGCACAGTTTATCTATCTTTCATCCCTTTATTTACTGGATTTTAATTATGTATTTTCATAATATTACGTCTTGATATTTCTTTGTTTATCTATTGGTAAATGACATCCATTTTAATTGTTGGTCTTTCCCATTCTATCCTTTACCTGTATGCCTCAAATAAAAGGTATTTGCGAACATTTCAAGGTTTTTCGGAATAATCATCCGACTTGTGCTAATTGTTATGTTCCCCCCTACCAAAGGGTGGGGTGGGGGGGGGGACATATTGTTTTTGGAATGGATCCTGTCTGCGTCGGCCTAAAACTTCTTGTCCGCTCTGTAACTTGAATACCCTTTGGAATATTTTGATGATACTTCGTAGAAATGTAGAACAGGACCAGACAACCTGTCGCATACAAAAATGACAACTCTGCCTTTCTTGAGCCGACCTCAGTGGCTCAGTTGGATGCGCCATCCAAATGGAGACCAGGAGGTCGCGGGTTCAAGCCGAGGTCGGCAACATTCTTTCGTGGAGATTGACCATGAAATATTTTCTACGGTCATTCTCCCCCTGCCGCTGATTCAAGAAGGGCAGTTGTCAGTTTCTGGCGAAAGAATGTGCACAATACTGGTTAACTGCTTAGAGGACTAAGCCTACCCAGTAAACGTGTGGTTAGGTAAACTGACCACGCTCGACCCCTCAACACAAACAAACTCTGCCTTTCTTACTTTTGGAGTAAACACCCTTTGTTTTATTTGAAAAAGATTTCGTGTCCGCTCTGTAACTTGAATCCCCTTTGGAATATTTCGATGGTACTTGGCAGAAATGTAGAACAGGACCAGACGACATGTCACATACAAGAATGACAACTCTGCCTTTCTTACTTTTGGCGTTATCTCCCTCTGCTATATTTGACTAATAATCTATTGATTTCGTGTCTGCTCAGTAAGTCAAAGACCCTTTGGAATATTTTTATGATACTTGGTAGAAATGTAGAACAGGACCAGACGACATGCTGCGTACAAGAATGACAACTCTGCCTTTCTTACTTTTGGCGTTATCTCCGTTTGGTATGTCTGACAGTGATTATCCATTTGTTTCGTATCCGCTCTTGATGAAACTTGGTAGAAATGTAGAACAGGACCAGACGACATGCTGCGTACAAGATTAACAACTCTGCCTTTCTTACTTTTGGCGTTATCTCCATTTGGTATGTCTGACAGTGATTATCCATTAGTTTCATGTCCGCTCTTGATGAAACTTGGTAGAAATGTAGAACAGGACCAGACGACCTGTCGCATACAAGAATGACAACTCTGCCTTTCTTACTTTTGGCATTATCACCCTTTGTTTTATTGGAAAAAGATTTCTTGTCCGCTCTGTGATCAAATCCCCTTTGGAATATTTCGATGGTACTTGGCAGAAATGTAGAACAGGACCAGACGACATGTCACATACAAGAATGACAACTCTGCCTTTCTTACTTTTGGCGTTATCTCCCTCTGTTATATTTGACTGATAATCTATTGATTTCGTGTCTGCTCAGTAAGTCAAAGACCCTTTGGAATATTTTTATGATATTTGGTAGAAATGTAGAACAGGACCAGACGACCTGTCGCATACAAGAATGACAACTCTGCCTTTCTTACTTTTGGCATTATCACCCTTTGTTTTATTGGAAAAAGATTTCGTGTCCGCTCTGTGATCAAATCCCCTTTGGAATATTTCGATGGTACTTGGCAGAAATGTAGAACAGGACCAGACAACATATCACATATAAGAATGACAACTCTGCTTTTCTTACTTTTGGCATTATCTCCCTTTGTTATTAGCTCACCTGAGCCAAAGGCTCATGTGAGGTATTAGTATAGCAAGGCTCCGTCGTCCGTCGTCGTCCGTCGTCTACACTTTCAAACGACATCTCCTCTGAAGCCACTAAGCTGATTGGGCTCAAATTTTATCTGTAGCATCCTTGGGCAAGGGGAACAAAAGTTTATGTTTTTTTATGAAAATCGGCTTTTTAGTTTGGTTGCTATGGCAACCGTATGTTTCTATTGACTTATAATGGGGAAAATGGAAAAATTGCATTAACTGCCAAACAGTTGTAGTTAGTTTGACCAAACTTTTATACAAATGTTCCTATTAATATTCTTCTAATAGCCATGTGCTTTTATGCCACTGCTTATTTTTATTGGTTGCCATGGTAACCAAAATGCAAAAAATAACTAAAAATACATTCAAAAATCTTCTTCGTCGGAACCACTGGGCTGATTGGGCTCAAATTTTATATGTAGCATCCTTGGGCTTAGGGAATGAAAGTTTATGTTTTTTATGAAAATCGGTTTATTAGTTTGGTTGCTATGGCAACTTAAAGTTTCCATTGACTTATAATGGAGAAAACTGAAAAATGGCATTTACTGCCAAACAGTTGAAGATATTTTGACCAAACTTTTTTAAAAATGTTTCTTTTAATATTCTTCTGATAGCCATATGCTTTTATGCCACTGCTTATCATTATTGGTTGCCATGGTAACCAAAATGCAAAAAAATAACTAAAAATACCTTCAAAAATCTTCTTCTCTGGAACCACTGGTCCGATTGGGCTCAAATTTTACATGTAGCATCCTTGGGCTTAGGGAATGAAAGTTTGTTTTTTTATGAAATCGGCCTATTAGTTTGGTTGCTATGGCAACAAAGTTTCCATTGACTTTTAATGGAGAAAACCGAAAAATGGCATTTACTGCCAAACAGTTGAAGATATTTTGACCAAAACTTTATAGAAATGTTCCTTTTATTTATGAAAACCAGCTTATCAGTTAAGTTGCTTTGGCCTACTTTCACTTTCCATGTACTCATAATGGGGAAAATTGAAAAATTTCAATTAGTGACTAACCGTTGCAGATATTTTGACAAGCAAAACGATCCTCTCTTCCACAACCACTGAAGGAATTCATACCAAATTTTGCATAAAAACTGAGGAAACTATGATCATCATACTTGGGGTACAAATGTCCCGACTGCAGGCTATGGACTTGGGCAAAAATGCAAGTTTTGAGGAATGACATGAAAAACATGTTCAAGGGCATGTATGCTCCTCGCCTAAGCCATATACATGTGGAAAAAACCATGCTTTCAGATAAAATCTCCTCTAATACCACTAGGCCCTTTGGGTCCGTATTTCATATTTAAGATGTTGGCAAAAGGGAACAACAAGTTAAGTGTTTTTTATGCAAATCCATAGCTCAGAATGGCTGCCATGGCTAAAAATAGACTTTAAGCAAAATTCTTCTCCAAATCAGCTGAACCCATGGCTAAAAATAGACTACACAAAAAAAAACTTCTCCAAATTAGGACCAAATTTGGCATGAAGCACTAGGGAATTACCTTTCATGCTTTCATTTCTTTTTTCCATCATCAATTTCTAACAATTCTCCATTAGCACAATTGGCAGGTGAGTGAATTGTGGCCCTTGGGCCTCTTGTATTTGACAGTGATAATCTATTGATTTCATGTCCGCTCTGTAAGTCAAAGACCCTTTGGAATATTTTTATGATACTTGGTAGAAATGTAGAACAGGACCAGACGACATGTCGCATACAAGAATGACAACTCTGTCTTTCTTACTTTTGGCGTTATCTCCCTTTGGTATGTCTGACAGTGATTATCCATTGATTTCGTGTCTGCTCTGTAAGTCAAACCCCCTTTGGAATATTTTTATGATACTTGGTAGAAATGTAGAACGGGACCAGACGACATGTTGCATACAAGAATGACAACTCTGCCTTTCTTACTTTTGGTGTTATCTCCCTTTGTTAATCCCCGCCACAAAGCGGATGGGGGATTATAGAAATGGCCTTCGTCTGTCTGTCCGTCTGTCCTTCCGTAACACTTTCTTGTCCTCTCCATATCTCCTGAACCCTTTGAAAGATTTTCATAAAACTTTGGTCAAATGTTCGCCTCAGTGGGTTGATGTGCAGAACTCATAAGTCAACAGTGCCAACTCAAGGTCAAGGTCACAGGTCAAGGTCATGGGTTTGAGCCTTGAATTTCGTGTCTGCTCCATATCTCCTATACCCCTGGAAGGATTTTCTTTAAACTTTTGTCATATGTTTGCCTCAATGAGACGATGTGCAGAACTCATTACTCAACCATGCTGACACAAGGTCAAGGTCACAGTTCAAGGTCACAGGTTTGAGCCTTGAATTTCATGTCCGCTCTGTGTCTCCTATACCAGTAGAAGGATTTTCTTTACACTTTGGTCAAATGTTCACCTTAGTGAGACGATGTGCAGAATCAATAACTCAACCATGCTGACTCAAGGTCAAGGTCACAGTTCAAGGTCATGGGTTTGAGCCTTGAATTTCGTGTCCGCTCTGTATCTCCTTTACCCCTGGGAGGATTTTCTCTAAACTTTGGTCAAATGTTCACCTCAGTGGGACAATGTGCAGAACCAATAACTCCGCCCTGTGGACAAGGTCAAGGTCACAGTTGAGGGTCACGGGTTTGAGCCTTGAATTTGGTGTCAGCTCCATATCTCCTTTACCCCTGGAAGGATTTTCTTGAAACGTTGGTCAAATGTTTGCCTCAGTGAGATGATGTGCAGAACTATGCTGACTCAAGGTCAAGGTCACAATTGAAGGTCACCAGTTTGAGCCTTGAATTTTGAGGCCGCTCAATTGCCATTCAAACTGCCTTGTTAAATTTGGGTCAAATGTTTGCCTTAGTGAGATGATGTGTAGAACCTATAACTCAACGATGCAGACTCAAGGTCAAGGTCACAATTGAAGGTCATCTGTCTCTTTCTTGTTCGCTCCATATCTCCTGAACCCTTTGAAAGATTTTCATGAAACTTTGGTCAAAGGTTTGCCTTAGTGAGGCGATGTGCAGAACCCATAACTCAAGCATGCCGACTCAAGGTCAAGGTCACAGTTAAAGGTCACGAGTTCGAGCCTTGAATTTCATGGTCACTCCATATCTCCTGAACCCTTTGAAAAATATTTATGAAATTTAGGTCAAATGTTCGCCTTAGTGAGATGATGTGCAGAGCCCATAACTCAACAATGCAGACGTAAGGTCAAGATCACAATTGAAGGCCCGCTCCATTGTCATTCTGCGGAAGGGGATATAGCTGTCCTTCAGACTGCCTTGTTATATTTGACAGTGATAATCCATTGATTTCGTGTCCGCTTTGTAAGTCAAAGACCCTTTGGAATATTTTTTATGATACTTGGTAGAAATGTAGAACAGGACTAGACGACTTGTCGCGTACAAGAATGACAACTCTGCTTTTCTTACTTTTGGCATTATCTCCCTTTGTTATATTTGACAGTGATTGTTTATTGATATTGTGTCTGCTCTGACAGTAAGTCGAAGACCCTTTGGAATATTTTTATGATACTTGGTAGAAATGTAGAACAGGACCAGATGACTTGTCGTGTACAAGAATGACAACTGGCTTTCTTACTTTTGGAGTTACCTCCCTTTGTTTTCTTTGAAATAGATTTCTCGTCTGCTCTGTAACTGGAATACCCTTTGGAATATTGCGATGGTATTTGGCAGAAATGTAGAACAGGACCAGATGACTTGTTGTGTACAAGAATGACAACTCTGTCATTCTTTTTTTTGGCGTTATTGCCCTTTGTTATATTTGACAGTGATAATCCATTGATTTCTTGTCCACTTTGTAAGTTAAAGACCTTTGGAATATTTTTATGATACTTAGTAGAAATGTAGAACAGGATCAGATGACTTGTTGCGTACAAAATGACAACTCTGCCTTTCTTACTTTTGGTGTTATCTCCCTTCATTATGTCTGACAGTGATTATCCATTGATTCCGTGTCTGCGCTGTAAGTCAAAGACCCTTTGGAATATTTTTATGATACTTGGTAGAAATGTAGAACAGGACCAGACGACATGTTACTTACAAAATGACAACTCTGCCTTTCTTACTTTTGGTGTTATCTCCCTTTTTTATGTCTGACAGTGATTATCCATTGATTTCGTGTCTGCACTGTAAGTCAAAGACCCTTTGGAATATTTTTATGATACATGGTAGAAATGTAGAACAGGACCAGACAAAGTGTTGAGTACAAAATGACAATTCTGTCTTTCTTACTTTTGTGTTATCTCCCTTTGTTATCTGACAGTGATTATCCATTGATTTTGTGTCCGCACTGTAAGTCAAAGACCCTTTGGAATATTTTAACTGCACAATTCATAACCGATAGATAATGTGCTATATTCTGTTCTGCCCATACCTTCCACAGAAAAAACAACAGGAACGTTGTCCCATACAGTTTTAATCCAAAAGTCCCTCAGGCAGTCACCTATGTGACGTCACTCCCGCTCTTTTGGTCACGTGTCAGTTTCTTTTCTGTGGAACAAAGAAAGTAAACATGGATTTTTTTCGGGTGAAAAAATTCTATTTTTTTCCTTTTTCTCCGGTTGAAATTTAATTCTTTCTTCTTTCTTATGATCCTTTATCATACCTTTCACTTTTCATGCTGAATTTGTTAAACTCTAACCGTCCGATTTCTTGAAATTATTCTTCACTCATTCGTCGTAATGAGTTTTCGTGACTTTCATGACTCTTCATCGTGGTGATTGTGGTCATATAAAATCGGGTTGGGATAATCATAAAAAATGTATTAATTGTTCTCATTGTTCCAGGGAATCTACTTGCTCCACATGTAGCAGTTGGTCTAATTCCATCTGGGAACTTGCAGAAAGGAGAAGAACTTACTCTTCCAGAAAGAGAGTCATGTCCAACAGAGAGAAGTCTCTAGATGTGTCTGTTTCATCAGACGAAAAGAAAAGAAAACATAGGAACACTGCCCCTTATGACCCTGCTGCCCGGGGTAAGACCTGTATTGGTGGCAACTCCCTGGGTACTTGTACCCAAAGGAGTACAAGTCCACCGGGCATCCAACGACCGGCCGACCGGCCACTCGCCCAATGGTCAAGAAGACATATCTGACTGACCGGGCATGCTCGGTCACCGGCCACTGGGCATGCCCGGTCACCAGCCAGCAGTCACTGGGCATTCCCCGACCACCGGCCAAGTGGGCGATACAGAGACTTCCAGCCTACCAATCACCAGGCACTGACCATCCAGCCACCAGTCATTGGACTTATAAAGGCTAAATACAGGGGAGATTCAAGAATCACCAGCCACCGGGCATGACTGGTCAAAGGGCACCGACCACCGGTCACCGGGCATCAGAATATAATTCAGCCCACTACCAGTGAATCTCATACCTTGGGTACTGAGTTTACTAGTAAACAACCTAGTACATCTAGAGTTCTACTTCCCCTGGAACCGGACTTTAGTAACATGTCCGACCCCAGTGTTGTAATTGAACTGCCAGACAACAACTGGAGGTCGGACAACAACAATAACAATTATGGACAAATTCATCAGACTTCCCTCTCTGATCAGAGATCCAGGAGGGCTCAGTCTTGAAACAAACATAGATCTAAGAAGAGGAGAAAACGGAGATCGGCCTCTACATCCTGCTCTTCAACATCCACATCTTCAGACCCTCGCAAGAGAAAGTCAAAAAGATCTAAACATTCCCACAAGAAGAGGAATATTCATCTCCTTCTTCTTCTTCCTCAGTATCACATAATCAAGTACATGATTATGGCAGATACCAGAGAAGTAGATACAGTCCACAGGCAGTACAGAACCCGCAAGCTATACAGCCTGAGGAAATACCTAATGTCCAGACAATGACACCTGAACAGACTTTACCACACCCTTCAAGGGACTCAGGATCCGATACCGAAATGGAAGCCTGGTCCTTTGATAGGGCAATCAATGAAATGTTTAGGCTTTTGCCTCCAGAGCTATGCCCAAGGTCTACCGAGGAGCATGCTCCGGCAAAACCCTTATCTGGTATTGAACAGCTAATGAAGTCACAGTCAACTCTATTGCTGATGTTACCACAATCCAGATTGATTGAAAATACTGCCAGATTTCTCCAGGACAAAATAGACACGGAGAAATGTGGCAGAGACTGGGTATGCTCTCAAAGTTTAGTCTCGTCTTTGAGGCAGACTAAATTTTACAAAAGCCAGAGTCAATATTTTCCAACAGACAATATTCCTCTGTTAGAATCGGAAGCTTCCCTGTTGGATCTATCCGACAAGGGAAAATGCTCCATTCCAATGAAGAACTTGGAAATATGGGAAAAAAGAGCACGCAAACTTATAGCGATCAATCGCACACAGACCTATTTTCTTCTGCTGCATACCTATGTATGCAGCAGCAGACAATGTCTGTACAAGCACTTTCGAGACTGTTGGAGCCAAATCAATAAGACACACTACAGCTATGTCTACGATATTGGCTATGGAAATCTTCCAAGCTAGACGCGATGCAGTACTAGCCACATCCAAAGTTTTATTGGAGAATTCCAGCCACGAGCTGCAGAATACTCCAATGAACTCTTAAGACTCTATTTGGTAACAAAATCAGGGAAGTTGCCAAGGGCAATTTTGAGGCCCAGCAGCAAAGGTTCTTGGCAACTTCCTCAATTGCTACTACAATGCAGCAACAACAGAAAGTGACTTAACTGGCTCCTCCGGCTTTTAAGAGACTGAAGCAGCCGGCTAAACCTTCTAGGTCTCAACAATCGCAATCGTTCAGGCCTAAAAGTCAAACAAAGTCATATTCATCAAATAGAAAAGAGTATGCGAAGAGCAGCGGGAATCAAAAGCAGTTCTCCTCCTCTAAGCAAGCCTCATCTTCCACAAAATTCTGAAGTCCAACCCTTTCCACTGCCAGTCCTGCCATGTCCAGACATTCCAGTAGGAGGAAGGTTGGCCCATTTTGTGGAACAATGGGAAGAACTGACAGACAACAAGTGGGTCCTCTCTATCGTCCGAAACGGGTTCAAGATCCCAATCAAGTCAGTTCCTCCCTTATCGATTGTTCTGATAAATCTGAGTCAATCTTCCTCCCCGTTATTGTGAGAAGAAATCGCAGAGCTTCTCAAGAAACAGCCAGTGGAAAGGGTTCGGAATCCGGGAACTCCCAGTTTTTATTTCCGGCTATTCCTAGTACCCAAAAAGAATGAAAAGTTACTTCCCATAATAGACCTTTCCTTGCTAAATCATTATATACACAAACGACATTTCAAAATGGAGACAGTCAAGTGGGTAAGACAGTCGATAATTTACAATGAATGGGCTGCCTCCATAGATCTGACGGATGCATATCTTCATGTTCAGATACATCCGATTTCCAGGAAGTACCTGCGGTTCATTTATGACCTTCAGGTATTTCAGTTCACGGCCTTACCGTTCAGAATGTCTCTAAGTCAGTGGATTTTCACGAAACTTATGAATGTAATAGCAGCACATTTACGCCTACATGCCGTATCTCTATTCCCATACCTAGAAGATTGGCTAATAAGAGATCTGATGCGCAATCAACTTATCTCTCACACAAAATACACACTTCAAACGGTACAGAATCTGGGCTTCATACCAAATCTAAAGAAGTCAGATTTGATACCAACACAACAATTCACATTTATAAGTATGGAATTTCTAACAGCAGAAAATAGTCAGAGTTCCAGCAGATTGAGTGAAAGCTCTTATTCTGACCATCAAAACAATTCTTTCTCAGACTCAGTTTTCGGCACGAACTTTCCTTTCTCTTTTGGGCAAACTCAGTGCAGCAGCAGACTTAATTCTTCTAGGCAGATTGCATTTAAGACCGCTGCGAATGTGCTTTTTATCGGTCTGGAAACCTCATATTCTTCCTAAAGATCATCAGGTCAGGATCAACAGTATGATCAAATTCCATTTAAAATGGTGGATGAACACCAATCGTTTCGTTCAAGGGATACCTATTCACCCTCCAGACCCCAAAAATTTCCTTTATATGGATGCCAGTCATTACGGTTGGGGGGCTCATCTCAAACCGATGAGTCTATCCTTTCATGGTCGCTGGTCGGAAGACCAATCACAGCTCCATAACAATGTTAGAAATAATGGCTATTTGCTTCGCACTGATAAAAGCCTTGAAATATATTCACCATTCTTGTGTCATGATAGCTACGGACAACAAAACAGTGGTCTCATATATCAACAAGCAAGGAGGAACACATTCTCCCAACCTATGCGTAGAGGTATGGAAAATACTTCATTGGTGCCTAAAACATCAGATTATTGTCAGGTTTCGTCATATCCCAGGCAAATTCAATATTTTGGCAGACAGGTTATCAAGAATAGACAAAATAGTCAAAACAGAGTGGGCATTGGATCAATCGATTGCGAATTCAATTTTCCAAATGTTCAACTATCCCATTCTGGATCTGTTTGTGACACGCTTCAATCACAAACTTCCACTTTATGTGTCCCCAGTTCTGGACAATCAGGCTTTCGCGATAGACGCATTCTCCATGAACAGGAACCATCTCCATGCTTATGCATTTCCTCCAACAATAATGGTTCCTTCTGTCCTGAACAAGATTCGACAATCTCAGTGCCGAATAATTCTTATAGCACCTCTTTGGCTGCAACAAACATGGTTCTCAGAGGTGCTACATCTATTGGTCTCAGCTCCAGTTCATCTTCCTCTTTTTCCAAATCTGTTAACACAAGCAAAAGGAAAGTTTCAACATTAAAATCTCCCAGCTGTCAACCTTCACGCCTGGGAGTTATCAAACAATCAATTAGAAATAAAAATTTTTCGAAAAACGTTTCAGATTTTGTCTCCAAATTAAGACGAACATCAACTTAGAAAGTCTATGACGCGAAATGGATCATTTATACCCGTTGGTGTCATAGAAGGAAGGTTAATCCGGTCTCAGCCCCTCTTACTGTGATAGCCGATTTCCTAATTATGCCCCCAACTTCGAAGAAGTTGGAGGGGCATATTGCTTCTGGGACATTTGTGCGTGCGTCCGTGATAGCCGATTTCCTAATTATGCCCCCAACATCGAAGAAGTTGGAGGGGCATATTGCTTCTGGGATGTTTGTGCGTGCGTGCGTCTGTTGTGCTTTTTGATGCATAGCATAACTTCTGAACCGTGCATGCTAGGGTTTTGAAATTTCAGATATATGGATTCTTCATGAAAAAATAGCTGACACGTATTTTTTCCCATTAGGATTATGCCCCTTTCCTGAGTTATGGCCCTTTGAAAAAAATATGGATGAAATCTTGTCAGCAAAATATCTCAAAAGCTATTGAAGCTAGAGCCTTGAAACCTGGTGAATAGATTGGTATTGATGAGTAGATGACCTGGTTATTTTGAATAAATTCTGAAAATTACTTCATGAGTTATGGCCCTTTATAACTTTGGGCATTTTTACATTGCACACTTTTTGATGCATAGCATAAGTTTTGAACTTCTATAGTTCATTAGGGTTTTGAAATTTTTTTTTCTTATCAGGATTATGCCCCTTTCCTGAGTTATGGCCCTTTGAAAAAATATGGATGGAATCTTGTCAGCAAGCTATCTCAAAAACTATTGAAGCTAGAGCCTTGAAATTTGAGGAATAGGTTGGTAGCGATGAGTAGATGATCTGATTAACTTTTGAATAAATTCTGAAAAGTACTTCTTGAGTTATGGCCCCTTGTCATTTTGGGCATTTTTACATTGCACACTTTTTAATGCATAGCATAAGTTTTGAACTGTGCCTGCTAGGGTTTTGAAATTTCATATTTAGATTTCTCATGAAAAAATAGCTGACACATAATTTTTTTTTTTTTTTTTTTTTTATTAGGATTATGCCCATTACCTGAGTTACGGCCCTTTGAAAAAATATGGATGAAGTCTTGTCAGCAAAATATCTCAAATACTATTGAAGCTAGAGCCTTGAAATTTAAGGAATAAATTGGTAGCGATGAGTAGATGACCTGATTAACTTTTGAATAAATTCTGAAAAGTACTTCTTGAGTTATGGCCCGTTGTCATTTTGGGCATTTTTACATTGCACATTTTTTTATGCTTAGCATAGGTTTTGAACTGTGCATGCTAGGGTTTTGAAATTTCATATATGGATTCCTCATGAAAAAATAGCTGATACGTATTTTTTTTTCCCATCAGGACTATGCCCCTTTTCTGAGTTATGGCCCTTTGAAAAAATATGGATGGAATCTTGTCATCAAAATATCTAAAAAACTATTGAACCTAGAGCTTTGAAATTTAAGGAATAGATAGGTAGTGATGAGTAGATGACATGATTAACTTTTGAATAAAATTCTGAAAAGTACTTCTTGAGTTATGGCCCTTTGTCATTTTGGGCATTTTTACATTGCACACTTTTTGATGCATAGCATAAGTTTTGTACTGTGCATGCTAGTATGAAATTTCATATATGGATTCCTCATGAAAAAATAGGTGACCCTTTTTTTTTTTTTCCTATCCGAATTATCTCCCATTTTAGAGTTATTTCCCTTTTGATAAAATAACACTGAACACGCGTATATTTGTACTATTGTTACCGTCATGGGCAAGCAGTGTTGGAGTCAAGCAATGTTAGAGTCAGGCAGTTGGGGGCATAGTGTTTTACAAACACCAGCTCTAGTTTTCCTTTTCTCTGAGAAAAAGTATCAAATTAGTACTGTTAAGGGCTACAGGTCTATGATTTCTAATACTCTCAAATTTAAGACTGGTAATAGAATTGGATCTAACACTGTCTTGTCAGAATTAATAAGATCTTTTGAATTACAATGCCCTGTTGCCGGCCTTGGTGGCTCAGTTGGATGCGCCGTCCGACTGGAGACCAGGAGGTCGCGGGTTCAACCCCCGCCGAGGTCGGCAACATTCTTTCGTGGAGATTGATCATGAAATATTTTCTACGGTCATTCTCTCCCTTCCGCTGATTCAAGAAGGACAGTTGTCAGTTTCTGGCGAAAGAATGTGCACAATACTGGTTAACCGCTTAGAGGACTAAGCCTGCCCAGTAAACGTGTGGTTAGGTAAACTGACCGCGCTCGACATGACCCCATCGGGTTCACTGGGCCGTAAAACCTCAACACAAAAACAACGCCCTGTACAAAGATCTCTTACTCCTAAATGGGACTTATCTTGGGTCTTAGTCTGTCTTCAGAAAGCCCCATATGAACCTTTACGTAAGGCCTCTAAGCTTCACGTAACGCTTAAGACAGCTTTTCTTCTAGCCCTAGCTACTGCCAAGAGATGTAGTGAAATTCATGCCTTGGCAATAGATTCAGAGAACAAGATGTAATCAATCTGATGGATCTGTATCTCTCATGGGTTTCTGGTTAAGAATCAACTTCCATCCATTTGCCCAGATCCTATTGTGATCCCTAATTTAGCCCGTATATCTAATAGGGAACACCCGGATAGACTTTTATGCCCAATTAGAGCCTTAAAATTCTATCTTAAAATGACTAAACCTTACCTGTCAAAATAGAACTAGACTATTTCTACCTATAAACGGCAAACAAGATCTTTCTAAATCCTCTGTGTTGAGATGGATATCTTATACTATTAAACTTGCCTACAGGAAACTCACCCGCAAAGACTTTCCCTTCTTAAAGATTAAAGCCCATGAAGTTAGGGCTATCTTCCTCTTGGGCCTTTTTTGATAAAGTTCCGCTCAATGAGATTCTGAAAGCAGCAGTATGGAATCAATCCTCTACCTTTGCTAAGTTCTATCTAAGGGATATGTCTCGGCAACTACAAAACCTACAAGATTTGGGACCAATTGTGGTGGCCCAAAAAGTGGTGGAGGGCCAAGTCAACAGTGCCTTGGATGCCTAAGAAGACTAACAGCCTCCAAAACAGTACTATGCATATGTGAAGGTAATTAATGTCTTACATATATGTATTTTGGATAAGCTTATTCTTGGAATTATACCAAGAATGAACTTATTCTAGGAGTTTCCTGAGCCTTAATCCAAAAGTGGTGGGATCTACTGGTTTTTGTGTTGGAATTGGGAGCTCCCTCCCACCTTTTTAGGCTAATTCTAGCACATTATCTATAGGTTATGTATTGTGCAGTTAAAATGAAGTTTTCAAAAGTAAAACATTTTAACAAGCAATACTTAACCCATAGATAAGATAGTCCCACCTCTCTATCCACGCTTAGCTCTAACCTTTTAGGGCTCTACATCAAAGAAACTGACACGTGACCAAAAGAGCAGGAGTGACGTCACACAGGTGACTGCCTGAGGGACTTTTGGATTAAGACTGTATGGGACGACGTTCCTGTTGTTCTTTCTGTGGAAGGTATGGGCAGAATAGAATATAGCACATTATCTATAGGTTAAGTATTGCTTGTTAAAATATGTTTTCTTTTGAAAACTTCATTTTTATGATACTTGGTAGAAATGTGGAACAGGACCAGATGATGTGTTGTGTACAAGAACGACAACTCTGGCTTCTTACTTTTTCGAGTTGTCTTGGTTTGTTTTGTTTGAAATAGATTTTTCGTCTGCTCTGTAACTGGAATACCCTTCAGAATGTTCTGATGGTACCTTGTAGAACTGTAGAATAGGACAAGACGACATGTTCCTTACAAGAATGACAACTCTGCCTTCCTTACTTTTGCTGTTATCTCCCTTTGTTTTATTTGACAATGGTTATGCATTGATTTAGTGTCTGCTATGTGAGTCGAACACCCTTTTGAATATTTTGATGATACTTGGTAGTAATGAAGAACAGGACCAGACGACATGTCACATACAAGAATGACAACTTCGGCATTTATTACTTTTGGGGTTATCTCCCCTTGTGTTTGAATTTGATTTCTTGTCTCTGTTCTGTAACACGAATACCTATGGAATATTTTGATGATGCTTGGTACAAATATAAAACAGGACGAGGTGACATATTGCAAGAGAATGGCAGGATTGTTTTTTTTTCTAAAAAACCTTTTCTAGTTCTTTTTGTTTTAGGGACAAAAAGTGTTCATACTGTCAAAACTGATCGAATCATCAGTTTGACCTTTTCAAGAATCGTAGATGTTATAAGAAGAAAATGGTTTAACGGTAAGTAACTCTAACAACACATAAGACAGGATTCTCTTCAAGGAAAAGAAATGAAGATCATTAAGAGACAAGTGGCAATGAAAGGTCCAGTGTTAAAGCCGGTACTGGACGGTCCCAGCCCAGTACGAGTACAGCTTTGAATACGGAAGTGGTAGCATCTCTGTCGATCAGTATCAAAGAGAGCTACCCTTCCAAATCCACCAGATGCCTCACCATCCAGAACTCTTCTGATGAAGACGGATCATCTCATGAAACAGAAGTGAGATCTTCTCATCACAGTGCTACATCTTGCAGTCCAGCCACAGACAGGCAAATACAGTCCCAAAAGGTGACTGAAATGCTTATGTCTTCCGGACAGTCCATTAATCCCAGACAAATGACCAAGTCCACTGGACACTGGCAAATCACTAGACTTAAGATACTATTAAGGTCTAAGTCCAGTACCAGACACCAGGCAACAAATAGCCACCGGACATTATTCAACAAACGGACATTCAACAAACACCAGGCATTCTCCAAACCCCAGACCAGACATCGGACATGCACAGAACTCCAAACTGGACACCAAACACTGTACATCCACCGGACACCAGACATTAGCAGGACTAATGAAAATCATCGGACAAATGTCAGTCATCTCCGGACAAGTCAAGCTCATTCATCAAGACTATGTCCGGAGATGAGAGATTTTTTTCTATTCTCCCATACCTAGACCTTCCAGAAGGAGAACTAGATCCAGATCAAGGAGTTTATCCTCTCGTTGTAGATCCTATTTTAAGAGTTCTCACAGACATCGTTCTTCTAGGAGGAGAAGCAGATCCTCTTATAGTTCATATTCTTCTTCCTCCTTATCTCCTCACTATTGGTCTAATAAAAAGCATCATAAGAGAAGACTTCATTCTAGATCTCATTCTAGATGTTCTAATAAACGTCCAAGATCTTCATCATCATCTTCTCGTTCCTCTTCAAGAAGAAATACTAAAAGAAGAACTAATTCTAGACAGTCTTTTTTCTCTTGATAAAGCGTATTCTTCTTCAAGGGAAAATATCACACAAAGTATTTCAGAGAATATTGAGAAAGAACAACAGATGGATTTGTCTATTCAAGCTAAAGACAACAAATTAAAATCTGAAACAACTTCGACGAGAAAGAAATCTCCTTCAAGAATAGAGTCTTTCTTAGAGGGACCACAAGAAGAAGAAAGAATGGATTTTCCTGTAATCATAGAAGAAATATTTCAACTACATCCGGCGGACAAGTTTCCAAGGAAGTCAGTTTCAGATTCTTCCTCTCAACCTCAAAGACCTAAATCAAGCATTGAAGAGGACTTAAAGAAAGTAGAAGGTCTGTTTCATTGCCACAATCCCAGATCCTTTCAAGTACGATGAATTTCATTCAAAACCAATACAAGAAGGATCTTTTGCCAGAAGACTGGACAGTTTCTAAGAAAGAACAAAATGCCCTCGTCAATATGGAATAATATAAATCTCATGCCGAGATAGTACCTACTCAAAGAGAAGTTACACTTGATCTGGACTCCTCTAAATTACATCTTGTGCTCACTGGCAATTGTCAGATTCCCACTAAGAACCTGGGCATTTTTGAGAATCAATGGACACTTAAGTCTTAGCCAGAATATTGGAATCTTCAGCACACACCATTAACCATTCGGGTTTCTCTTGCTTCCTATCTCACATTAGAGATGCAGCAAGCAAGAAGAGATGCTGCCATTCATTCTGCTCCTAAGTGTTTATCAGATATTGCTAAGCTGAAACTAAGGTCAACACCTTTCGTCTCAGACTCACTCTTTGGAGGTCAGATAGATGAAATTTACAAAGAGAATGCAGAAGCTCTGAAGAATGACTTAAATTCCAAAACAGTCACTTCTTCTTCTCATGATAAACCACAAGCATCAACATCAAAAAGTGTAAAACCTGAATTCAATAAACCCAATCCAAGACCTCAGAATCATAGAGTTCTGGATAAAAAAAACATAAAAATCTTCTTATCACTGAAGGGGTTCTGACAGAAGTGACAGAGGTGGCTCCTCTAGAAGAGGTTCCATCTCTCAAAAGAAATTTTGATGTGCTACCTCCACTGCCCTGTCCTCAATCTCAGATTCCAGTAGGAGGAAGGTTGGCCCACTTTGCCCCAAAGTGGCACTATATCACAAACAACAAATGGGTCCTCTCTGTTGTGGAAAGAGGATACAAGATCCTGTTCAAGGAAATACCTCCTCTTTCAAAAGACCCCAATTTCTTCCAACAAACCAAAAGGCCAGAATTGGAAGAAGAGGTGAGCAGTCTCCTACAAAAGAGGGCAGTGGAGGAAATTCTTCTGGAATCTCCAGGATATTTTTCAAGAACATTTCTTGTCCCAAAAAAGAATGAAAAAATGAGGCTGATAATAGATCTTTCCACTCTAAACAAATTTGTTCTAATACAAAGCTTCAGAAAAGAAACTCAGAAAGAGTCAGAAATTCAATTGGCCCCAACGATTTGGCATTTTCATTGGATCTGATGGATGCTTTTTTTGCATGTCCCGATACATCCTACATCTAGCAGATATCTCCGTTTTGCTCTGAAGGACAAAATCTTCCAATTCAGAGCTCTACCATTTGGTCTGCCCATATGTGTTCACTCATCTCATGAAATAATAGCATGTCATCTTCACAGAAAAGTTATCACCCTTTTTCCTTACCTAGACGGCTGGTTATTAAGAAACCAAAACCATCTACATCTGTTGGAACACAGAAAATTCATCATTCAATTGATTGTAAATCTGGGACTGATAGCCAATCAAGAGAAGTCAGACCTGATTCTATCTCATAAATTCATTTTCATAGGGATGGAATTTCTCACTCACCACAATGTAGTCAAATTCCTCAAGACAGAATTCAGGCTCTGTTAGAGACAGTCAGGCTTTTTCTTCCCAAAATAACAGTCACATCCAGATTATTCCTGTCTCTTTTTGGACAACTCAATGCAGCAGCAGACTTTGTAATTCTGGGGAGACTTCATCTCAGACCATTACAAATGTCTCTTCTGGCACAATGGAGACCTCATATTCTTCCGCTTCCCACCAAATCAAGATAACACACAATATTCGGTATCATCTCACTTGGTGGAACAGTCGTCAAATTTATCTAAAAGGTGTTCCTATCAAGAACCCAATTTATTCACAGATGCCAGTCAGACTGATTGGGGAACTCATCTGGAACTGGAGGGTCTATTAATTCATGGAGTTTGGACCCAAGACCAATCACAACTCCCTATTAATCTTCTAGAAATGATGGCCATAACACTTGCCTTGAAACAAGCACACCATCACATAATCTCAACAGGCAACACAACTGTTGTAGCTTATCTTTGACGACAAGGCAGAATTCATTCTCCAGATCTTTGTCTAGAAGTGCTGAACATACTCATTTGGTGTCAACAAAACAAGATATGTCTAGTAATCAGACACATTCCAGGGAAATTCAACATACTTGCAGATCATCTGTCCAGAACAAACAAACCAATCTCAACAGAATGGTCACTCAATCAATCAATTGCGAATGCAATTTTTCACATGGCCAAATTTCCCAACATAGATCTATTTGCAACACGTCTCAATCACAGATTGCCAGTATATGTGTCACCAATTCCAGACAAGAACGCTCTAACAATAGATGCTGTTTCAATGGACTGGAATCGCATCCATGCTATGCCTTTCCTCCATTTCATCTTATTCAAGCTGTACTTAAAAAAATTCATCAATCACAGTGCAAAGTTGTACTTATAGCACCTCTATGGCCAAACAGATCATGGTTCCCAGAACTCTCCACCCATAACTCTTGTAGTAATACCAAATCTTCTGGAACAATTACAAGGAAGATTTCTACATCAAAATCCCCAACTTCTATCACTTCACATGCATGGGAATATTAAACAATCCATCAGAAATAGAAAGTTTTCAAAGGAAGTTGCAGACCACATCTCTGAAGCTAGAAGAGCTTCCACGAGAAAGGTCTATGATGCAAAGTGGGAGGTGTTTACCAGTTGGGCAAATCAGAGGAAAATTAATCCTATCAAGGTCTCTCCAAATGTAATTCCTGACTTCTTGATATATCTATTAAGAGATAAGAATTGTCGAGTTAGCACGATCAAAGGTAACAGATCTATGATATCTAACACCTTGAAATTCAGGTCCAAAATGAATATAGGAAAACCTCCTATCATTTCAGAACTTACCAATTCATTTCAAATGCAAAGACCTGTCAATAGATCACTTGCCCCAAAATGGGATCTAGCTTTTGTTCTCACATACTTATGCAAAGATCCATTCGAACTTATGAACAAGTCTTCCTTGTTTCACTTATCTATAAAGACATCTTTCCTATTCACTATGCCAGATGTGTCAGTGAAATTCCTGCCTTTGCTAGTCATGAGGAATTTTCAGATTTACAAGGGCGTGTCAATAAATAACCAGCTTATCCCACTTCCAATGGACCGAGATGGTCACGATTTTCATGCTTTGTTTCAATATATGTTTTATACATGGGTACAAAATTGCACACGTATCGAGTCATTCTTTAATAAGATATTGAATGTCAGACATGGCTAGTGATGCAAAGGCATGCTTTTCATCTAAAGTTGAGTACCTTGCTGTAATTCGGTACTTTTATTTAAAAGGTAAAACAGGCAAGGAAATACACGGCAAGTTAGCCGATGTTTATGGGTCTTCTGCACCATCTTATGCTCAGGTTAAATTCTGGGTAGGGGAATTCAAACGCGGTAGAATGTCTTTAGAAGATGAAGCCAGGTCTGGACACCCACTGGATGCCACCGACGAAGAAATGTGTAAGAAAGTTCGGGATCTGGTATACTCTGATAGGCGAATTCAAGTGGAAGAAATAGCGCAGGCATTAGGCATTTCACATGGTAGTGTTTCAACAATCTTACATGATCGTTTAATTAAGCGCAAGCTAACAGCCCGTTGGGTCCCCCCAAATCCCTTAGCGATGAGCCGGCCTCGGTGGCGCAGTTGGATGCGCGTCCGACTGGAGACCAGGAGGTCGCAGGTTCGACCCCCGCCGAGGTCGGCAACATTCTTTCGTGGAGATTGATCATGAAATATTTTCTACGTTCAATCTCTCCCTTCCGCTGATTCAAGAAGGGCAGTTGTCAGTTTCTGGCGAAAGAATGTGCACAATACTGGTTAACCGCTTGGAGGACTAAGCCTGCCCAGTAAACGTGTGGTTAGGTAAACTGACCACGCTCGACATGGCCCCATTGGGTTGACTGGGCCGTAAAACCTCAACACAAACAAACAAAACCTTAGTGATGAGCAAATGGCAACCAGAGCATCAGTATGCAGCACCTTGTTGAAGCGTTTTAGGTCAAAAGATGATTTTCTTTTGCATCTGGTGACTGTAGATGAGACTTGGGTTCATTATTATTAGCCGGAGAATAAAGCTCAGAGTCATCAGTGGGTAGGGCCTGGGTCCCCGAGGCCAAAGAAGTTCAAGACGCAACTATCTGCTGGCAAGGTGATGGCCACAGTATTTTGGGATGCAAAAGGCGTTATTATGTTGGACTTTTTACCCAAGAGAAGTACAATAACTGGAGTGTACTATGCAAACTTGTTAGACCAGCTGAGAACTGCCATCCGTGAAAAACGCCGAGGTAAACTCTCTAAAGGTATTTTGCTGCAACAGGACAACGCAAGAGTCCACACTTGCAAAGTTGCAATGGATGCTGTAGAGCGAAACGGGTATGAATTAATACCACATCCTGCCTATTCGCCTGACCTAGCTCCTAGCGACTTCTTCCTATTCCCAAACTTGAAAAAGGATATCCGTGGACTTCATTTCCGGTCTGATGAAGAAGTCGTGACAGCAGTTGAGGAGTGGGTCAATGGAAAGGACCCTGACTTTTTCAGTTCTGGGCTGATGGCACTTGAACACCGTTGGTCTAAGTGCATCACACTAGAGGGCAATTACATCAAAAAAGAAGAGGTGGATCTCAACCGGAAATAAGTTAGGCTGGTTACTTATTGACTCATCCTCGTAGTTCTGTTGATGGTTCTCTCACTCTTAGAACTCGCTTTTTAGCGAAGAATCAACTTCCCGATAAAGCTTCTGAGTCTATTACAATTCTAAGGCTTTCAAGTATATGTCAGAGTCATGACTTTAACCGCCTTTTTTGTCCAATTAGAGCTATCAAAATCTATCTCAAAAGGACAAAATCTATAATGGGTTCCAGAACTAGACTTTTCATACCCATTAAAGGAAGTCATGACATTTAGAAGTCTACAATTTCTAATTGGGTAAAGTTCGCCATTAAAATGGCTTATTAGTCCATTTCTGAGAGACAGTTGCCACACCTTAGAATCAGGGAACATGAGTTAAGAGCTCTCTCTTCCTCTTGGGCTTACTTAAACTTCATACCTCCGGATGAAGTAATTAAGGCAGCTCTCTGATACAGTACTTCAACTTTTGCTAGATTCTATTTCAGAATCAGAAGGCATATGAACAACACTTCCAGGAAGGAACTAAAAGATAGGAGAGTCAAACTCTATAATCTAATATCTCTTCTATACACAAGCTCTTAGCCAAATAATATTTTATATTATGCACCTTCTAAGATCTTCTTTATTTATTCCTGGAAGTCTATAACAGGTATGATCAGAGTTGGAGGAATCCTCCCTCCATATTGATGATTCTAGCAATAAGTAGATTTATATGATTGGTATGCGAAACATTAAAATTAAATTTTTAAAAATGTAAAATTGATTTTAATGAGCATACCTTCCATATATTCTACTGGGAGTTTCCATCCTCCCTCCCCGCATTCCTATTTACATATTATATATATAAGGGAAAAAACTGGGTAATGCACGTGACCGGAAGTAATCTACGATACACTATTGGCACAAAGTTGTTTCTTTGTTCCTCCCATGTAGGAGGGAACCTCTGTCAGGAGCTAACAGGGATTAGCAATAAGTAGAATATATAGTAGGTATGCTCATTAATTTACATTTTTAAAAATTTAAGTTTTGTTTACTTTTTATGCACCCCTTTTGAAAAAAATATGGATATATTATGTTATGGCCTTGTCCGACTATCCGTCTGTGGGTCTGCCCTTCGCCCGCCCTCCTATTCGGCAGTCCGGCTTAAATAATTATTGTGCATGCCATAACTACATAACCTTAATGATGAAACTCCATAGCGGTGTGTATGAGGTCAAGACAGCATGTTACGTTCAAAAATGTTTGCCCTCCCTTTCTAGGTTTCTGAGTAAGTGCCTGTTGATTAGTTTGTAGCTCACCTGAGCAGGGCTCAAGATGAGCTATTGTGATCACTTGCTGTCCGTCGCCCGTCTGTCTGTTGTCCACACATTTGAATGACTTCTCTGTAACCCCTGTGCCAATTTTCTTCAAACTTCATGTGAAGCCTTGTGTTAAAGGGGGATTGAAAATTTATACAAATGGTCACATTCCATTAATCGAGATGGCCGCCATGCCTGTATATGGTAAAAACACTTAAAATTCTTCTTCTCCAGAACCAAGAAAGCTTCAAGGCTGAATCTTGGTATATAGCATTATGGACAAGGTCTACCAAGTTTGTTCAAATGATGACCTTAGGTTGACCTTTGACCTTACGGCAAGGTCAAATTTGGGTCCCAATGCATTTATATGGGGAAAATGTTGAAAAGTCATTTTCTCAAAACATATTAAAGACTAATGGCTGAAACTTACAATGAGTGATTAAAGTAGTAAAACGTTTTAGTTATAATCAAAATTTTGTCCCCTGGGTGTTATCTGCCCTTGCTCCTGGGCAATATATATCTATAAAATTGTGTAATTTTTAAAGAAATTCTTCTCTTAATCCGCTTGAGCAGTTTTCACCAGATTTTACATGGGGCCTTCTGTCAGAAGGGTATTGCAAATTTGTTCAAAAGGTTCCGCACCATCAAACAAGATGGCTGCCATGCCCATATATGGTTAAACACTTAAAAATCTTCTTCTCCAGAACCAAGAAAGCATTGGGGCTTAATCTTGGTATTTAGCATCAAAAGCTCAAGGTCTACCAAGATTGTTCAAATGATGACTGTAGGTTGACCTTTGACCTTTTGACATTTTAGTTATAATCGAAATTTTGTCTGTTCAAATGATGACTGTAGGTTGACCTTTGACCGTTTACATTTTATTTATAATCGAAATTTTGTCTTCAGATGGTTATCTGCTATTGCCCCAGTACTATATATATGTATAAAATTATGTAATTTTTAAATGTCTTCTCTGAAACTGCTTGAGCAATTTTCACCAGATTTCACATGGGACCTTCTGTCAAAAGGGTATTGCCAATTTGTTCAAATGGTTCCGTGCAATTGAACAAGATGGCTGCCATACCCATATATGGTAGAAACACTTAAAAATCTTCTTCTCCAGAACCAAGAAAGCGTTGGGGCTGAATCTTGGTATGCAGCATTGAGGATTCAAGGTCTTCCAAGTTTGTTCAAATGATGACTGTAAGTGGACCTTTGACCTTTTTATGACATTATACTCTCTGTGGTGTAGTGGTTAGAGTGCTCGCGTTACACCCGAAGGGGTACCGAGTTCAAAACCTGAAGATGACGTCTTTTTTTATTTTTAATCCCCTGCTGCAAAGCGGATGGGGGATTATAGAAATGGCTTTTGTTTGTCCATCTGTACATCCGTCTGTCCTTCCGTAACACTTTCTTGTCCTCTCCATATCTCCTGAACCCTTTGAAAGATTTTCATTAAACTTTGGTCAAATGTTTGCCTCAGTGAGTCAATGTGCAGAACCAAGTAGCATATAAGACAGAGCTACCATGAATACCACCAGGCGTTTTCGCTGGGGAACAGCTGATTGGTTTGTTTCAGGCAAGGTAGTTCAACCCTTATCTTAAATTATCAAAACATTGTGGTCAGACTGGCATGTCAGGAATTATTTATTGCAATAAGACAGCTATTAATGAAACTGTGAAATTCTGTAGGAGCTATTTGAAACTGAGATCCAGATAAGCAGTGTCTTCTTTTCTTAGGTCAAATAAAATGTCTTCAAAATCAAAGAGACAATTGAAATTTCTAGACAAAGAAAAACGTAATAAACTTAAGGAGAAGATAAGCAGTGGAAAACAATATTATGCAAAGGAATTTGAGCAGCATTTCCTCAAGTGCTACCAGTTATCTGGAACATTTTTCTTGCAGAAAAACATTATTTGATGCTGCAGTTAAAATGGAACATTTTGTCATGTTCACAGAGCTTCTGCTTCTCCATATCAGTGATATATTTTCAGAATGTAACAGAAAATCAAATAAATATGCACAGTTTCAAATGTCTTGGTATACATTTTCTGGCAAAGTGCTAAATTACAATACAGGTATATTTGCACTGATAAAGATGCTAGTGTAATAAAACACTGGGAAGGTTCAGCATCTGACACTAATGGCCTGGAGAAATATTTGGGAGTAACTGTTAACCTGCTGCCTTCTGACTAATCAGACACTTTTTTGCGGAAACAGCTATTCCTATGGAGATAATGTAGCAGTTGGTTGCTCTGTCTAATAAGCTCTTGGCAGAACCCATAAGTCAACCATGCCAACTCAAGGTCAAGGTCACAGGTCAAGGCCATGGGTTTGAGCCTTGAATTTCGTGTCTGCTCCATATCTCCTATACCCCTGGAAGGATTTTCTTTAGACTTTGGTCATATGTTTGCCTCAGTGAGATGATGTGCAGAACTCATAACTCAACTATGCGGACACAAGGTCAATGTCAGAGGTTTGAGCCTTGAATTTTGTGTCCGCTCTATATCTCTAATACCAGTAGAAGGATTTTCTTTAAACTTTGGTCGAATATTCACCTTAGTGAGACGATGTGCAGAATCAATAACTCAACCATGCTGACTCAAGGTCAAGGTCACAGTTCAAGGTCATGGGTTTGAGCCTTGAATTTTGTGTCCCCTCTGTATCTCCTTTACCCCTGGGAGGATTTTCTCTAAACTTTGGTCAAATGTTCACCTGTGGGAGGATGTTTCAGAACCTATAACTCAGCTATGGGGACTCAAGGAGAAGGTCACAGTTCAAGGTCGCGAGTTTGAGCCCTGAATTTCGTGTCCACTTGATATCTCCTTACCCCTGGAAGGATTTTCTTTTAATTTTGGTCAAATGTTTGCCACAGTGAAATGATGTACAGAACCCATAGCTCAACCATGCAGACTCACAAGGTCACAGTTCAAGGTCATGGGTTTGAGCCTTGAATTTTGTGTCCACTCTGTATCTCCTTTACCCCTGGGAGGATTTTCTCTAAACTTTGGTCAAATGTTCACCTCAGTGGGACAATGTGCAGAACCCATAACTCAGCCCTGCGGATTTAAGGTCAAGGTCACAGTTGAAGGTCACAGGTTTAGCCTTGAATTTGGTGTCGGCTCCATATCTCCTTTACCCCTGGAAGGATTTTCTTTAAATGTTGGTCAAATGTTTGCCTCAGTGAGATGATATGCAGAACTCATAACTCATCTATGCTGACTCAAGGTCAAGGTCACAGTTGAAGGTCACCAGTTTGAGCGTTGAATTTTGAGGCCTGTCCATTGCCATTCAGACTACCTTGTTAAATTTGGGTCAAATGTTCGCCTTAGTGAAATGATGTGTAGAACCAAAAACTCAACGATGCAAGGTCAAGGTCCTAATTGAAGGTCATTCATCTCTTTCTTGTTTGCTCCATATCTCCTGAACCCTTTGAAAAATTTTCATGAAACTTTGGTCAAATGTTTGCCTTAGTGAGGCAAGGTGCAGAACCCATAACTCAAGCATGCCGACTCAAGGTCAAGGTCATAGTTAAAGGTCACAAGTTTGAGCCTTGAATTTCATGTTCACTCCATATCTCCTGAACCCTTTGAAAGATATTTATTAAATTTGGGTCAAATGTTCGCTTTAGTGAGATGATGTGCAGAACCCATAACTCAACAATGCAGACTCAAGGTCAAGGTCGCAATTGAAGGCCACCAGTTTGAGCCTTGAATTTTTAGGCCACTCCATTGTCATTCTGCGGCGGGGGATATAGCTGTCCTTCAGACTGCCTTGTTATTTTTCAGATAAAATAAATCTTGACATTTCATGCAATTTGCAGACAATTCACATGAAATGTATCCTTTTGTTTCCATGGCAACAGAAATCTAAGTGATGTGATGCCACTTTTTATGCACAGCCAAGTACTTTTGAACACATTTAAATCAATGAAATAAAACACTCTTTACATTGCATGATTCAAATCAGTCAAAACCACATATTATTTGGCTGAAGGAAACAGTTTTACAGTTTTGTTTTCATGGCAACAGAAATTTTTGTCTAGTGATTTTCTTTTCTTTTTAATTTGTCTTCCATTACTGATAATCAAAGAATTATACTGTATATACCGGTGAAAATAGAATTGCATAGTAAACAGAATAACTTAAGTAAAACTGCTTAATTTTTTGTGATAAATTTGACATATTTGTTGTCATGGCAACATAAATTTCTGTGTTATGGTGATTTTTAGTCATAAATTTGTGCTACATTATTTGACAAATATGAAACTAACAAATGGAAATGCTTTTAGTTACATTATATCAAATTGCAGCTATGAAATTGAATAAAAACAAACAGTTTTACAGTACACCATGTAGTGTATTGTTGTTGCCATAGCAACTGTAATGGTTGGTTTTCAAACTTGTTGTTGTTGTTTTTGAAGATGTCTGATGTTGACTTATATTTACAAGCGTTTTCATCAATATATTGAACACAGGGCAGAATTTGGTCATTCGTGAACCAAGCCCTTTCCTACTTTATGAAAATTGAAAGAAACATCAAATTGTTATCTGCTACATTCTTTTTTTTTATTTTGCAGAGAAAATAAATTGACATTTCATATGAATTGTCTCCAAGCAGACAGTTCACATGAAATGTCAAGACTATTCCCCCCCCCCCCCCAAAAAAAAAAATAAATAAATAAAAAATAAAATAAAAAAAATAAAAAATAAGATTTTAATTTGCTTTTCTGTGCTAGACAGTTCCATGCATGTATGTGGTAAACATTGGCTATACATCACCTAATTAGACTGCAGCCAACATTAGAATTTGCGAAGCACCCGTGTGGCAGAGTGGTTAGTGCTCCCGACCAGATCACAATATCTCGGTTTCGATTTGGTCGGAGACGAATACTCAGGCTAGTCTGCAAATACTATGGCCAGTCTGATCACAGTCTCCGCATTGCAGTCTCTGCTTTGGTAAAGACCCAAAGTTTCTTCTTACAGACAGCGAAGACTGAATATGCTTAGACTGCTCAGATGCATAAGCTGATCTGAGTCCTTGCTACGTACATGTGTCATTTTTCAGGAATACCTATGGCTAGGTTCCTAGGCACATGTTGTTTATACAATGTTGCATTAACGTCATGACATGGCATCAACTTTAATGCGACATTGTAAAGTCATGTCCTGCTGGACTTATATTTGTTTACAACAGCTGGCCTTGGTTTCGTAAGAAAAGATAGTTAAACACTACAAAATGGCTGCTTACAGTGTTGAACCTAATATTAAAGATGTTTCTATTTTCACATGTTTGCACTTGCATGTACAGAGATGACGTTTGTTATACTGTTTATAAAAAAAATGTCCAGCAGGTTTACAGTGCTCTACTAAATTGTATATTTAGAATGAAGGGGCTTTTATTTTCCTGGCCTGTTTATAGTCTGAATATGTTCAATGTTTATTTTTGCATACTTGCACTACTTATAGCAATATATTTTGCATATCAACTATTGAAACCACAGGTATTCCTGTAGCTCACCTGAGACCTCCGGCCTAGGCAGGGACAGACAATCTATGGGTGACAGAATTTTGTGTCGATAGAAACCTTTTGCCACTATGGCCAACCAGTATAAGTTTCAAATAAATCCCTTTGAACTGTGATTTTATACATTTTTTTCAGGATTTTATACATGAACATAGCCCCAGGGCAGGGGCAGATAACCCCTAGGGAACAGAATTTTTATGTCAAATGAATCCATTTGTCACTATGGCCAACTGTTGCAAGTTTGAAAGAAATCTCTTTGAACTGTGATTTTATGCATATTTTTTTTCCATACATGTAGATAGCCCTAGGGCAGGGGCAAATCACCTCTTGGGGACAGAGTTTGATGTCAAATGAAACCTGTTGTCACTATGGCCAACTGGTGCAAGTTTCAAAACAAATCTGATTGAACTGTGATTTTATATGATTTTTTTTTCATGATTTCTTACATGTACATAAGCCTGGGGCAGAGGCAGATAACCCCTTGGGGACAGAGTTTTGACATCCAATGAAACCTTTGGCCACTATGGCCAACTGGTGGAAGTTTATAAAAAATCTCAGTGTACTGTGATTTTACACATTTTGTTTTTCATGATTTCATACCTGCAGATAGCCTAGGGGCAGATCACCCCTGGGGGATAGAATTTTTATGTCAAATAAAATTTTTCTATCACTATGACCAACTGGTGCAAGTTTGATAAAATTATTTTGAACTGTGATTTTATATACAATTTTTCCTTGATTTTATACATGTACATAGACCAGGTCAGGAGCAGATCACCCCTGGGGGCAGAGTTTTAATGTCAAATGAAGATTTTGTCACTATGACCAAATGGTGCAAGTTTAAAAATAAAAGCACTGCAAGCATAATACCCGCCACAGCAATTATTTGTTTATGTATTAAAGTTATTGTTGCGAAAATGTCTGGAAAGAAAATGATGGAGGGACAGATAACAATCCTAAACCAGATCTTGATAATATCAATGGACAGATAACAGTCCTAAACCAGATCTTGATAATATCAATGCATATAGCAAGTTTGGTTAAAAGGCCTGTTATTTACTCAGGTTATCGTCCGGAAATGAAAATATGAGCGTGTCTAGGGCAGATAACTCCGTAAAAATTTGATGAAATTTGCCCATTAGCAATTCCAAACCAGATCTCCTTAATGTCAATGCATTTAGCAAGTTTGGTTAAAATCCCTTGTTATTTACTCAAGTTATCGTCTGGAAACAAAAATATGGGCGTGTCTCGGGCAGATCTCTAAAAAAATTTGACGAAATTTGCCCATTAGCAATCCCAAACCAGATATCCACAATATCAATGCACATACCAGATTTGGTGAAAACCCATTGAAGTTTACTCAAGTTATCATCCGGAAACAAAAAACGGATGGAAGGACGTACGACTGATGGACAGACAGACAGACACACAGATGTCCAACATGAAACCATAATACCCCGCCACTATTGTATGGCAGGGTATAAAAAATGAACTGTGATTTTATGCATTTTTTAGCTCACCTGAGCTGAATGCTCAGGATGAGCTATTGTGCTCACTCTCCATCCATCGTCCATCTGTCTGTCCATCCGTCCGTCAGTTCACACCTTTGAACGACTTCTCCTCTGAAGAAACCCCTGGGCCAAATTTCTTCAAACTTTATGTGGAGCCTTGTTTTAACTGCACAATACATTAACCTATAGATAATGTGCTATATTCTATTCTGTTCATACCTCCCACAGAAAAAACGACTGCACAGTCGTCCCATAGTCTTAATCCAAAAGTCCCTTAGGCAGTCACTTGTGTGACGTACTCCTGCCGCTCTTTTGATCATGTGTCAGTTTCTTTTCTGTGGACAAAGAATATAAACATGGATTTTTTTCTCTGGGGGAAAAAATTTCTATTTTCATCCCTTTTCTCTGGTTGAAATTAAATCCCTTGTTCTTTCTTTGTTCCTTTAACATGCCTTTCACTTTTCTCACTAATTTTTGTTTTAAATTGTTTTTCGAATTCTTGTAATTATCCATCGCTCGTTCATCGTAATGAGTTTTCGCGACTTTCGTGACGATTCTTCATGGTGAATGTGGTCATATAAAAATCGTGTTTGGATAATTATGACGAATTAAATGCTCTTCTTGTTCCACGGAATCAACCTGCTCTGTGTGTAGTGTCTGATTTGATATAACCTGGAACTTCCCAAAAAAAGAAGAAATTATTCTTCTAGAAGTGGTTCATGGCTAAGAAGAAGAAGAGATTGCATGCCATGTCTGATTCATCAGATGAAGAAAAATTCATGGGAATGCTACCCAACATGGCTCTGCTGCCCGGGGGAAGACCCATCAAGGTGGCAACTCCAAGGATACTTGTACCCAGAGGAGTATAAGTCCACCGGCCACTGGTCACCGGTCAACCAGCCATCGGCTATTTGCCCAATGGACAAGAAGACATTTCAGAACGAGCGGTGACCGGTCACCGGCCACCGGTCAAATGGGCATTACACAAGAATTTTCAAGTCAGTCAATAATCAATCAACGGCCATCCAGCCACCGTTCATTGGACTTAGAAAATATCAACACAGGGGAAGTCAATATTCACTGGCCACCGGTCAGCCGATCACCGGTCATCAGAATTTATATCAACCTACAGTTAGTGAAACTCATGCCATGGGCATGGAGTTCACTAATAATAATAATTAATTACCCCTGGAACCAGACTTTAGTAATATGTCTGATCCAAATGTTGTAATTGAACGTCGGACAACAAATGGAGATAGGACAACAGACTTTACAGACTTCGCTCTCTGGATGTATTTCCAGGAGGGATCAGCCTAGAAGTAAATATAAATCTAAGAAGAGGAGGAGACATAGATCGTTCTCTACACCCTCCTTTTTTAGACATGCATCTCTAGACTTTCGCTGTGAAACAGAAAGTCTAAAGATCCAGACAATCTAACAAGAAAGCAGAAGAAAATATACATCTTCTTCTTCTTCTCTTTAATTATCTGATAATCAGTCCGGTGATTGTGGCATGTACAAAGAAGTAGACATAGTCCACTGGCTGCACAGAATCCAAATATATTATAGCCTATGGAAATAACTTTTGTCCACACAATATAACCTGAACATAAAGGACTCGGGTTTAGTCTTTGAAATCGAAACCTGGCCCTTTCAAAAGACAATCAACGAATATTAGGCTTTGCCTCTGGAGTTAAAGGCCAACCGAGGAGCATGCTCTGGTGAAGCCTTTATCTGGCATTGTACTCCTGATAGAGTCACGTACGACTCTATTACTAGTATTGCCACAATCTAAACTAGTTTTTAAATACTGCCAAATTTCTACAAAGCAACTGACACAGAGAAATTGGCAGACATGATAGGCTCCCAAAACATTTAGTATTTTCCTTGACACAGACTAAATTTTATAAGAGCCAGAGTCAATATTTTCCGACCAATAATATTGTTCTGTTAGAATCGGAGGCTTTCCTGCTAGATTTAGCTAGCAGAAATATGCTCCTTTCCAATAACATATTCAATTATAGTTAAAAGAGCAGCAACTTTATAACGATAAACTTGCATGAGTATATCTTATCTTCTGCTGCTTATTTATGTATGCAACAGCAGATAATATCCCTACTGGCTCTTCCGAGACTGAATTAAACAGTACCTAAATCTATAGAGCCGTGATGGCTAGGTCTACGATCTTAGCTACGGAGATTTTACAAGCTAGATGTGATGCGGTGTTGGTCACGTTTAAGATTTTACTGGACAATTCCAACCAGGAGTTGCAAAACATTCCAATTAATTTTAAACTTTATTTTATAACAAATTAAGGAATTGCCAAGAGCAAAAACATTTAGGTCCAGCAACAAAGGCCCTTGACAAATTCCTTTGTTGCTAATAACATACAACAACAAGAGTGACTTATCTGGCTCCTCCGGTCTTTAAGAAACTGAAGCAGCCAACTAAACTTCCTAGGCCTCACCAAACGCAACTGTACAGTCCTAAAGTCAGACACAGTCATACTTATCAAGTAGAGGAATTATGCTAAGAGAAGTGGAAATTGGACAATACCCCTCCTCTAAGCAAGCCTTATCCTTAACAAATTCTAAAGTCCATCTCTTCCCAATGCCAGTCTTACTACGTCCCGACTTTCCAGTGGGAGGAAGATTGACCCAATTTGTGGAACAACGGCAAGAATTGATAGACAACAAATGGATCCTCTCTTCATTTCGAAACGGGTTCAAGATCCTATTCAAGTCACTTCCTCCCATATGGGGTGTTCCGATAAATCCAATTCAAAATTCCCCCCTTTATTGCGAGAAGAGATCGCAAAACTTTTCAAGAAACGGGCAGTGGAAAGGGTACGGAATCCGGGAACTCCTGGTTTTTACTCACAGGTATTACTAGTGCTGGCTTTTACTAGTGCAAAATGGAGAACGGAAGTTACGCTCATTAATAGATTTTTCCTACTAAATCTGTATATAAACAAAACATTTTAAGATGGAAACAGTCAAGTCAGTAAGTCAATTGATTATGGCCAAGGTAGATCTGTTTCCAGAGATCTGACTGATGCATATGCATGTTCTGATACATCTGAAATCCAGAAAATTCCTTCAGTTCGTCTATGATCATCAGGTTTTTCTGTTCACGGTCTTATTGTTCGAAATGTCCCTAAGCCCGTGAAATTTTCACAATTTTTGAGTATAATAACAGCAAAGTTACAACAATGTGCTGTATCTCTCTTTCCATTCCCAGAAAATTAGCTAATAAGAGATCCGCTTTGCATTCGGCTTATTTAGCACATCAAATTCACTCTTTAAATGGTACAGAGTTTACAGATTTAGGATGTAGCAATGTTTGGTGGTTTTCTACATTAATTCTTCCAACCATGCCCCTGGGATACAAATTGGCCACTTCTCAGGTGGTATTTAGCTCCCATGGACTTATAGTGGAAAAAGAAAAATTAAAAGAATCTCTTTCTCTGAAACTATGAGGCCCACAGCTTAAATATTTAGTATGTAGCGATGTTTAGTGGTCCCCTCCATAAATCCTGCCAATCAAGCCCATGGGATCTAAATTGGCCATGCCCCAGGGGTCATTAGCTCCCCCAGACTTATAATGGGAAAACCTTAAAAAAAATCTTCTTCTTCTGAGGCCCACAGCTCATATATTTAGTATGTAGCAATGTTTAGTGGTCCCCTACATAAATCCTGCCATCCATCCTGCCCTGGGGTCCAAATTGGCCATGCCCTGGGGGTCATTTACTCCCACAGACTTATAATGGGAAAAACTTAAAAGATCTTCTTCTCTGAAACCATCAGGCCCACAGCTTATGTATGTAGTATGTAGCAGTGTTTAGTGGTCCCCTACATTAATCATTCCAATCAAGCCCCTGAGGTTGAAACTGGTTTTACTTATGGCCCTTTGAAGATTTCAGCATTTTAACCTTGTAAGCAAGATATCTCAAAAACTGTTTCAGCCATTGGCTTGGAACTTGACGGGCTAATAGGGAATGATGAGTAAATGACCTGATTAGTTACAGCAGTTAACTCAGGTGAGCATTGTGGCCCATGGGCCTCTTGTTTTCCAGTGGGGTCTAATTTGACCTTGACATAAAATAGGTTAAGGATGAGCTGGCTTTCTGCATCTTCACTGGGCGCACATGTAATTTTGTAGCAGTCAGTATGTCTCAGTTCAGTTATCAGTACTAGGATGCCAATTAATGACATTCATGCCAAATGTTATTTAATAAATTTGTTGCTGGGGATACATAATTTTTGGTGACATGATACATTTTAACTGTGTGCTGAAAACTATAACAAACAAAAATATGCAGTAATGATACCAATATAGCAAAAGAAAAATCATCAATCAGTGAATATGGTCAAGCAAAAACAGCATATTCTTATAACATAAATGTATCCTTTTGTTTCTGTAATGTTTTTAAATATTGCAGCTATTGAAGACCAGTGAAAAAGACATCTTGCTACATCTACAGTTTAATCTATTCTAAAAACATACATGCTCAGAACAACCATACAGTATATATCAATGTCAAAGTTAATTAAAGTTAAGACCTACAAGGGAGCCTGGCTGTTGTCGTATACTCTCACATACAGCTCTTAACAATACATTACATTCCCTTCCTTCCTTTAAAAATAAAAATTAAACTTTAATTCAAAACTTAAGATGAAATTTAACTTTATAGAAAATCCTCTATACTATATTATAACTGCCCATATTAGAAGAGTAAGTGTGGTAATGAGTACCTCCTACATTATTCTTGTATATCAAGTTCTTCTGTCAAGATAAAACATGAAGCAAGATAAACTTGAAACTGAAGCAGGGCAGACTGTCCATTTATCCTGTTTATGTGATAATTGGAACTAATTAAACTGTCAAGAATGCAACACTTTCACACACACACTTACATTCCAGTGTCACTGCTTATTTTAGCATTATTTCAGCCATGATATTTATTACTGATTTTAATCTGGTTCATTAAGTCCTCTCACATGGGAAGTGTGTCTGTAAAATAATTGGTTTGCCTGTGACTTGAGTTTTACACGAGGCCCATATTGTCCCACTACAGTATAACAGTCATTCTCCCATTTTGGAGCTGATTTTCCAGGGTTGCGTTTGAGAACTAGAACTTTCTGTCCCAATCGAAATCGTTTATAATCCTTCCCAGCACGCTTGTCTGCGTTTCTTTTCATTACAGATTTTTGCTTTGCGTCCATTTTGCGTAACCTGTCTGGGGCTGTTCCCTTATCAAATGACGGGAGCTTGCTTCTCACCTTCCTGTTAAAAAGTAACTCACATGGAGGGACGTTTGTGGTACACTGAGGGGTGGTACGATAGTTTAGTAGGAACTTGTATATTTCTATTTTCCAGTTTTTCTTCATAAGGCAAGCTGACTGAACTGCTTTTTTCAGACTTTTGTTGAAAATTTCCACTAATCCGTTGGCTCTGGGCCAGTAAGGTATTACTTTTCTATGTTTTATTCCATTTTCAGTCAAGAAATGTTCAAACTCTTCTGATACAAATTGTCTCCCATTATCTGAAACCAGTTCATTTGGATATCCATGAATAGCGAAGATCTTGATCAGTCTGTTTATGATTGTAGTGGACGTTATGGATTGTAAAATTTCAACTTCTGGGTACCGTGAAAAATAATCCACTAAAACTAGACAAAATTGTCCACCTTGAAATGGTCCGGTTATGTCAATTCCTATCTTTTCCCATGGTTTGTTTGGTAATTCCGTTGTCTGTATTGGTGGTGGTTTAGCTGGATGTGACAATCTTTGACATACACCACAGTTTGATATTAGTCTCTCTACATCGTTGGATATTCCTGCCCACCATACCTTTTCGCGTAGCAAGGCTTTAGAGCGATAAATACCTTGATGCGTTTCATGTAAAATGGACAATACTCTTTCCTGTAATTTATGAGGTATTATCAGTTTGCTTCCGCGCAGTAGCAAATTCCCATGTACTGACAGTTCTGAACGTATCTTAAAGTATGGTGATAAAGTTTTGTCATGTGCTGGCCATTTATTGGTTTTTAAGCACTGTCTGATTTTACTAAATAGTTCATCCTTTGATGATTCTGACTCAATTTCATCCAAGGTCATTGCCTTTGGAACTGAATGCTCAGCCACAAAATTAATATATTGTTCAGCTTCTTCACTCAAATAATCACTTTCATTGTCTTTGATTGGTGATCTGCTCAACACATCAGATGCATTTAGTGATCCAGGCAGAAATTCTACTGTAAACGTATATGGCTGTAAACGTAATATCCATTTCTGTATTCTTGCAGGTGGTTCATGAGTAGGTTTAAAGATACTGATTAGTGGTTTATGGTCTGTTAACACAGTAAAGTTAATTCCATACAAGTAGACATGGAATCGTTCTAAACTCCAAGTCACTCCTAGTGTTTCACGTTCGATCTGTGAATATCGTCTTTCAACGGGGTTTAACGTGCGGCTGGCGTAGGCAACTGGCCTAAAATTACCATTTTGTTTCTGTTCAAGAATGGCACCAAGCCCTACGGGACTTGCATCAACGATAAGCCTAGTTTCTGCATTAGGGTCGTAATATGACATCACTTCGGCACTTACTAATGCTTCTTTTAGAGCTTTGAACGCATTTTCCTGTTCTGTTTCCCAGCGAAAGTCTTCATGTTTTCGCGTTAATTTCCTCAATGGCTCACTGATTGTTGCGAAATTTGGCACAAATTTTGAACAGTATGAAACGAGTCCTAGATAAGATTTAACTTCTTTTACATTTTTAGGTCTTTCTGTTTGAAGTACTGCCTTAATTTTACTGTCTTGAGGTTTTAGTCCTTCTGAAGTCAAAATGTGTCCCATGAAAGATAAACTTTTTGTACTGAAAACACATTTTTCTTCATTTAGGGTTAGATTTTTGTCTCTGAGTCTCTGTAACACTTTTCGCAATATCTGATCATGCTCAGTCTGTGTTTTCGCAAAGATGATGATGTCATCAGATATGTTCTTACATCCTTGAATGTCCTGTAAAGTTTGCTGTATAATCCTCTGATAAATTTCAGGAGCACACGAAATTCCGAAATTTAACCTTCGAAATCGGTATATTCCGTCATACGTCACAAAGTTTGTAATGTCACGAGAGCTTGGTTCTATCTCTATCTGATAGAAACCTTGTCTGAGATCTAGTTTACTAAAGATCTTAGCTCCATTCATTTCTTCGAGTGTTTCATCAATATTTGGAAGCGGAAAGCGTTCTCTCTGAACTGCTGTGTTAGCTTGTCGCATATCAACACAGATGCGAATGTCATTATTCGGCTTTGGCACTACTACGAGAGGGGAAAGCCATGACGTGGGACCCTCTACTTTTTCAATAATGTCTTGTCGAAGGAGTTCATCCAGTTTATGTTTCACTTGTTCTCGCATTTTGAAGGGCATTTTCCTAGCGGGCTGCGCTATCGGCTGTACACTTCTATCAATATGTAACTTCAGTTGGAAATCCTTTAATTTTCCGAGCCCTTTAAAACGATCCTTAAATTCATGTTGTATTGAATCAACATTGCCCTGATTGCTTTTCTGATCCTCCATACTATTTACACAGAGCTTTAACATTCCAAGATCTACAGCACACTTAAGACCAATTATTGGCTTGCACTGACCATCAATTATGTGAAAAATTAATTTATGTGATTTTCCATTTACATTTACATTTAAACTTGATACACCAAGAAGCTTAAGTGGTATTTTAGAGGCATAAGGATAAATTTTTGCATTTGATTTTTCCACTTTGGTAAATTGTGTTTTCACTGAATTAAATGTATTTTTATCCATGCAATTTACAGAAGCACCTGAATCAATTAACACTTTCACTGATTTTCCTTCAATCAAAATTTCCACACTATTAGAATCACAATTTGATACATGGAATACATGGCCTACACTAGTTATCTCCTCATTATCACTAATATTTCCATCATAATTTTCTGAATTTTCACTTTCGTCCACAAAATTTACTTTTTGCTTTACTTTTGACCTACACATGTGTCCAAAATGATTTTTCTTATGACACACTGAACAGACTACATTTCGCGACCTTAAACAACGAAATCCAGAATGACCTTCATATCCACAACGAAAACAAATTAATTTTGGCCTCCTAGCTGCTCTTGGTTGTGTACGCGGATGATACTGCTTCTTTCTAGGTTTATTTTTCTCAACTTTGTAGGCATAATCTTCTCTTTCCTGTGCTGAAGCTCCTTGTGGATTCTTCCTTTGTTGATCAATTTTGTTGCAGTGTAGATCTGCAAGTTCCGACGCTCGTGATATTTCCTGGATCTTGGTTAGAGTTAGATTTTTCTCCTTCAGAAATTTTTTCCTGAGCTCGTTTGACTGACAACTATCTACTATTTGATCTCTTATCATGTCATTGACAGTGTCCTGGGCATAGTCACATGAGACAGCCATTTTCTTAAGTCTTATTATATAATTGTCCATGTTTTCCTCTTTTTCTTGCTTGCAAGATCTGAACGCATGTCTCTCATACGCAATGTTCTTTTGCGGATTAAAATATTCCGTTAGCCTTTCTTTCACCTGCATATAATTTTGTTCTTGATAATTTCCTGCAAAGGTCTCGAAAATGTCTTGCACTTCTTCTCCTGCCAGGTGTAATAACATTGCTTTTTTCTGTTCATCTTTTGTGACACCACTTGCACTAATGTAATAGTCAAATCTTTTAAGGTAAAGTTCCCAAGACTTTGCTAAGTTGGTATTTTCACCTATGACCTTAAAAGGTGGTGGCGCTGGCATGTCCAACTTTGACGCCATAATTCACGAACTTTGGAAGCTTAGAAAATGTCACCAAAATCCAAAATCCAAACCTCGTGGAGAATAGATGTCTGTAACACACTAAAAAATAAACTGCAAAAATGTTGTTCCTTTGAACAATTATTCTCTGTTAATTAAAAGTGTTCCTTTGAACATTTATTAAAACAACAGTTCCTTTGAACTGGACTATAATTCCATAATTCCTTTTCATTGAAAAATCCATCCCATCCTCGTCGCCAAAATAATGTAATGTTTTTAAATATTGCAGCTATTGAAGACCAGTGAAAAAGACATCTTGCTACATCTACAGTTTAATCTATTCTAAAAACATACATGCTCAGAACAACCATACAGTATATATCAATGTCAAAGTTAATTAAAGTTAAGACCTACAAGGGAGCCTGGCTGTTGTCGTATACTCTCACATACAGCTCTTAACAATACATTACAGTTTCCATGGCAACAGAAATCTAAGTGATGTGATGCCACTTTTTATGCACAGCCAAGTACTTTTGAACACATTTAAATCAATGAAATAAAACACTCTTTACATTGCATGATTCAAATCAGTCAAAACCACATATTATTTGGCTGAAGGAAACAGTTTTACAGTTTTGTTTTCATGGCAACAGAAATTTTTGTCTAGTGATTTTCTTTTCTTTTTAATTTGTCTTCCATTACTGATAATCAAAGAATTATACTGTATATACCGGTGAAAATAGAATTGCATAGTAAACAGAATAACTTAAGTAAAACTGCTTAATTTTTTGTGATAAATTTGACATATTTGTTGTCATGGCAACATAAATTTCTATGTTATGGTGATTTTTAGTCATAAATTTGTGCTACATTATTTGACAAATATGAAACTAACAAATGGAAATGCTTTTAGTTACATTATATCAAATTGCAGCTATGAAATTGAATAAAAACAAACAGTTTTACAGTACACCATGTAGTGTATTGTTGTTGCCATAGCAACTGTAATGGTTGGTTTTCAAACTTGTTGTTGTTGTTTTTGAAGATTGCCGATGTTGACTTATATTTACAAGCGTTTTCATCAATATTTTGAACACAGGGCAGAATTTGGTCATTCCTGAACCAAGCCCTTTCCTACTTTAAAGTTTTGCCATAACAGCCAAACAAAATGGGTGCCTTTAATCGATATGTATCAAGTCATGACACCATCACTTACACAAGCTATCTTTTTTAGTTGTGCCCCTTTGCAAAAAATTGTATTGAAATCTTGTAAGCAAGATATCTCAAAAAACTATTTGAGCTTTTGTATAGAAACTAAATGTGCTGATAGGGGATAAGAAGATGACCCAATTAACTTCTGAAAAAAAATCTGATTTTTTTTTGACTTATGGCCCTTTGAAAATTTCAGCATTTTAACCTTGTAAGCAAGATAAAAACTGTTTAAGCCATTGCTTGAAACTTGACAGGCTGATAGGGAATGATGAGTAAATGACCTGATTAACTTACAGCAGTTAACTCTGGTGAGCATTGTGGCCCATGGGCCGCTTGTATAGGATTACAATGTTGATTGTATTTTTATAGAATTGCAGTATTGATTGTATTTTGTAGGATTACAGTGTTTATTATATTTTGTAGGAATACAGTATTGATTGTATTATGTAGGATTGCAGTATTGATTGTGTTTTGTAGGATTACAGTATTGATTGTTTTTTGTAGGATTGCAGTATTGATTGTATTTTGTAGAATTACAATATTGATTGTGGATTGTATTTGTAGGTTACAGGATTGAACATGTTTTGAAGGATTACACAATACTGTAATCTTATAAATGTAATCAGTACTGTAATCTTACAAAATTGATATTCTTTTGTAGGATTACAGTATTGATTGTATTTTGAAGGATTACAGTTTTGATTATATTTTGTAGGATAACCAGTACTGAGATTATGTTTTGTAGGATTACAGTATTGATGGTGTTTTGTAGAATTGCAGTATTGACTATATTTTGTAGGGTTAAAATATTGATTGTATTTTGTAGGATTACAGTTTTGATTTAATTTTGAAGGATTAAAGTATCAATTGTGTTTTGTGAGATTACAGTATTAATTGTGTTTTGTAGGATTGCAGTATTGATTGTATTTTGTAGGACTACAATATTGATTGTGTTTTGTTGGACTACAGTATTGATTGTGTTTTGTAGGATTAAAATATTGCTTGTATTTTTAGGATTACAGTGTTGATTGCATTTTGTTGTGTGGTACAGCTACAGCTCTTCTGCTGAACACTCTGACTAATCCAGGACATGCATGGCTTGCATTTGATAGAATGTTACAGTGTCTTTTACATACAGGTAAATCTATACTGAAACAAAAAAGAAACGCACAGCTAAATATGCACTCCATTCTTTTTACTTCAGAATATTTGAAAGACAAAGAATTTCATATCATTTTATCCAGCAATCATTAACCTTTCAATATTGAAAGTCAAATGTCCTCGACTTTTATCACTGTAACTACACTGCATGTACAAAGTAAGCAAGGGTCATGATTTTTGTCATTCACATTTTTGCAATTCAAAAATGAGTATGTCCTTCTCTCGCATTTACGCCTTTTTGAATCCTGGATTCCATTGAACCTATCAGTAACTGTTGGTTAATTTTGCACATCGGAATGTTATTCCATTTGTCAACTGATGCATCTGACAGTTCTTGTAACATAAATGGTAAGTTAACACGACGTCTAACCCTACAGTAATTCATCCCAAAGATGCTCTATCGGGGAAAAGTCCGGGCATTAAGGAGGCCAGTCCATGGCGTGAATATTGTTCTGAGCCAGGAAGTCTGTGCAGCAACATGGGGTCGTGCGTTGTCGTGCTGAAACGTTAACGCACGCTGTTGTGCAGTAGGAACAACATGTGGCGTTAAGACTTCATCCCTGTATTTTACTGCATTCATCTTCCCATTGATAACAACCAGTGGTGATTTGAAACCATAGGAGATACTCCCTCACACCATTATTGATCCACCGCCGAACCGATCATGTTCAATAACACATGCGTCTGCGTAACGTTCGGCCTTCCGTCAGTATACATGTTTCCGACCATCTGCACGATGAAGGCTGAACCTGGACTCGTCGGAGAACAGTATGTTGCGCCATCGCCGTCTCGGAGAGTTAACGGGTTGATGCCGTTCCAGCCAGTTTAAACGTATTGCCCTTCTACACACTGTCATTGGTATCCCAACGTATGGCCTATGCGCCCTTAATCCGACGTCACACAGCTGATTTCTGACAGTCTGAGGATGGATGCGGTTGTTGTGTGTACCCGGTGTATTCAGCGCAGTCTCTATTGCAGTCTGGAACCCGTCTTGCAAATGAGTAAGGCGTATATGACGGTATTGTTTCGGGGTCATTACCCTGGGACGTCCACTTGGTGGTCGGTCGGCTGTGGTCCCAGTGTGACAAAGACTTTGCCAGAGTCAACTGATGTTCGAATGATTAACTCTTAGTCTTTTGGAGACATCAGATTGCGAAATATCCTGCAACAACATTGTAACGGCACAATCACGATCAGTTTGACATAGCCATGGCATGATCTGCGACGTTTCTTCGTTCAGCGACTGAAGTTAAAGTGTAAAGCTATCCAGAATGACGGCTCAGAAAAAAATTCAAGCTTATAACTAGTCATGTAGCTCACTCAGCATGAAAAAACGTGATTTCATGAGTTACGTGAAGTTCGTGATATCATGAGTATTAACCTGCGTGATTTTCATGGGATTCGATCTTGAGTATCCAGAGAAGGCCAATAATATAAAACAAATAGTTTTCAGGTCATCTAATCAAACGTTATTTGATCAAAACATCTGTGCGTTTCTTTTTTGTCTCAGTATATTATGAGAAAAGGGGTGTTTTGAATAATATATGTCAATAAATGGCCAAATTAGTCTGCACATTGACACAGTCCAGAACTTTATTAGCTCCCCTTTGAGCCAAGGGCTCCACGGGAGCTTAAAGGATGGTAGCCTCCGGCATCAGTCATTGTCAGTCGACATTTTAACAGGACTTCTCTGAAACTATTGGGCCAGTTTCAAATAAATTTAGTAAATGACCCTCATGGGTTGATGCTTCATTAAACCTGGACTCATCATCATTCATACACAGCCTTCAGGCAGTGGGGGAATAAAAGTTTATACTTTTGTTCTATGTCACATGACCAAGATGGCTGCCATGCCCATATATAGTAAGAGTCTTTTTCTCCAGAACCACTGGGCTGATTGCCTTGAAACTAGGTATGTAGCACATGGGACTCTAGCACTCCAAAACTTATATAAATGATGACCCTAGATTGACTTGACCTATATTAAGGCAAGGTCAAATTTGGTCCTATGGTTGACTATTTGCAGGCTAAAATGACTATTGCAATACTATTACCAAAAGCACTTTTGCAATACTACAGGTTCCTTTTGCAATACCATTGTGATAACTATTGGGAATACTATTTGCTTAAAAAAGACTAAAGATTTCCATGAAGTTTTTAGTTTCGACAACATCTAGTGCTGAAATTCTATTTGAAAGCCACACTATTGCTAGAATATTTGTGGAACTGAGCACAGGCTGACACCAAAAGTGTTGTACATTTTAGAGTTCTGGTATGCACATTCTAATATATTCCTCGTGATGGTTAAAACATGCAGATATTTTATCTATTTATAGACCTATCATTTCTACTTATACATCTAATGTTTCTATAAACAGAATTGTTGAAACTATTGCAATAGTGAAAACACTTTTGCCGATACTATTACTATTGCCACTTAACTATCATAGCTCTATTGCCAAGGTCACTATTGCAATGCCATACATGCCATATCTCACACTGTGAGGAAAAAACTCATGGAATTATGGCATTTCTCACGGCCTCACGCTGTGAGACGAAAACCTCACGGAAAGAACAAAATCCTATGTTAAGTTTTCCCCAAGCCACCAATTTTGCGGACAGCTACTGTAGAAATTATTTTTCACATGGTTCCCGGTATTGCAGCATGAGTATTATTGAGCGCTAAGAAAAAACGATAACAAGCGTAAGTGTCATGGTGGATATCGAATAAACAACTTATCAGCTCGCCGATAAACTGAGGTGGTAAAGTTATTAAGAAGGTGTTAAATGGCCAAGTGGTCAGACTGACACATTATCTGTGTCAATTAACGATTATCAGTGGGCCATCATAATTGAGACAGTGCCACGCATCAGTGATCTGGCTTGAAGATGGGCCGGCACACGTGTAGTAGCTTTCATATTTGTCGTGACATTTTGCGGCTCTTTTATGTCGAAGACGATAATATGTTAGATTAACTGAAATATATTGCAGGTCTTGAATTCAGATTCAGACTAGAACATCATGTCCTCTTTATTGGAAGTCACTTTTAGTGTGCATGTCCAAAAGGAAATCATTCTCGTGAGAAAGTATTCATCTCCCTGCTTATTGAATCAACTCCTGTAGGGGAAAAAATTGCTATCTAGAGGAGCAAAGATTTCCTTTTGAGATAAATATTTCTGATGCCAGGGTAGCAATTTGAGATAATTATTTCTGATACCAGGGTAGGAAATCCTTTCCCAGCAGAGTTATCTCTCTTTGGTATGCAGCAAGTGAAATCTGAAACACATTACAGATCTTGTACTTATTTAACTGCTTCTTGTCTTGTCCATTGTTATAGAAAAATAAAATAAATATTGCACTTAACTATACTTTTCTTTATACCATAAGTAAACTGAGTATTAGGAGTCAAACTTCTTTATCCTATCATTTGAACAATAAACTGTCCAGTGCAGCAATTTGTGAAAAAAAGAAAAAAGTTATACACCCTAATAAGATCATTAGCAGCCAGAGAGGTTAATCAGCCATTAGTTTTTTTCTCAAAGTATAAAGTAGTAGCAAAGAAATAAGGGTTATGCACATTTATCCCCCTTGTGACATATATTTCTTTAAAATCAACAAATTCAAACTTCCAAAAGATGACTTAACCCTAGAAATACAGCGCCGAGAAAAATCTCACAGAAATTTTGCACCAGACTCACAGATTGACAATGTGAGCTTATGGCATGTATGCAATACATTGATAGTTCGATGCATTATTACATCCCTATTTGGTCCCTTAGACTTTTGAATGGGAAAAGCTGAAATAGTGCATTTTTGTCGCACCTGCGTTAGCACGCAGGTTCGATATAGGCGTGCCGTGACCCGTCCGTTCGTCCGTTTGTCCGTTCGTCAACAATTGACTTGTGAGCGCAACTCCTCCTACAGTTTTTGGCCAATCATTTTGAAACTTCACAGATGTTTTGGCCATGGCGTGTAGATGTGCATATTGTTTGCTCATAATTCTCAGATTTTTTTTTTTCAACTTTTTCCACTTTGTTAACTTAGTCAGTTTTTACCTAAAACCCTTATAGTCAGTATGGAAATGCAGTCAGCTTCATCCCCTATGGATGCTACAGGTCAAGATCATTTAGTGACCTTGGCCAGAGATCACTTTGGTTGAATATATTTAAAGTCCTTTTTCTTAGAAACTACTAGGCTAATTAAAATTATATTTCATATGAAGCCTATGTCAGATGGGAGAATGAAATTTTATTCAAGTGGTCTAGGTCAGATGACCAAGATGGCTGCCATGCCCATGTATGGTAAAAATCTTAAAAAATCTTCTCCTCCAGGACCACTGCGCTGATTGCCTTGAAACTAAGTATGTAGCATAGGGGACTTTAGTACTACAAAATTTATATAAATGATGACCCTGGGTTGACCTTGACCTGTTTTATGGCAAGGTCAAATTTGGTCCCTTAGGCTTTTGATCGGGCAAAGCTGCAAGAGTGCATTTTTCTGTTGCTGTTATAGTCTATGATATGGAAATGCAGTCAACTTCAAGATGTAAGTTTTTCAGGAGAACAACCATCGACTTGTCAAAAAGGTTTCTGCCTCTTGCTATATTTGAGTAAAGTGGTAATCTGATGCGATTTTCAGAGAAATCCAGTTTGCTTGGTTAAAGGTAAACTACGCGGGTCGTTCAAAATATTCCATGTATTCTGCATGGAGAAAATAAAATATAAACAAAGATTAACACGTAACTATCTTTTTTTGTCTGTTTTACTTAGCATGAACCAGTTCCATTCTGTACTGTTGGGGATGTTGGGTTGTGTCTAACTGTTTATTGTTGCGATTTATTTTCACAAGCAACAGAATGAAACACATGTGCAAGAAAAAGTTTTCAGATGTACGCTTAATTGAACTTATAATACTCTTCCATATAAGAGTTATTACACCTTTTAAAGATTTTTATGCCCCCGCCATTTTCAATGTGGGGGGTGGGGGTGGGGAGGGCGGGGGTTTGGCCTATAGTATCTCCGCTATCTGTACGAAAATGGTTTCCGTTCGATATCTTTTGAAGAGATTAGTGTATTGGATTCCTATTTTATACAAAGATATATAATCATAAAATATAGGTCAAGTTTGATTTAGGGTAAAATCCACCAATTACTATTGGAGTTATGGCCCTTTTTCAACTTGGAAAAATGGTTTCAGTTTGATACCTTTCAGTTTTGAAAAGAATAGTGTATTGGATTCATATTTTACATACAGGTATATAATCATAAAATAGAGATCAAGACGGATTAAGGGTAAAATCCACCAATTATTATGGGAGTAATGGCCCTTTTTCAAATTCGAAAAATGGTTTCCGTTCGATATCTTTTGAAGAGATTAGTGTATTGGATTCCTATTTTATACAAAGATATATAATCATAAAATATAGGTCAAGTTTGATTTAGGGTAAAATCCACCAATTACTATTGGAGTTATGGCCCTTTTTCAACTTGGAAAAATGGTTTCAGTTTGATACCTTTCAGTTTTGAAAAGAATAGTGTATTGGATTCATATTTTACATACAGGTATATAATCATAAAATAGAGATCAAGACGGATTAAGGGTAAAATCCACCAATTATTATGGGAGTAATGGCCCTTTTTCAAGTTCGAAAAATGGTTTCCGTTCGATATCTTTTGATAAGATTAGTGTATTGGATTCATATTTTATACACAGGTATACAATCATAAAATATAGGTCAAGTTGGATTTAGGGTAAAATCCACCAAGTTTAATGGGAGTTTTGGCCCTTTTCAAACTTTGAAAAATGATTTCTGTTCGACATCTTTTGAAAAGATTAGTGTATTGGATTCATATTTTATACACATGTATATAATCATAAAATACATGTCAGATTTGATTTAGGGTAAAATTTACCAATTATTATGGGACTTCAGTAACCCTTTTTTAATTTCATTTTTTGCAATATGCTTGTTCATGGGCAAAGGCTGGTCACTAGAGACTGGTGAGTTCCACGGAGTCATTATGTAATGCATAAAATTGGCTTAAGTGCTTTATCATCATGGAAATAATGATCTAACCCCAGCAGTGAACTCTTAATGGTCTGTGAAAAATTAGATTTATATCTTTACAGGAATCAACCTGTGGTCAGCTGTAGTTAAGGTCAGCTGATGTGTATTCTTTTATTTCATACTAATGTCTGAAGTTTCTATAGGTCTTTATATACATGTATACAAAAACTGTGTAGACCTATGTCTGCCTGCGTCTTTGGACAGTCTGGCATATGAAAGCATTTTGTTCTAGATTACATAATTAATTTAGCAAGTCACTGATTAGTTATTGGGTGATTTTGTCCAAGTTTGGATTAATTATTATTATAATTATTATTATTATCGCTGTTCGTGTCGTCGTTATTATTGTTGTTTTTTTGTTTTTGTTTTTTATAGTATATTTGATATGTCTCTAGATATTTAAAAATGAGATTATTTTCTTAGGACTGCCTGTACAATACTTTGAGTATAAATGATATTCTACAGTATCCATTTATTATCACACCTGCTTGTAGCAGGGTGCGATATAGGCGTCCGTCCGTCAGTCCGTCCGTCCGTCTGTCAACATTTATGTCGACGTTCGACATTTATGTGAAAGTTAGTATTTTAATCAACCACAACCATCAGACCTTGCATGAAACATCTCCCTGACCTCCCGACTTTGCGACATAGGTGCCAACTTTTCCATTCGTCTGTCTGTTCGTCTGTCCGTCTCTTAACAGTTCTGTTATGTCGAAGTTCGACATTTATGTCAAAGTTAGTATTCTAATCAACTACAAGACTAAACAACCATCAAACCTTGTATGAAATATCTCCCTGACCTCCTGACTTTGCGACATAAGTGCTCTCTTTTCCATTCGTCTGTCCGTTCGTCCGTCCGTCTGTCTCTTAACAGTTCTGTTATGTCGAAGTTCGACATTTACGTCAAAGTTATTATTCTAATCAACTACAATTCTACAACAACCATCATACCTTGCATGACACATCTCCCTGACCTCCTGACTTGGCAGATATGTTGACCCAGTGACCTTGACCTATATTTTGCGCTCCATTGACTTTGACACAATTTACGTTGACGTTCCAGATCTTCTCAACTATAAGGTGTACAACTACCAAACCTTGCATAGTGCTTCTCCTAAATGTACAGACTTGGCAGGTACCTTGACCCGGTGACCTTGACCTATATTTTGCACTCCAGTGACTTTGGCATATTTTGCGTCAATGTTCGATATCTCCTCAACTATAAGGCCTACAACCATCAAACCTTGCAAAGTGCGTCTCCTCAATGTACTGACTTAGCAGATACCTTGACCTGGTGACCTTGACCTATATTTTGGCTGCAATGACTTTGACATAATTTACGTCAACATTCCAGATCTCCTCAAGTGTAAGACCTCTAGCCACCAAACCTTGCATAGTGCTTCTCCTATATGTACTGACTTGGCAGGTATCTTGACCTGATGACCTTGACCTATATTTTGCGCTCCGGTGCCTTTTATACATTTTACATCAACGTTCAATATCTCCTCAACTATAAGGCCTACAACCATCAAACCTTGCATAGTGCTCAATGTACAGACTCTGCAGCTACCTTGACTGGGTGACCTTGACCTATATTTCACGCTCCATTGACTTTTACACCTTTTACGTCACCCTTCCATATGTCCTCAACTGTAAGGCCTTCAACCACCAAACCTTATATAGCACTTCTTCTCGATGTACTGACTCGGCAGGTACCTTGACCTGGTGACCTTGACCTATATTGTGCACTTCAGTGACTTAGACACATTTTATATTGATGTTCAGTATCTCCTCAAATATAAGACCTACAACCACTAAACCTTGCATAGTGCTTCACCTCATTGCACTGGCTTGGCAGGTACCTTGACCCAGTGACCTTGACCTTTTTTTTTGACACATTTTACGTTGATGTTTGATAACTCCTCAACTATAAGGCCTACAACCACCATACCTTGCATTGTGCTTCTCCTTGATGTACTGAATTAGCAGGTACCTTGACCCGTGACCTTGACCTATATTTCATGCTCCAGTGACTTTTACACATTTTACGTCAACGTTCCATTATCATTGGGCTGTATGATACGAAGTCAATGCTGAAGATATAGCCATTAGAGGGAATGGGACTGGCCTGGAATATATGTGCCCCACTAGGCACTTTGTCTACATTTTTTTCAATCCAGTTTTCCAAGTAAGCACTGCTAAGAATGAAATAAACTTATTTAATAACCACATTCTGATTGTGACTCCTGTGACTTTTGCGCCAGCAGGTGCGATGACGCCTTCCGCGGAATTCTTGTATGATGTAACGTGGCATCTGATTTGGGTCTACACTGTTAGCTCAGGACTGTCTGTCCAAGTCTTAGGGTATATACCATATTCTGCAGTATCCGTTTATTAGATGTAAGCTGGCGTCTGATGTGGGTCTACACTGTTAGCTCAGGATTGTCTGTCCAATTCTTAGGGTATATATAATAATATTCTAGAGTTTCTGATTATAAAAGTAAGGTGTCGTCTGAGCTGGGTCTATCCTGTTAGCTGAGGACTGTCCAATTCTTAGGGTATATAGGGTGTTCTACAGTGTCCATTTATTTGATGTAAGCTGGCATCTGATCTGCATCTACACTGTTAGCTCAGGACTGTCTGTCCAATTTTTAAGGTATATACGGTATTGTACAGTATCCATTTATTAGATGTAAGCTGTCTCTGTCCAATACTTAGGGTATATATGATATTCTACAGTATAATAAAAGTCAAAAAGGATTGCCTTTGGAAACAAAGGACACACAAAATCACGAAAATCGGAGACTCGGTTTGACTGAGTCTCTTCATATGCAACACTGTAGTTTGCAAGGCTGCATATGCCCCCTAGCGCCAGCTTAAGCGGTATTCGATTTTCAAAATAATCATGATTGGCTCAATGACCTCAAAAGAAATAAAATATAACCTGCACTATGATGATGTACAGATAGACTTTTTACGGCCGCCACATGGCACAACACGTCTGATCTGTGTCTACATTGTAGTCTCAGGACTGTCTGTCCAATACTTAGGGTATATACGGTATTCTACAGTATCAATTTTTTAGATTAAGGTGGCATGAAAGCCCTGAACAGACTGCCTGATATTCCGCTACCTGTTGGAGAGCAGAAGATAACATCCTGTCCTTTTAAATATGCACAGTAAATACTTCTTTGGTTTTTTCTGATTTCGCATGTTAATTTGTAAATTGTTGAAGTCCAAATGATAATAGCTCTTCCATTATAAAATACCTTAAAAATCCCCATAAGAAAATTTTATAAATTCTGTAATTTTTTTTTTCACCTCAATAAATTATGACCAGTATACATTACACTTAACCCTTAACTACAGCAGACGACACTGTTAATTTTTGTTATTATTATTTTTCACAGAAAATAAGTCATGTCATTTCATGTGAAACAGACAATTTATATGAAATTTCAAGACTTATTTTCTGTGGAAAAAAAAAATAGAATGTCATCTTCTACAAATTTTACTTAGTGCTTTAAAGTTAAACACAATCTGATAACGTGTAAGGAAAATCTCTCACTGGTCAATGCAAGGTTTAAGATTTTTGTGTAAGAAGCACCAAGTTATAAATAAATCAGTGGGATAAATTAATAGCATGTTCCAGGAGTTTGGAGAAGCTTGAACTCTGCTAAGAGGTTAAACTGATAAGAATTTATTATCCCTTGTCAAACACCAACCAGCTAGTGGGTTGGACAAAACTGGAACTCACCAGTTTCTAGTGACCAGCCTTTACAGTCTTGATATTGTTTTGGTTTTATTTTAGTGGATTATCAAACAGGCTTATGAGAAAAATATTTAGTCACTGGAGGCTGGAGCCAGTCTATGCCATGTATTGCATGTCCATTTTAAATGCCTTGCAGGTGACTGATTGTATCTACCACCTGCATGCTTGACAAATACACAAGAAGAAAAATCCTCCACAATATTAAGCTTGTTGTTTATAGTCCCAAGTAACCGCTTCACTCCTCTGTCTGACAAATGTATACTGTCTCGGGTATAATATCTCTTGATTAACTGCCCTATCTTATCGAAGAATGCTTCCTGAACATCTGTCAGCTCCTCCGCGTGATGATCTGAAAGTCTACGGATAACTTCATTTACCTCAGTAGTATCCAGGTCCCCTCTTGGACATGTATTTACCAACAGGATCCTGCAGTGGCTGTTTTGCTTTATATGTGACAACAGCTGGTCATAATTTTCTTCAAAGTATTCTATGTCTGTTCTACTAAAGGCATCATTTCCACCTATAAAAATAATAATGTGGGAGAACCGATGAAGATCATAGACGGCAATTTTGTTTAACAGAGGCTCAATTGTAGCCTCTGCAATACCTTGCTTATATATCCTTTAGTCCCTTCTGATTAATTCTAGAAATTATAGTCGCCTATTAATAGGATCGTTTTAGATGATATCTGAGATTATAGAGATTTTCTAGGTTTCAGCTCTGGATGGGTTGAACTTGAAGACAGATTTGTTCTTGGCATTTAGTGATGTTGCTTGGGTCTTGATGTGGAAGTCAGTATCAACTGACTGCTGTAAATGAATTATCTTTTCCATAGTTGAAATTTTCCTCTGCTTGGCTGATATGAGTCTCACTGACAGTCGGATAAAAAGATACAGAGGCTTGTGTCACTAGCTTATTATGTCTCCCCCCTTTCGGGTTGGAAGACATATTGTTTTTCCCCCGGGCGTCTGTCTGTCCGTCCAGCTGTCTGTCTGTCCGTCCAGCTGTCTGTCTGTCTGTGTGTCTGTCTGTCACACTTGTGTCTGCTCTATAACTTGAAAACTGTTCAACCTATCTTCACGAAACTTCATATAAATATCAATCAACATTAGACGACGTGCAGAGTGCAAGAATCATAACTCTTGCGTTTGTACTTTTTGAGTTATTTCCCTTGGAACTTTGTCCATCACAAAATTGGTCCGCTCTATAACTTGAAAACTGTTCATGCTGTCTTTACAAAACTTCATATAAATATCAATCAACATTATACGATATGCCAAGCGCAAGAATAATAACTCTTGCTTTTATACTTTTTGAGTTATTTCCCTTGGACTCTGTCACAAAATCGTGTCCGCTCTATAACTTGAAAACCATTCAAGCTATCTTCACGAAACTTCATATAAATATCAATGAACATTATAGGACACGCCAAATGCAAGAACAATAACTCTTGCTTTTCGTACTTCTTGAGTTATTTCCCTTGGAATCTCATTAGTTAATATAAATGTACGCTGAATGTACAATACAATATGACACTAAAAAGGTGGGGAGACATCTATGTTTTTGTAGAAAAACAAAGTCAAGTTTACTTCTGTAGTCAGTTTGGATATCAGCCCCTGTAAGGTATGTCATGTTTATCAGAGTTGAGATGTTCCTTAGGATTTGAGAATCAGATGCCATTGTAGTCTCCAGTATTCCCAACCCTTGGGTAGGTGCATTATCTGTGTGGTCATTGGAGCTGTTTGTGTCACTAGAGGCATCACACACAACACAGCTGTCTGTTTTAGAGTTTATTTATTCCACAGTTTTTTTTATTCATATTCATTGCCATCTTTCTGAAGTTGTTTTCTTCTAACATACATGTCCTGGACCTGTAGCAATGAGAGTAATGTCACTTTTCTCTATGTGAATGTTACATTTTCCCCTTCAACATGAGTTTTCAGTAGAAATTTATTAAAATCTCCAGGAGTTCTGAATTCCTTCTCCAGAACTGAGTATTACTATTAAACAATGGCTTTGCATAGAAATGAATATTTGTTGTGTTCTCAGAAGGAATTGGGTAGACTATACTGTTAAATGGATCTGTAACTTCCAAGCTGTAATCATCTCCTGAGGACACAATATTGGTGAACCTTGTGACTTAAAAAGAACTTTCATCGGTAGCGAACATTGATTGATGTTTCCTACATTCAGTTTTTCAACCTGCTATAAAAGGGACTGAGAATAATCGTGCAGTTCACTTCCATTCAATACTGAATTCACTGAATTCTGGCTGTGCTCTTCTGCCATTGTAGGAATTCCTGTTCATCCAATTTGCTGGATTTTCTTTCCAGATTAAACTTTCCTAAAGAAGTGAATTAGGTTCTAGATGAAATTTGAAACTTTAGATATTTTTATGTACATATATATTTCCCTTTATATATCACGTTTAATAAGACAATTATTCAAAATTATTAATTTAATCACTAATTTCAGCAGCATAATAATAATAGATAAGAATTAATGCAGTTTTTAGCTCACCAGAGCACAAAGTGCTCAAGGTGAGCTGTTGTGATTGCTTAATGTACGTAGTCCCGCGTACGTCGTCCGTCTTGCGGGGTCAACAATTTGCTTTAAAAGCCTACTCCTCCTACACCCCTGGGCCAGTGGACTCAAAACTCTGTAGGAAGAATCGGGGTGACTTGTAGATTAAAAATACCTCAAATCATTCTGATGGAAATCCAAGATGGCTGCCATGGTGGCCACCTTGGAATCTATTTTTCGCTTCTTCTCCTGAACCAGAAGGCCAATTGACTTGAAACTTGGTAGGAAGCATCAGGGTGATTTGTAGATCAAAAATAGTTTAAATCTTTCCAAACGGAAATCTGAATCTATTTTCGCTTCTTCTCCTGAACTGAAGGGCCAATAGACTTGAAACTTGATAGGAAGCATCGGGGTGACTTGTAGATCAAGAATAGTTAAAATCATTCCAATCGGAAATCCAAGATGGCAGTCATCTTGAAAATCTATTTTTCACTTCTGCTGAACCAAAAGGCCAATTGACTTAAAACTTGGTAGGATTGGGGTGACTTGTTGATCAAAAATAGCTAGAATCATTCCGAACAGAACTCCAAGATAGTCGGGGTGGCGGCTATCTTGAAAATCTATTTTTCACTTCTTCTCCTGAACTGAAAGGCCAATTGACTTGAAACTTGGTAGGATGCATCAGGGTGTCTTATAGAGCAAAAATAGCTAAAATCATTCCGATCCGAAATCCAAGATGGCCACCATGGCCACTATCTTGAAAATCTAGTTTTCGCTCCTCCTGAAATGAAAGGCCAATTGACATGAAACTTGGTAGGAAGCATCGGAATGACTTGTAGATAAAAAATATCTAAAATTTCCTGATGGGAAATCCAAGATGGCCGTCTTGGCTCTATAAATAACTACTAACACTGCACAAGATTATATTCCAAGGAAAGACTGAATTTACTTTTAACAGATACTGATGTAAATTCTTTTTATGTATATATTTCATTTTATATCCCACTTTTAATTAAATACTCCATTCAAAATCAGTAACATAAACAATTATTTCTGCAGCACATTACATCCCAAAGAAAGAATGAGTTCCTCTTTACCAGCTTATAAAAACTGATTTCTTGCACACACAATATTCCAAACAGATAATGAATAAAAAAAAAAAAAAAAAAAAAAAAAGAGAATGAACAAATTTTAAATTTTAAAGTTAAGAATCAAAATCAGAATGTTTGGCTGGATTCTTGTATGTTAAATAGCTCCAGAGCCTGATTAGGCATTCCCTTTGATCTTCTTTGTAGATTAATTACAACTTTGAAAACACCTGCATCAAGTACTTAGCATAATTGTTTCGCACAAAGATAATTGAGAGATGTCCAAAATCAGTAGGTGTCTATCAGAGAGACATATCATTTGACGACACTCATATTGGCAGATCAGCAAGAAAAAAATATTTCTAAAGGGGCTTTTGTAATTCAAACATTCAAAGAGAGTGGACTCCAGTATTTGAGGTAGAATGAGCAGTCATTCACAAATACAAAATGATTCAGAGAATACAATTCCCTTTGAGACCAGCAGCAGCAAAAACAATCCAAAAAGTTCAGGGAGCCACAGAAGATGAGATTGTAGTTGACTTGTCTCAGACAAAAAAAAAGAAAAGTTCCATGTATCCACTATGTTGCTTTTAGTAGAATTAGAATGTTAGAAAATTTGTATATTCTAAATCTAAATGAAGCTGCTTTGGCTGTAGATGAAAGAGTGGCAGAAGAGGTGAAGCAATTACGAATAGAAGCAACTCTTGAACTTTGCTGTACACCTTTATATAAAATAGGTCCATGCAAAATCAAGTAAGCATTTACTAATGCAAGATCCTTGCATAAACATTTCAAGGATTTACAATACAAACCAAATGTGTTGGCTGCAGATAATATTGGTTTTGCTGCATCTAGGTTGTGTAAAAGAGATGAAAATGTTCATTTTGCTCTCAACATATTCAGACATATTAGACATGATGACATGGAGAATAAATCAGTAAATAGACCTGATCATGGCCTTGCCTTGTTAGCTCACCTGGAGCTTTGTGCCGTGACCTGTTGTCTGTTGTCCATTGTTAACTTTTCACATTTTCAACATCTCTTTCAGAATCGTAAGTCCGATTGAGCTGAAACTTGGTGGGAGGCATTGAGGCTACATAGAGATTCAGAATTACTAAAATCATTGCGTGCTGATATCCAAGATGGCCACCATGGTGGCCATCTTAAAATTGTTCAAACGACATCTCCTCAGGAACCTATATTCAGATTGAGCTGAAAGTTGATGCGGGGCAACAAGGGGACATGGAGATTCAGAATTGCTAAAATCGTTCCATTCCGATATCCAGGCTGGTCCCGTGGTGGCCATCTTGAAAATCTTCAAACCATATCTGCTCCCAAATGCTGTCGGATGGAGCCCAAACTTGGTGGGAGGCATTGGGGTGATTCAGAATCACTAAATATCATTCCGTTCTGATATCCAAGATGGCCTCCATGGCAGCAATCTTGAAATTCTTCAACCCACATCTCCTCCCAAGCAGTAAGTCAGCTTGAGCTGAAACTTGGTGGGAGGCATTGGAGCCACATGGAGATTCAGAACTGCTAAAATTGTTCCTATGCAGCCATCTTGAAAATTTTCAACAAAACATGTGCTCTGGAACAGTAAGTTGGATTAAGCCAACACTTAGTAGGAGGCATTGGGGAGACATGGAATCTTTCCGTTCCGATAGCCAAGATTGCCGCTACAGCCATCTTGAAAATCTGAAAGTACGATTGAGCCCAAACTAAGTGGGAGGCATTGGGGCAACATGGAGATTCAGAATTGCTAAAGTCATTCCATTCTGATATCCAAGTTGGTCGCCATGGTGGCCATCTTGAAATTCTTCAAACCATTTCTCCTCCCAAACAATAAGTCAGTTTGAGCTGAAACTTGGTGGGATGCATCGGAGCGACATGGAGATTCAAAACTGCTAAAATCATTCTGTTCCAGTATCCAAGATGGCCATCTTAAAAATCTTCAAATGACATCTGCTCCTGAATGGTAAGTCAGATTAAAGCAACACTCGGTGGAAGGCATTTTGGAGACATGGAGATTCAGGATTGCGAAAATAGTTCCATTCCAGTATCCAAGAGGGCGGCCATCTTGAAAATCTTTAAACCACATCTGCTCCTGAATGGTAAGCCAGATTAAGCCAAAAGTTGGTGGGAGGCATTGGGGTGACATGTAGATTCAGAATTAAGAAAATCATTTTGTTACGATATCCAAGATGGCCGCCACGGTGGCCATGTTGAAAATGTTCAATTGTAATCTGCTCCTGAACGGTTGATTGAGCCCAAACTTGGTGGAAGGCATCGGGGCAGCATGGAGATTTAAAATTGCTAAAGACATTCTGTTCCAATATCCAAGATGACCACCATGGTGACCATCTTGAAAATCTTCAAACCACATCTGCTCCTGGATGGTAAGTCAGATTGAGCTGAAAAGATAGTTCTTTGGGAGATCCACTACCAAAATTGCTCAAACTGTTCCTCTCCACTGCACAAAATGGCAACCAGAGCTAAATATAGAAAAAAAAAAAACCCAGATAACCTCTCCTCCATAACTACTTGGCATATTTCAACAAAACGATAGGATTGTTCTTGGGAGGTCTTCTACCAAAATTGCTCAAGTTGTTCTGCTCCACTGCACAAAATGGAGGCCAGAGCAAAAAATAGAAGAATTTCAAATGACATCTCCTCCGTAACCACTTGGTGGATTACAATCAAGCTTGATAGGATTGTTCCTAGGGGAGTTCCCTACAAAAAGTGCACAAACCATTCTATGGTTCACAAAATGGTGGCCAGAGCTACAGATATAGTAAACTTCAAACAGCATCTCCTCCATAACTCCTTGGTTGATTTCAACCAAACTTGATAGGATTGTTCCTTGGGATGTCCTCTACCAAAATTGCTCAAATTGTTTGGCTCCACTGCACAAAATGGCGGCCAGAGCTGAAAATAGAAAAAACTTCAAACAACATCTCCTCCATTACCATTTGGCAGATTTCAACCAAACTTGATAGGATTTTTCCTTGGGAGATCCTCTACCAAAATTGCTCCAACTGTTCTACTTCACTGCACAAAGTGGCTGCCACGTCTAAAAATAGAAAAAAAAACCCTTCAACAACATCTCCTCTGTAACCACAGGGCAGATTTCAACCAAACTTGATAGTTCTTTGTGAGGTCCTCTACCAAAATTATTAAAACGGTTCTGCTCTGCTGAATAAAATGTCCACCAGTGCTAAAGATATAAAAATTTCAAACAAATTTCTCTGTAACCATTGGACGGATTTCAACTAAACTTGAAGCAAAGGAGTAAAGTAAAGCTCTTGCACTTTAATGATGTACCAGAGGCTGGTACAAACAAGGTTTATTAAAATAGTCTCTGCATGAGTTTTTATAGGCAAAAAATCATGCAGTGTCATATAACCTTTGGTGTTACAAACCAATATTCAGCTACAAAGGAAGGAAATTATTGGACACATAAAGTTAGAAATTACCAATGAATGTGGTGGAAGTAGAGTTTATTTGGTTGTTTTGATCGATTACGGAGTGTTCTTAGGCTTGCGCGTAAAAAACGAGTGAGTGAAGTGAACAAGGTTTTTACAAGCAAACCTTAGAACACGAGTGAATTATTTCTCCGTAATCAATCAAAACAACCAAATAAATTGTTCATTACATTTTCATCCATTAATCCTTTGAATTTTTACATTCAGCCATTTTGATTTCCTACCAAAATAGTTCCAGTCAGTGCTTGAATTTCAAGAGGCATGGTTTAGTTTGAAAATCAGTCGCCATCTTGTTTTCACTTTAATGCAAAAATCACCCCGTGCTTGAAATACAGACACAAAAATGTCACGAAAGTTGAACTGGATTATCAAGAAAATCATATTTTATATTTGCGTTGCAGTTCTTACCTCAAAAATGCCAACTGGACGTTAAAATTGCAGTCTCTATGATTTTATCAAATTTTCCACGAAACAACAACTATTGTTATTTTTGTTACCAACTATGTCAGCAACGTCACCTAGCAATTATGACGTCAAAACGTTCGTAATGAAATAATTCACTCGGTGAATTATCGATTATAATTCACTGAGAAATCTCAGTAAATCACTGCTGAAAATGTAATAAACATGTATTTTCAGTATGATTTCCCACATGAATGCGCCCAGAAAAGGAATGAAAACAAATTAACTAAACTTTGGCTAAAGTTGGCCTACATATATCACATTATCTTGATTATTAATTGTTGGCTTGCTGTTCAGAACATGTTACATGCATTTAGTTTCACTCTAAACTGCTGAAATGCTTTAAAAAAAATTGCAGAAAATCTCTTTAGATGGTCCTGTTTTAAAATTGCTCAAACTGTTTTAAGACATTGCACAAAATGTCAACCAGAACTAAAAATTTAGTTTGACTTGACTTTAACCTACCTTCTTACTTTTATAGCTACAGCAATGAAACTTGTCCCCATGTTCACTTAAGTATGTAATTGTAAATTATTCACCTTCATGACCTCAGCCTTGACCTGCTCACCCATTTTTAATACCAATTAAGAGAGCTGATTTTAATAATCTAGAACTACTGACCTACTGTTTGCTATTGAAGCCACATCATTGGACTCATAGGGACCAGGCACACTATGAAACTGTGTAAAATCACCAGCACCCCATGCTATTTCTCAACCAGAGCAAAAAAGCTCCTTTAATTAGTAACTGGGCCAATTTTAAACAAACTTCACTTGATTGTTCCCTGGATGTCCAGTAATGTCTTGAGATCTACATTGCACTGGATAAATCATTATTTTCCAAAACTACGGCATTTAAATATGAATATCAAGTCTTGCACTTAAATCAGATGTTCTCAGGTGAGCGATTTCAGAGGGGGTGGCCTCTTGTTTTCCTAATATCTTCTAAACAATGGCTGGAATTTGACCAAACTATGGAAATACACCATAATGACAAGGGAAAGAAGTGATTAGATTTTTGTGACCGTTACCTTATTTTCAAGGTCACTATGTTGTAAAGACTTGAGCCTTGTGTGCATTTTTTCCTAATATCTTGAAAACACAGCAGTGGATATTTATCAATTTATGCAGACCCATTGATATCAATAAGGTGTACCTACACAAGAAAAAGTATGGGATATGGGCCAATTCTCTTAGATTTATTGCCCTTTGTAAAATTTCTCAATCAGCAAAAATCTTTTGTGCTCACTGTGTCTTTAACCTATGGCTGGAATTTGACCAAACTAGCACAGAAACAGCATTAGGATGGGAGAAATAAGTGATTAGATTTTGGTGCTCTTTCAAGGTCACTACATTATAGAGACTCTAAAAGTGAGCCTTGTGTGCACTCTGTCTCATGAATCAATTGATGGAAGTTGACCAAAATAGCAGATGCATCACTGGAATTGGGGAAAGAAGCGATTAGATTTTGGTGATTTTGAATTTTGATAGAAAAAAGCTTGTGTGCTCACTATATCTTGAACCAATGGCTGGAATTTTATCAAACTAGCATAGGTACATAATTAGGACACAGGAAAGAAATGAATAGATTTTGATGACCTTGACCTCATTTTCAAGGTCACTACATTATAAAGACTCTAAAAACAAGGTACGTTTTTCTCATGAATTAATAGAAGGAATTTGACCAAACTAGCATAGTTGCTTCATTGGGATAGGGGAAAGAAGTGATTAGATTTTGGTGACCTTGACCTCATTTTCAAGGTCACACTGGTACTTTGAAACTCAAATTTTTTCAGAAAAAAAGCTTGTGTGCACTCTATCTCTTCATTGAATGCCACACCGGCACTTTGAAACTCAATTGTGTATAGAAAAAAGCACACTACCTCTCCTTAACCAATGGCTGGAATTTGACCAAAATTGGTTCTGTTTATGCTGCTTGCGTGAATTACAAATCTTACAAATCAGTGTGATCCATTTTGAACAATAACTTGTCTTAAGCCAGTTTTCCTCATTGGTTATTACAGTGCGGGGGATATCCAATAAGCATTGTTTATTGACTTTTTTCATTTCTACACAAAAACATGTGCTTCTCATTAGAAATACCTTGCTGAGTCACTTCTGTTATGTACCCACTGTTGTATTCATGGAGAAATAAGAAAAAATATTAGTACTTTTGGTTGAAAAAGAACCTATATAGAGCTAGGCTTGAGTGTCAGTGTGTCTTTGAGTGGATAGCAAAGGCTTATGTTTGGCTTTATAGATGGGCATGCTGATCTGGGCAAATACCTCAGACCCCTTTTTATGCCCCTGCCTATTCGAAGAATAGCCGAAGGGCATTAAGTGTTACCCCTATCCGTCCTGTACGTACGTACATCGTCCCAATTCGTGTCCGGGCCATTACTCCTAAACCGTATGGAATATATTTATGAAACTTTACAGGTGCATGCATGACATTGAGATGATGTGTCATGAACAAAGAAGACAACTCTTGCTTGTTTGGTTTTTGAATTATCTGCCCTTGACTTAGTTCCATATAGTAAACCATGTCCGGGCCATAACTCCTAAACCGTATGGAATATATTCATGAAACTTTACAGGTGCATGCATGACATTGAGACAATGTGTCCTGAACAAGGAAGACAATTCTTGCTTGTTTGGTTTTTGAATTACCTGCCCTTGACTTAGTTCCATATAGTAAACTGTGTCTGGGCAATAACTCCTAAACCGTATGGAATATATTTATGAAACTTTACAGGTGCATGCATGACATTGAGACGATGTGTCATGAACAAGGAAAACAACTCTTGCTTGTTTGGTTTTTGAATTATCTGCCCTTGACTTAGTTCGACATAGTAAACCGTGTCCGGGCCATAACTCTTAAACAGTATGGAATATATTTTGAAACTTTACAGGTGCATGCAAAACATTGAGACGATGTGTCATGAACAAGGAAGACAACTCTTGCTTGTTGGGTTTTTGAATTTTCTGCCCTTGACTTAGTTCCATATAGTAAACCGTGTCCGGGCCATAACTCCTAAACCGTATGGAATATATTTATGAAACTTTACAGGTGCATGCATAACATTGAGACAATGTGTCATGAACTAGGAAGACAACTCTTGCTTGTTTGGTTTTTGAATTATCTGCCCTTGACTTAGTTCCATATAGTAAACCGTGTCCGGGCCATAACTCCTAAACCGTATGGAATATTTTTATGAAACTTTACAGGTGCATGCATGACATTGAGACGATGTGTCCTGAACAAGGAAGACAACTCTTGCTTGTTTGGTTTTTGAATTACCTGCCCTTGACTTAGTTCCATATAGTAAACCGTGTCCGGGCCATAACTCTTAAACAGTATGGAATATATTTATGAAACTTTACAGGTGCATGCATGACATTGAGACGATGTGTCGTGAACAAGGAAGACAACTCTTGCTTGTTTGGTGTTTGAATTATCTGCCCTTGACTTAGTTCCATATAGTAAACCGTGTCCGAGCCATAACTCCTTAACCGTATGGAATATATTTATGAAAATTTACAGATGCATGCATGACATTGAGGTGACGTGTATTGAACATGGAAGACAAGTCTTGCTTATTTGGTTTATAAATTATCTGCCCTTGACTAAGTTCCATATAGTAAACCCTGTGTGGGCCATATCAACCTTAATAATAACTTCATGCTGTACCTGTCACAATTACATATGTAACCTTTTTCTGAATAGCATTTTGGCGGGGGCATCTGTGTCCTATGGACACTTTTCTAATTAGCTCAACTGTCACATAGTGACAAGGTGAGCTTTTGTGATCACATTTTGTCCATCATCCATCGGTCCGCTCTGACAAATGTATACTAACTCTTGTGTGTTTTAAAATTATGGACACTTCAGTGTATTTCAATGGGATTTATTCTGTAGACTCACAAGCCGACTGATTTGTGTGTCAAAAATTACATACATAGTATCCTTGTATGTCTAATTTTTAACACACAAGGGTACTTTGACCGTTAGGAGACACAGAAGTATACATCCGTCAACTTGTCCGTCTGTGCATCTGTCAGTAAACAATTTCTTCAAACATCTCCTAAACCACTGATGGGATTTTGACCAAACTTCATAGGCGTGATCCTTGGTTAGTCCTCTTTCAAAATTGTTCAGTTGGTTCCATTCCATCGCACATCTAGGTCACATGAGCTAAAAATAGGTTTTTAACTGTAAACTTAAAAAATCTTCTTGTCTGAAACCAGAAGGCCCAGGTCTTTGATATTTGGTATTTAGCTTCATCTAGTGGACCTCTACCAAAGTTGTTAAAATTATAGCCCTGGGGTCAAAAATGGCCCCGCGCCAGGGGTCACTTGTTTTACTTAGACCAGTATAGGGAAAAACTTTAAAAAATCTTCTTGTCTGAAAGCAGAAGGCCCAGGACTTTGATATTTGATACTTAGCTTCACCTAGTGGACCTCTACCAAGATTGTTTGTTATTGCCCTGGGGCCAAAAATAGCCCCGCCCCGGGGCCCACATGTTTTACATAGACTTATTAGCTCATCTGAGCACAAAGTGCTCAAGGTGAGTTATTGTGGTCAGTCAATGTCTGTCGTCCATCATGCAGCGTGCGGCATCAACAATTACTTAAAAGCCTACTCCTCCTACACCCCTGGGCCAACTGACTCAAAACTTAGTAGGAAGCATTGGGATGACTTGCAGATCAAAAATAGCTAAAATCGTTTGGATCAGAAACCCAAGATGGCTGCTATGGCAGCCATCTTGAAAATCTATTTTTCGCTTCTTCTCCTGAACCGAAAGGCCAAGTGACTCAAAATTTGGTTGAAAACATCGGGGTGACTGGAAGATCAAAAAATAACTAAAATCATTCGGATTGGAAATCCAATATGGTTGCCATGGTGGCCATCTTAAAAATCTATTTTTGGCTTCTTCTCTTGAAACAAAAGACCACTTGACATGACACTTGGTAGGAAGCATGGGGGTCACTTGTAGGTCAAAAATAGCTAAAATTGTTCTAATCAGAAATCCAAGATGGCTGCCATCTTGAAAATCAATTTTTCACTTCTTCTCCTGAAACCAAAGTCCAATTGACTCGAAACTTGGTTGGAAGCATTGGGTGACTGGTAGATCAAAAATAGCTAAAATTGCGGAAATCCAAGATGGACGCATGGCAGCCATCTTGAAAATCTACTTTTCGCTTGTCCTGAACTGAAAGGCCAATTGACTTGAAACTTCGTTGGAAGCATCGGGGTGACTGGTAGATAAAAAAAAAGCAAAAATCGTTCCCATTTGAAATCCAAGATAACCGCCATGGTAGCCATCTTGAAAATCTGTTTTTCACTTCTTCTTCTAAACAAAAAGGCCAATTAACATGAAACTGTGTAGGCAGCATCGGGATGACTGGTAGGTCAAAAATAGCTTAAATCGTTCTGATCAGAATTCCAAGTTTGCTGCCATGGCGGCCATCTGGAAATTTTATTTTTTGCTTCTTCTCCTGAACTGAAATGCCACTTGACTCAAAACTAGGTAGGAAGCATCAGGGTGACTGGTAGATAAATAATAATTAAAATCATTCCGATCGGAAATTCAAGATGGCCACCATCTTGATTGTCTATTTTTCGCTTCTCTGGAACCGAAAGGCCAATTGACTTGACACATGGTAGGGAGCATTCGGGTCACTTGTAGATCAAAATTTGCTAAAATTGTTCCGAGCGTAAATCCAAGATGGCCCGCCATGGCCGCCATCTTGAAAATTGATTTTTTTTACACCCGTTTGAAAAACGGGACGTATTATGTTACGGGGTATGGCGTCCGTCCGTCCGTAAACTTTTTCGTTTCCGGCTAACTCCTCCTACAGTTTACATCCAGTCAAGCTGAAACTTGGTATATAGTTAGACCATGATGTGGCACAGCGCATATTGTTTCAGGGTTATGATGTAAAACTGCATCCAGCTGTGACACTCAACATGAGTGTGGGAATGTGAGGCTGCCCTCTATCACAGTTGCCTCTCCACCTTCAGGGTAATGAGGCTGCCACAAACTGGGTGGCAGAGCTAGGCAGCAATCATCTACAGACTGATGGCTTGGTGTTCTAGCTGTTGTGGTTTCGGGGATGATTTTTTTTTTTATAAGGACAACGGCAAAGCACACTGCCCGAGTGCGGGAACGGCGCGCATGCTCAGATGCCGTAAAAGAACTGAGTTGGGATGTCAGCTAGGACAGGCAATCCCGTAAAAAAACAATTGTTCCAAAATCTTACATGGCAAGCAGAAAAATAGGTTCAGAGTTAGGCGGTGCCAACAGACTTCAAAGTTCTGTTGGTAACGTCTCCTGCTTGGCCTCCTGTCAGGTGTGGGAGGCAGGGTTGGGCCATTGTGGCGAATCCAGCAAGCACCTGAGGAAATTCAGGGTGGGAACACTCAATGTGAACACCCTGAGAGGAAGAGTTTGCGAGGTAGTTGAAACACTATCCCGCAGGAAAGTGGATGTCTGCTGCATTCAGGAGACCAGATACCGTGGTGGCAACTGCCGCACAATCAAGGGCAAGGACACCAGGTACAAGCTCTACTGGTCAGGAAACCACGGAGCACTACTGGTGTAGGAGTGTTTGTGGCAGAAGAGTGGATAGAGAAAGTTTTTGAGGTTCAGAGAGTCTCCAACAGGATCATTTTAGTGAAACATAGTCGGCCCGTGTGTGGTTACCTTTCTGTCTGTGTATGCCCCACAGAGTGGTCTAAGTGATGAGGTTAAGGACCTGTTCTTTGATCAGCTGCATGCTGTGACTGCCAGGATCCCAGCATCAGAATTTCTGATCCCATGTGGAGATTGGAACAGCCATGTGGGCCGTGCAGGCACTGGATACAGGAAAGTGCATGGTGTGATAGGATATGGCAGGCCGGAACCAGATGTTGAGGGTGAGAGAATCCTAGAGTACGCCCTGGCATTTGACCTGCTTCAAGAAATGTGACAGCCATCCCATCACGTACAATTCGGGAAACATAGCTACGCAGATAGACTTCATCTTTTTCCGTAGGACCATGCACAAACTTGTCACAGATGTAAAAGTGATCCTTGGCGAGGAAGTAGCTCTGCAACATCAGCTTCTTGTATGTGACATGAGGATTGATGTGCCTCCAAAAGGTCTTCAACTTGCATGTGAGCACATCTGCAGGTGTTGCTGATGAGGCCACTGAGGATATCTGGAACAACATCAAGACTGGACTGCTCAAGACAACTGAGGAGGTATGTGGCACACTTTGGCCACACCGTTGGCGTTGTGAAACCTGGTGGTGGAATGAACACGTGGAAAAAGGCCATTGCTGCCAAGCGGACAGCTTTCAAGGCCTGAAAGGCTGGTAAAGGCACTAGGGCATCATACGATGCAGCCAAACAAAATGCCAGACATGCAGTGCACCATGCCCATCAAGAAGCCGACAAGAAGGTCTACGAGAATATTGACCCCAAGTCTTCAGAAGTCTACCGCCTTGCTAACCAGTGTAGAAGAGAGAACACTGATGTTGGTGAGAGAACACTGATGTTGTTGGTGACAAACCTGTGAAGAATGATGCAGGAGAGATGTCAATGAGTGAAGACTCAAAGCAGAATGCCTGGCTAGAGCACTACCAAAGGCTTCTCAACATTGAGTTTGACTGGGACCCAGACCACCTGTCATATCAACCACCAGTGGAAGGCCTGCCCATCCCAATCACCTCTGATATGGTTAAGAAGGCTATCTCACAGATGAAGGCTGGCAAAGCACCGGGCCCATCAGGCATAGTGGTGGAGATGATACAAGCCGCCGGTGACATGGGCGCCTCCATGATCCGTGACCTCGCAGTTGCAATCATTCGTGATGGCAAGGTACCCTCTGACTGGGAGCAGAGTTTCATTGTCTGCCTCTACAAGGGAAAAGGGGACGCATTGGAAAGAGGCAACTACCGCGGTCTCAAGCTGACAGAGCAGGTTGTGAAAATCCTGGAGAGGATTGTGGACTGCCTCATCAGACAGTTGGTGTCAATCGACAATTCCCAGTTTGGCTTCGTCCCAGGCAGAGGCACTACAGACTCAATCTTTGTTGTCAGCAGCTGCAAGAGAAGTATCTAGCTGCCAATAAGAAACTCTACATGGCTTTCGTAGACCTGGAGAAGGCGTTTGATCGAGTACCTCAGAAGGTCATCTCGTGGGCGCTGAGAAAACTTGTTGTGGAGGAGTGGATTGTGCGACTGGTGCAGGGGATGTATGCAAATGCGTGGAGCCGTGTCCATGTTGGTGAGAGGTACAGTGAAGAGTTTGAAGTGAAGGTTGGTGTCCACCAAGGATCAATACTGAGCCCACTGCTCTTCATCATTGTGCTTGAAGCCTTATCACGAGAGTTCCGCTCTGGGGTCACCTGGGAGGACCTCTATGCCGATGACCTTGTTATCATCGCTGAATCACCGGAGGAATGTGTCAGGAGGCTCCTGACTTGGAAAGAAGCAATGGAAAAGAAAGAACTGAGAGTAAATGCAGGAAAGACAAAGATCATGATCTGCGATATGGGACTGGACCTCCTGCAGAGTTCAGGCAAGTTTCCATGCGCCGTCTGTTGCACTGGAGTGGGCAGCAACAGCATCTTCTGCAATGGCTGCAAGCACTGGGTGCACAAGAAATGCAGTGGGCTCAAGCACTTGAAAAAGGACCCTGACTACAGATGTACACGGTGCCAGGGAACTGCACACCCCTTGGATGGCAGACCACAGAAGGAAGTCCAGGTCGGACCTGACAAGCTTGAGGTGGTAGCTTCCTTTTGCTACCTCTCAGCAGCAGGTGGCTGTAAACTCTCAACCACAACACGTGTGAAAACCGCCTGGAAGAAGTTCAAGGATCTGCTACCAGTTCTCTCTTCACGCCACCTCTCTTTCAAAACACGTGGCCTTGTGTACAGCTCTTGTGTGCGGAGCGCAATGCTCCATGCCAGCGAGACTTGGCCATTGACAAAGCTGAATCTCCAGCGTCTGCAGCGAAATGACAGGGCAATGATCAGACAGATCTGCAATGTCAGGCCGCAAGACATTGTCACTACCAGGTCCAATGAGCTACTTGTGCTGCTTGGCATTGAGGATCTGGACCTCATTCTGAAGGAGAGAAGACTCCGATGGTATGGACATGTGGAATGCTCCAATGGTGCAGTTAAGACAGCCTTTGACATACAGGTTGATGGAAAGCATGGGCCTGGGAGGCCCAAAATGACATGGAAGCAGCTGACTGAGAGAGATTGCAGAGAGTGGAAGATCCTGGAGATCTGGTGTGAGATCTGCCATGTGTGCAGCAAGCCAGCTATCTGGAAGGGGGCCCACTGATGTGGATGTTGCCCCTGTACCTGCATGTTAATGAAAATCCGATGATGATATGATATATGATATGATGGTTACAGTCCACCAAATGTTTGCAGAGTTATGCCCCTTAGAAAATTTCTGTAAACTTTTCATTTCCGGTTAACTCCTCCTACATTTTACATCAGATCAAGCTGAAACTTCATGTATAGTTAGACCATGATGTGGAGCAGCGCATATTGTTTTGAGGTTACAGTCCACCAAATATTAGCAGAGTTATGCCCCTTTGAAAATTTCCGTAGACTTTTCGTTTCCGGCTAACTCCTACAGTTTACATCCGATCAAGCTGAAACTTGATTTGTAGTTAGACCATGATGTGGAACAGCGCATATTGTTTCAAGGTTACAGTCCACCAAATATTAGCAGAGTTATACCCCTTTGAAAATTCCTATTAATTTTTTGTTTCTGGCTAAATCCTCCTACAGTTTACATCCAATCAAGCTGAAACTTCATGTACAGTTAGACCATGATGTGGAGCAGCGCATGTTGTTTTGAGGTTACAGTCCACCAAATATTAGCTGAGTTATGCCCCTTTGAAAATTTTTCAGTGAACTTTTCGTTTCCGGCTAAATCCTCTTACAGTTTACATCCTATCAAGCTGAAACTTGATTTGTAGTTAGACCATGATGTGGAGCAGCGCATATTATTTCAAGGTCACAGTCCACCAAATATTAGCAGAGTTAAATCCCTTTGAAAATTTCTATTAATTTTTTGTTTCCGGCTAAATCCTCCTACAGTTTACTACCGATCAAGCTGAAACTTCATAAATAGTTATACGATGATGTGGAGCAGCACATATCATTTCGAGGTTACAGTGCACCAAATATTTGCAGATTTATGCCTCTTTGAAAGTTTTTGTAAACTTTTCGCAGCATATTGTTTAGAGGTAATAGTGAGCAAATTTTATTTTATAATAGATATATTTTTTGCAAATAACTTAAGTTTTGGATATATGGGCAAGATATTGATTTTTTTTTTTTTTTTTTTTTTTTTAACATCTTCTTTTATTAGATTTGCAAGAAAAGGTTGTCATTATTAAATCTTTATAAATACATAATTCTTTTTGGATTTTTTTTTTTTTTTTTAATACTCTTCTGATTTGGCTCCATTGAAGAACAAAAATAAAATCAGTATTAAACAAGTTAAAGGTTTACAAAAAAATTTCTCTCAGCATTTTTTTTGTTTTTTGTTGTTGTTTATTTTTGTTTTGTTATTGTTTGGTCCAATATTGAAGTATAGGAAAAACAAATCGGCCAAAGGCTCATATGAGCTTATAATATAGCCATGCTTCTGTGGTGTGTCCTCCATCAGAAAGCACTTCTCCCTAGAAGCAGCAAACTTCTCCCTATTTTCTTAGGAGGGAGAAGTCACTTCTCCCTTAATTTCTGGGCCAGCTTGGACCCTTAGGTTACAGTTCACCAAATATCAGCAGAGATATGCCCCAGAGAAATTTTTTTAATTTTTTTTTTTTTTTTTTTGTAATTCCACTTACAGTTTATATCCGGAGCACTGAATTATACAGGAGCCAGTTTATGTGCTACATCTTATTACTTGCCACGGGGATATAATGCCCCGCTTGGCGGAGCTCTTGTTCACTTCTTCACCTGAACAGAAAGGCCAGTTGATTTGAAACATCGTTGGAAGCATCAGGGTGACTGGTAGATCAAAAAAAGCAAAAATCGTTCCGATTGGAAATCCAGGTTGGCCCCCTGGCCACCATCTTGAAAATCTATTTTTTTTTGCTTCTTCTCCTGAACCAAAAGGCCAATTGAACTTGGAAGGAAGCATCATTGGGACTGGTAGATCAAAAAAAGCTAAAATTGTTCTGAGCAGAAATCCAAGATGGCAACTATGGTGGCCATCTTGAAAATCTATTTTTTGCTTCTTCTCCTGAACCAAAAGGCCATGTCTTCTTCCGAACTGAAAGGCCAATTGACTTGAAACTTGGTGAGAAGCATCAGGGTGACTTGGTAGGAAGCATCATTGGGACTGGTAGATCAAATATAGCCAAAATTGTTCCGATCAGAAATCCAAGATGGCTGTCATGGTGGCCATCTTGAAAGTCTATTTTTTGCTTCTTCTCCTTAACTTAAAGGCCAGTTGACTTGAAACATCAGGATGACTTGTAGATAAAAAAGCTAATTGACTCAAACTTGTCTGATAATCAAGTGAGCTTTAGAGAAAACCTTCAAAAATCTTCTTATCTGAAACCAGGCCTTTGATATTTGGTACATAGCTTCACATACTGAACCTCAGCCAAGATTGTTCAAAGTATAGCCCTGGGGCCAAAAATGGCCCCACCCCGGGGTCGACATGTTTTACATAGACTTATATAGGAAAAAACTTAAAAAATCTTCTTGTCTGAATTAAAGTCAAAAAGGATTGCCTTTGGAAACTTGGAAAGTGCAAGGCCTAGGCCTTTGATATTTGGTATGTAGCATTGCCTAGAGGTCTTCTGACAAGAGTGTTCAAGTTATGCCCCTGGGTGAAAAGAGGCCCAGCCCAGAGGGGCAGGAGATCACTTGTTTTACATAGAGCAAAAAGCCATTGGCAATGATTAGGTCTAGGACTATCAAACTAATAGTGGGGATGGACCTGAAGAGTAGATGACCTTTGTCAAAGGTCAAGGTCACAGTGACCTTTAGTACCAAAATAGCTTATAATTCTGTAATTCTTATGGTTAGGACTCTCAAACTTAGTAGAGAGTAGAGATGTTGGTCCTCACCAGTAGATGATCCTGAGGTCAAGGTCACCAGGACCTTTAGTACTAAAAAGCTTGATAACTTGGCAGTGCTTGGGGCTAGGACCCTCAAACTTAGAAGGGATGATGGTCCTTACCTGTAGATGACACTGAGGGCAAAGGTCATGGTCAAGGTCGCCATGCTTTTAGTACTAAAAAGCTTATAATTCGGCAGTGCTTGAGGCTAGAACCCTTGAACTTAGTTGGGATGTTGGCCTTGACTAGTAGATGACCATAATGGGAAAGGTCAAGGTCACAGTGATCTCTAGTACAAAACACTCTTATAACTCGACAATGCTTGGGCTAGGACCCTCAAATGTAGTAGGGATGTTTCTTCTGACCAGAAGATGACCCTGAGGTCAAAGGTCATGGTCAAGGTTACCATGACCTTTAGAACTGCATCTCTGTTAGCAATGCTATGTGTAATATGATTCAGGTGAGCAATATAGGGCCATTATGTCCCTTTTGTCTTACCTTATGGTAGCTCACTTTCACTGAAAAGGGGAAACATTTCTTGCTTTTACTTCTTTTTACATCCATAATTGATGAAACAAAACAAAAAAAAACAAATAAATGTTGTTTTAGTGTGGTCCACCCACCCATTTCAGATAGTTGCAGAATAGTATAGGCCTAATTTTATGCAAAGATAATACTCTTTCATTTGAATTATCCATGGATTTTCATTCTGTCTAGGTACTTCTAATGAGTTTGCATTTCATATGTTTCATGCGGATATTAACAAAGCTGTCAAAAAAACCCCATTGTATCTAGAGCTTTGAGTGAATATTATCAAACAAGTCAGACTCTGCAGAAGTATTATTTTACTTTACATTAACTTACATATATTTGAAGCAGGCAATGGGTATAAGATTATTACACACAGACATTAATATACTGCTGTCATGTTTTATTTCAGGGATGGATTTTGATTTCAAAGTGTTAGGGAGTATTAAGCCCCACAGTAAAACACCAGAACTATTAGAGGAGATGTCAGAGCTGGCAATCAATGATATTGGACCTCTTTCACTGATCAGAGGATATGTGACTTGTGGCAAATTGGAATTTCTTTCTTATCAATTGTTTTATAGTGATAATCCTATTGGTGAACACTTAAGTAGCACAATAAAGTCACAAGATTCATCAGAGATGAGAAGTAAAGAATCAGAAAGTACTTTCTGTAAACTTTTCTTCTATATCTGTGTACTATGTGAAGGAGATATAACTATCCATTACCATGCATTCCAACTCATGCTGTTGTGGTTCTCTAGGCTGAATAAACTAATCTCCGCTACAGAGAACTCACTTGTTAACAATCTTACCTCCATTTATGAGAGTTCTTTGCATCTTCTGTTGCTGAACATAGACAGCCCTGTTGAAGATGTTCCAGACACTCTAGTGGAAATGTTTGGGTATTTACTGGAAATTTGGGATAAATACAGGGAGCAAGGAAATGTGCCTCAGCTTGTGCTTCAGAAAATAATGTGTATGCCATGGTATGTCAAGGGAAAATACAGACTTTTACCAGCATTGCTGAAATATATGGATACTAATAAGGTAATCTCATGGCATCATTTTCAGTATTTGTATGTTTTAAATAAAGTTTTGATTAGGAGGAAGAAGCAGTCAATTTTTGTAACTTGTTTACATATAATCAGTGCATTGTTTCAGGTTGTTTAAATAAATAATAATTTAGGAAAGTTGCCAAAACTTGTCAGTAAAAGGTTTTTTGTTTTTAAATATTTTATACACCTCACAGACTGTGTTTGTGGAGTTGTATACTGTTTTCGCATTGTCCCTCTGTCCATCCCTTACGTTTTGGTTTCTGAACGAGGGGTATCTAATAAGCACAGCTTATTGACATATCTTGTTTAAAATAAAGTTCAGAATCCAAATTTTGAAGTTGCGTATTATTCCAAGTACAATCTGAAAAACTATAACAACAACAGCTTGCATATATAGGAAGTGTCAAGCAAAACAGTGCCTTCAAATATGCAGAATGCACAGATTTAGGTCATCTGTGTATGTGCAAAGTATCATCTTGGCCTTTGCTCTCCAATCATACATTCTGTACTATCCAGTGATTATACCCCCGACATATGAATTATACCCCCAACATGCAAAGTATGTGGGAGTATATAGTTTTCGCTTTTCCGTTCATCTGTTCGTTCGTTCATTCGTTCGTGTGTTCATTTGTACTTGAGTTTGCTTGTCGGGTCAAAGTTTTTGTGTTAAAGTTTAGAAGACCTCATATTTTGAAGACTCTTTGATAGATTTCATTCATATTTGGCCTGATGGTAGATACGAGGGTCCTGCAAAATGTTTTGTCACTGGGTTCGGATTACTTCAGTGCTACGTTTTATCAAACATATTTTTACTACAAACCTTCAAAGTATTCCCCCTTTTTACCCAGTCGTGAAAAGCAGATAAATAGTCTTCTTTTGGTATCTGTTGGAGACACTGATAAATAGCGCTGCCAAGAGAACTTCTAGACGTATACTTATTTCCAGAAAGCATTTTCTTAAGCCTTGGAAATAAAAAGAAGTCACAGGGACTCCGGTCAGGTGAATAAGGTGGATGGTTTAAAACTTTCACCTTTTCAGAAGCCAAAAAAGACTTAACAACCTCACACTTATGAGAGGAGGCATTGTCATGTAAACATGTAAACATGTTGGCCATCCTTTGCTTGGTCGTTTCTTATTGTAAAACTCTTTCACTTTCTTTAGTACAGAATTCTTGTAGAATCGGCCAGTGACTGTATGACCAGATGGACAAGGCACTTGAACGACTGGCCCACTTGAATTAAAGAAAATTGCGTACAGCATCTTTTTTGAACTTATGGTTCTCTTGGCAATGCATGGGCGTTTTTGATCTTTTCGCTTCCATTGCTTATTATCAGCCCTTCTTTGTGGCTCAAACATGTGCACCCAGGTTTCATCTCCTGTTAGCAAGTTAGAAATAACCCGACTATTACAGCCTTTGTATGTTTTCAAAAGTTCTCGGGCACATTTAAGGCGTTGTGTCTTTTGCTCCTCAATGAGCAAATGAGGTACCCACCTAGCGCAAACCTTTCTCAGGTCCAAACGCTTTTTCAGAATTGTATGCACACTGCCTTCTGATGTGTTAGTACAACTAGCTATATCTTTGACAGACAATCGCGCATCCTGTTCGACCGCAATCTTTACAGCAGCGATGTTAGCCTTGGTAACAGAGGTTTTAGACCTTCCAGGACGGGTATCATCTTCAACAGAAAATTTCCCAGCTTTAAAAGTTTTAACCCACCTAAGAACTGTGCGTATTGAAATGGTCTGAGGTCCATATATACCACACAATTCATTAAATATCTGCTTTGAATCTATATTAAGCCTAATGCGGCATTTAATATAGCTACGAATTTCAGTCTTCTGGTCCATGTTCCAATGTAACAAGTGTATATGACTGCATCTATTTCAATTTGAAATAACTTGGTCAGTTGGAAAGCAATATGCACGAAATAAACGGGTATCGTTAGCTATTCAACACACCATTCAAGTGCAGTGAAGTATTTTAAAATATATCTGGGCTAAAACTAAGGAAGCCTATTAGTGACAGAACTTTTTGCACGACCCTCGTATACGTCTAAAGTTTTTATCTGCACCATCCCCACCCTGGGGGGGTGACCTTGGTGTTAAGGTCACATAGAATTTTCAAAAAAAAAGTCAGAATTTTTGGGTTTAAGTTTATATAGCTTTATCATCAAGACCCTTTGAGGAATTCCATTTATATTTGACATGATGGTAGATATAGGTCTAGAGTTTTACTCAGTATGATCCCCACTCCTGGGTGTGACCTGGAGGTCAAGGTCACAAACTTAGAATTTTAATATAAAAGTCAAAATTTTAGCATTTAAGTTTATATACCTATATCATCAAGACCTTTTGTTAAATTACTTTACTCCCCAACAGATAGCCTCGGGGGATATAGTAATCAGCATGGCATCCATTCATCCATCTGTCTGTTAGTTTGTCTGTAGACGCATTATTGTGCTGTCTGTAACTCCGATACCCATTGTGCTGTTTTCTTGAAACTTTGTCAGTTTCTAGAGGGCATTTGGTAAGAGTGTTTCGTACAAGAATGACAACTCTAACTGACTTAGTTCATGAGTTATCTCCCTTAGTCTCCCAAAATTGTAAAATTTTGTGCAAACCATAACTTTAAAACCTTTTAAGATATTTTCATGATATTTCACCAATTAGAGGACAGTGAGTAGCTGTGTTGCATACAAGAATGACAATTCTAACTAACATTCTGGAGTTATTTCCCTTAGTTGTTAAATCTTGTGCGGGCTATATCTCTAAAACCCTTTCAGATATTTTCTTGATACTTTACCAATATGTAGAAGACATTGAGTAGGCATGTCATGTACAAGAATGACAACTGAGTCCAGTCAGGAGTTACCAAACTAACTGACTCTGTTCTGGACTTATCTCTCTTAGTTGTTAATCTTGTGCAGGCCATAACTCTATAACCCTTTAAGATATTTCCATGATACCTCACCAATCTGTACAGTACATCGAGTAGGTGTGTCACATACAAGAATGTGATGGATTTTAATATATTGCAAGACAGTATTCATAATATGTCTAAAGTTTTTCCCAGCACCACCCCCACACTAGGGCATTGTTTTAAGGCCGAGGTAACAGACTTAGAACTTTCATTCAAATGTCAAATTATTTGCTTATAAAAGACATTGGTTTCACTGGTATGTATATCAGATATACAGACTAACAGACGCCCAGTGGTCCAGAGTGCCTAAATTTTAGCCTGGAAACCTAAGTGTTTGATGAAAATGCCTATTAACTGAATGTATATTTTAGATATCTGGCAGTCTGGATGCCTAAGTGTTTGATGAAAATGCCTATTAACTGAATGTATATTCTAGATATCTGGCAGTCTGGATGCCTAAGTGTTTGATGAAAATGCCTATTAACTGAATGTATATTCTAGATTTCTGGCAGTCTGGGTGCCTAAGTGTTTGATGAAAATGCCTATTAACTGAATGTATATTCTAGATTTCTGGCAGTCTGGGTGCCTAAGTGTTTGATGAAAATGCCTATTAACTGAATGTATATTCTAGATATCTGGCAGTCTGGATGCCTAAGTGTTTGATGAAAATGCCTATTAACTGAATGTATATTCTAGATATCTGGCAGTCTGGATGCCTAAGTGTTTGATGAAAATGCCTATTAACTGAATGTATATTCTAGATTTCTGGCAGTCTGGGCACCTAAGTGTTTGATGAAAATGCCTATAAACTGAATGTATAATCTAGATTTCTGGCAGTCTGGGTGCCGAAGTCAGAAAGCTTAGTCTGTATCCATAGCTGCAGATAAGAGGGGATATCCACATAATAATTTTCTTATTTTTTTGATGAAAACATATGTTGTGGGTACTCATTAGAAGTGCCTCAGTGAGGTGCTTCTAATGAATACATACAACATATATTTTTGTCAAGAAATAAGAAACTACAATACCTTTCGGTTGGAAAAAAAGTGCCTTATCTGGAGCTCTCTGTATCCCTGTATATGGTGATAGTTATATGTCTAAAAAATTTTATTTAACATGATCCATGCACAGGTGCCATCTCCAGAGGCAAAGCTACATACTTTGCCCTCTTTAAAAGGGGCGATAGCACTGGTTGGGGGTATACGTGCCCCCACAGGGCACATTGTCTAGTTCTGTTAGTGGACGGTAATGGTCCTGATCAGACTTGCTGATGTGCAGGTTGATCTGGGTCTTCGCTGTCCACATATACCCGAAGACTTTTGCATGGTGCGGATCATATAATATAGAAAGTGTGCATTCTTTATTTATCAATTTTCTGAAAATCCTAGAATGAAATATTATCATGTTTGGTGTCCTGTTTTAGCTTATTCAAGTACCTTTTTAATTATGTTATTGTTTTTTTCTTTAAAACTTATGGTGTGTCAATATACAGCACAGGTCAAAATGAAAATACACAAATAGCCAACAGTAGCAAAGTGAGGCCAAGGCATTCTGTCAGCAGTTTACATGATCTACACAATGCCTCACAGTTGGTATGGAATAATTTTCCTGCACATCCCACCCAATGTTACGTAAATTCCATGCAGCTATGTATTTTAGAAGTTATTAGATAAATGGGCAGTCTTACCAGACATGAACACCATTTACATCAGTCTGCAACAATTACAGTGAATCCAATCAAGGTAACAGTCTTTTGCTATTTGCATATTTTTTTTATTTTGACCCCTGCTGTATACTGACGCACCATAGGTTTTAAAGAAATTCAAAACAGTAACATAATAATACTGGTTAGAAGGGTAATTGACAGCTAAATCTTGATATTACACATGATAAAATTCTATCCTTGGATTTTCAGAAAATCAACAAGTAAAGAGTGCACACATTCTTTTGGGTTTGAGTATTAAACCAGATGGCTGCAATCAGCCTGTAAGTGCTTGCCAATAACCAGTCCAGTTAAACAAAGGTAGGTTGTAGTAACCCACATGTATGGCAGATAACCCTGAGGGATGAGGTGCATGCATTGATGAAGTTTGAAGGCCTGGGATCTTTGGAAGTCAAGATGTGAGTCTGACCTGAATACTTGGCCAGTCGCACATTCCAGCATTGGTGACCTTCTTTTATGACAAGTGAGCTGGGGTGGTGGGGTGCATCCACTGATAAGGCACTATAGTCTGATACATGAGTCTAAGCCCTAAAACCATGACAGATTCTTGAAAAATAAGCCACAGTGACGTAATCAGAATCTCCTCATGACGGTTAGGTTGATTATGATAAGCAGTCATGTAAGTTGGAGTAAAAAAGAAGCATCAAAATAAAACAACATTATTCATTGTATGCTCTGCATTTCTTGAGCCCAGAAGTAGCTCCATATGTATGGGACATTTTTCAACCAAAAATTATTGCTATTTCTCTAATTTCTCTACAAAAACTGTTGTGGGTACACATTATAAGTGCCTTTGCGAGGCCTACAACATATGTTTTTGTGGAGTAATAAGAGAAATATTTATATGCCTACACCTGTTCATCTGGAGCTGTGGTACAGAACTGTGAAATATTGAAGAAATTGAAACAGCAAAGGCTGGTCATTTTGGTGAATCTCTTCCTTGAAATGGAAAAAAACCTACTGGCAACACTTACATGTAAGAGCTGTGGTAGATTTTATAATACCATCACGCATGTGTATTCCACATTCACACATGCAACACATACCTGCTTTTTAAGTCTCAATATCATATCATATCATAATCGGATTTTTAGTTCACCTGAGCAAAAGCTCAGGGTGAGCTATTGTCATCACCCTCTGTCCGTCGTCGTTCGTCGTCAACAATTAGTTTGTTAAACCTCTAGAGGTCACAGTTTTGACCCAATCTTGATGAAACTTGCTCAGAATGTTTGCCTCTATGAAATCTAGGTCAAGTTCCATACTGGGTTACTTGGGGTCAAAAACTAGATCACCAGGTCAAATCAAAGGAAAAACTTGTTAACGCTCTAGAGGTCATAGTTTTGACCCAATCTTGATGAAACTTGCTCAGAATGTTTGCCTCTATTAAATCTAGGTCAAGTTTGAAACTGGGTCACATGGGGTCAAAAACTAGGTCACTGGGCCAAGTCAGCAGAAAACCTTGTTAACACTCTAGCGGTAACATTTTTGAAGCAATCATCATGAATCTTGCTCAAAATGTTTGTCTTGATGAGTTCTAGGATATTTTTGAAATTGGGTCACTTGGGGTCAAAAACTAGGTCACCGGGCCAAATCAGCAGAAAACTTTGTTAACACTCTAGCAGTCACATTTTTTAAGCAATGATTATGAATCTTGCTCAAAATGTTTGTCTTGATGATTTCTAGGTCAAGTTCGAAACTGGGTCACTTGGGATCAAAAACTAGGTTACCTGGCCAAATCAGCAGAAAACCTTGTTAACACTCTAGTAGTCACATTTTTCAAGCAATCATCATGAATCTTGCTCAAAATGTTTGTCTTGATGAGTTCTAGGATATGTTTGAAACTTGGTCACTTGGGATTAAAAACTAGGTCACTGGGCCAAATCAGCAGACAACTTTAACACTCTAGCAGTCACATTTTTGAAGCAATAATCATAAATCTTGCTCAAAATGTTTGTCTTGATGATTTCTAGGTCAAGTTCGAAACTGGGTCACCTTGGGTCAAAAAATAGGTCACCTGGCCAAATCAGCGGAAAACGTTATCGCTCTAGCAATCACATTTCTGAAGCAATCATCATGAATCTTGCTCAAAGTGTTTGTCTTGATGATTTGTAGCTCAAGTTCAAAACTTGGTGGCTTGAGGTCAAAAACTAGGTCATCGGGCCAGATCAGCAGAAAACCTTGTGAACACTCTAGCGATAACATTTTTGAAGCAATCATCATGAATCTTTGCTCAAAATGTTTGTCTTGAAGAGTTCTACGTCAAGTTGAAGTTCGAAACAGGGTCACTTGGGATCAAAAACTAGGTCACCAGGCCAAATCAGCAGAAAATTTTGTTACCACTCTAGCGGTCACATTTTTGAAGCAATCATCATGAATCTTGCTCAAAATGTTTGTCTTGATGATTTCTAGGTCAAATTCGAAATTGGGTCACATGGGGTCAAAAACTAGGTCACCAGGCCAAATCAGCAGAAAACTTTGTCAACACTCCAGAGGTCACATTTTTTAAATAATTATCATAAATATTGCTCAAAATGTTTGTCTTGATGATTTCTAGGTCTAGTTTAAAACTGGGTCACTTGGGGTCAAAAACTAGGTCACCTGGCCAAATCAAAGGAAAACCTTGTTGATGCTCTAGAGGTCACATTTTTGAAGTGATCATCATGAATCTTGCTGAAAATGTTTATCTTGATGATTAGATGGTGATGTATACTTTTCTATACAGTGACTTTCTTAAGTTTTTCCATTTAGGTCAGTTTCTCAGTAATTATTGGTCCTACAGAGTGATATTTGGTATTTGTGAAGTGTTTGTGTTTAGGTCAGTTTCTCAGTAACTATTGCTCCTACAGCCAGTGATACTTAGTACATGCATACATTTTAGCATGGCCTCTTGAGTGCAGTCATCCATATTTGACCTTGACCTTTATTTCACAGTCCATTAGACATGCTACATTGTCTTACTTGTTGATATAATCATTTTGAATTTTGATGTTTGCCTTGATCAGTTCTAGATCAGGTTCTCAAAGTGCTATGATGCTCAGGTGAGTGTTACAGGGCCATCATGGCCCTCTTGTTGATTAACGTGCAGGTACAGGGGCAACATCCACATCAGTGGGCCCCTTTCCAGATAGCTGGCTTGCTGCATGCATGGCAGATCTCACACCAGATCTCCAGGTATGTCTGTCATGAGGCTTGGTAGCTGAGAGCTTCCACTCTCTGCAATCCCTCTCTGTCAGCTGCTTCCATGTCATCTTGGGCCTCCCAGGCTCACGCTTTCAATCACCCTGTATGTCAAAGGCTGTCTTGACTGCACCATTGGAGCGTTCCACATGTTCGTACCATCGGAGCCTTCTCTTCTTCAGAATGAGGTCCAGGTCCTCAATGCCAAGCCACGCAAGTAGCTCATCGGACCTGGTGGTGACAATGTCTTGTGGCCTGACATTGCAGATCTGTCTGATCATTGCCCTGTCATTCCGCTGCAGACGCTGGAGGTTTGGCTTTGTCAATGGCCGTCTCACTGGCATGGAGCATTACGCTCCGTACACAAGAGCTGTACACACAGCCACATGTTTTGAAAGAGAGGTGGCGTGAAGAGAGAACTAGTAGCAGCTCCTTGAACTTCTTCAGGCAGTTTTAGAAAAAAATAATTCCCTATTTAACATGCATACTCTTATTCAAAGCACCTATCTGTTCAGACATCCATTGCCATCGTCATAAAAAATGAAAGTGGAATGATTTTTGACTGGAAGCCAAGCTGCATCAGTAGTTTGTGTATTTGAACTATAAGACATACATTTTAAGAAAACATGTGACAATTTATAGTTAACAAACCTTTTCATTAAAATTTAGGTGTTTGAATTATTAGAAGTATTTGTTTCATTAAATACCTAAGATATCAGTTTTGCATTTAATTGGTTATATTGTATTTACCTTAATTATTGGGGCCAACAGGCCTGAGCAGACAGTGTAGACCCAGATTAAATGCTGTTGCATCTGATTAGGGTCTACACTGTTTGCCATTTATCCAGCAGTTTTAAGAAGACATTCAAATTATAGGACGTATGATAAAGAGTAAAGATGTCCCAATATTTAGGGTAAATATGGTAAGGTTCTGTTTTAGGTAATCCGTGTTCATCCTGATATTCAGAATCACCTCCTTCAGTGTTTGACAACCAACCATCTCACATCAGTGGCTACCAATGTGTATAAAGCATTTCTACAAGAAATACAGTAGGTTGATATTGGTTGCAACATAGTTTCAGATAAAATGCTTTTTTTTTCAACCAAAATTCTTCATGAAAACATATGTTGTGGGTACCCTCTAGAAGTGCTTTATTTCAGATAATTTTTTTTTTTTTTTTTTTCAAATCAAAACTCTTCACAAAAACATATGTTGTGGGTACCCTTTAGAAGTGCCTATGCAAAGCACTTCTAATTAGTACCCACAGCATATGTTTTTGTGGAGAAATAAGAGATGTATCAGTAATGTTTAGTTGAAAAAAGTGCATTATCAGGAGCTATGATATACATGTATATGCAAATAACCAAGTCCCAGATCAGTTTGTTGAGGAACTTTGCTACAGAATCCTTGGATGCTGGGAATCTGTATTTTTGCCAGTAATGGACAACTGCCCTTCTTGAATCATTGGAAGGGTAAGAATGGCCATTGAAATTGTTTCATGCTCAAACTCCACCATAATTATGTGTCCAATCTGGGATTTGAACGTGACCCCTGGATCTGCAGTCAGACACACTACTGACTGTGTTATGGAGCCTGGTTCATTAAACTGCATGCAGTTAATGTATACCTAGGCCAGCCAACACATCTTTGCAATCTGTCTGGTATTTGAAGTTGTGGAGAAATGAGAAAAGTATTTACGGGGTGACATTTTTTAGCTCACCTGAGCTCTGCTCAGGATGAGCTATTGTGATCACTTTTCATCCGTCCGTCCGTCCATCCGTTAACATTTTCAAACGACTTCTCCTCTGAAACCGCTGAGCCAATTTTGCTCAAATTTCATATGGAGCCTCCTTAGGGTGGGGGAACGAAAAATTGCTAAAATGGTTGCGGTCCGTTGACCAAGATGGCCGCCACGCCCATATATGTTAAAAACCTTTAAAAATCTTCTCCTCCAGAACCGTGAATGCCTTGGGGCTGAACCTTTGCAGGAATCATCGGGGACGGGAGGTCTACCAAAATTGCTAAAAGAATTGTCGTACGTCGACATTTGACCTTTTTACGGCAAGGTCAAGTTTGCTTCCCTATGCATTTGAATGGGAAAAACCTTTAAAAATCTTCTTCTCCAAAACCGAGCATGCCTTATGGCTGAATCTTTGCATATATCTTCGGGAACAGAAGAGCTACCAAAATTGCTAAAATAATGGTCGTACATTGACATTTGACCTTTTTACGGTAAGGTCAATTTTGCTTCCTTATGCATTTGTATGGGAAAAATGTTCAGAATTTCAAACAACTTCTCCTCTGGAGCCTCTGGGCCAATTTTGCTCAAATTTCATATGGAGCCTCCTTAGGGTGGGGGAACGAAAAATTGCTAAAATGGTCACGGTCCGTTGACCAAGATGGCCACCACGCCCATATATGGAAAAAACCTTTAAAAATCTTCTCCTCCAGAACCGAGAATGCCTTGGGGCTGAACCTTTGCAGGAATCATCGGGGACGGGAGGTCTACCAAAATTGCTAAAAGAATTGTCGTACGTTGACATTTGACCTTTTTACGGCAAGGTCAAGTTTGCTTCCCTATGCATTTGAATGGGAAAAACCTTTAAAAATCTTCTTCTCCAAAACCGAGCATGCCTTTTGGCTGAATCTTTGCATATATCTTCTAGAACAGGAGGGCTACCAAAATTGCTAAAATAATGGTCGTACATTGACATTTGACCTTTTTACGTTAAGGTCAATTTTGCTTCCTTATGCATTTGTATGGGAAAAATGTTCAGAATTTCAAACTTCTCCTCTGGAGCCTCTGGGCCAATTTTGCTCAAATTTCATATGGAGCCTCCTTAGGTAGGGGGAACAAAAGATTGCTAAAATGGTCACGGTTCATTGACCAAGATGGGCGCCATGCCCATATACGGTAAAAACCTTTATAAATCTTCTTCTCTAGAACCGAGGATGCTTTGGGGCTGAACGTTTGCATAAATCATCGGGGACAGGGGGTCTACCAAAGTTGCTAAAACAATGGTCATACATTGACATTTGACCTTTTTACGGCAAGGTCAAGTTTGCTTCCTTATGCATTTGCATGGGAAAAAACTTTTAAAAATCTTATTCTCCAAAACCGAGGATGGCTTGTGGCTGAATCTTTGCATATATCATCTGGAACGGGCGGTCTACCAAAGTTGCTAAAATAATTGTCATGCATTGACATTTAACCTTTTTACGGCGAAGTCAAGTTTGCTTCTGTATGCATTTGTATGGGCCCCATACATTTGTATATATTTGATAATTTCAAATGGCTTTTCCTCTGAAGCCTCCAGGCCAGTGTTGCTCAAATTTCATGCGGAGCTTTCGTGGGCAGGAGAATGAAAGATTGCTAAAATGGGTATGGTCCATTGATCAAAATAGCTGCCATGCCCATATATGGTAAAAACCTTTAAAAATCTTCTTCTCCATAACCAAATAAGCCCTGGGTCCTAATCTTTGCACAAATTACGGGGGACAGGAGATCTACCAAAATTATTCAAATGATGGTTCTATTTGTGACCTTTTTGCCTCCAAGGTCAAATTTGCTTCCCTATTTGTGTGGGCCATATACATTTATATTGAAAGTATCGAAGTGACTTGTAGATCAACAGTAGTTAAAATTGTTCCGATTGGAAATCTAAGATGGCCATCGTCTGGTTTATATTTATAATGTTTTCCTGCCACTGTGCTGTTTACATGTATAAAATCATGATTCTTCAGGAACCACTTAGCCAATTTCCACCAAATTTCACATTGATCCTTCTGTTGAAATGTGATTGATAGTTTATTCAAATGATCATGCTCCATTGACTGTCAGGCCCATATATTCTTCTTCAAAACTAAGAACTGCAAATGATGATATTTTCATTAGTTGCGATGATAGGATTAGAAAAATGTTGCATAACATCTGCATGTCTGCAGTGGCTATGTCACTCAGGTGAGCGAACCATGGCCTGTGGGCCTCTTGTTATTAGGAGCTAGGATTGTCTTTAAAAGAGTCACCTTATGCCTTTGAAAGAGTCAATTTAAATGAAGCTACAAGCATTATTATCAGTAAAGATACTGTTTAAAGATATCATGTGTTAGTACTTAAATTAATTATGCAAAAGGATAACTGACCTGTGCAGTCAGACGAATTCATGTATTTGAGCAGTTAACATTCCTGATTTCAGATCATAAGGTCCTCATATCATCGTCATAGTCAGATTTTTGATTAACATGCAGGTACAGGGGCAACATCCACATCAGTGGGCCCCCCTTCCATGCATGGCAGATCTCACACCAGATCTCCACATATTTCTATCATGAGGGTTGATAGCCGAGAGCTTCCACTCTCTGCAATCCCTCTCTGTCAGCTGCTTCCATGTCACCTTGGGCCTCCAAGGCCCATGCTTTCCCTTAGCCTATATGTGAAAGGCTGTCTTGACTGCACCATTGGAGCGTTCCACATGTCCATACCAGCAGAGCCTTCTCTCCTTCAGAATGAGATCCAGATGTTCAATGCCAAGCCGCTCAAGTAGTTCATTGGACCTGGTGGTGACAACGTCTTGTGGCCTGACGTTGCAGATCTGTCTGATCATTGCCCCATCATTCCGCTGCAGACGTTGGAGGTTTGGTTTTGTCAATGTCCAAGTCTCACTGGCATGGAGCATTGCACTTCGCACACAAGAGCTGTACACACAGCTACATGTCTTGAAAGAGAGGTGGCATGAAGAGAGAACTGGTAGCAGCTCCTTGAACTTCTTCCAGGCAGTTTTCACACATGTTGTGGTTGAAAGTTCACAGCCACCTGCTGCTGAGAGCATGTCTCCTAGGTAGCAAAAGGTTCAAATGTCACTGGAAACAGAATTCAGCATATGTTAGTTATTATCACATTCTGTTACAGTCTATCATCATATTGTTGAAACACACACTCATTGTCATCACTTGTTCACTTACTACTTAAGTTTGTTTTAGCTCACTTATATGAAACTGCAGGAAGTGTTATTGCAGGTTAGGTTGAAGTTTTAACTGCACAATACATTAACCTATAGATAATGTGCTATTCTATTCTGTATTTCAAACCTTCCACAGAAAAAATGACAGTCAGTCATCTTAAAGAGTCTTAATCCAGAAGGTCCCTTTAAGCAGTTACCTGTGTGACTTCAAAAATTCTCTCTCTTTTGATCACATGTCAGGTTCTTTTCTGTGGACAAGAAAGTAAACAAAGGATTTTCCACTGGGTGAAAAAAATCTATATTTTCTTTCTTTTCTCTGGTTATTAGCTCACCTGAGCCGAAGGCTCATTGGTGAGCTTATCATATGGCAAGGCTGTTGTCTGTCTGTCTGTGTGTCGTGTGTTCACATTTTGCAGACGTCTTCTCCTCTGGAACCACTGGGCAGATTGAAGTCAAATTTCATGTGGAGCCTCCATGGGATGGGGGAATGAAAGTTTGCATACGGGGTCCAGGTCACTTGACCAAGCTGGCCGCCATGCCCATATATGGTAAAAATCTTCTTCTCCGGAACCGCTGGGCCGATTTGCATGAAACTTGGTATGTAGCATCTGGGATGTGGGCCCATCATAAATTGCATAAATAGTGACCCTGGGATGACCTTGACCTATTTTAGGCCAAGGTCAAATTTGGTCGCATAGGCATTTGTATGTGAAATGGTGAAAATGCATAATAACTTACTTATGGTTCAGAATACCCGCCTTAAACCATATATATTCTTGTTCCTTATGATAAGGCACATTAAGTGACATGGATCTTGGGACCCCAGGGGGTCCCCCGGGGGCATGCCCCACTCACTTCATTTCGTAAAATGCATATCTTGGAAACCGTTCAGATCCCCACCCATAAACCATATATATTCTTGTTCCTTAAGATAAGGCGCATTTAGTGACATGGATCTTGGGACCCCTGGGTGGTCCAGGTCACATGACCAAGATGGCCACCATGCCCATATATGGTAAAAACCCTTCAAAAATCTTCTTCTCCGGAACCGCTGGGCCGATTTGCAGGAAACTTCGTATGTAGCATCTGGGACGTGGGCCCATCATAAATTGCATAAATGGTGACCCTGGGATGACCTTGACTTATTTTAGGCCAAGGTCAAATTTGGTTGCATAGGCATTTGTATGAGAAAAAGTGAAAATGCATAATAACTTACTTAGGGTTCAGAATACCCTCACTAAACAATATATATTCTTGTTCCTTATGATAAGGCACATTAAAGTGACATGGATCTTGGGACCCCAGGGGGTCCCCCGGGGGCATGCCCCACCCCTTTCATTTCATAAAATGCATAATATCTTGGAAACCGTTCAGATCTCCACCCATAAACTATATATATTCTTGTTCCTTAAGATAAGGCGCATTTAGTGACATGGATCTTGGGACCCCTGGGTGTCCCCTGGGAGCATGCCCCACCCCCTTCATTTCACAAAATGCTTAATATCTTGGAAACCGTTCAGATCCCCACCTAAAACCATATATATTCTTGTTTCTTATGACGAGGCACATTTAGTGACATTGACCATGGATCCCAAGGGGGTCCCCCGGGGGCAGGCCCTACCCCCTGCATTTCATAAAATGTGTTATATCTCGGAAACCGTTCAGATCCCCACCCATAAACCATATATATTCTTCTTCCTTAAGATAAGGCGCATTTAGTGACATTGATCTTGGGACCCCTTGGTGTCCCCCAGGTGCATGCCCCATCCCCTTCATTTCACAAAATGCTTAATATCTTGGAAACCGTTCAGATCCCCACCCATAAACCATATATATTCTTGTTCCTTATGATGAGGCGCATTAAGTGACATGGTCCATGGATCCCAAAGGGGTCCCCGGGGGGCATGCCCCACCCCTTCATTTCATAAAATGTGTTATATCTCGGAAACTGTTCAGATCCCCACCCATAAACCATATATATTGTTGTTCCTTATGACAAGCTGCATTTAGTGACATGGATCCCCGGGTTCCCCGGGGGCATGCCCCACCTGCTCTTTTCATAAAATGCATAATATCTTGGAAACCGTTCAGATCCCCACCCATAAACCATATATATTCTTGTTTTGACTAAGTATGGCCCTTTGAAAAGTTCAGCATTTTAACCTTGTCAGCAAGATATCTCAAACTGTTTAAGCCATTGTCTTGAAACTTGACAGGCTGATAGGGAATGATGAGTAAATGACCTGATTAATTTGCAGCGTTGTGGCCCATGGGCCTCTTGTATTTATTAATCCTTATCTTTCTTATGTTCCTCCGTCATTCCTTCCACTCATGATCTTATTATTTTGTGTAAATGGTTTTTTGATTTCTTGTTATTATTGATAGCTTGTCCATGTCATGCATTTTCGCGACTTTTCATGAAGATCGTTTGTGGCAATTATGGACATATAAAAGCGCGGTGGGATAATCACCAAAATTGTTTATCGTGTTCTTCTTGTTCCAGGTTATCCACCTGTAGTCTTTGGTCAGAAGAGACTTGGATCCTTGCAGACAAACGGCTAACGTACTCTGCAAGAAGATCAGTGATGAGGAAGAAGAAGCAGAACAAAAAAAAAAGACTGGCTGTCAATTCAGATCTGTCTGATGACAATTCTTTTGATGGGAGCACCACCCCAGAGGGCTATACTGCAAGGGGTAAGACCGGTTAGGGTGGTGACTACTCAGATGCTAAGTGCTTCCAAAGTTTGTCCACCAGTCACCGGTCAATCAGTCACCAGTCACCAGACATCCAGTCACCGGTCAACCGGGCAGTGTATCACCAGTCAACCAGGCACCAGTCAACAGTTACAGGTCACCGGTCATCAAATCACAGGTCATTCAGTGATTCCATGGCACTGGGCACCAGTCACCAGTCATCAGGCACCGGGCATTTAATCACCAGGCACCGGTCACCAGACACCAGTCAACTTACCAGGCACCGGTCATCATGCAGCATTCAATGGGCAATGAAAACCGGGTACCAATCAATCACATAAGGGTTCTGAACAATCATTTCCAAGTGACCCTCAGAACCCTACAGCTTCAAAGAGAGTTTTATAACGTCTAGACCAAGACTTTAGTCAGATGTCAGACCCAAGTGTCATTATAGGTCCTCCTAGTAATACTTGGAACTCCACAGACAGGCACACATCTCAACCTAGATGAAGTAGGAGAGATCAGCCAAAAACAAAACACAGAACAAAGAAGAGGAGAAGACAGATCATCTTCTTCTTCCTCCTCTTCTAGATCGTCCTCTTTTGCTTCTCAAAGGAGAAGCAAAAGATCAAAGAGGTCCAAACATTCAAACAAGAGAAGAAGACATTCAGCATCGTCTTCTTCTTCATCTTCTTCTCCTAGTCATGATTATGGCAGATATAAAAGAACTAGACAATCTCCTCTGGTTGCAGAAGTTTCGACAACGCCGCAGCTTGATAGGACTATAGAACAGACACCTATAATACATTCTGAGAATGTGGTGCAACAATCAAGGGACACAGGATCCGATTCGGAGTCGGAAACCTGGTCCTTTGACAGGACTATTAATGAAGTATTCAGACTACTTCCACAGGAGTTATGTCCTAAGCCGATGGAGGAAAATACTCCTGTAAAACCACTGTCTGGAATCGAGCACTTAATGGAGGCTAGAGCGTCTCCATTATTAGTGCTCCCAAAGTCAAAATTAGTGGAAGGTACCATTAAATTTATACAGAGCAAAATAGACTCTGAAAATTGTGGTAAAGACTGGCTCTGCCCTCAGCATTTAGTTTCATCCTTGGCACTGATAAAATACTTTAAATGCCATAACCAATATTTTCCCATGGAGCATCTTCCCCAGCTAGAAGCCGACGCTTCGCTTTTGGACATTTCTAGCAGGGGGAGATGTTCCGTCCCAGTTAAAAATCCAGAAATCTGGGAATAGAGAGCTCGCAAATTAGTGGCGATCAATTAGCATGCGAATTTGTTCTCTTCAGCAGCTTACTTAAGTCTCCAACAAGAGTCCATGTCAGTCACAGCTCTGTTTAAACTCTAAAATGGAGGCTGTGGCTAAATCCATTCAACATTCAACAGCAATGTCCACTATTCTCGCCACAGAGCTATTTCAGGCTAGACCTGATGTAGCAATAGCCACATCAAAGTTGTTATTGGAGAATTCCAGTTAGGAATGCTCCAATTATTGTAAAAACTTTGTTTGCTAATAAAATCAAAGAAGTTGCTAAATCTATTTACAAAGCACAACAACAGAGATTTATAGCATCTTTCTCAACCAGTACTAATGTACAACAAAAGCCATCTTATTCGGCTTCAAGACCATTTAAAAGACCTAGACAGCTGAGTAAGTCAGCTAGACCTAAACAGAGACAACCGTGCAGGTCTAAAATTCAAACCCAGTCCTTTACGTCCGGTACTGGAAAGGACTATACTAAGAGGAGTAGTAACATGAGACAGTTCACCTCCTCTAAACAGGCCTCATCTTCCACATAGTTCTGAAAACCAACCCTTTCCACTGTATATCTTGCCATGCCCAGATATTCCAGTGGGAGGAAGATTGGCCCACTTTGTGGAACAATGGGGAGAATTAACAAACAACAAATGGGTCCTCTCTTTCGTTCAAGACGGTTTCAGTATACCATTCATGTAAACTCCCTCGCTTTCGTCAGTTCCGATAAGTCTCAGTCGATCTTCCTCCTTGTTACTATGAGAAGAGACCCTGGAACTTCTCCAGAAATGGGCAGTGGAAAGGGTATAAGATCTGGGACTCCTGGTTATTATTCCCTGTTATTTCTTGTTCCAAAAAAGAACGGAAAGTTATGTCCGGTAATAGATCTTTCTCTGCTAAATCAATACATAAGGAAACAACCATTCAAGATGGAGACAGTCAATTCTGTACGACAATGGTCACAGTCTGTTAATCAAGATGGCCACCATGCCCATATATGGTAAAAACACTTAAAAATCTTCTTCTTCAGAACCAAGAAAGCTTTGGGGCTGAATTTTGGTATATAGCATCATGGACTCAAGATCTACCAAGTTTGTTCAAATGATGACCCTAGGTTGACCTTTGACCTTTTTATGGCAAGGTCAAATTCGCATCCCCATGCATTTGTATGGGGAAAATGTTGAAAAGTCATTTTCTCATGGGGCCTTCTGTCAAAAGGGTATTGCCAGTTTGTTCAAATGGTTCCGCGCCATCGAACAGTATGGCCACCATACCCGTAAATGGTAAAAACACTCAAAAATCTTCTTCTCCAGAACAAAGAAAGCTTTGGGGCTGAATCTTGGTATATAGCATCGAGGACTCAAGCTCTACCAAGTTTGTTCAAATGATGATTGTCAAAGGTGGACCTTTGACCTTTTTACGGCAAGGTCAAATTTGCATCTCTATAGATTTGTATGGGGGTGGGGGGGGCGGGGGGGTGGTGGGGGGGGTGGGGAGTTGAAAAATCATTTTTGTCGCATCTGCTTTAGCATGGGTGACTTAGGCGTCCACGTTTCCGTCCGTCTACGTCCGTCCGTCTGTTCGTCTTTCTGTCAACATTTACCCTGGGTGTCTTGTGAGTGTGAGCGCAACTCCTCTTACAGTTTTGTACCGATCATTTTGAAACTTTGCATGTGTTTTCGTCATGGTATGAAGATGTGCATGTGGTTTGGATATAATTGTCAGATTATTTTTTATCACTTTTTCCACATTGTGAACTTAGTCATTTTTCACTTCAATATATAGACAGTGGGTACCTCTTGTGAGCGCAACTCTTCTTACAGTTTTATACTGATTGTTTTGAAACTTTGCATGTGTTATTGTCATGGTATAAGGATGTGCATTTGGTTTGGGTAATATTGTTAGAACATTTTTGTCGCTTTTTCCACATTTTGAACTTAGTCATTTTTCACCCTCAATATATATACAATGGGTACTTCTTGTGAGCGCAACTCCTCTTACAGTTTTGTACCGATTGTTTTGAAACTTTGCATATGTTTTTTTCATTGTATGAGGATGTGCATGTGATTTGGGTATAATTGTTAGAATTTTTTTGTCACGTTTTCCACATTGTGAATTTAGTCATTTTTCACCCTCAATATATAGGCAATGGGTACTTCTTGTGAGCGCAACTCCTCTTACAGTTTTGTACCGATTAATTTGAAACTTTGCATATGTTTTCTTCATGGTATGAGGATGTGCATGTGGTTTGGATATAATTGTTAGATTATTTTTTGTCGATTTTTCCACATTGTGAACTTAGTCATTTTTCACCCTTTATATATAAACAGTTGGTATCTCTTGTGAGTGCAACTCCTCTTACAGTTTTGTACCGATTATTATGAAACTTTGCATGTGTTTTCTTCATGGTATGAGGATATGCATGTGATTTTTTTTCACTTTTTCCACATTGTGAACTTAGTCATTTTTCACCCTCAATTTATAGACAGTTGGTAGCTTGTGAGCACAACTCCTCATACTATTTTATACTAATCTTTTGGATCTTTGCGCATGTTTTCTCCATAGTCTGAAGATGTGCACATGTTTTTCATATAATCCTTGCCATATTTTTCATGACTTTTTTGTTCTTTTTGAACTTTGTCATTTACTGACTTCAGATGTATAGACAGTGGGTACCATGTCATTGCAACTTCTCATACAATTTTAAACCGATCTTTTTGAAACTTTGCACATGTTTTCTCCCGGGTCTGCAGAAGTGATTTCTTGAAGTTGGATATGATTTTATTTTTTATTTCTATCACTTTTTCCACTTTAACTTTGTCATTTTCTTAACCTCAGATTTTTTTCCACATTGTGAACATAGTCATTTTTCACCCTCAATATATAGACAGTGGGTACCTCGTGAGCACAACTCCTCATACAATTCTATACCAACCTTTTTAAAACTTTGGACATGTTTTCTCCATAGTCTGAAGATGTGCATCTGCTTTTCATATAATCCTTGTCTTAATTTTTGTCACTTTTCCAACCTAGCACTGCTAAGAAGGAAATAAACTTATTTAATAACCATGTTCTGATTGTGGCTCCTGTGACTTCTGCCCTAGCAGGTGTGATGCCGCCTTCCGCGGAATTCTGGTTTTCAATATGTTTTTAAGACTAATGGTTGAAACTTACAATGTATGATTAAAGAAGTAAAAATTTTGAGTTGCCTTCCCTTGAAAGTGTGTCTGTTCTGCTTAAATTTGGTCTACATCTTTTGTTCGGGTAATTTTGTCAGTATATTTTGCTTATTTAACAGGAGCAGAAATTCAAGTATAAAAGAACAGACAGAAGCTTGGGAGGCTTCCTGGTTACCTTGGGTTGTGAAAGGACTGGTAGCTCAAGACAGGTATTACTAACTGATGTTGCCGGCCTCGGTGGCTCAGTTGGATGCGCCGTCCAACTGGAGACCAGGAGGTCGTGGGTTCAACCCCCGCCGAGGTCGGCAACATTCTTCCATGGAGATTGATCATGAAATATTTTTTACGGTCATTCTCTCCCTTCCGCTGATTCAAGAAGGACAGTTGTCAGTTTCTGGCGAAAGAATGTGCACAATACTGGTTAACCACTTAGAGGACTAAGCCTGCCCAGTAAACGTGTGGTTAGGTAAACGGACCACGCTCAACATGACCCCATTGGATTGACTGGGCCGTAAAACCTCAACACAAACAAACTTACTGATGTACTGGATAATTTGGGCCTTATCCTGCACCTCAAAACAGTTTTGTTTGGAGAAAAATAAGAGCATTACAACTAATTTGTACAAATTTATTCTCTAAAGATATTGTGGTACTAAGGTTAGGCTGAATGGATACACTATTTTATGTCAGATATATTGGGGAGACAACTTTGGTGACTTCCTGTTTGCTTCTCTGTACACAAATCCCCTTTTGAAAATATTATTGGCAAAATTTATTGGCAGTGTCTTAACATGACTGAAATATTGTTGAATTGTTAAAGCTTTACTCATCCCAAAAACCTTAAACTACCCTTTGTCTATGAGACAGGCTCGACATGATCCTAAGGCGCTTAGTTGTTGACCTTGAGTAAGCCTGGACTGTAGCCACAACTCCAGATAAGAGGTGGCATCCAGAATATATCCTTATTTCTCCACAAAAACATGTTGTGGATACTCATTAGAAGTGCCTCAGCACTCAGGTTTTTATGGAGAAATAATATTATCAATATTATATGGTTGAAGAAAAAGTGCTTATCTGGAGCTCTGACTAGCATAATAATTTTATTGAGATAATGGACTGAAAATATACAAAACCATTTACATAAATATAACACATTCTCTGTACCCAAACTTTGATTTCGGGGGGCATTCATTTAATGTTGTCATTGGGGTTCTACAGGGCGTGTTATTAATCCCATTCACATTTCGTTTTTTTCAACCCTTCAAAGTATTCTCCCTTGATGGAAACACACTTTTCAAGTCTCGAAATCCATTCTGTAAAGGCAGAGGCCTTTTTAGGTATACCCTAAAGACACTGGCAAATTGCACTACCAAGTGCACTTCAGGATTCATAACGACAACCTGAAAGGGTTTTCTTTAGTAAAGGAAACAAGAAAAAGTCACAGGGACCAAGGTCTGGTGAATAAGGTGGATGAGAGAGCTGAACTACCTTTTCCTCTTTCAAGAAGTCTTGGACAAGAACACACTTGTGAGCAGGTGCATTGTCATAAGACACAGACTTCTTAAAGCTTGTTTTGTTTTTCATTTTGCGGACAGTAAGGGTTGAGTGTATATGACTGAACCAACTTGAACTTTCAATAACTTTTGACAGACTGAACAGATTAGACCGAAATTTCATCCTATTTTAGAAAATACTCCCCCGTGAAATCACCCCAGTTTCCACATGCTCCTTACAGCCAGGCAGTATGGTGGGCCATTAATGACACAATTAAATGAACGCCCCTCGTATTTTGAGTCTAGGAACTCACATATTTGGACACATGAAAATTAATTATTTTTTCTGGTCCTAACTGTTGGGACAGCTAGAAAATTAATTATTTTCTCCTATCCCAATATTTGTGACTTTTACTACATAACAGTTTCTGTGAATGACGAGTAAAAAACCAATGTGCCAATGACATATATTACATCTTTTTTCAGCCTGTTACGCTACAACACCAGCCTGCACTGGATCCCTGCTACATTCAAGCTACTGCCATCAGCCTCTTCTACTCTTCAACACCACCTTTCCATCACCATGGAAACCTCTAACAGCCACATTTGCCATACAAGGTTGCTACATGCTTGGGTAGTTGTTACAAAAACAGTCCGGATTATGACAGGAGTGGCTGATCTAGTAAGAGATTATTTGTATGTTCCTCTCAGAGAATGCTATGAGTCCCTCCAAATAAAAAAATACCTTAAAGGGACTGGATACACTTGGTAGTTTTAACTTCATAATGCATTAACCTATGGATAATTTGCTATTCTCTTCTACACTTATACCTTCCACAGAAAAATGGCAAAAGTCTTAATTCAGAAGATCCCGTTAAGGCATGTGTGACATCACTTTCCCGCTATTTTGATCAGGTAATCAGTTTCTTTTCTGTTGACAAAGAAATAAATCCAGGAAATTTTATCTGATGAAAAAATTCTTATTATTTCTTTCTTTCTCCCAGATATTATTTTCTGGTATTCTTAAATTCATTTCTTATTCGTTTCTTATGTTTCTTATTACACTTTCTTTTCATTTTTTCATTTTTCGATCTTGTAATGTTATTGATTTGTCGCCGATGTCATACATTTTCGCGACTATTGATGCCGAGCATTAGAGGTGATTGTGGTCATATCAAAGCATCATGGGACAATCATTTTAACTTCATAATACATTAACCTATGGATAATGTGCTATTCTCTTCTATACTTAAACCTTCCACAGAAAAACGGCTCTAGTATGACCTGACCTTACCCACTATTTTGATCACATGCTCTTTTTCTGTTCTGTGGAACAAAGAAGTAAATCCAGGAATTGTTTACTGGGTAAAAAATTCTAATTCTATTTCTTTTCTCCAAAATGTTTCTTATTTTCTGGTAGTCTTACTTTCCTTTATTATTCCTTTCCCTGATGATATTTGCTCCTTTCATTTTTCACTTTTTGATCTTGTAATATTATTCTTTCATCCCCGATGTTATACATTTTTGCGACTTTTGATGCCGACCATTAGTGCTGATTGTTTTCATCTCTAAGTGTCGTGGGATAACCATACTAATTGTCTCTTTTTATTCTTGTTCTAGCTATTCTACCTGACTGGTGCGTAAGAATTGGACTGGTTCGATATGAGATTATACTGCTCTATTCATTCAACCTAGACAAAAACTTTGTCAAGGAAGAAAAGAATGTCAGCTCAGATTTATCTGAGGGCATTTCTACAAAGATAATGGGATCACCACCCCGCATGGCTTTAGGCCCCATAATGGTGGCGGCTCTACGAATGGGCATATCATTCGTAGCACATCCACCAGGCACCAAGCACCAGGCAGTCAATTTCACCAGTCACCGGTAAACCCCGGCACCAGTCATCGGTCACATTGGCACCACTCACCAGTCACTGAGAATAGTACACCAGGCACCTATCACCAGGCACCAGTCACCGGTCATCAAACACTAATTACCGGGCACCAGTCACCTGTCACCATTGACCAGGTACCAGGCATCAATCCATAGGCACTTTGTACCAGGTAGCTAATTAAAGACAGTCTTTGAACTCGGAGCAATCAGTTACTAATGAGTCTCCATGAATAATCAGAGACTTATACTGCATTTGGAGCCAGATTTCAATACCTTGTCTGAGCCAAGTATCGTTACCGAACCTTCTATAAATAATTGGAAATCTAATAGATACACTTCTCTTCAAAGATCTAGTAGAAGAGATCTACATAAATCCAGACATAGAAGACGAGGAGTTCTTCATCTTCCTCCTCTTCTTCTTCCTCTTTGTCTTCGCTTAAAAGAAGTAGGAAGTCAAAGAAATTAAAACGTTCACATAAGAAGAGGAAACACCAGTCTCCTTCTTCTAGTGATTTTATTAAAGACTATGGTCATTATCAAAGATCTAGACATATCCTCAGACTGTTACAATCGTACAGCCTGATAGAGGTACAGAGGAATCACAGAATCTACAATTTGATAATTCCATGCATCAAGATTCAAAAGATTCAGGATCCGATTCTGAACAGGATTCCTGATCCTTTGATAAACCTATCAATGAAGTCTTCAGATTACTACCAGAGGAAATGTGTCTGAGACCTTCGGAAGATCACACTCCCTCCAAACTTCGATCAGTAATTTAACTACTTTTGGAGTCTAGTTCAACTCCATTACCAATTCTCCCTCAATCTAAGTTGATAGAAAATACTACCAAGTATATCCAAAGTAAAATAGACACGGACAAACTTGGTCAGGATTGGACATGTCCTCAACTATTTGTCAAATCGTTGGCTCTTCTTTAATATTATAAATCATAATATTTTCTGACTCAAAAAGTTTCCCTTCTAGATGCTGATGCTTAGCAAACATTTATTTGACCTAATTATCACACTCTGTGGTTAGGAGTTTCAAAGTACTGGAAAAACTTAAGATAAAATGTCTGCCTAAAAAGGGCCCACTTACAAGAAAGAGGACTTCTTGAGGAAAGTATTTGGTGATACTTACGTTATTTTTTTCATATGTGTCATAGGCAGAAATGAGTGTCTGTGCATTAGGAATTTTTTATTCTTATCTATTTTTATCTATTCCCCATCCAGCTCCATACAAGCTTGTCCCTCCTTTCATGTACCTGTAGAATGGGAATCTGTAGTTATAGTAATTAGTCAGTAGGTACCTGTAGTGTAATCTTTTGGACAGATACTGTAGACAATTACCTGTAATAGTCATTGTTATGTCATACTACTCATGATTTTCTCATTCTGCTTTGTATAGTCATTACAATACAGTGTACATGTCTGTTGACATTCATATTTTCTCTCATTAAATATATTTATATAATATATTTCCAGGTATGTGAATTCTATGTTCTATATTCATCGTTTAGTCATTTAGTAATACTTGATATCAACACCTTCCTGTGTTTTAGTGAGGAATGTTGGTTTGCATGGTGAGAACAAATTGGCAGACCGATGGGAACACCAGCCATACATCGTGAGGTCTCCTTCAAACCCGGAGATCCCAGTTTATGAGGTTCAGGCGGAAAATGCAAGGACAAGGAAGACTAGGACACTTCACAGGAACCTTCTTCTGCCTTTCATGGGACTACCTTGTAAGGAACCAAGGCACCCTTTGTCTCCTGAATCCACATCATCAGGTGAAGCAGCAGGATCGGGAGCCATACTTTTGGCCTCGGAGTCTGATCTATCTTCCCAGTATTTGTCAGAAGACGACTTAAGTTCAATGGGAAGAACTGATTGTTCAGAAGATGAGACTGAATATGCTGACTCGCAGGAGGACCAGAAAGACAGGAGAGCAGATCCTTACGTAATTCCAATGCGTAGGCAAGCTGGCAAGCCAGGATTATTACCTCGCACTGTTGATCGCACTCCAGTGGATGAATCGCCCAGAAAAAGACCAGCTTGACAGTGTAGAAAGATGAATTGGATGAGATCTGATGAATGGTTGGTAGGAAAGCAACATGTTTTAATATAGACCCAGATCAGGTTGTAGTCCTGTAATACTGCTACACTGATCAGGAGATGTTTTATATTTGTATAGTTGTTTTAAAAGGAGACACAAGTACTGTTCTTTTAATTCTGTACTGTTATATTCAGATCCGAATTTTAGATTTACAGTCTCAAGTACAGATTTTGTGGGTGGTATCAACACACCGCAACATATTTTTATCAACTGCTTACATTTTCTTCGGTTTAATGTCTGTTTGGTAAAACAATAACATCACACACACACACACACACACATACACACACTCACTCACACACACAGAGCTCTTTTTCTCTCAAACACACACACACAAACATACACACACACACACACACATGGTGGTTCTCGTGTATACATAGCTGATACATAGAAATATGAAGATACTAGTGCAAAGTAAGTCTTGTCTTTGAGTGTAAGAGCCGTCTTCATAACAAGAACATTCACAAGTTATTGAGTTGTTTTTCTTTCAGCTCTAGCATATACACTTCCTTTGTAAGATCACAGAGAATTGGTATTCTTTTAAGCTTTTTCTTGTACAAATTTGATGTATTTGTGTATTAATTTTCATGTTTGTCTTGTTTTTAAGATTAGAATAACCATGAGGGCATATCTGATGATTTTCAAATATGGTGGCCAGTGCATACTTCATATTATCTAATACGCCGGTGTTTGGCTTCATTTTAGTTAGATGTAATCTACGTTACATTGAGACGATGGCGCTGTAAGGGAACATAATTTTGTTCAAAATAAGTTGCACCATATGAAGGCATCTCTACTGTCTATTAGATATGTTTCTTTAATTTCAGATTAGAACACCTCATTAGAAAGATATCTACGGGATTGTTTTGTTCGGTGGTAGTAATATTTTGTTGTATCTTCAGGTTAGCGACATATATCTGACATTTATTTTCTAAGGTCATTATTCACATTCCTTTCTCTTAGGATATATGCTTTGAAGTGTCTATTCCTGATTTATTTCTTTGTGTAATGTATTTCTGTTGTTCATCGTACTTGTATCTTTGTATATAATGTTTCCGATCTTCTCTTCCATATTTAACATCATCTTTCATTTTAGATTTTCCCCGTTGAACACATACCGTTTAGTTTGTAAATGTCGGGACGCCATTTAATGGAGAGGGAAAATATGTCATAGGCAGAAACGAGTGTCTGTGCATTAGGAATGTTTTATTCTTATCTATTCTCTGCCCAGCTCCATACAAGCTTGTCCCTCCTTTCATGTACCTGTAGAATGGGAATCTGTAGTTATAGTAATTAGTCAGTAGGTACCTGTAGTGTAACCTTTTGGATAGATACTATAGATAATTACCTGTAATAGTCATTGTTACGTCATACTACTCATGATTTTCTCATTCTACTTTGTATAGTCATTACAATACAATTCACATGTGTGTTGACATTCATATTTTCTCTCATTAAATATATTTGATATCAACACCTTCCCGTGGCTGTATTATTATAATAAAATCTAAAGAAGGTTGAAACGGCAAGGCAGAATACATCACTTATTCATCCATCCGTCTATCCATCCATTATTTACTTATATGGTAAATACAAAATCTGTGTTTATCAAGATATGTATTACTGATGATTTTCTGATGCTACTTTGTATAGTCATTACAATACAGTGTACATGTCTGTTGACATTCATATTTTCTCTCGTCAAATATATTTATATAATATATTTCGAGGCTCTGTTTCAATTAGAAGAACCGTAATATATGTTGATGGGCTGTAAGGCCCCAAGCAGCACTCCACTATGTTATATGTCTTAATTAATATGCATTGTGGGTACTCATTATCACTGCCTCAACACGGTTATAATGAGTACCCACAACAGATGTTTTTATGAAGAATAAAAGGAGGTAAAGTAATTTGAAGACTCAAAATTTGTCTCACAGTACATATATAGGGGCATGTGTGGTATTAGGTTGAAGGAGTACCCACAACATATGTTTTTATGGAGAAATAAGAAAAACAATTAAATACTAATCAGTTAAAAAAGATGCTTTATTTGTAGCTATAAGTATGATCTTGACCTTTGCTGTTTGCTTACAGAATACTGTGCTGTCATGTATTCACTTTCAGCTTATGTGCAGTTCTCAGGTGGTTTGTCATTGATTTTTATGAATTAGCAAAAGAAGAAAAGTGTTTGGGAATAAGAGCAAAGTAATGATGATGGTTTGATGTTTTGCATCCCTTTCAACATTATTTAAGTCATTGAGATGATGGAAAGGTGATAATGAAAGGATCTGTGCAATAAAGCGCCGTATAGTCATAAGCTGAATTCTGCCTCCAGCGGGATTTGAATTAGGGTTTTGTTGTCCAGTTACAGAACAGCTTTGATGGCTACTGTAGGATACAATGAAAGTCCTAAAATTTTGAATACTATATCTTAACTGCACAATACATTAACCAATAGATAATGTGCTATTTTATTCTGTATTTCAAACCTTCCACAGAAAAAAAGCAACAGTTCAAAAAGTCTTAATCCAGAAGGTCCTTTAGGCAGTTACCTGTGTGACGTCACTCTTCCCGCTCTTTTGATCAGGTGTCAGTTTCTTTTCTATGGAACAAAGAAAGTCAACAGGATTTTTTACTGGGTGAAAAAAATCTAGTTTTTCTTACTTTTCTCCAGTCTATTTTCTTATTTCATGTTTTCTTATGTTCCTTTATCATTCCTTTTACGGAAAATGCTGTTATTTTTGTTAAATCGATTTTCAATTTTTTGTTATTTTTGATCGTCGATTTACGTCATATGTTTTCACGACTTTCTAATTGACCGTCACGGCGGTATGAAAGTCATGCATAATCATTCAAAATATTTACTTCATTCTTTTTGTTCCAGGTTATCTACTGATTTGATATGTAATAACTGGACTAGAATTGGGATCTTGCAGACAACGAAGACTTTATTCTGCAAGAAGATCTACCAAGGGGAAGAAGCTGACTAAGAAAAGAAAGTTGTCAACCTTGTTAGGTTTAACGACAACTCTTTTCTTCATGGGAGCACCACCCAACATGGCTATACTGCCGGGGTGACCCATTTAGGTGGCAACATTAGGGGTTTAAAGGCACCCATAGTGCACGTCCACTAGGCACCAGTCACCGGTAACCAGTCATTCTTCACCAGGCAACTGTCAGCCAGGCACCAGTCAGCCAGGCACCGGGCAACCAGGCAATGTGCTACCAGGCGCCAGTCAGCCAGGCACCGATCAATACACCAGGCATTGGGTAACCAGTCACCGGCCATCTCATACCAGGCACCGGTCATCGGGTCCAGACACTGGTCATTATGTGAGATTACCAGGCAACGGATACCATTCACCAGTCACGGGGCAACCAAGCACCAATCACCGGGCACCATGCTCCAGTCAATTCACCGGGCACCAGTCATCAAACAGCAACGATTGGTATTGAACACCGGGTAGCCAATTATATTAAAGGAATTCTGTGCAGTCATTATCAAATGAGCCTCAGAATCCTAGATGTTCTTAATTATTATTGAATCAGAACCATCAGTTACAAACGAACTTCTGAAATCAATGAATAATAAAAGAGTGCAATGTTTGAGGAAGTTATATGAAAGTAATATTATCGAACATCTAACAAATACTTGAAAGATTATAGATCTCTTCCTCTTTAATACGGACTGGAAGAGGTCAACTTTGTATGAGGGATCTTCACCCCGTAAGGCTTTACTGCAGGAGGTGAACTCCATCCTTCTGACCTAAATAATAATACAGAAGAGAAGATATAGCGTGACATTTACTCATCTTCCTCTTCTTCTTCATTTTTATCGCACCTGCTTGTAGCAGGGTGCGACATAGGCGTCCAATTTTCCGTCCGTCTGTCCGTCCGTCCGTCTGTCAACATTTATGTCGACGTTCGACATTTATGTCAAAGTTAGTATTCTAATCAACTACAAGACTAAACAACCATCAAACCTTGCATGAAACATCTCCCTGACCTCCTGACTTTGCGACATAGGCGTCCGCTTTTCCGTATGTCTGTCCATTCGTCCGTCCGTCTGTCAACATTTATGTCGAAGTTCGACATTTATGTCAAAGTTAGTATTTTAATCAACTACAAGACTAAACAACCATCAAACCTTGCATGAAACATCTCCCTGACCTCCTGACTTTGCGACATAGGTGCCCACTTTTCTATTTGTCTGTCTGTTTGTCCGTCCGTCTGTCCGTCTGTTAACAGTTCTGTTATGTCGAAGTTCGACATTTATGTCAAAGTTCGTATTCTAATCAACTACAAAACTAAACAACCATCAAACCTTTTATGAAATATCTCCCTGACCTCCCGACTTTGCGACATAGGTGCCCGCTTTTTCATTCGTCTGTCCGTTCATCCATCCGTCTGTCTGTTAACAGTTCTGTTATGTCGAAGTTCGACATTTACGTCGAAGTTAGTATTCTAATCAACTACAATTCTACAACAACCATCATACCTTGCATGACATATCTCCCTGACCTCCTGACTTGGCAGATATGTTGACCCAGTGACCTTGACCTATATTTTGAGCTCCATTGACTTTGACACAATTTACGTTGACATTCCAGATCTTCTCAACTATAAGGCGTACAACTACCAAACCTTGCATAGTGCTTCTCCTAGATGTACTGACTTGGCATATAATTTGACCCGGTGACCTTGACCTATATTTTGCGCTCCAGTGACTTTGATATATTTTGCGTCGACGTTCGATATCTCCTCGACTATAAGGCCTACAACCATCAAACCTCGCAAAGTGCTTCTTCTCAATGTACTGACTTGGCAGATACCTTGACCTGGTGACCTTGACCTATATTTTGGCTGCAGTGACTTTGATATAATTTACGTCAATGTTCCAGATCTCCTCAAGTATAAGACCTCTTCTGTTTCTTCACTTTCATTCCTGTTCCTATTTCTTCCCTAATCGTCTCTTTCATCTCCTCTACTATCTCTTCTATCTCTTTTCTCCCTTTCTCTGGGAGACGACACAAAATGACCCACAAGGGTTGATGTGTCGTTAAACCCGAACACAATCAATCAATCTAGCCACCAAACCTTGCATAGTGCTTCTCCTAGATGTACTGACTCGGCAGGTATCTTGACCCGGTGACCTTGACCTATATTTTGCACTCCAGTGCCTTTTACACATTTTACGTCAACGTTCAATATCTCCTCAACTGTAAGGCCTACAACCATCAGACCTTGCATAGAGCTTCTCCTCAATGTACGGACTCCGCAGGTACCTTCACTGGGTGACCTTGACCTATATTTTGCGCTCCATTAACTTTTACACCTTTTACGTCAGCCTTCCATATGTCCTCAACTGTAAGGCCTTCAACCACCAAACCTTATATAGCACTTCTTCTCGATGTACTGATTCGGCAGGTACCTTGACCTGGTGACCTTGACCTATATTGTGCACTCCAGTGACTGACACATTTTATGTTGATGTTCAGTATCTCCTCAAATATAAGACCTACAACCACTAAACCTTGCATAGTGCTTCACCTCATTGCACTGGCTTGGCAGGTACCTTGACCCGGTGACCTTGACCTATATTTGACACATTTTACGTTAATGTTTGATAACTCCTCAATTATAAGGCCTACAACCACCATATCCTGTATTGTGCTTCTCCTTGATGTACTGAATTAGCAGGTACCTTGACCCGTGACCTTGACCTATATTTCATGCTCCAGTGACTTTTACACATTTTACGTCAATGTTCCATTATCATTGGGCTGTATGATACGAAAAGTCAGTGCTGAAGATAAAGCCATTAGAGGGAATGGGACTGGCCTGGAATATATGTGCCCCACTAGGCACTTTGTCTACATTTTTTTCAACCCAGTTTTCCAAGTAAGCACTGCTAAGAATGAAATAAACTTATTTAATAACCACGTTCTGATTGTGGCTCCTGTGACTTTTGCCCCAGCAGGTGCGATGACGCCTTCCGCGGAATTCTTGTCTTTGTTCTGTTTTGGAAGCAGAGAAACAGAGAAATCAATACATTTTATAAGAAAAGAAGTAGCCTATCTCAGTCTTCTTCTTTTCTTTGGTATATATTTATGATTATTAACAGTATCATAAATCCAAACATATTCTCTCCAGGTTGTTAATGTTCATATAACACTTCAACCTGATAGAGTGGTAGAAAAAACACCAAACTTATAATCAATAATTGGGTGTATTAATCAAAGATTCAGGATCAGTCTGGTGAAATAGATACCTAATCCTTTGATAATATAATTATGAAATCTTCTAAAATTTAATGGAGATGTTTCCAGAATTTCAGAAGGTCATACTCCCTATTAAATTCTGTCAGGAATTGAACTATTTATGTGTGGCGTTAAACTTCCTTATCCATTGTTTCCTATCTAAACAATAGAAATACTATCAAGAATTACACTTGTTTAAACATACACATCAAGTGTGAAATTTTGACTTTTATGATGTGTTATGCAAATAAATTATAACATTATTTTATCATATATCCTCTCTAGATTCTTATTATTTGCATAGAAAGTCTAGTAGCAGTAAATATTTTTTACATATTATATGGGAAACAGCCAGCTATTTGGGCTATTGTTCCCATATTAATGTATTTCATCATCAATTATTAATAGCTGTAACAAGAGTCTATGTGAGTCATGTCTTGTCCAGACTCTTGGAGAAGGTTAATAATCAATCAGATATATATATATATATATATATATATATATATATATATATATATATATATATATATATATATATATATATATATATATTAATAAATTCGATACGTTTTTATTTTTGCCTTATCCAAATTAATCTGGATCATTTTAGTCTAGAAGGGAATTGTTCCAATTAATTCTGTTTTTAGATCAAGAAGTTACAGATTTTAATTGCAATAGTATAGATTTTGGCTTCTTCCAAGAATAACAAATTAACATATTCGACTATGGGACCGTTTAGAAACCTATACAGCCAATAGAATTTCCAGACCTAAACAGACGTTTTAACTGCACAATACATTAACCTATAGATAATGTGCTATTCTATTCTGTATTTACACCTTCCACAGAAAAACGACAGTCAAGTCGTCTTAAACAGTCTTAATCCAGAAGGTCCCTTAGGCAGTTACCTGTATGACATAACTCTTCCCGCTTAAATGATCATGTGTCAGTTTCTTTTCTGTGGACTTGAAAGTCAACAGAGGGATTTTCTCTCCAGTGAAAGAAATTTTATTTTATTTCTTTTCTCCCGGCTAACTTTCTAAATCCTTTTCTTTCTTGTGCTCCTTTTACATTCCTTCCACTAAATATGTTGTTTATGTGAAATTGTCGATTTTTGATTTCTTGCTTTTCTCATCACTTATTTTCTCGTCATGCGTTTTCGTGATTATTGATGAATTCCTCCCATGGTGATTGTGGTCATACAGGACTCGATGGGACAGTCATCACAGTTGCCTCTCTTGCTCTTCATGTTCTAGAATTTCTACAATTTATATTTGCAGCCAGTGGTCAAACGACATCTGGATCCTTGCTGAAAAAAGAAGAATTCATGCGACGAGAAGATCCGTTATGATGGGGTGGTCGGGTGGTGCGAAGGTGTCATGTATCTTATGTCACCAGCGGGCCCCCGTAGCCTAGTGGATAAGAGAGTTGACTCTTAATCCATTAGGTTTCTCACCGCTGTGGTTCGAGCCTCGCTCGGGTCATATGTGGGAAAGCCAAGTTCTGCTTACGGATGGTCAGGTGGTTTTTCTCCGGGTTCTCCGGTTTTCGCCCACCTTCGATGAACGATCGGCTCGATATCAGTGAAATATTCTTGAAAGGGCCGTAAAACCCAAATCAAAAAAAAAAAAAATCTTATGTCACCGGGGCATCCAGCTGATATTGGCTTACAGTTGGGCAAGGCCAGCTATCCTTGTAGCCGGTAAGGGTAGGGAGGTGATGTTTTTATTTCTTGTTTCTTCACTTTCATTCCTGTTCATTCCTGTTCCTCTTTCTTCCCTGTCCCTCTCTTTCATCTCTTCTGCTATCTCTTCTGTCTCTTTTCTCCCTTTCTCTGGGAGACGACACAAAATGACCCACAAGGGTTGACGTGTCATTAAACCCCAACACAATCAATCAAGATCCGTTATGACGAAGAAAAGAGACAAGACAAAAAAGAGAAATGTGCCAGACTCCTCTGACATTATTTCTATTAATGGGAGCACCGCCCTGCATGGCTTTACTGCCAGGGGCAGGACCCATCAAGGTGGCAGCCCTATGGAATTGTTTTCCAACAGGCAATAAGCACCAGTCACCAGTCAACCAGTCACTGATCAACCAGTCACCGGTCATCCAGTCACCAGTCAACCAGGCACCGGTCAACCAGTCACAAGTCAACCAGGCATCGGTCATTTAGACACCAGTCAATATTTACCAGGCACCAGTCACCCGTCAGTAAATATGGAATACCAGGCACTGGTCATCAGTCACCAGGCACCGGGCAATTTATAATGTACCAACATTCACCAGTCATCCAGTCACAGGTCGCTGGACTCCAGTCATCATATCCTGCTCCTATAAGCAGTCATCATTCAAGGAGTAGTGAACGCAGACTACCCAGTAATGACAACATGGGCTCTGAGCACTCATTCGCACATGAGTTACCAAACCCAGCTACATCCAGCAGAATGATATTACCGCTCAAGCCTGACTTTTTGCAGATGTCAGACCCGAGCTTAATAGTTGAACCTCCTAATACATACAGATCTGATGACAAATACTCTTCTCAGACTAGACCATCCCGTAAGGACAAGTCGAAAAGAAGACATAAATCTAAGAAGGAGAGAAGACACAGATCTTCTTCATCTTCTTCTAGATCAAATTCATCAAATTTAAACAAAAATAAGAAATCTAAAAGATCTAAACATTCCCATAAAAAGAGAAGAAGACGGTTGACATCGTCATCTTCGTCTATTTCATCTTCACAAACAGAGAATGATTACATTAGCTACAAAAGGGTAAAATTAGCTCCGCAGGTTGCAGAAATGCCAACTTCGCTGCAACCCACGGAACATGTTAATATACACCAAATCTACCAGAAATACCCATAAATATAACACCTCAGTTGACGGAAAATGTGTTACAAGGGACCAAAGACTTGGGCTCTGATTCAGAGGCCGAGGTTTAGTCATTCAACAGGGCTATAAACGCTTCTTTCGATATGTCCTCAAAACTTACGTCCTTAGTGCCAACTAAATTTTACAAGAGTCAGAATCAGTATCTTTCAACAGATAATGTTCCAGCTCTAGAGGCAGATGCTTCCTTGTTAGACTTGTCCAACAAAGGAAGATCTGCTATACCAATTACAAACTTGGAAGCATGGGAAAAGAAAGCCCAAAAACTCATAGCTATCAATTCCCATGCAGACTTGTTTTTGTCAGCAGCATATTTATGCCTCCAGCAAGAATCGATGTCGGTTGCGGCCCTTTCAAGACTTCTTGAGGTCGTAGTGAAATCGATCAAACACGCTACAGCTATGTCCACCATATTAACAACAGAAATATTCCAAGCTAGATGAGACGCAGCACTAGCAGATTCAAAATTACTTCTAGAAGATTCTAGCTATGAGTTAAAGAAAAATAAATAAAGTTGCGAAGGCTAACTACGAGGCTCAGCAACATAGATTTTTAGCCTCCACTTCAGCAAATAAAAACGTCAATCAACAAAACCCTATCGCTATGTCAAGGCCTTTTAAAATTCCCAAAGTACCTACTAGAATGTATAGGACTAAACAAACACAATCATACAGGCCTAAAACACAAACACAATCCATTACTTCTAGTAATAGAAAGGATTTTATGAAGAGGAGCAGTAACTACAAACAGTTCCTCTCCTCTAAAAGGGCAGGTTCTTCCACAAAGTTATGAAAGCCAACCCTTTCCACTGCCAGTCTTACCGAGTCCAGAAATTCCAGTGGGAGGAAGATTGGCCCACTTTGTGGAACAATGGGAAAAATTCCGGGATATTCCTTGTACCAAACAAGAACGGAAAGTTACGTCCAGTCATAGACCTTTCCTTGCTGAACAGATACATAAAAAAGCAGTCATTCAAAATGGAGACCGTCAAGTCAGTAAGACAGTCGATTATGAACAACGACTGGGCTGTCTCCATAGACTTGACAGATGCTTACTGTCACGTTCCGAGAAAGTATCTTCGTTTCATCCATGAAGATAAGATATTTCAGTTCACGGACTTACCTTTCAGAATGTCCCTAAGTCTGTGGATTTTCACCAAGTTGATGGACGTTATAGCAGCGCACATACAGTACAGCTCAGGTAAAAGAACCAAAAAAGTCTTTACTCCGAATATCGGTGTTTTGCGAACTTCCCTAAAACACTCGGAATCAAACCGAGTAAACGTAATATTCGGCGGACACCACTCGCAAGTTCGCCAAAAGTATGCGTTATGCGAAGTTACTCGGAATGGTAATATTGTACCCGGAGGCAATATTTCTCGCGAAATGATGCGAAATTCCTCGGAGTACTACCTGTCTGATTTTTAGGTGCGAAGGTGCTGTGTATCTTACATCACTGGGGCGTCCAACTGATATTGGCTTACAGTTGGGCAAGGCCTGCTATCCTTGTAGTGGGTAAGGGTAGAGGGGGAATGTTTTTATTTCTTCTGTGTCTTCACTTTCATTCGTGTTCCTCTTTCTTCCCTGTCCCTCTCTTTCATCTCCTCTACTCTCTCTCTTCTATCTCTTTTCTCCCTTTCTCTGGGAGACGACACAAAATGACCCTCAAGGGTTGACGTGTCGTTAAACCCCAACACAATCAATCAATTTATTTAATAAATAAAGAAATTTAGATATTTCTTTAATAAAAAATAGTTTTATTTATTTATATCTTAATTTTTCCATTCATATAGTACAGTCTGCATGAAGGTTATATCGTCCATGCTCATGCGGATGCACAGATTGATCTGCACTAATCACAAAGGTCTTATTGTCCAAAAGTGTTTTCCAAATTTCTGCATTCTGATCCCCTAAAATTAGGTCCATTCCCTTGTTTTTTTAAAATATCAACCAATGCTGCCTTATTCCCTGAATATATTTGGGTGCTCCCTAGGTCCAAAGATAACCCCGGTAGCCCCATTCACTGTTCGAGCACCTAGCATGGGCCTCGACAAAGCTCCATATAAAAAAGTACCGGATTCTTTGGCTTAGTCTAGTCCGGCCACAAAAGTCAGTCCGGCATGGTCGTTTTTACAAACACACAAAAATCACAAAGAGAATCAAACATCTGCCCCCAGTCGACGAATTACGTATTTTATATTTGGTATTCCTGTAACTGCTTTTTCCCATGCAACAACCGCACGCGCTCAGTATAAATGACGTACTGTGGTAAAAGACAGGGAAATTTTCACTTGCGTGCGGTTGCACGTGTCAATATGAATTTACTTAAAGGGGCGCTTCTGCTATCAAAGAGGCATTGAATCAACAAGACAGCACATGTGAAAAGGGTGTCTGTCACACAAAAACACACTTTACGCGCACAAGGGGCAATAGAGGCTAATGACAATTCAAACGAGTGAGTTTTTTACGTCCTACTAACAGCTAGGACATACGGAGATATGGATCTTGGTTTAAAGTCCAATATGAAAGGCTTGAAAAGCCTGGGATCCAACTCATTACCCCTGGGTGACAAGGCGCGCAGCTTTACCACTGCACCATCGAGGCACCATTTCCCAATATTTCATACTGTTAAATATCTAATAAAAGGGCTGCAGACATTTCACCATGCCCCGCCACTGCACTTACATCAAGCAAGTGCCATGACTCTGTTAATAAACTAATAAGTTTCAAGAAAATATCTCAAATACGTAGTTTTCAAGTTACAGAGCGGACAAAAAAAAAAAAAAAAAATCAGAAATCACTAAAATATTTTCGGTGTTCAAAGGGCCGTCACTCCAAAAGTAAGCTCAATCGTCAAAAGTATATGAAAGAAAAGAAGGGCAGTTATCAGTTTCTGCTGAAATGATTAATAGCTTATGAATAAGCCCACCCCGGAAAAGTGTGCGTGCTCGACAAGACCAAAATAGTGTAGACTGGGCCGTTTAACTCCAGTTCAAATCAAAATTACGTCGGTACAAAGTTCTCATGTCTGAAGCATGATTTACAATGTACATACAATGGACCGGACAACAAAACGTACAATAGTACAATGTACGTGCAACCAGCAAAGACTCAGGTCAGTCTGTGCATCGACCCACTATATAAAGCAAGCTTCTTGGATAGCCCGGGGTCCGAAGAAGGTGCATACTGTACAATCAGCGAAGGGTCTGATCGGAATGTGCTGTTGCAGTCGCACTGTTTATCCCGCTTTGGACAACCCAGCTATCGAAGGTAAATACGATCAGCGAATGCTTTTATCAGAATGTGCAGTTGCGCAGATTGACCCGAGTCTTCGCTCGTCGCACAAGACATTTTGTTGAACCCAGAGATTGTAGGAGGTACATACGATTAGCAAAGGCTCTGATCAGACTACTGATGTGCAGGCTCAGAGTGTGCAGGCTGATCCGTCTCTTCGTACATGACATCGTAGGTTTCGCCATGCACAGACCCATGCGCGATTTGTTTGTGCAAACCATAACGCCTAACACTCTGGCTAAAATTTTCAACAGACGACATTTTGAAATATTTTTCTCATTCTTCAAAGAAAACAAGATTTGCATTTCATGCAAATTGTCTGCATTGCATGAATGTCAAATCCTGTTTTCTTGGTAATAAAAAAATAACGATTTTTTTTTTTTTTTTTTTTTTTTTTTTGTCGTCTGCTGAATTAGCCCAGATAGTGGTAATTCGATTCCCGCGAGCACCAAGTGTTGTGTCTTTGAGCAAGACACTTTGTCCTCGTAACTTAGTAGATTGGTTTCTAACCAGGAAGACCCTGCTTAGAATGTCTGCAAGGGCATATGATAATATTATGGACAAATGTCATTTTGAAGATTCTTTCCCGCCGATGCTAGGCTTATACATGCGTCTCATTTACTGGTTTAATAAATTACGGTCTTGGTTTTGCATAAATTTTGAAGACACAAAAACAGAACACTTTACATGGAAATGAAAGTTTTGAAGATTGCTCTATTAACCAGTAAAGATACTGTTATTAATGTATATACTGTAAGAGAATAACTTAACATAATATTCATTTGTACCCTGATAAATGCGGGGTAACGTCCTCACACTGCAGGTGTTTACTCTTTTAAGGGAGCTAACTGCAACTGACTATCAAAAGGGAGTTAACTGCAATTGCTTTAACGAGTCTGTCCCATGCGAAATGGGATTGGGAACAGCATTTTTTATGAATCGCGCCTGTAAATTGTATATGCTTATACAATAAGCGGTTAACCAGTACACTGAACCCCCTTCCGCCAGAAACTTGTAACTGCCAATCTTGAAGCAGTGGAAGGAGCGAATGACCGTAGCAAATACATGTGTTTCATGATAAGTGGGGATCGAATCGCGTTCGATTCCCGCCGGTGCGATATCATCTTTCCAATAAAGTCAGTGCAAACAACTTCTAGCTCGAAAGGAGACCCGTCATATTTGCATGAGGGTAAAAAGAAAGAGCTTTCCAGAGAGAGAGAGAGAGAGAGTTTGCAAAACTTGTAAGCTTCTGGCTGGTCCATTTTAGGTACATCCGGCTATAAGATTTAGATATTCCTAGAGAAAAATGGCAAACAGTGAATACCCTGACCAGACGCCGCGTTCTATCATCTCAGTATGACTTTAATTTTTTGTTGTTGTTGTTGTTGTTGAAAGAGACATAAGACACCAAGTCACCGTCATCATTAAGTGGTGATTTGAATGGGCAGTCATAACCCTGATCCAGTCATCAACCGTCCAGGCCTCGGTCCGAGCAGTGTAGATACATTCCAGCGTGTCCGTTTCTGTCTCCCTTGTCAATTGAAATGTATCGCTACTTTAACACTCGAAGCGCTTAGCATATTCATTCAGTAGACGCCATTTTCATTTTTTTTTTTTTTTTTTTTTTTGTAAATTAAGCGTGACGTTACATGTGAATATCTGCTGGGCAGACGATTCACATGAAATGTTCAGCCTTATTTTCACTGTAAAATACTAAAACAGTTAGGTCGACATCTCCTCTAGAATTTTCAGCAGTGTTATGAGGGTTCAAACTATTTTTTTTGGTAGACGCAGCACGTGCAAAGTGACACGAGAAAAACGGGCCAACCTGGATAAGCTAGTCACATGAAAACGAATATAGGAAGACTCGGGCGACCACCACCCTTAATCCAAAAGTAAAACTGGGCGATTAGAAATCATCTGAGGCTTCGGGCCAAATACATCGCCGGCCTTGCACATACCATCTGTTGTTCGGATATGCCCTTGGATACTCGCAGCTGAAACATAAAAAAAAATCAGTCGCAGAGTTGGTCGTTGGAAGCAGAACTATTTATGTAAGTGGATACATTTTGCAGTCTGATCCTGCTGCTGCCAGCACTAGTTTAGAGGGTATTTATTGTATTCGCAGTTGTAACATTTTTTGTTTGATTATCGTCGTTTGAGAGAATGATCTGAGCGGTCAAACTTACCTGTACAGAATAATCTATCGCCACTCGCAAATACTCGCAAACACTCTGAATATCATTGGTACACCGAGGTCCGCTGAATGTCCTCGGAATATCGATCGCATAACTTCGAGTAAAACTTTTTCACTCGGAGTGGTTTATTCCAAACCACTCGGCGGAAAATCGCGGATTGTAAAATTGGTCCACGAAATGAAAAAAAAAATCGGTTCTTTTACCTGAGCCGTACTGTATGTCAACGTACCATCTCGGGTTTTCCATACCTAGATGACTGGTTAATAAAAAATCTGATTCACAATCGATTACTGTATCAGACAAAATATTGCCTTCAACTAATTCAGAGTCTAGGTTTTATTCCAAACCTAAAAAAGTCTGAATTAATACCAGCTCAGAATTTCACATTCATAGGTATGGAATTTCTAACACAGCAGAATTTAGTCAGGGTTCCAACGGAACGAGTCCAAATCCTAATATCGACTATCAAAACAATTATTTCATACAATCAAGTATCGGCACGAACTTTCCTTTCTCTTTTGGGCAAACTCAATGCTACAGCACAGATCTTATTCTCCTAGGCAGACTTCACTTACGACCCTTGCAAACGCGCCTATTGTCTGTCTGGAGACCTCACATTTTGCCCCTTGATCATTAGATCATGATCAGCAGCATGATTCGATTCCATTTGAAATGGTGGATGGATACCAATCATTTCGTAACAGGAGTTCCTATCCGTCCACTGGAACCCAATGCATTCCTCTTTACGGACGCCAGTCATTATGAATTTAGAGCCGATGAGACTATTCTTTCATGGTCGCTGGACGGAAGACCAATCCCAGCTCCATATCAATATGCTAGAAATGATGGCCATTCGATTTGCACTAGAAAAAGCCATAGCATTTATTCACCATTCTTGTGTCATGATATCTACGGACAACACAACAGTGGTCTCTTATATCAACAGACAAGGCGGAACTCACTCTCCAACCTATGCATAGAGGTCTGGAAGATTCTAAATTGGTGTCTGGAACAAGATAAAGTGGTCAGAGTGTCATATTCTAGGCAAATTCAAATATTTTGGCAGACCGCCTATCCAGATTGGACAAACCTATCAATACAGAATTGGCATTGGATCAAACGACAGCGAACTCCATATTCCAAATGCTCAATTGTCCAAATGTGGACTTGTTTGCGACACGATTCAATCACAAACTTCCATTGTATGTATGTAGTTCCAGACAGTCATGCACCAGCAGTAGACGCTCTTTCAATGAACTGGAATTCACTTCACGCATATATGTTTCCTCCTACAATTCTGATATCTCCTATTTTAGCCAAGATATGCCAATCTCAGTGCAGAATAGTTCTCATTGCTCCTTTCTGGCCCCAACGGCCATGGTTCTCAGAGTTACTTCAACTTCTAGTGTCAGCTCCTATTGGTCTTCCACTATTTCCAAGACTTCTGACACAGTCAAAAGGAAGATTTCTACACCAAAACCTCCCATTACTCGACCTTCACGCTTGGGAGTTATCAAACAATCAATCAGAGATAAAAAGTTTTCGAAAGACGTTGCAAACTTTGTCTCAAAATCAAGACGTAAATCTACTCAAAAAGTATATGACGCAAAATGAATCATATTCTCTAATTGGTGTCATAGAAGGAAGATTGATCCGGTCTCGGCCCCTCTTACAGTAATAGCCGATTTCCTCATCTATCTTTTCTCTGAGAAAAAGTACCAAATAAGTATCAAATATGTACTATCAAAGGATATAGAGCTATGATCTCTAATACTCTTAAATTTAAAACTGGTAACAGAATCGGATCTAATCCAATCTTGTCAGAATTAATCAGGTCTTTTGAACTGCAACGCCCAGTACAAAGATCTCTTACCCCTAAATGGGATTTACCTTGGGACTTAACGCTTACAGAAAGCCCCATTTGAACCTCTTCTTAAGGCTTCTAAACTCCATGTTACGATCAAGACAGCCTTTCTATTAGCTCTTGCCACTGCTAAAAGATGTAGCTTCAGTTTCTAGATGGATAATTTATCCCTAATTTAGCCTGAATATGGAAAAGGGATCAGTTGGATAGACTTTTATGCCCCATAAGATATTTCTAAAGCTTAGGTTTCTAGATGGATATCTTATACTATTAAGCTTCCCTATAGGAAACTCACTAATAGAGACGTCTCTTTACTTAAGATTAAAGCTCATGAAGTTAGGGCTCTGTCTTCTTGGGCATTCTTTGATAAAGTTTCTCTGAATGAAATCCTCAAAGCAGCGGTCTGGAGACATTCTCTACCTTCCCTATGTTCTATCTGAGGGACATGTCTCAACAAACGGAAAACCTCAAGAGATTGGGCCCAGTGGTTGTGGCCCAAAAAGTGGTGGGGGCCAGCAAGACAATACCTTCGACGCCTAAACATTGTGTATAGCCTCCAAAGCCTACAGTACATATATTAAGGTAGTTATATCTTATATATATGTAAGCAATAAGACCATCCATAGGATTATATTTTATAAACATCTTATTCCTTAGAGTTTCCTGAGTCTTAACCAGAAGTAAGTGGGATTTATAATATTGGTATTAGAACTTGGAGAGCTCCTCCCACCTAATCTGCTAATTCTAGCACATTATCTATAGGTTAATGTATTGTGCAGTTAAAATGAAGTTTTTAAGAGTAAAACACATTTTAACTAGCAATACTTAACCTATAGATAAGGGAATCCCACCATCCGCCAGCGCAGCTCTGTTCTAATTGTTTCTATTGTTTTTATACACATCAAAGAAACTGACATGTGATCATTTTAGCGGGAAGAGTTATGTCATTCAGGTAACTGCCTAAGGGACCTTCTGGATTAAGACTGTTTAAGACGACTGAACTGTCGTTTTTCTGTGGATGGTGTAAATACAGAATAGAATAGCACATTATCTATAGGTTAAGTATTGCTAGTTAAAATATGTTTTACTCTTAAAAACTTCATCTTGTACAGGTTTAGGACTTTTTAAAATTATTATCCTTAACTCTGATACAAAAGGAATTTTCTAAGAGGAGTATTAACACAACGAGTATTTCTACCTCCTCTGAACGTGAATGATATTTACAAGTCATAAAATCAATTCTTCCACTGTCTATCTTAACATGTCAACAGATATTCCAATGGGAGAAGGTTGGTATACTTACGAAACAATGAGGAAAATAAAGTCCTTTATAATATTAAAGAATATTTCAGGACTAAATACAATTCGATTCCTCATCTAGCGTATGTTCCGATAAATATGAGTCATTTTCTTTCTCGTTATTAGGAGAATAAGAACGTCTCCGTTATGGGGTAATGGAAAGGTTAGAAATCTGGAAAGTCACAATCTTTCTTCTGGATGTGTTTTACCCTAAACCTCGGACCCATCAATACCCGGACTGGTAACTATAGTGCTAAATACCTATTTTATCGATATGATGATGTCGTGGCTATGATTTTACCGATTACGGTTTTCGTCTGCGGGAATGTGCGAAATCAATCAAATAGAAAGTGATAATTATCCGCAATGGTATCAGGTCAAAACGGCCCCTAGTCAAAACGGCCCCAAGTCAAAACGGCCCCAAATTGGTCAAAACGGCCCCAACTGCAGTTGCAGATTGGTCAAAACGGCCCACAAAAAACGGCCCCAAAAATGGCCCCAAATTCGACTTAGGATTTAAGTAAAGAATAATGTATGTAAATGCATTTTTCAGCGCTAATCAATTTCAACTGAATATATCTTGTCTATATTAACTTTTTTTGTAGGGAAAATAGTCGAAAATGGGATCATTTTTGGGCGCTGATCCTTTCTGACGCGGATTGATTCATAATAGCTGTTAAGGCAAATAAAACAAATAGACAATTCACATTTTATTATTCACTATTCAAATTGCAGTAAAATAAATAATACAAGTAATATAGATAACAAGATTCCGTTTTTGTTTAACACAATAGAGTTGCAGTATGCGAGTATTCCAGTATCCAGACTTGATTATGACATATGATGGCTAAGCAAATGTCACTAATTAAAAATGTAGATAATGGCTATTTCGAGTTAAAAAGCAAAGAAAGCTTGGTAATAACAAGGAAGTTTGAAAACATCTTCAATTTGGTCTTGTTTCACACTTCTGTGATTATTGTTATAGTATAGTCCTGGGTATGACATAAAACTGTATCCAGCTGTGACACTCAACATGAGTGTGGGAATGTGAGGCTGCCCTCTATCACAGTTGCCTCCCCACCTTCAGGGTTACTAGGCTGTCACAACCTGAGTGGCAGAGCTAGGCAGCAGTCATTTACAGACCAATGGCTTGGTGTGTCTAACTATTGTGGTTTGGTGGACGATCCTTTCTTTATAAGGACAACGGCAAAGCACACTGCCCGAGTGCGGGAATGGCGTGCATGCTCAGATGCCGTAAAAGAACTGAATTGGGATGTCAGCTAGGACAGGCGATCCCGTAAAAACAGTTGTTCCAAAATCTTATATGGAAAGCAGAAGAATAGGTACACAGTTAGGCGATGCCAACAGACAGCAAAGTTCTGTTGGTAACGTCTCCGGCTAGGCCTCCTGTCAGGTGTGGGAGGCAGGGTCAGGCCATTGTAGCGAATCAAGCAAGCAACTGAGGAAATTCAGGGTGGGAACACTCAGTGTGAACACCCTGAGAGGAAGAGTTTGCGAGGTAGTGGAAACACTATCCCGCAGGAAAGTGGATGTCTGCTGCATTCAGGAGACCAGATGCCGTGGTGGCAACTGTCGCACAATCAAGGGCAAGGACACCAGGTACTGGTCAGGAAATTACAAAGGCGCTTGAAAAAAGACCCTGACAACCCTGAGGTGGTAGCTTCCTTTTGTTACCTAGGAGACATGCTCTCAGCAGCAGGTGGCTGTGAACTTTCAACCACAACATGTGTGAAAACCGCCTGGAAGAAGTTCAAGGATCTGCTACCAGTTCTCTCTTCACACCACCTCTCTTTCAAAACACGTGGCCGTGTGTACAGCTCTTGTGTGCGGAGCGCTATGCTCCATGCCAGCGAGACTTAGACATTGACAAAGCCAAAACCCCAGCGTCTGCAGCGAAATGACAGGGCAATGATCAGACAGATCTGCAATGTCAGGCCGCAAGAAATTGTCACCATCAGATCCAATGAGCTACTTGTGCGACTTGGCATTGAGGATCTGGACCTCCTTCTGAAGGAGAGAAGACTCCGATGGTATGTACATGTGGAACGCTCCAGTAGTGCAGTCAAGACAGCCTTTGACATACAGGTTGATGGAAAGCGTGGGCCTTTGAGGCCCAAGATGACATGGAAGCAGCTGACAGGGAGGGCTTGCAGAGAGTGGAAGCTCTCGGCTTTCAACCCTCATGATAGACGTACCTGGAGATCTGGTGTGAGATCTGCCATGCGTGCAATAAGCCATTGGGGGGCCCACTGATGTGGATGTTGCCCCTGTATGTTAATCAAAAATCCGATTATGATATGATATGAGTATATAATAATAATCAAATGGTAATTATTTGCAATTAACTGTTTTTTATAACAAAAGAAAACAATTTATTTTATTACATTTCATTGCTTATATAACATAACACTCACCTGTTTCATTGTTATTTACAAGTATATACATAATTTTGCCATTACAAGTATTTCCTACTTCTAAACACTAAGTTGTCCGTCTGTTTGTCTATGCATTTACAAAAAAAAAAAAAAAAAAAAAAAAAAAAATAGAACCGTTTTGACTTGGGGCCGTTTTGACCTTCATTTTTGGGATGTGGGGCCGTTTTGACCAATTTATGAGGCCGTTTTAACCAAATAGGGACCCTTCTGACTTGGGGCCGTTTTGACTTGGGGCCGTTTTGACTGTAATTCTCCGCAATAAACAACCACATATAAGTGTTATTTGTGAACAATACACCAACCATCATGAAAAGTTAGTACTATATACATGTAATTGTTTTTTAACCACATTTGTTGAATATTGGTCACATACTTTACAAATTTCGGTGGAGTTTCGATGAAGCCGTTCATCGAAGAAAAATGGCGACCATTGTTGAACTGTACTCGCATTAGTAGAGCCTGTTAATGCACGTCCTCGTTAAAATCAATTATAAACCAAACTTATTCAGGAAAAAAACAAACTAGCTTTGTGTTCGAAGTTGTTTTATGAGCATATTACTTTTATACCTACTTCAATGCCAATTGAAATATCGGCTGGTGAAAAGTCAATTTCTCAAATTTGACCAACAAAATATCCGCGATAATGAACCTCATATAAGTGTCATCTGTGAACAAAACATCACTTATCACTCAAATTAAATACTATCTAATTATTTTGTTTTTTTAATCATGTTTGTTGAATATTGATCACACGTATTACAAATTTCGATGGAGTTTCCAAACACTGATTTGTGAATGAAGCTATTCGTCGAAGAAAAAATGGCGACCATTGTTGAATAGTACTAGCATTAGCAGAGCCTTTTAATGCTTTTTCTCGCTGAAATCAACTATAAACCCAACTTATTCAGAATAAACTAGCTTTGTTTTATTGCTTTATCAGCATATTATTTTCATAACCGCAATAGAAATTTGAAAAGTCGACTGTGAAAATGTCGATTCTCTCGAATTTGACCCACATTTTCTAAAACGAGTATGTGCAAAATTCGGCGATTATCTATGTTAAAAGGAATCAGTTGAATAAAATGTTATTAACAGATAACGGACCCAAGATGGCATTATTGCTTTATAATAATTTTAACTGGCTTAACTAAAAATAAATGTGTTTAATACTAGTTTAATATGGGTGGAGTTTTGCAAAATATAGATTCCGAAGTGACGTAAACAGCACCAGCACCCGCGACATGATAATTAACGGAAACGGACAGTAACAAGTCCGGGTATTGATGGGTCCGAGCCTAAACGCAATGGAATGATATCCGATGACGGATATTTCCATTTATTATATAAGAAGACAAACAAGTCAGTGCATTATCAAAATTGTAATAAGACTGGAATGTCTCTAAAATTATAATGGATCTTCTTAGATGACTAAGTCATCCATTTTAAGGAAGTTCCTTACTTACGTTTAACAATCGGATCTTCCTATTTTCACTGCACCATTTTCGAAATGTACCTTAATTCATAAATTGATACATATTTTAACATGGATGTTATCGCTAGGACTTTACGTTAACGGGCCATCAAAAAATTATTGGACAATAATTAGAGATATGATATGCAGTACTATAATATCTATCATCATATTGTCATCAGTTGTGTTAAGTTTAGAGTTGATTCCAAGAAATTAAATGTTAGATTTTGACCTATCACGGTTTGTTTTATAGGTTTAAAAATCTAGTATATAGATATATCCCTTGAAGTACTTTAAGAGTATTGATATATACTTCAACATTAATAATTGACACAGACTTCAGTTTCGAATCGATTATGTATGATTGGTCATTTGGGAACCTGTCATAAATTATTGGGATTGTCAAGTCTCTTAGTGACAATCTCCCAGTTTATGTCAATGGATACATTCCAGTTGCTTCGTTTAAGGAGAATACATCCATTAGGTCCCAATTACTGTTTTATTTACATCGATACAATCATTCTGGATAAGGTACTCATTTTCTGTCTTCGGACAGAGGAGTAACGAGTCTTATCCTTTAGATTTTCTGAACAAAAGATCAATTTCACATCTTCGTTTTCGTGAGTATGGCATATAATTTTAGGCGAACAAAAAGCCATACAATACATCATTCACTCTTATGTTTTAGAATTATCGACAACACATTAATGGTGTAATATTTCATTGAAATATTTGATAATAATTCTTCCATTCTATGCATAGAATTATGGGAGTCCCTTTTCTTCCTGAAATGCGATACAAGTCTCGAAAATCGTTATATTTCAGGGGGTTATTATTATAAAATATTTGTCTTGAAATTAGTTAAAACATTCAAGACTAAATACTATATACATATATAACAATATTGATTGTTTACGATTCAATACAATCCCTAAAGTTATACTATATTTCTAAACAGTTTCTGGATAACCTAACCGTCACGATAAATAACTGGAATATTCTATAGTCATTCATATACATTATAAATGATGATATCATCTATTCTCACTAATTCCATTAATATATGTGAAGAATAGTTAATCTTACGTCTCTGAACCTTTACGCAATTGGTTATCAGAGATATTAAAATTGGTATTATTCTGACTCAACATGTATACTTTATAAACTCAACTATCGTTAGTAGAAGTTTTATAATAAACTCCGCAATTCTCATCTCATGGGGGAAGTAATTACCGTAATTACACATTTAGCGGAGTCAATTTTTTTTTTTTTTTTTTTTTTTTTTTTTTATAGCTTCAGTTAGCCATATATCATTTTTTTTTTTATTTTTATTTAAGCATTTCAAATATTTATATTATAATTACAATTTACAATATTTAGACGTATTTATATTTTAGTTGATTCTGAAACTTTCATTATATTTCATACACTAAGAAAAATATAGAATGACAGTAACGGAGAGGAGAAGAGAAGGAGGACGACAGATATTATATGTTCACTGCTTTCGTTACAAAACAACTCGCAAAATAATAATATTCTTAACAAAAGCGGCTGCCTACACTTATCCTTTCTGACTATATCATCATTTTTAGTATAAACATGTATCAAACAAGAATACGTTGGTGACTCTCAGCATAAAATATAAAAAAGAGTCTTTGGTAGACGTGGTTAGCGATGACCCTGATTAGCCTGCGCCTCTGTGCAGTCCAGTCATGGCCCTCGAAGTTTATGAACTTAACTGGATATAACACATTCCACGACCAGATGTCAAGGCATAGACACACAGATACATATATGAATTTTACCACCGTAGATTATAACTTTGCGGTTCAATGTATATATCGCTCGACTAAGCACAAAGAATAAAGCATACATTAGGATATATATGGGCTCACTAACACACCTATTGAAGCGTTAGCATACATGTACACAAGGTGGAAAAGATCTGTTCCACCTCGCATCATATATGCTTTGCTCAACGCTTCAGTGAATAAAAGGATCAGTTCGTGCGATACGGTGCAATAGAGAGGATGTATATTCATTCTTGTATTAGGATTATAATACTTGTATATATGTACCGCATTTGTCCTAAAATTGGGGAAGATAAGTCTAAGCAAAGAGTGTTGATCCAGATCTGTCTCTATAAAATGCAAGTCTGATCAGGATCCACACTCTTGTCACTTACCGACATGGAACCAGGAAATATAATAAAGTTGTTCAAACCTTAGGGTATATACGGTAAGGATTTAAAGTCTTCCCGACGTTCAGGGCAAATCCGGTACAAGTGGAAAATGAATCTTTTTATTATTTATCTTTCTGAGATTAAAAATAATAGTTAATACATAAATGAATGAATTACTAAGTTTAATAAATATATATGGAAATATCATATTCTAGCGGTGAGTATAAATATTTTATGTCTGTCTATTTCTTTTCATGTTGTTATCTTTCTTTCCTTTGTAGATAGGTATATATTAGTGATATATGATAAGGAAATTGGTATGAATAAATAATCAGATTTGTGACTTCATGGGATGTTAACTGTTATCACTTGTAGTAAATTAGTTATATAAAGGTAACCATTTAATGAAAAATTTGCTAATATTACTGTGTACATTTGCTATATATCTTTCACTTTGAAACTTCTTTTTAAGTAATGAAATATAGTTTGATATGTTTAATTCTCTTTCCGTAAATTTATTGGTATATATATAGTGTTTTGATACTACAGATATATAGCTCAAAAGAACATTCCCGAAAAAAGTAGCTCTTTCGCATCTAGATTTATATTAATATTAAAATTGGTTGATAACCATTGTTTTACTTTTCCCCAAAACTGCCTGACTTTTTCACACTCGATAAATAGATGATATATTGTTTCAACATATTGATGACAATATGAACATAGATTATTTTCAGCCCTGTTTATTTTATGCAAGAATGATTTTGTTACTAGTATTTTATTGTTAAGTTCGTACTGAAAATCTTTTACTTCTTTGAGGGTATGTATAGCCAGATTATAATTTTCCCATTCTTCTTCAGTAATTTGTCCTACTTCAAGCAACCACATTTCGAAAATTTGCATTATTAGCTTTTATCAATATATCATAAAATTGCCTACATCCTTTTTTATCTTTCAGTAATAATTGTACATAATGATTACAATTTACATTGAATCTATTTAATATATTGTATACTTTATTTTCATTAATTTTATTTTTCCATTCCATTCATTACGAAAACACGCCTATTCAAATATATAGAAAATTTCAACTCCAAAAACGGAAAATTTTCAGAAAAAAAACTCTTTGATATATTTAATATTTCTGCTCAAAACATAGATTGTGGGTACTCGTTAGAACCGCCTCGGTGAGGCAGTTCTAACGAGTACCCACAATCTATGTTTTTGAGCAGAAATAAGAAAAATAATGTATACCCATGTAAACCCCTGTTTTACTATATAAAAGTGGGGTTTAGGGGGGTCAAAATTATATAGGTATATTTTTGTGATGGGGATGTTGCTTATCAATATATGATAGTCTAAGAATGTTCCCCTTACTCCATATACTTCTTTGAATTTATTAAACTGATAAAGATTACCATTTTCGTCTATAATATCTGATATTTGTCTCACCCCTTTTTCATACCAGTGTTTATAAAAGAAATTTTGAGCGTGGATTAATTTAGTATTGTACCATATTGGAGCTTGCAAAATGTCTTGTATCGAGTCAATTTCTAGGTTTTCGCAAAAATTTGACCAGATAAGCAAAATATTTTTCCAAAATGGTTTTCTGATGTTTTTACTTGTTAAACACGAATAAGCAGGACCCACAGAAAATAATTTCCCGAAATCAATTCCTGATAGGTTATACCATGAACAGTTTTGTGAATTTTGTATTATCCTTCTTAACCATGATTTTAACTTCATAATACATTAACCTACAGATAAATGTGCTATTCTCTTCTGTTTTCACACCTTCCACAGAAAAAACAACCTTTAGAAATTTGGATTATTTCTATTCCTCACGGATAAATTTCTGTATCCTTGTGTTTCTTTTGTTTCTTTATCACTCCTTTCACTAACCATGTTATTATTTAAAATTTTCGTTTGTCGATTTTGCATTTATTGACTGGCTATTTCGACATGCGTTTTCTAATTAAAGTCTTAAACCAGAAGGTCCCTTAGGCACCTGTGTGACGTAACTCCTCCCGCTCAATTGATCACGTGTCAGTTTCTTTTCTGTGGACAAAGAAATTCAACGAGGAATTTTACCTGTGAAAGAAATTTGGATTATTTCTATTCCTCACGGATAAATTTCTGTATCCTTGTGTTTCTTTTGTTTCTTTATCACTCCTTTCACTAACCATGTTATTATTTAAAATTTTCGTTTGTCGATTTTGCATTTATTGACTGGCTATTTCGACATGCGTTTTCTAATTAAAGTCTTTAACCAGAAGGTCCCTTAGGCACCTGTGTGACGTAACTCCTCCCGCTCAATTGATCACGTGTCAGTTTCTTTTCTGTGGACAAAGAAATTCAACGAGGAATTTTACCTATGAAAGAAATTTGGATTATTTCTATTCCTCACGGATAAATTTCTGTATCCTTGTGTTTCTTTTGTTTCTTTATCACTCCTTTCACTAACCATGTTATTATTTAAAATTTTCGTTTGTCGATTTTGCATTTATTGACTGGCTATTTCGACATGCGTTTTCGCGACTCTCGCTATAATAGGCACAATGTTCGTGTGCGGTCGGTTCGGAAGTCGTGTTTCTTATATCAAAAATTTTAACTTGTTTCTTTTTGTTCCAGATTATTCAGCGATGCGACATGCTATACCTGGACTGTTACTGGATATCTTGCGAGTTGGCGAAGATTTCTATGGTGGAGAAGCTGATTAGTAAAGAACTTGTCAACCCTTATGGGTTATACGACAGTTCTTTACTGATGGGAGCCCCACCCCATATTGCTATACTGCCAGGGTAAGACCCATCAAGGTGGCTTCTTATGGATGCTTTAGTATCCAAAATAAGTCTAAGTCCACCAGTCACCAGTCATTCATTGTCAGCTTCACCAGTCACCAGTCACCGGGCATCCAGGCATGGATAAAATCACTGGGCATTTCTTACCGGTCACCGGTCATCCAGGCATGATAAAATCACCGGGCATTTATCACGGGTACTAGTGTCTGGTCATTGTGACGGATTACTAGTTACTCCATCAATTACGAGTACTAGTGTCCGGTCATTGTGTCGCATTATTAGTGACTCCTACCGGGCAACAGTTATGAGTACTAGTGTCCAGTCATTGTGTTGAATTATTAGTGACTTCACCAGGCAACAGTTACGAGTACTAGTGTCCGGTCATTGTGTCGCATTATTAGTCACTCCTACCGAGCAACAGTTACGAGTACTAGTTTCCGGTCATTGTGTCGAATTATTAGTGACTTCACTGGGCAACAGTTACGAGTACTAGTGTCCAGTCATTGTGTCGAATTATTAGTGACTTCACCGGGCAAACAGTTACGAGTACTAGTGTCCGGTCATATGTCCAGCTACTAGTGTATACCACTGGCAAATAGTTATGATTACTAGTATCCAGTCATTGTATTGGATTACTAGTGACGTCTACTGGGCAATAATTACGAGTTCTAGTGTCCAGTCATTGTGTCGGATTACTAGTGATTGGGTAACAGTCACTAGTCCCCGAACAATCTATTATTGTTCATAGAGCTTTATAGATAAGTCAAGTCAATGGATATAGGTTATAAAATGAAATACATAGAAACATTTTATATAATAAATTTCTGTACAGTCTTTCCTGAATTAAGACTAGAATTCTAAATATTCCATTGACTTATTATAGAAGTGTAATTCTATTAATATTTTAAATTAACTTATGCAATTTATCTCTTTCATTCGCTAGAAAGAGGTTAACTTCCGATTTTAACGAAAATTCATCGGGCAGTAGTTCGTAGACTAGTGCCAGGTCATTTTAACGAAATTTCACCGGGCAGTAGTTTCGTATACTAGTGCCAGAGCATTGTGTCGGATTACTAGTGACCGAGTAGTAGTCACTAGTCCTCCCTCAATATATGTTTATTCATTGAGCACTATAGACATGTCTAATCTTGGGTTATAGGTTATAGAATGACAGCAATGGGTTCTAATACCTAGTAGCCCCTTATATTGTTGAACTCTGTTAAGTCATTTTTGAACTAGACTTGAAATTCTATATATATATTTATTCTTGAAAATGAATTAAGAATTATCGGTTACGATCAAATTCGCAATTCATTCACAAAGTGTAGATGATACTTCCATCTATAATTATATAATTTATATCTCTTTTTATTCGCTACAAAGAGATTAACTTCTTACATATTCACCTTATTCGGCTGTAAGACAAACGTGAACTCTATAAAAATATCCTTATTTCTAAGAAGAAAATATACACGAAATCTAAAATTTCTACATGCTCCAGATATGTAATCAGCATGTAATCTATGGAGTAAATTGACAAGAAAGTAGTAATAGATCCTTTCTACTTTCTATTAATATTTCATTCATAAGGTATCGGAAATCTACACAAATCAGATAAATAAATTAACAGTTTATTTATTTATCCGCTACCTCTCTAGACTACTACGATTTAAAATTCTAGTTGAGGTACATATTTTCCTTTTGCCTTTCTACATGGAAAATAGTTGATCCGTTAAGCTATTATTCTATTTTATACTATCTTTTGATTGATTATATAAGAGTCTAGGTCAGTCGTGCTCTGTCTAAACTCTGCTATAAATTAATAAATAAGAAGAAAATCTTATATTTAGGCATAGATATAATTCGATGCGTTCTTTACTTTGCCTGTTTTATTTTTTCTTCTGGATCATTTAAGACTACGATAGCAATATACCAGATTATTTTGTCTCAGTAAGAATCTATTACGCTGAAGATTCTTCATCTTGGAATAATAATTTTATTATGATTATGATTAGAAATTATTTAAGAAGGTTTAAAACTTATAATTACTATACCCAATTAATCCTCGTATATTATAGATCTACTTTATCTTTATTGAGGAATAGTTTTGCTTCGACTAGCTCTATACCTCTAATATTTTATTTATAACTAGAGTCCATGTCAATCAAAATTTTCTCGCACCTTTGATATTGACAATGGATACATATTAAGTAAAGGCATTAATTATTCAGTACGTGACAGATTATTATTGCCTAAATTAGATATTATATACAATACTTTCCTTTTGATTTTTTTTTATTGACTTTGTAACTATTCAGAAACTGCCAAAGTCAATCATTTCCTTCCTCTAAACTTTCCGAAGCTCTAGATTATGTTGATATATATTTTTAATATATGCTTAGAGGTTAATTAACGAGAGTTTACCTCATAATAGCAGATATTATCATATTCATATTAATCAATGTACGGTCTAGGCTTAGACAAGAGGGAAAACTTCCTTAATTACGAGCCGGTAAAGAATTAAGATACACTTAATTATCTCTTTACCCCTTCTTTATGTTTACATTCGTTAAAGGGATCATAGTAATTCTCGCTAAGAGTTCAAGTTCAGTTTGCGAATAATGCAAAGATTAATATCTTGATTTCCAGTCCGCATCAAAAATGGTCTATATATATAGATAAATATCTTTTCCGAAACTGGATATTTATTTTTTTTTCCACACAATAAGTCATTTCAAGACGTTTCGATGATTTTGAAATGCACTGCATCAATTTATAATATAGAATATGTTTATATAAACTTCACAACGTAGTAAGTGCTGCACCTACGTTCCTGGTCAGATCTTACTTTTGTGATACGTTTTCGAACATACTGAAAGTTTCTCCGATTATACTTTCGGTAAATAAACTTTCGAGTAGCATTTATGCTTTTAAACATTCAGATTATTTGATAATAGTTGGAGATAATATATTATACCGATATTTATATATCTATCTTCACTATTTATCTTTCTCAACTTACTTTTAAGTTAGATTTACCTTCTTGCTACGTTCCAGGTTTAAATCTAGCTAACATTATGGACCAGTCACTTTTTTTTATTTCCTAAACAATAGTTTAACAGTTTTCTCAGTATTCAGAGCATAACGACTTCATGAATGCTTGGAAATAATTCAATTCTACGCTTGTTAAACTAAGCCTAAAACAAGCCCTAGTTTTTAGAATGGATATTATCCTTCGATTCAGTTCATGGAGATACATCCATTTAGATCCCATTATCTCTATTTCAATCATACAAAATTCTAATGACTAAGTACTCTTTTTCTACATACGAATACAGAATATCGAGTCACTGTTGCTGCATATTGGTTAAAGATTAAACAAATTTTATCTTAAACCTATATGACGTTAAAATAATTATTATCTTTTTCATATTTATACATGTTTTTTACCCTTCCGTCAGGGATCGTGGTAATATTATTTTATTACTCTCTATGGTTTACGCATAGATCTCGAGAGTATATATATATATGTATATATATGTATATATATTTTTTCTTCCTGAATTCATTTGTGAGTACGTTATTTGATATTTCAGGAATTACCAATTATGCAGACATAGATTTTATTCTATTAATATTCAGTTCTAAAAATTTGATTGAATATTTATCTATAAAATTCTGGGCAGTAATTTTATAGCGAGTTATATGTTTAATAATTCCTTGCTTAATAAATAGTTACGCTTAACCTTTTATTTATAGCAGGAATTTGTTCCGTAGTATAATTTTAATTTAGTATTCATATATTTTTTACTATTCTTAAATATGCGTATAGAATAGTAATACTATCTCTTAACTTATAAATTAAGTGTTTTAGAGATTATTAATCAGTACTATTTTATAACCTTTCTTCAGAGATTATCACACTATTACTTTTTCTCTGAGTCTTTCTCTTTTTATGAACATTTTGATTAGTCATTACAAAGTGGACTTTTTAACATTTCTTGATTTCCATGATTATTTACTCAGGAGAACTTTTCATGGCAATCTTCTGGTATAGAAAGATTCTATCCAGCTCATTTATTATTGCTTAATCTTATCAATACGGTAAGATTTTGCCAAACTATGACCGTCTTACAGTTAGCTGCGATCAGCCTTATTCTTATCTCTCTTATTGTCTGTCAAACTCTAAGTTATGATGTTGACAGTTTCTTCTTTATTATTTTGTCAGGACATCAAACGCTTTTATATGTCTATGACAAAACTAATTATCAATGGTTTAGGTTGTTTTTTCTTCCCAGCAGTTTTATGCAAACTCTGTATTATTTTATTGCTTGACTAAAAATTCGTAATACAATTAGTCTAGCAATAGTTTTAACCATTATGTTTGTCTATACCTTTTTCTTCTGATGGATAACTGAGTTATAGTTAAGCTAACTCCATCTACCATTATTATTTCCCCTTCTTTAATTTGATCAAAGGGGAATAATTATTCAACATTATGGTTATTTTAAGTCTATGTCTGTTCATCAGAAACTGTCCTATCGCTCCAATTAACAGAATCTAATTAGTTTATAATTCTAATAGCTTAGACTATTACAATTAGATAGCTTCACATATCTAGAATTTTATCCAAAATATCTACATATGTCAGTTATCTATAGGAAACTCCACCGAGTAGACTTTTCCTTATTTATTCAAGACCCTAGATAGACTACTTACAGTGTATGGTCTTGGCTTTTTGTTTTACAAATTTTGTTTTGAAAATATTATCTCTATATTCCTAGCTTACTTTGCGATGGAATATTTATGTTATGTCTCAATGACTCCTTTTTCTTTTTGAAGCCAATTGTTGTTTCCCAAAAAGAAAAAAAAAAAGGGGGGGGGGGCGGGGAGGGGGGGGGACAATGTTAGGTCTCTGAGACTTAAGAACTGGGTTCCTCTAGAGTCTACTATTGTATATAATGTTGTTAGATCATAACACCTTAAAGATATGCTATTTTGTGAATCTAGATCATTCTTTCTATTAAATATAGAATTAGAATGTATCTGATTCCTTAGAGTTTCCTGAGTCTTTAACCAGAAGTGGTGAGATATTATTGGTGTTAGAATTAGGAGAGCACCTCCCTCCTATTCTGCAAATTCTAGCGCATTATCTATAGGTTAATGTATTATGAAGTTAAAATGAAGTTTTTTAAAAGTAAAACATACTTTAACGAGTAATACTTAACCTATAGATAATCAATTATCTCCCTCCGTCCACCCTCGCTTATCTCTCCTAATTGTGTCTATTGTTTTACACATAAAAGAAACTGACACGTGATCAATTGAGGGGGAGGAGTTACGTCACACAGGTAACTGCCTAAGGGACCTTCTGGTTTAAGACTTTGATTAACGACTGAAAGGTCGTTTTTTCTGTGGAAGGTGTGAAAACAGAAGAGAATAGCACATTATCTATAGGTTAAGTATTACTCGTTAAAATATGTTTTACTTTTAAAAAACTTCATACTTTCAGCGCTTTTATAAAATAGTCCACATTTATCATTCGCAGCCCTCCTGCTTTTATGTTTTTAATAATAATGCTTCTTTTTATTCGATCCGGACCTGCATTCCACAAAAATCTATAAAATACTTTTTCTAATTTCTTGATTAATTCTTGTGGCGGATCAGGTAATGCTAAAAGGTGCGTGAACTTGGCTATAGCTAAAGATTTAATAACAGTTGTTATTAACTCTACCCAGGAGAGTTAATTCCCTTTTTGACGATTTGCTGGCATAAATTTTCAATTTTTGCATATATTTCACGTGCATTTAAAACCCATATATTGTATACTTCTGAACTAAAATTAACCCCTAATATTTTAAATGGGCCTTTGAGACCAGTCTAACATGAGTTTTACACAGTGTATTTGCAGAATGACTCATTGAGCTTATCCAAACAGCTTTTGTTTTTTCAACATTAATTTTTAGCCCTGATATTAAATAAGATATATCTCTAAAGTACGGAGCGTTTCTTTTAACGATATTTCTGTTCCATCCAAAAATATCTGAGTGTCATCAGCATACTGGCTCAATTTAGATTCCTTATTATTTATTTTAATTCCAGTAATGTTTTCATTATTCCTTAACATTTGATCTGGTACTTCTGCACATAATATAAAAATGTATGGTGAAATAGGATCGCCTTGTCTACATCCTCATTTTAATCTAAAGAAATCCGACATACAACCATTTTGTATTATACACGGTTCCGCTCCTGTTTGAAAAATTTTGATCCATTTTATAATCGACGGTCCAAAGTTAAAATACTTTAAAAATTTTTTTCTATAAATTTCCAAGATATTGTGTCAAACGCCTTTTCAAAATCAGTTGACAAAATCAAGCCAGGTATATCTTGATTTCTTACTTTGAATAAAACATCATAAATAAGTCTTATATTCTCTCCAATAAATCTACCTGAAATGAATCCCTTTTGGACCTCATGAATAAGCTTATTTAATACATTTTTATTCTACTTGCAATCACAGAAGAGGCCATTTTGTATACAATATTTAAAAGTGAAATTGGTCGCCAGTTTTTTCAGAAAATGTCTAGACTTATTTGGTTTAGGTAAACAGGTAATAACTCCTTGCTTTTTTGTTATTGAAAAATTCCCATTCCGATATCCAAAATTCAATGATCTTAAAATATATTTTCCTACATCAATCAAAAAAAAATTAAAAAAATTCTGTAGTAAATCCATCTAAACCAGGACTCTTGTCATTTTTCATATTTTTAATGCTTCTGCGAATTCTTCGTATGAAATTTCACCCTCTAATTTTTCAGCCTCTGCATCATTTAATTTATTTTTATTCTCACCTAAAATATTTATTATTGGAGTTTCACCCACATTATTATCCTCATTGTACAGTTTTTCATAAAAATATTTCTGACAATTTAAAATGTCTTTTGTGTCTGTATATTTCACTCCATTTTCTTCAGTTAGTTTATTGATAACCTTATTTGTATAATCTGCAAACAAACACACCACAGTATATATACTATGATTATAACCACATGATTTAGTAAATCTTCAAAATATCTATATAACATTCCTTAAATAATTTATTTAAATAGCCCTTCTCAATATGATATTATACTCCATGTTTACTTTTATAGAGTACCCTACAATAAATAACCATCTTTTATATTGTACAGTATACTACAGTTATTATACTCTGCAGTACACTGTACAATCTATTATCACATTTCTGGTAGAGAGTCTAATTACAAAGTATGTTATCAAGTCTGTTTCAAGGGTCATTCCACTTATAAAACATAACTATGGCAAATATTTTAACATAACATTAGTCAGGCAAGTTTTAAACATTTATTTTGCACAAACATACAGTAATATTAAGTTATTCTTATCACTGTATGTTTATTTCTATCCCTTCATATTACTGTAACTGTGTATTTTATTATCTATCCTTTGAGAGACACTATATCTACACTTTATAACTTTGACAAATATTTTACTTTGGAATAAAGGATTTTTTATCTGCCCTGACAAGTGTGATACATGCAGATCATTTTATTATTCTTATTTGTTTTCTTAACTAACATACAATAATTAATTAAGCAATTCTCTATGATACTATTGGATGGAATATAAATTTGTGTATCCTTCTACGTGCTAACAACTCCTTTTATTTTTGGCTATATTTACACAATTTATGTAAATATGAAGATGTTTAATATGCACATGTCCAAATTTCTTTCTCTATATCTTTTTTGCTGAATATGTGTTTAACATATTTCATAACTATCTTATCAGGTAGCCCTTCTCAATAGGATATATTCCATTAATTATATAGTGTGCCCTGTATAAAATGGTAAATAATCATCTTTTGTATTGTACAATTTACTCTGCTGTTATTATACTGTGCAGTATACTGTACATTATACTACCACTTATTATAGTAGGAGATCTAATATTTAGAATGTAATATCAAGTCTAATTCCATCTATAATTTTATAGAGTACCCTACACAAAATGGTAAATAACCATCTTTTATATTGTACTGTATACTACAATTTTTATACTCTGCAGTATACTGTACAGTATATTAACACTTATTTCTAATAGAGGGTCTAGTTTTCAAAATGTGATATCAATTTTGTTTCAAGATCATACAGTTGATAAGCCATAACTTTGGCAAATATTATAACTATGAATAAAAGACTGCACTTTTTTACAAAAAAAAATATACTAATGGTTATTAAACACATAAACAAACACAACATATTTTTTTTATTCTAGTATATAGCATCAATATATATATATATATATATATATATATATATATATATATATATATATATATATATATATATATATATATATATATATATATAATCACACAGCAATAGTTAGTAAAAATTTTATACACGTTTTATGCACAAACATACAATAATGTTTAGTTATCTTTATTGCTACATGTTTATTTCTATGCTTTCATATCACTGTGACTGTGTATTTTATGGTTATTCTATGAAAGATACATTCTCAACACTTATGACTTTGACACATGTTTTGACTAAAAATTAAAGATTTTGCATCTACCTCTAACATTTGTATTAATGCATATCATTTTTATTGCTTTTTTATCTAGCATACAGCCATCAATCACTATGTTTTTTTTCACATAATATTATTACACAAGTATATACATTGTTTATTAACTCTTTTATATTATATTATACAGTATACAGCAGTTATTAGTTATTATACTATGCAGTATACTGTACAATATACTATCACTTACTTCTGATAGAAAGTCTAATAATGTGAATATCATAAGTCTAATAATGTGAATATCAATGTGTAATATTAATTCTGTCTCAAGGGGCATCCACTGATTAGACATAAATTATTTTTTAACCTAGTCAGTTTCTTTAAAATATATATTGTATTTGTGATCACTCTTAAATTATATAACACTTAGACATCTCTTTTTACCCATTGATCATGCCCATCATTTCTGACTTCTAGCCACACATTAAGACCCTTTCCTCTAATTCTGGTATGTTTTTTCTCATTCTTTCTTATCTCAAATGCCTTTTTAGCCAGTCTACCGCGCTCTTTCTTCATGTCTTCTGGTAGATCTACAAGTACCCTCCTTCTGCTTCCTACATATTTTGATGCTTGGCTCAGTATTAACTCCCTATCTTCGAAAGAAGTAAATCTTAATATTATTGGCTTCTGGCCTGGCGACTTAGATGGTATTCTATGACCGTTCACAAAATACATATCTCTTACCCTCTCTTCATCAAGATCAAGGTGGTTTACAAAACTCTCTCTTAACACATCGAAGACATCTTCTCTGGCTTCTTCTCTAAACCCAAAGAAGAGCAGATTGTATTTTCTATCATGCTTTTCCAGAAGTTTCAATTTTTTAATTAGTTCTTCTATCTTAGTATTAAGATCCCTATCAACTTGTTTCAGTCTCTCCTCATTTCTTTTCTGCACATCCTCTAACTTCTCGGACTGAAATTAAACACCCTTTTCAACACTATCTACCATATCTGAAATGATTTTTACATTGGTTTTGGTATGTTCCATGTCCTTTCATAAGCTTCGCATCTCATCCCTTAATTCTTGTTTTAAGTTATTAAAAATCTTAGTGAATTTCTCATCTATGCTGGTAAATCTTGTTGCCATTCTTTCATCCATTTCTTTCATCCTCTGCTTCATATCATTATGAAAAGTTTTTAGCTCATCACCTAAATTAGATTGACTACTAGCCATGACTGTCTCCTCTGCTTTTTTACTTTCTTTACTGTCTTTACTTTCTTTGCTGTCTTTACTTCCCGATTTCTCACCTCTTAATAAATTTATACAACGTTTATTTTCTGTAGATCCCTGTGAGCTTGTTCTGCGGTTTGTATGGGTGTTATACATAATGTCATGATTCAACTCTCTGCTTTACTTTGTGCTTTACTCTGTTTTAATATTTAATGGTTACATGCTACAACTGTTCATATGCTGGACCTCTTCTTATTTATCTTGTTTATTTATTGGGTACTAGTGACTGTCGATTACCACTGGCTTACTTTGACAATACCATTTTAAAAGTGTTTTATAAGTGTCTACATTTGCATTATACCTTCCTATCTATCATATATGACATCTAAACGTCTATTTTACATATCACCTATCTCAATTCTTTCTTCTATATGTATTTTCTACGAGCTTTATACCAGTTGAATTAATTTAGCGCGCGATCATTGTTTATATTTTTCGATCCGAACTGGGAGTCAAAATTTTACTAATATAGTAGATATGTCATAGAAAGAAGAAGATTGATTCTGTAATGACTTCTCTTTCCATCATAGTCAATTTTGTCGATATACCTTCAGATTCTGACCCAAAAAAAATGCTAATCAGTATCATCTAAGAATTATTAGATCCATGATGTGTAATAATTTAGATCTGGTAATAGAATCGATTCTAGCCAGTTGTTGAAAAGTTAATTAGATCTTTAATCGATATTGTAAGATCTTTCTTTAAAGAGTTTCTAAAAACTATGAGGCATTAATAATGAACGTTATGTTATCAGCCTTTCCTCTTATTGGAAATTTCAGTGCTGTCAAATTCTACATGATGTTACCAGCCTTTCCTTTTGTTAATTTTTACCAAGACTAAGAAACGTCTCCTAAATCATCTCTGGTAAAAGTTCTATGTAAAAATTTCTTGAGGTTGTCCATCTTCATGCAGAGAAGTCAACAACTTTTTATATGCCCGTTTGAAAAACGGGACGTATTATGTTACGGGGTATGGCGTCCGTCCGTCCGTAAACCTTCGTTTCTGGCTAACTCCTCCTACAGTTTACATCCAATCAAGCTGAAACTTGGTATATAGTTAGACCATGATGTGGTGCAGCACATATTTTTTCGGGGTTACAGTCCATCAAATGTTTGCAGAGTTATGCCCCTTAGAAAATTTCTGTAAACTTTTCATTTCCGGTTAACTCCTGCTACAGTTTACATCCGATCAAGCTGAAACTTCATGTATAATTAGACCATGATGTGGAGCAGTGCATATTGTTTCAAGGTTACAGTCGACCAAATATTAGCAGAGTTATGCCCCTTTGAAAATTTCTGTAAACTTTTTGTTTCCAGCTACATGTAACTCCTCCTACAGTTTACATCCGATCAAATTGAAACTTGATTTGTAGTTAGATCATGATTTGGAGCAGCGCATATTGTTTCAAGGTTACAGTCCACCAAATATTAGCAGAGTTATACCCCTATGAAAATTTCTACTAATTTTTTGTTTCTGGCTAAATCATCCTACAGTTTACATCCGATCAAGCCGAAACTTCATAAATAGTTACAGGATGATGTGGAGCAGCACATATTATTTCAGGGTTACAGTGCACCAAATATTTGCAGAGTTATACCCCTTTGAAAATTTCTGTAAACTTTTCGTTTCCAGCTAACTCCTACAGTTTACGTCCGATCAAGCTGAAACTTGATTTTTAGTTAGACCATGATGTGGAGCAGCGCATATTATTTCAAGGTTACAGTCCACCAAATATTAGCAGAGTAAAACGCCTTTGAAAATTTCTATTAATGTTTCGTTTCCGGCTAAATCCTCCAACAGTTTACATCCGATCAAGCTGAAACTTCATCAAGCTGAAACTTCATAAATAGTTACATGATGATGTGGAGCAGCGCATATTATTTCGCGGTTACAGTGCACCAAATATTTGCAGAGTTATGCCCCTTTGAAAGTTTTTGTATTGTTTAGAGGTAATAGTGTGCAAATTTTATTTTATGATAGGTATATGTTTTGCAAATAACTAAAGTTATGGCCATATGGGCAAGTTATTTTTTTTTTTAACATCTTCTTTTATTAGATTTGCAAGTAAATGTTGCCATTATTAAATCTTTATGAATACGTTAATTAAATAATACTGAATTAAGAAGCTTGACTAATATCAAAACAATTCTTTTTGGATTTTTTTTTTTTTTTTAATACTCTTCTGAGTTGGCTCCCTTATAGAACAAAAATAAATTCGGTATGAAACAAGTTAAAGGTTTACAAAAAAATTTTCTGCAGCATTTTTTTTTTTTTTTTTTTTTTTGGTTTATTTTTGTTTTGTTATTGTTTGGTCCGATATTGAAGTACAGGAAAAACAAATCAGCCAAAGGCTCATATGAGCTTATGATACAGCCGTGTTTATGTAGTATGCCCTCCTTTTAACTTTTTATATTGTTAGAATTCGGTATAAAACAAGTTAAAGGTTTACAAAAAAATTTTCTGCAGCATTTTTTTTTTTTTTTTTTTGGTTTATTTTTGTTTTGTTATTGTTTGGTCCGATATTGAAGTACAGGAAAAACAAATCAGCCAAAGGCTCATATGAGCTTATGATACAGCCGTGTTTCTGTAGTGTGCCCTCTTTTTAACTTTTTATATTGTTAGAATTAGGGGAGCTCCTCCCTCCTAATTTGCAAATTCTAGCACATTATCTATAGCTTAATGTATTTGTGCAGTTAAAATGAAGTTTTTATAAGTAAAACATCTTTTAACTAGCAATACTTAACCTATAGATAAGAGAATCCCTCCTGCCTTCCTCGCGTAGCGCAGTTATATTGTTTTATCCTTCAAAGAAACTGACATGTGATCAAAAGAGCGGGAAAAGTGACGTCACACAGGTAACTGCCTAGGGGACTGTCTGGATTAAGACTTTTAGAACTGTTGTTTTTTCTGTGGAAGGTTTGAAATACAGAATAGAATAGCACATTATCTATAGGTTAAGTGTTGCTAGTTAAAATATCTTTTACTTATAAAAACTTCATTTTTTCCCAAATTTTGTTGCATTAGATACTTGGTGGAATTACAGACAGTGTAGACCATGATCAGACTGTTCCTCCGCCAAATATGCCATTTGTCAGAAAATTGGTTTGGGAAATTGTAAGACAGTTACTAAATATCAAAAGGGGTTAAGATAAGATGCCTACTTGTCCACACTTGGATGATTTTCTAGGTGGGGCTGAGTGAGTGGGGGTGGGGGGGGGGGGTGCGGAAGGGGGAATCTGATGAATGTCATTTGTTCCCAGGGCAAGTAGAAATTCTGGTCTGACCGTACTTTTCTTCCTGTCCATAATAACACAAGCAAAAAAATGAAGGCTGCTAATTTGCCCTTGGAGGCATCTGTGTACATATACATAGAGCTGCAGTTAAAGCAAAGCGAAACCACTTCCCCTAAAACTGGACAAGTGGAATAGGAAAGTTGATTCAGTCCATTTTGCCTTCTCACTCCTTATTTCAACCCCTGATCAACATAGCAAGTGCTCTGATCAGACTGTATAAATATTCTGTCTGATTGGAACTCTTGCTTTTGATTTGTCTTTTTTCTAATGGGCCAATATATATGTTGTTGACAGGAAGAGATGTATGTACGTGAAGCATTGTATTGTGCAGATGAAGATGTCAGGTCAGATGCTATAGCACTGGTGTGTTCAGCTTTAAAAAAGTCAGGTAAAATTATCTTTGAGCTGTTTAAGAAAAGAATGAAATAGTGCACCATACTTTGCATACTTTAAGGCAATTGGCAGGGAATATAGTGATCAGCCTGGCATTGGTCAGTAGACACATCCTTGTATGCTCCATAACCATTATACCCTTTGAGATATTTTGATAATATTTGATCAGGTTCAGTAGGGGTGTCATGTGCAAGAATGACAACTCTCACTTTCTTCATATTGTAGATACGTCTCCTTAATGAGTTTATTGGGGGTACCGCTTGTGCATGCCATAACTCCCATATGCTTTGGAATATTTGGACAATATTTGGTAGAGTTGTGGATCAAGTCCAGGAGGGATGTTGTGTGCAAGAATGACGACTCGCTTCTTCACTTTTTGAGTTATCTGCCCTTAAAAATAGTACCTCGGAGAGTTTTAAGGCAATTTCTTATAGTGCACTGCATAACTCCAAGACCCTCTCAGATATGTTGAGGATTGTACATGAGATTGAGAAGGCTTGTTGCATACAAGAATCACAAATCTAGGTGCCACGTTTTTTTGGTTATAACCCCTGACAGTATTGGTGCATGTCAAGTACCAGAAGTACAATTTCAGGTGTTGCATATGACGAGACTCAATCAAACCGAGTCTCCGCTTTTCGTGATTTTTTTTGTGTTCTTTATTTCCAAAGGCAATCCTTTTGGACATTTATTTTGAGTTTTGTCCCCTGACAGTAGTTAGAAATTGAAACCTTGTGATCGTGATAAATCAACACTGTTTCAGATATATTGATTGTATTTGGTAGGATTGTACACAAGGTTGAGAAGACATGTCTGGTACAAGAAGAACAACTCCAGCTACCAAGGTTTCTTTTAGTTATCTCCCTTAACAGTATTTGGTAATAGAAACCTTGTGATCATAATAATTCCAACATTCTTTCAGATATATTGATGATACTTGGTAGGATTGTATAGGAGTTTGTAAAGGCATGTCAAATACAAGAACAACAACTCTAAGTGCCACTATTTTTTAGCTCACCTGTCACATAGTGACAAGGTGAGCTTTTGTGATCACATTTTGTCTGTTGTCATCATGCCTGCATCCATCCGTGCGTGCGTAAACAAATGGTTCCAGTCCATTGCACATCTAGGTCACAGGAGCTAAAAGTAGATTTTTTAACTGAGAACTTAAAAAAATCTTTTTGTCTGAAACCAGAAAGCCCAGGCCTTTGATATTTGGTATGTAGCTTCTACCAAAGTTGTTCAAATTATAGCCCTGGGTTAAAAAATAGCCCTGCACCCGGGTCACTTGTTTTACATAGATCCATTTGGGAAAAACTTTAAAAATCTTCTTGTCTGAAAGCAGAAGGCCTTTGATATTCAATGCATAGCTTCACCTAGTGGACCTCTGCCAAGATTGTTCAAGTTATTGCCCTGGGGCCAAAAATGGCCCCGCCTGGGGCTGACATGTTTTATGTTGACTTATATGGAGAAAACCTTCAAAAATCTTCTTATCTGAAACCAGAAGGCCTGGTCCTTTGATATTTGGTATATAGCTTCACCTAGTGGACCTCTGCCAAGATTGTTCAAATTATAGCCCATGGCCGTTTTGGCCCCACCCCAGGGCGGACATGTTTTACATAGACTTAATTGGGAAAAAAACTTTAAAAATCTTCTTTCTGAAAGTGCAAGGCCTAGGCCTTTGATATTTGGTATGTTGCTTCATCTAGTAGACCTCTACCAAAGTTGTTCAAACTATAGCTCATGGGTCAAAAATAGTCCTGCGTCGGGGGTCACTTGTTTTACATACACCCATATAGGGAGAAACTTATAAAATCTTCTTGTCTGAAAGCAGAAGACCAGGCCTTTGATATTTGATACATAGCTTCACCTAGTGGACCTCTACCAAGACTGTTCAAGTTATTGCCCTAGGGCCAAAAATGGCCCCTCCCCGGGGCCGACATGTTTTACATAGACTTATATAGAGAAAACCTTCAAAAATCTTCTAATCTGAACCAGGTAGCCTGGGCCTTTGATATTTGGTACTTAGCTTCACTTAGTGGACCTCTGCCAAGATTGTTCAAATTCTAGCCCCGGGGCCAAAAATGGCTCTGCCCCAGGGAGAACATGTTTTACATAGACTTATATAGGAAAAAAGCTTTAAAATCCTTCTTGTCTGAAAGTGCAAGGCCTAGGCCTTTGATATTTGGTATGTAACTTTGCCTAGAGGTCCTCTGACAAGAGTGTTCAAATTATGCCCCTGGGGTAAAAAGAGGCCCCGCCCAGAGGGGGGTCACTTGTTTTACATAGCACAAAAAGCCATTGGCAATGATTAGGCCTAGGACTATCAAACTAATAGGGAGGATGGACCTGAAGAGTAGATGACCTTTAAATCAAAGGTCAAAGTCACCGTGACCTGAAGTACCAAAAAAAGCTTGTAATTCTGCAATGCTTATGGTTAGGACCCTCAAACTTAGTAGAGATGTTGGTCCTCACCAATAGGTTATCCTGATGGCAAAGGTCACCAAGACTTTTAGTACTAAAAAGCTTGATAACTTGGCAATGCTTCGGGCTAGGACCCTCAAACTTAGAAGGGATGTTGGTCCTCATCGGTAGACGACACTGAGGGCAAAAGGTCATGGTCAAGGTCACCATGACCTTTAGTACTAAAGAGCTTATAATTCGGCAGTGCTCAAGAACCCTTGAACTTAGATGGGATGTTGGTCTTGACCAGTAGATGACCCTAATGGCAAAGGTCAAGGTCACTGACCTCTAGTACAAAACAAGCTTATAACTTGGCAATGCTTGGGGCTAGAACCCTCAAACATAGTAGGGATGTTTCTTCTGACCAGAAGATGACCCTGAAGGCAAAGGTCATAGTCAAGGTCACCATGACCTTTAAAACCGCAGCTCTGTTAGCAATGCTATGTATAACATGATTCAGGTGAGCAATATAGGGCCATGATGGCCTTCTTGTTTAATTATCTCCCCAAACAGTATTTGGTAATAGAAACCTCCTGATTGTGATAATTCCAACACTCTTTCTTATGTATTGCTGATACTTGGTAGGATAGTACATGAGGTTGAGAGGGCATGTTGTATACAAGAAACACAAATCTGGGTGCCACATTTTTAGCTCACCAGAGCACAAGGTGATCATGGTGAGCTATTCTGATCAGCCTGTGTGCGTCGTCAGTCTTGTGTCGTCAACAATTTTTTCAAATTACAAGCCTCAGTGGCTCAGTTGGATGCATGTCCGACTGGAGACCAGGTCACAGGTTCGACCCCAGCCGAGGTTGACAACATTCTTTCATGGAGATTGATCATGAAATATTTTCTACAGTCATTCTCTCCCTTCCGCTGATTCAGGAAGGGCAGTTGTCAGTGTCTGGCGAAAGAATGTGCACAATACTGGTTTACCGCTTAGAGGACTAAGCCTGCCCAGTAAACGTGTGGTTAGGTAAACTGACAGTGCTCGATATGACCCCGGGTTGACTGGGCCATAAAGCCTCAACACAAACAAAACAAATCTTCAAATGACATCTCCGAAGCCACTGAGCCAGTTTCAGAATAATTTCCCCCAAATATTCCTCTTATGCAAACAAGATGGCCACCAGAGCTAAAATAGAAAAATCTTTAAACAACATCTCCTCCTAGGCCTGTGGCTTGATTTCAAAATAATTTCACTGAAATGTTCCTCTTGTGCCCTTTTATGCAAACATGGTTCAGCTTGGCTGAACAAAATAGCCACCAGAGCTAAAAATAGAAAAACCTTTAAATGACATCTCCTACAGTATTTGGAGTGATACGGTTTCAAAATAATTACACAGAAATGTTCCTCATACTTTAAACGACATTTCCTACAGTATTTGGAGTGATACGGTTTCAAAATAATTACACAGAAATGTTCCTCATATGCCTCTATACCAAAATTTCTAAAATGGTTCCATCTGGCATAACAAAGTGGCCACCATAGCTAAAAATGGAACAAATATTTAACAACATCTCCTCCTAGGCCAGTGGCCCAATTTCAAAATAATTTCACGGAAAAGTTCCTCTTTTGCCCTTTTACCAAAATTGCTAAAATTGTTCCGCTCAGCTGAACAAAATGGTTGCCAGAGCTAAGAATAGAAAAAAACAAAAAAACTTTAAATGACATCTCCTGTAGTGGTACGATTTCAAAATAATTACGCAGAACGTTCCTCATATGCCTATTTACCAAAATTGCTAAAGTGGTTCCATCTGGCGTAACAAAATGGTCCCCAGAGCTAAAAATAGAAAATTCTTTCAATGACATCTCCTCCTAGACCAGTGGCTGGATTTCAAAATAATTTCACAGAAGTGTTCCTCTTATGCTCCTTTACCAAAATTGCTAAAATTGGTCTGCTCAGCTGAACAAAATGGTCGCCAGAGCTAAAAATAGAAAAAACGTTTCAAAAACTCCTATGCTAGTGGCCCGATTTTAAAATAATTTCACAGAAATGTTCCTAATATGCTTTTATTATACGCCCGTTTGAAAAATGGGACGTATTACTTTACCGGGTATTGTGTCCGTCTGTCCGTCTGTCCGTCCGTAAACTTTTTCGTTTCCGGCTAACTCCTCCTACAGTTTACATCCGATCAAGCTGAAACTTCATATATAGTTAGACCATGATGTGGCGCAGCGCATATTTTTTCGGGGTTACAGTCCACCAAATGTTTGCAGAGTTATGCCCCTTAGAAAATTTCTGTAAACTTTTCCGGTTAACTCCTCCTACATTTTACATCTGTTTGAAAAACGGGACGTATTATGTTACGGGGTATGGCATCCGTCCGTAAACTTTTTCGTTTCCGGCTAACTCCTCCTACAGTTTACATCCGATCAAGCTGAAACTTCATATATAGTTAGACCATGATGTGGTGCAGTGCATATTTTTTCGGGGTTACAGTCCACCAAATGTTTGCAGAGTTATACCCCTTAGAAAATTTCTGTAAACTTTTCATTTCCGGTTAACTCCTCCTACATTTTACATTCAATCAAGCTGAAACTTCATTTATAGTTAGATCATGATGTGGAGCAGCGCATATTGTTTCGAGGTTACAATCCACCAAATATTAGCAGAGTTATGCCCCTTTGAAAATTTCAGTTGACTTTTTGTTTCCGGCTAACTCCTCCTACAGTTTACATCCGGTCAAGCTGAAACTTGATTTGTAGTTAGACCATGATGTGGAGCAGCGCGTATTGTTTCAAGGTTACAGTCCACCAAATATTAGCAGAGTTATACCCCTTTGAAGATTTCTATTAATTTTTTGTTTCTGGCTAAATCCTCCTACAGTTTACATCCAATCAAGCTGAAACTTCATGTACAGTTAGACATGTTATGTGGTGCAGTGCATATTGTTTCACGGTTACAGTCCACCAAATATTAGCAGAGTTATGCCCCTTTGAAAATTTCAGTAAACTTTTCGTTTCCGGCTAAATCCTCCTACAGTTTACATCCTATCAAGCTGAAATTTTATTTGTAGTTAGACCATGATGTGGAGTAGCGCATATTGTTTCAAGGTTACAGTCCACCAAATATTAGCAGTGTTAAACCCCATTGAAAATTTCTATAATTTATAATTCTTTTGTTTCCGGCTAAATCCTTCTATAGTTTACATCCGATCAAGCTGAAACTTCATAAATAGTTACACGATGATGTGGAGCAGCATATTATTTCGAGGTTACAGTGCACCAAATATTTGCAGATTTATGCCCCTTTGAAAGTTTTGTAAACTTTTCGCAGCATATTGTTTAGAGGTAATAGTGTTTTATAATAGGTATATTTTTTGCAAATAACCAAAATATTGGTCATATGGGCAAGATATTGATTTTTTTTTTTCTTTTATCAGATTTGCAAGGAAAGGTTGCCAATATTAAATCTTTATGAATGCATAATTTTTTTTGGATTTCTTTTTTTTCTTTGTTAATACTCTTCTGATTTGGCTCCCTTGAAGAACAAAAATAAAATCAGTATTAAACAAGTGAAAGGTTTATAAACAAATTTCTTGCAGCATTTTTTTTTTTTTTTTTTGGTTGTTTATTTTTGTGTTGTTATTGTTTGGTCCGATATTGAAGTATAGGAAAAACAAATCAGCCAAAGGCTCATATGAGTTTATAATATAGTCATGCTTCTGTGTAGACTGCCTCCAGTCTCCAGTGACTAAATATTTTTCTCATAATCCTGTTTGATAATCCACTAAGATAAAAACAAAAAAACATCATGACTATAAAGGCTGGTCACTAGCGACCAGCCTCTATAGTCATGATATTACCTTGGTTTTATTTTTAGTGGATTATTAAACAGATTTTAAGAAAAATTATTTTGTCACTGGAGACTGGAGCCAGTCTAGCTTCTATGGTGTGTCCTCCATCAGAAAGCACTTCTCCCTAGAAGCAGCAAACTTCTCCCTATTTTCCCAGGAGGGAGAAGTCACTTCTTCCTTAATGCCTGGGCCAGCTTGGACGCTTGGGTTACAGTTCACCAAATATCAGCAGAGATATGCCCCAATGAAATTTTTTTAATTTTTTTTTTTTTTTTTTTTTTTTTTGTAATGCCACTTACAGTTTATATCCGGAGCACTGAATTATACAGGAGCCAGTTTTTGTGCTACATCTTTTTACTTGCCACGGGCGTATAATGCCCCGCTTGGCGGAGCTCTTGTACCAAATTGCTACACAACAAAATGGCCACAATAGCTAAAAATAGAAAAACCTTTAAATGACATCTCGTCTTAGGCCAGTGGTGTGATTTCAAAATTATTTCACAGAAATGTTAAAATGGGTCAGTTTGGCTGAATGGCCATCTGAGCTAAAAATAGAAAAATCTTTAAATGACATGTCCTAAGCCAATGGTTCAATTTCAAAATAATTCTACAGGTATGTTCCTGTTATGCCCCTTAACAAAAATTACTAAAATTGTTTGGCCTGGCTGACGTGAGTTGAAAATAGCAAAATCTTTAAACAACATGTTCTCAGCCAGTGGTTCAGTTTGAAAATAATTTCACAGAAATGCTCCTCTTTTGCCTCTTTTCCAAAATGGCTAAAATTATTCCTCTCAGACCGGCACAGTGGCTCAGTTGGTAGAGCATCCGCTTTGTGACCGGGAGGTTGCGGGTTCAATCCCCGGCCAAGTCATACCAAAGACTTTTAAAATGGTACTAGCTGCTATTTTGCTTGGCACTCAGCATTAAGAAAGTAGAGCTAGGAATCAGAACTGGTCAGCTCTGTGTCAGTACAATGTGACTGGGTGGAATATCATGTGAGGCAGCACTCTAAAAGTGAGCATTGAGCTCCCTGCCACATCCAGACACTGTTGTGATATGACTGAAAGGTTGTTGAAAGCAAAGTAAAGCCCAAATGAAACAAACAAATGGTTCCTCTCGGCTTAACAAAATGACCACCAGAGCTAAAAATAGGATCTTTTTTTTTAAACAACATCACCTCCTAGGCCAGTGCCTGGATTTCAAAATAATTTCACAGAAATGTTCCTCTTTACCAAAACTGCTCAAATGGTTCAGCTTGGCTGAACAAAATGGCCGCCAGAGCTGAAAATTGAAAAATCTTTTAACAACATCTAGGCCAGTGGCTCAATTTCAGAATAATTTCACAGAAATGCTCCTCTTATGTCCTTTTTTAGCTCACCTGAGCTATGCTTAGGATGAGCTATAGTGATCAATTTTTGTCAATTGTCCGTCCGTGGGTCTGTCCATTAACATTTTCAAACGACTTCTCCTCTGAAGCCGCTGAGCTAGTTTTGCTCAAATTTTTTGTGGAGCCTCCTTAGGTTGGGGGAACAAAAGATTGCTAAACTGGTCGCGGTTCATTGACCTAGATGGTCGCTTTGCACATATATGGTAAAACCTTTAAAAATCTTCTTCTCCAGAACTGAGGTTGTCTTGTGGCCGAATGCACAAATCATCGGGGACGGGAGGTCTACCAAAGTTGCTAAAATGATGGTCCCTACATTGACATTGGACCTTTTTATGGCGAGGTCAAGTTTGCTTCTCTATGCATTTGTATGGGCCCCATACATTTGTATGGGAAAAATGTTGAGAATTACAAACAACCTCCTCTGAAGCCGCCTGGCCATTGTTGCTCAAATTTCATGTGGAGTCTCCTTGGGACAGGGGAACGAAAGATTGCTAAAATGGTCGTAGTCCATTGACCAAGATGGCCGCCATGCCCATCTATGGTAAAATCCTTTAAAAAATCATCTTCTCCAGAACCAAATAAGCCCTATGGCCTAATGTTTGCACAAATTATCAGGAATAGGAAGTCTACCAAAACCGCTAAAATGATGGTCCTACATTGACGTTTGACCTTTTTACAACAAGGTCACATTTGCTTCCCCATGCATTTGTATAGGCCTATTCATTTCTGTGGGAAAAATGTGGAGAACTCATATTTTGGACATCTTCACTTTAATCCAACTGAATTTAAACTAGATGAGGAGCATTAGGGCACCTAGTAGACACAAAATAGGTAAAACTTAGTGCCTTAAGCCTAAAACTTAAGCACCTAAAAGAAGAGAAGATATAGTTCTGCGTTTACTCATCTTCCTCTTCTTCATCTTCTTTGTCTTTACAAAGAAGAAGCAGAAAGACAAAGAAATCAAAACATTTCATAAGAAAAGAAGTCACCTATCTCCTACGTCTTTTTCTTTTGAATATATTAAGATTGTGATCAGTATCATAGGTCCAGACATATTTCTCCTCAGGTTGTTAACATTCATATAACACCACAACCTGATAGAATTATAAACACCCAATATACACCAATGATTTGGCACATTATTATATGCCCCTTTGAAAAACGGGACGTATTATGTTACGGGGTATGGCGTCCGTCCGTAAACTTTTTCGTTTCCGGCTAACTCCTCCTGCAGTTTACATCCGATCAAGCTGAAACTTGGTATATAGTTAGACCATGATGTGGCGCAGCGCATATTGTTTCGGGGTTACAGTCCACCAAATGTTTGCAGAGTTATGCCCGTTAGAAAATTTCTATAAACTTTTCATTACCAGTTAACTCCTCCTACATTTTACATACGATCAAGCTGAAACTTCATGTATAGTTAGACCATGATGTGGAGCAGCGCATATTGTTTCGAGGTTACAGTCTACCAAATATTAGCAGAGTTATGCCCCTTTGAAAATTTCAGTAGACTTTTCGTTTCTGGCTAACTCCTCCTACAGTTTACATCGGATCGAGCTGAAACTTGATTTGTAGTTAGACCATGATGTGGAGCAGCGCATATTATTTCAAGGTTACAGTTTACCAAATATTAGCAGAGTTATACCCCTTTGAAAATTTCCATTAATTTTTCGTTTCTGGCTAAATCCTCCTACAGTTTATATCCGATCAAGCTGAAACTTCATGTACTGTTATACCATGATGTGGAGCAGCGCATATTGTTTCGAGGTTACAGTCCACCAAATATTAGCAGAGTTATGCCCCTTTGAAAATTTCAGTAAACTTTTCGTTTCCAGCTAACTCCTCCTACAGTTTACATCCTATCAAGCTGAAACTTGATTTATAGTTAGACCATGATGTGGAGCAGCGCATATTGTTTCAAGGTTACAGTCCACCAAATATTAGCAGAGTTATACCCCTTTGAAAATTTCTATTAATTTTTTGTTTCCAGCTAAATACTCCTACAGTTTACATCTGATCAAGCTGAAACTTCATAAATAGTTACACGATGATGTGGAGCAGCACATATTATTTCGAGGTTACAGTGCACCAAATATTTGCAGATTTATGCCCCTTTGAAAGTTTTTGTAAACTTTTGTTTAGAGGTAATAGTGTGCAAAGTTTATTTTATAATAGGTATATTTTTTGCAAATAACTAAAGTTTTGGTCATATGGGCAAGATATTGATTTTTTTTTTTTTTTTTTTTGATCTTTTTTTTTGTTTTAACATCTTATTACCTCACCTGAGCCTGATCACTCACTGTCCATCGTCGTCCATCTGTCCATCCGTCCACCCGTCTGTTCACAATCTTTAAACAACATCTCCTAAACCACTGATTGGATTTTGACCAAACTTCACAGGAATGATCCTTCAAAGTTGTTCAAATGGTTCCGGTCCATTGCATATCTAGGTCACAGGAGCTAAAAATTGATTTTTTAACTAAAAACTTAAAAAATCTTTTTGTCAGAAACCACTGGACCGATTTCAATATAATTTTGCAGAAATGTTCCTTTGGTGATCCTCTACCAAGATTTTTCAAGCCATTTGGATTCGTGAAAAAACATGGCCACCAGGGGGTGGGGCTTATTGTCCCTATATATCTATATAGAAAACTTTAAAAATCTTCTTGTCAGAAACCACTGGACCAATTTCAATATAATTTTGCAGAAGTGTTGCTTTGGTGATCCTCTACCAAGATTGTTCAAGCCATTTGGATTCGTCAAAAAACATGGCCGCCAGGGGGCGGGGCTTATTTTCCCTATATATCTATATAGAAAACTTTCGAAATCTTCTTGTAGAAACCATTGAAACGATTTCTATATAATTTTGCAGAAATGTTCCTTTGGTGATCCTTTACTAAGATTGTTCAAGCCATTTGGATTCGTCAAAAAACATGGCCGCCAGGGGGCGGGGCTTATTTTCCCTATATATCTATATAGAAAACTTTAAAAATCTTCTTGTCAGAAACCACTGGACCAATTTCAGTATTATTTTGCAGAAGTGTTCCTTTGGTGATCCTCTACCAAGATTTTTCAAGCCATTTGAATTCGTCAAAAAACATGGCCGCCAGGGGGCGGGGCTTATTTTCCCCATATTTCTATATAGAAAACTTTCAAAATCTTCTTGTCAGAAACCACTGGACTGATTTCAATATAATTTTGCAGAAATGTTCCTTTGGTGATTCTCTACCAAGATTGTTCAAGCCATTGGGATTGGTCAAAAAACATGGTTGCCAGGGGGCGGGGCTTATTTTCCCTACATTTCTATATAGAAAAGTTTAAAAATCTTCTTGTCAGAAACCACAGGACAGATTTCAATATAACACGGCAGGAATGTTTCTTTTGTAACCTTTTACCAAGATTGTTGAAGCCGTCATGATTCGTCAAAAAACCATGGCCGCCAGGGGATGGGGCTTTTTTTTCCCTATATATCTATATAGAAAACTTTAAAAATCTTCTTGTCAGAAACCACTCGACCAATTTCAATATAATTTTGCAGAAGTGTTCCTTTGGTGATCCTCTACCAAGATTTTTCAAGCCATTTAGATTCGTCAAAAAACATGGCTGCCAGGGGGCGGGGCTTATTTTCCCAATATTTCTATATAGAAAACTTTCAAAATCTTCTTGTCAGAAACCACTGGACTGATTTCAATATAATTTTGCAGAAATGTTCCTTTGGTGATTCTCTACCAAGATTGTTCAAGCCATTTGGATTCGTCAAAAAACATGGTTGCCAGGGGGCGGGGCTTATTTTCCCTACATTTCTATATAGAAAAGTTTAAAAACCTTCTTGTCAGAAACCACAGGACGGATTTCAATATAACACGGCAGGAATGTTTCTTTTGTAACCTTTTACCAAGATTGTTCAAGCCGTCATGATTCGTCAAAAACCATGGCCGCCAGGGGATGGGGCTTTTTTTTCCCTATATATCTATATAGAAAACTTTAAAAATCTTCATGTCAAAAAGCACTGGATCGATTTCTGTATAACTAGGCAAAAATGTTCCCTTGGTGATCTTCTACCAAGATTGTTCAAGCCCTCATGATTTGTCAAAAAACATGGCCGCTAGGGGGTGGGGGCTTATTTTCCCTATATATCTATATAGAAAACTTTAAAAATCTTCTTGTCAGAAACCACTGGACCAATTTCATTAATACTTGGCAGAAATCTTTCCTTGTTGACCCTCTACCAAGATTGTTCTAGTTATCATGATTCGTCAAAAAACATGGCCACCAGGGGGTGTGGGAGGGTGGGGGGTGCGGCGGGGCTTATTTTCCCTATATATCTATACAGAAAAGTTTAAAAATCTTCTTGTCAGAAACCAATGGACCAATTTCAATATAACTTGGCAGGAATGTTGCTTTGGTGACCCTCTACCAAGATTATTCAAGCCGTCATGATTCGTCAAAAACACATGGCCGCTAGGGGGTGGGGCATATTTTCCCTATATATCTATATAGAAAAATTTAAAAATCTTCTCATAAGAAACCGTTGGCTGGAGTTCAATGTAACTTTACAGGAATGTTGCTTTGGTGACCCTCTATCAAGATTGTTCAAGCCGTCATGGTTCGTCAAAAAACATGGCCGCTAGGGGGTGGGGCTTATTTTCCCAATATATCTATATAGAAAACTTTAAAAATCTTCTTGTCAGAAACCACTGGACCGATTTCATTATAACTTGGTAGAAATCTTCCCTTGTTGACCCTCTACCAAGATTGTTGAAGTTATCATGATTCGTCAAAAAACATGGCCGCCAGCTGGGGGGAGCTTATTTTCCCAATATATCTATATAGAAAAGTTTAAAAATCTTCTTGTCAGAAAGCAATGGACTGATTTCAATATAACTTGGCAGGAATGTTTCTTTGGTGACCCTCTACCAAGATTGTTCAAGCCATCATGATTCGTCAAAAAACATGGCCGCTAGGGGGCGGGGCATATTTTCCCTATATATCTATATAGAATACTTTAAAAATCGTCTCTTAAGAAACCATTGGATTGAGTTCAATGTAACTTGACAGGAATGTTGCTTTGGCAACCTTCTACCAAGTTTGCGCCCTCATGATACGTCAAAAAACATGGCCGTCAGGGGGCGGGGCTTATTTTCCGTATATATCTGTATAGAAAACTTTAAAATTCTTCTTGTCAGAAACCACCTGACCGATTTCAATATTACTTGGCAGGAATGTTGCTTTGGTGACCCTCTACCAAGATTGTTCAAGCAATCATGATTCGTCAAAAAACATGGTTGCTAGGGGGTGGGGCTTATTTTCCCTATATATCTAAATAGAAAACTTTAAAAATCTTCTTGTCAGAAACCACTGAACCGATTTCAATATAACTTGGCAGGATTTTTCCTTTGGTGACCCTCTATCAAGTTTGTTCAAGCTGTCATGATTTGTCTAAAAACATGGCCGTTAGGGGGTGGGGCTTAATTTCCCTATATATCTATATAAGACATTTTAAAAATCTTTTTGTCAGAAACCACTGGACCAATTTCAATATAACGGCAGAATTGTTCCTTTGGTGACCCTCTTTCAGTATTCAGCTCAAGCCATCATGATGCATGAAAAAAAACATGGCTGCTGGGGTGCAGGGCTATAAAATTTATACAAAAATCTTAGAGCAGTGAACTTGGCTGAAACTTCAACAGTAAGTATGCAAAGCTGTTTGCTCGGGTGAGTGATATAGGACCATCATGGTCGTCTTGTTATTAGATTTGCAAGGGAAGGTTGCCATTATTAAATCTTTTCTTTATAAATACATAATTCTTTTTGGATTTTTTTTTTAATATTCTGATTTGGCTCCCTTGAAGAACAAAAATAAAATCAGTATTAAACAAGTTAAAGGTTTACAAAAAAATTTCTTGCAGCATTTTTTTTTTTTTTTTTTTTTTTGTTGTTTATTTTTGTTTTGTTATTGTTTGGTCCGATATTGAAATATAGGAAAAACAAATCAGCCAAAGGCTCATATGAGCTGATAATATAGCCATGCTTCTGTGGTGTGTCCTCCATCAGAAAGCACTTCTCCCTAGAAGCAGCAAACCTCCCTATTTTCCCAGGAGGGAGAAGTCACTTCTCCCTTAATTTCTGGGCCAGCTGGGACCCTTAGGTTACAGTTCACCAAATATCAGCAGAGATATGCCTCAATGAAATTTTTTAAATTTTTTTTTTGTCCCCTGCCTTTTCGAAGAAAAGCGGAGGGACACTGTTTTCGGCTTTCGGTGATGCGTGGCGCGTGGTTCCGAATTTTTAGTAGGTACCTTGTCCCCTTAACTCCTCCCACAATTTTTGTCTGATCCTTTTGAAACTTACCAGGGGCTTTTAAGATGGTCTGAAGATATGCATGTGGTTTTTTCAGAATCCTGAAATTATTTTTTATCACTTTTTACAGATTTTGAACTTAGACATTTTTATACCCCGCCACACAATAGTGGCGTGGTATTATGGTTTCACGTTGGTCGTCCGTGAGTTCGTCCGTGTGTCTGTCCGTCCCCACGAGCAGGTACTTGTGTGGCTTACCATCAGCATTTTAGATACTTAAGTGGCAAAATGGTCATCACAGGCTAGCCACATTAGAGAGAGCTATGGACAGGTAATCCATACTTAATCTGGCTAAATAAAGTTATTTTAATTTGTAGGCACATAATGTTGGTCAGAAATCCATCCATTCCTAGGGACGTCCAAGTACCCTCGTACCATTTTTTTTTTATGCGCCTGCGCAGTAATACATCTTTTGAAAGCCACTTAAAATCAGTAGCCTCTTATGAACAGTTAATCTATACCTAACGTGCCTAAATGGCTAGCCACATAAGAGAATGGTAGCTACTGACAGGTAATCCATACCTAATGTGGTTAAATGGCTACCCACACAAGAGAATAATAGCTATGGACAGGTAATCCAAAGCAACTTAAAATCAGTAGCCCCTTATGGACAGTTAATCTATACCTAACGTGGCTAAATGGCTAGCCACATAAGAGAATGGTAGCTACTGACAGGTAATCCATACCTAATGTGGTTAAATGGCTACCCACACAAGAGAATAATAGCTATGGACAGGTAATCCATACCTAATGTGGCTAAATGTAATTTGTAGACACATAATGATGGACAGTAATAGGCACTTAAAATCAGTAGCCACTTAATGATTTTTGCCACAAAATGCATAGCCACGTATGTACCCATTCGTGAGTCCGTCCGTCCGTCCGTCGTCCGTCCATTTTTCGTTTCCAGATGATAACTTGAGTAAACATCAATGGATTTTCACCAGACTTGGTATGTGCATTGGTAATGTGGAGATCTGGTTTGGGATTGCTAATGGGCAAATTTGTCAATTTTTGATGGCGTTATCTGCCCGAGACATGCCCATATTTTCGTTTCCGGATTATAACTTCAGTAAATAACAAGGGATTTTCACCACACTTGCTATATGCATTGACATTAAAGAGATCTGGTTTGGGATTACTAATGGGCAAATTTCGTCAAATTTTTACAGAGTTATCTGCCCGAGACACACCCATACTTTCGTTTCCGGATGATAACTTTAGTAAATAACAAGGGATTTTAGCCAAACTTGCTATATGTATTGACAGTAAGGAGATCAGGTTTGGAATTGCTAATGGGCAAATTTTGTCAAACTTTTACTGAGCTATCTGCCCGAGACACGTCCATATTTTCATTTCTGGATGATAACTTGAGTTCATAACAAGGCCTTTTAACCAAACTTGCTCTATGCATTCATATTATCAAGATCTGCTTTAGGATTGTTATCTGTCCATTGATATTATCAAGATCTGGTTTAGGATTGTTATCTGTCCCTCTGTCATTTTCTTTCCAGACATTTTCGCAATGATAACTTTAATACATAAACAAATAATTGCTTTGGCGGGGTATTATGCTTGCAGTGCTTTTATTTGAGTTCTAATATTACAGAAGTGTATAGGGAGTAGGTACCTTGTCCCCTTAACTCCTCCCAGAGTTTTTGGCTGATCCTTTTGAAACTTAACATGGGCTTTTAGGATGGCCTGAAGATATGCATGTGGATTTTTCAGAATCCTGAATTAATTTTTATCACTTTTTCTACATTTTTAACTTAGACATTTTTTTAGTTCTAATATTACAGAAGTGTATAGGGAGTAGGTACCTTGTCCCCTTAACTCCTCCCACAGTTTTTGGCCGATCCTTTTGAAACTTTACATGGGCTTTTATGATGGCCTGAAGATATGCATGTGGTTTTTACAGAATCCAGAAATAATTTTTTGTCACTTTTTCTGCATTTTTAACTTAGACATTTTTTGAGTTCTAATACTACAGAAGCGTATAGGGAGTAGGTACCTTGTCCCCGTAACTCCTATCACAGTTTTAAGCCGATCCTTTTGAAACTTTACAGGTGCTTTAAGGATGGTCTGAAGATATGCATGTGGTTTTTTTCATAATCCTGAAATTATTTTTTATTACTTTTTACACAATTTGAACTTAGACATTTTTTGAGTTCTAATATTACAGAAGTGTATAGGGAGTAGGTACCTTGTCCCCTTAACTCCTCCCAGAGTTTTTGGCCGATCCTTTTGAAACTTTACATGGGCTTTTAGGATGGCCTGAAGATATGCATATGTTTTTTTTCAGAATCCTGAAATAATTTTTTTATCACTTTTTTCGCATTTTTAACTTAGACATTTTTTGAGTTCTAATATTACAGAAGTGTATAGTGAGTAGGTACCTTGTCGCCTTAACTCCTCCCACAGTTTTTGGCTGATCCTTTTGAAACTTTACATGGGCTTTACGGATGGTCTGAAGATATGCATGTGGATTTCTCAGAATCCTGAATTAATTTTTTATCACTTTTTCCGCATTTTTAACTTAGGCATTTTTTGAGTTCTAATATTACAGAAGTGTATAGGGTGTAGGTACCTTGTCCCCTTAACTCCTCCTCCCACAGTTTTTGGCCGATCCTTTTGAAACTTTACATGGGCTTTTACAATGGCCTGAAGATATGCATGTGGTTTTTTTTTCAGAAAAAAAATTATCACTTTTTCCGCATTTTTAACTTAGACATTTTTTGAGTTCTAATACTACAGAAGCTTATAGGGAGTAGGTACCTTGTCCCCGTAACTCCTACCACAGTTTTAAGCCGATCCTTTTGAAACTTTACAGGTGCTTTAAGGATGGTCTGAAGATATGCATGTGGTTTTTTTCAGAATCCTGAAATTCTTTTTTATCACTGGTTTCCTGCTTCAATACTTAGGTAAGTGATACAGGACCAATGGTCCTCTGGTTAACTTACCTATTTTTAACAGCTCAAATAAAAATAAGGCGGGGGACATAAATTCCTTATGGAATTTGCTTGTTTTTTTGTAATTCCACTTACAGTTTATATCTGGAGCACTGAATTATACAGGAGCCAGTTTATGTGCTACATCTTATTACTTGCCACGGGCGTATAATGCCCCGCTTGGCGGAGCTCTTGTTTATCAAAGGATCCAGGATCAGACTGTCTTACTTGTTTATATGAGGGTCCTGCAAAAAGTTTTGTCACTGGGTTTGGATTACTTCAGTGCTACGTTTTATCAAACATATTTTTATTACAAACCTTCAAAGTATACCCCCTTTACTGAAACACATTTTTGTAACCTTTTTACCCAGTCGCGAAAAGCAGATAAATAGTCTTCTTTTGGTATCTGTTGGAGACACTGATAAATAGCGCTGCCAAGAGAACTCCTAGACGTATACTTATTTCCAGAAAGCATTTTCTTAAGCCTTGGAAATGAAAAGAAGTCACAGGGACTCAGGTCAGGTGAATAAGGTGGATGGTTTAAAACTTCCACCTTTTCAGAAGCCAAAAAAGACTTAACAACCTCACACTTACGAGAGGAGGCGTTGTCTTGTAAAAGGTGGATTCCTGACCATCCTTTGCTTGGTCGTTTCTTATTGTAAAATCTTTCACTTTCTTCAGTACAGAATTCTTGTAGAATCAGCCAGTGACTGTATGACCAGATGGAGAAGGCACTTGAATGACTGGCCCACTTGAATTAAAGAAAATTGCGTAAAACATCTTTTCGAACTTATGGTTCTCTTGGCAATACATGGGCGTTTTTGATCTTTTCACTTCCATTGCTTATTATCAGCCCTTCTTTGTGGCTCAAACATGTGCACCCAGGTTTTATCACCTGTTAGCAAGTTAGAAATAACCTGACTATTACAGCCTTTACATGTTTTCAAAAGTTCCCGGGCACATTTAAGGCATTGTGTCTTTTGCTCCTCAGTGAGCAAATGAGGTACCCACCTAGCGCAAACCTTTCTCATGTCCAAACGCTTTTTCAGAATTGTTTGCACACTGCCTTCTGATATGCCAATACAACTAGTTATATCTTTGACAGACAATCGCGCATCCTGTACGACCACAATCTTTACAGCAGCGATGTTAGCCTTGGTAACAGGTTTTAGGCCTTCCAGACAGGTATCATCTTCAACAGAAAATTTCCCAGCTTTAAAAGCTTTAACCCACCTAAAAACTATGCACATTGATATGGTCTGAGGTCCATATATACCACACAATTCATTAAATATCTGCTTTGAATCTATATTAAGCCTAATGCGGCATTTAATATAGCTATGAATTTCAGTCTTCTGGTCCATGTTCCAATGTAACAAGTAAATTGGTCAGTGTATATGACTGCATCTATTTCAATTTGAAATAATCTGTCAGTTGGAAAGCAATTTGCAGGAAATAAACGGGTATCGTTAGCTATTCAACACACCATTCAAGTGCAGTGAAGCATTTTGAAATATACCTGGATAAAACCAAGGAAGCCTATTAGTGACAGAACTTTTTGCATGACCCTCGTATAATCATCATGAATCTCAGTCAGAATATTTCCTTTGATCATTTCTAGGTCAGGTTCTGTAAGTGCTGTGATATTCAGATGAGTGATACAGGGCCATCATGGCCCTCTTGTTACAAGACTAATGCCCCTTTCTTACTAAGAAATTGCCCCATCCACATGCATTTCACCCATAATATACATTATTCTTGAAGGATCATTTTGAATCTAGAAACTAATATTATCTCTTTAGGAAAGTTACAGAACTCTGGTATGAATTTTTGCATAACTTATGGCCCCTTTAAGATCATGCATTTTCACTGATAACTTTTATTATTTCTTTCAGAACATATTTCTGATATTGAAGTGATGCTGTTAATGGAAAGTTTACCCTTCAATATCAAGATAGACTCTGCTCCATTCAGACAACACCTGTGCTCAAACATGAAGAAACTGCTGGTCAGGCTCAGGGACAGTTGTGTGACATTGTTGAAAGCTCCTAGAGCTAATCATGAAGTACTCAGTAAGTCAGGAATTTATAAATTTTGGCCAGTTTTAAAAAACAAAAAGAGGTTCTAGTTAAAAAAAAAACTGGCAGCCCTGACCAGACTTGAGTAGACTTGAGTTTGCAGTCCTGTCTGGGCCTGCACTGTAAGACACCTTTCTGGTGTGATTTGATTCATAGGTTTGTTTGTAACCACAGGAGCTCGATGTAATGAAATTAAGGTGGTTTTCCGTACATTTCTATGTAACAAAGGACGGAGTCTGTTTATTAAACTTGAAGGTTTCCTGGTATATATCTCAACATACACAGCGTTCTGATGAACTGTAACGTTATTGAAATTAATAAATTCAACTTGCATCTTCCACCACAATTAATAGATCTTCGCTGTCATTTATTACACTGTAAACAGTCTGTTTCTTGCCCTTCGAACAGTTGCTAGATACACCTCTATTTTGTTCCTCAGCGGAGCGAGTCTCATGTTGCTATCTGATTGGTCTAAAACTGGTTGTTAGCCATTGGTCAAAAATGAAAAATAAATAATATTTTGACAGAACACGTGCTTGGCTGTCATTTCTTCCATTTTTTATTCCAAAACGTATGTGATAAGTTTGTAAACATGTAGAAAAATTATATATTTTTTGCTGTCATTCTTTATCTTTTCTCATTCATAAGTGGTCTGTTTTAGCTTCATACGAACAGGATAATCACAGTCAGCTATTCATGTTTACATTCGATGAATCATCGGGTGCTTGACAAATAAAATCTCTGTAAAAATTCAACCCATATTTCTACATGAAAACAAAATGGCAGCATATCTAGCAACTATACAAAGGTCAAATTTTAAAGAAACATGCGGTTTGCCGTGTAATGAACAACAAGGAAAATATTTACATTGCGGCTGAAAATGTAAAGTGGATTTATTAAATTCAATAATGTACTTCATCTGAATGCTGAGTATTTGTTGACGCCAGGAAACCTTTGGGTGTCATGAACAGAGTCCTTCCTTCCTTTCTATTATATAGAAACATAGGGACAGGTCCTATAACTTTTATTCCAACATCAAATTCCTGTGTTTGTAACAGGGTGACAAAATGTACAGCTATACCAGGGCTTGATCCTTTGACCTTTGGATTACTGTTCTGATGCTATATAGACAAACTGAGTTATCTGTCAAATTTTCTCCTACTTCAGTACTTAAGTTAAACAGCAATATGCATTACCAGTCTATAATCTAGAAGATTTGGATAAAATACCTAATGAGGAAATTCAATTCACGATAAACGACCAATTATTTTTGGATGTGCTTTTGATGGAAATTCGAGCCAAGTCCATTTCCTTTGCAAGTTTCAAAAATAAAGAAAGAGGTACTAGAGAAAAATATCTAATAAAAACAATAGCAGACCTTGAGAATAATGAAACTGAAGACACTGTTGAACAAATTGAAACTAAAAAAAATGAACTTATAACATACGCCATGAAAAACTTAAAGGACACATGATAAGATCAAGAGCCCAGTACATTGATCAGAGTGAGAAACCAACAAAATACTTCTGTGCATTAGAAAAACACAACTATGTATCAAAAATCATATGTAATCTGGAACAGGAAGATGGCAATAAAATAACAGACCAGGAGGAAATTTTGAAGGAAACAAAAAAGTTCTATGAAAATTTATACAAATCAAGAGATGATACCCTAGAAAATATTGATTTAGAAGAATATATGAAAGATAATGAAGTAATGAAGTTAAGCAATGGTCTGGCTAACAACATTGAAGGAATATTAACTTACAAAGAAATCAGCAATACATTATATAAAATGAAATCTGATAAGAGTCCTGGTATAAGCGGAATAACTGCAGAATTTTTCAAAGTCTTCTGGAAAAGATTATGCCATTTTGTTCTTAGATCAATAAATGCAGGATTTAATAATAAAGAACTTTCACTAACTCGGCATCAAGGTATTATAACCTGTATTCCCAAAAAAAATAAATCAAAGAATTTCCTTAAGAATTGGAGACCGTTAACTTTACTAGATGTTGTCTATAAGATAGCATCAGGAGCAATAGCAAACATGTTGAAACAAGTCTTAGACATAATAATCTGTAAAGATCAAACAGGATTTATAAAAGGAAGGTACATAGGAGAAAATACACGTTTAATATACAATCTGACAAATTACACAGAGCAAATTAATACCTGGTCTACTATTACTTATTGATTTTGAAAAAGCATTTGATTCTTTATCTTGGTCATTCATTCAAAAAGTATTGAAATTCTTAAACTTTGGCCCATCAATATGCACATAGATAGAGACTTTTTATAGTAACATTACTTCTTCAGATATTCAATGTGGATATATGTCAGAATCTTCCAGAATAGGACGTGGATGCCGCCAAGATGACCCTCTTTCACCTTACATTTTCATAATATGTGCTGAGTTTTTGGCTATTAAAATCAGACAAAACAGTAAGATAAAAGGCATAAAAATTCATAACACTGAGTTCAAAATCTCACAATATGCAGATGATATATCTATATTCTTAGATGAATCATCTGATACCCTAAACTGTACATCAATAGAACTGGACAAGTTTGCAAATGTATCAGGTCTTAAGATTCATTTTGATAAGACTCAAGTTGTATGGATTAGCTCGAAAAAGCATAGCACAAGCGCAATCAAAACTAAATGGAAACTTTCTTGGGGAAGCAATAAATTTAAAATTTCAGGAATAATCTTTAATGTTGACCTAAACCAGATGATAAAAGTGAAGGCCTTGGTGGCTCATTTGGATGCGCCGTCCGACTGGAGACCAGGAGGTCGCGCGTTCAACCCCCGCCGAGGTCGGCAACATTCTTTCGTGGAGATTGATCATGAAATATTTTCTACGGTCATTCTCTCCCTTCCGCTGATTCAAGAAGGGCAGTTGTCAGTTTCTGGCGAAAGAATGTGCACAATACTGGTTAACCGCTTAGAGGACTAAGCCTGCCCAGTAAACGTGTGGTTAGGTAAACTGACCGCGCTCGACATGACCCCATTGGGTTGACTGGGCCGTAAAAGCTCAACACAAACAAAGATGATAAAAGAAAACTATACAACTAAAATACAACAGTTAGAAAAATTAACTAACATATGGAGTAAAAGGTCAATGACACCCTTGGGAAAAATCACAGTAATCAAAACATTCATGATATCAATATTTAACCATTTATTTATAGCTCTTCCTAATCCAAATCAAGCAGTTGTAGACTACATTAATAACATTCTGTACAGCTTCTTGTGGAACAAAAAGCCAAGTAAAATCAAAACAACTAGTTACAAAACAATATTGTGAAGGCAGGTTAAAAATGCTAAATCTAAATGCTTTTATGGGAGCCCTGAAATTAACATGGATCAGGAGGCTCTTACTAAGTGACTGTAAATGGCAACATTTTATCAAATCAGAAATAGACATGAAAAAATTGGCTGCATGTAAGACTAAGTATATTGAAAAGATTATTAGTAAGGTACAAAACAAATTTTGGAAAGACGTGTTGCAGTCTTTCATAAATATTAACAAGGTATAGGATTCTAAACAGGAGCAAGTGCTAAAAAGTCCATTATTTTATAATGAAAATGTAAAAATAGGAGGGTCATATATTTATTACAGCTCATGGTTTCAAATTGGAATTAGATATATAAATAATTTAATTAAAGATAATTAATACCCTCGTATATCATGGAACTATTAGGGCAATAAAATCATATCTTAAAGTAATTACGGTCAACATAACCCATATAGAAAAATACCCTTTTATTCCTAGTCATGTTTCATCTTTAATACAACATAATGGATCAAAAGTAACATATGACATTTTAAATGAAAATAAAGAAGTTCCAACTGGTAAAACTTCCTGGAACAAGGTATACAGTTTTTATACGCCCGTTTGAAAAACGGGACGTATTATGTTACGGGGTATGGCGTCTGTCCGTCAGTCCGTCCGTAAACTTTTTCGTTTCTGGCTAACTCCTCCTACAGTATACATCCGATCAAGCTGAAACTTGGTATATAGTTAGACCATGATGTGGCGCAGTGCATATTGTTTCGAGGTTACAGTCCACCAAATGTTTGCAGAGTTCTGCCCCTTAGAAAATTTTTGTAAACTTTTCATTTCCGGTTAACTCCTCCGACATTTTACATCCAATCAAGCTGAAACTTCATATATAGTTAGACCATGATGTGGAGCAGCGCATATTGTTTCGAGGTTACAGTCCACCAAATATTAGCAGAGTTACACCCCTTTGAAAATTTCAGTAGACTTATCGTTTCCGGCTAACTCCTCCTACAATTTACATCTGATCAGGCTGAAACTTGGTATGTAGTTAGACCATGATGTGGCACAGTGCATATTGTTTAGCGATTACAGTCCACCAAATGTTTGCAGAGTTATGCCCCTTAGAAAATTTCTGTAAACTTTTCATTTCCAGTTAACTCCTCCTACATTTTACATCCAATCAAGATGAAACTTCATGTACAGTTAGACCATGATGTGGTGCAGTGCATATTGTTTCGAGGTTACAGTCCACCAAATACTAGCAGAGTTATGCCCCTTTGAAAATTTCAGTTGACTTTTCGTTTCCGGCTAACTACTCCTACAGTTTACATCCGATCAAGCTGAAATGTGATTTGTAGTTAGACCATGATGTGGAGCAGCGCATATTGTTTCAGGGTTACAGTCCACCAAATATTAGCAGAGTTATACCCCTTAGTATATTTCTATTAATTTTTCGTTTCTGGCTAAATCCTACAGTTTACATCCAATCAAGATGAAACTTCATGTACAGTTAGACCATGATGTGATGCAGTGCATATTGTTTCGCGGTTACAGTCCACCAAATATTAGCAGAGTAATGCCCCTTTGAAAATTTCAGTAAACTTTTCATTTCCCACTAAATCCTCCTACAGTTTACATCCTATCAAGCTGAAATTTTATTTGTAGTTAGACTATGATGTGGAGTAGCGCATATTGTTTCAAGGTTACAGTCCACCAAATATTAGCAAAGTTAAACCCCGTTGAAAATTTCTATTAATTTCTATTAATTTTTTTTTGAGATATGCCCCAATGAATTTTTTTTTTTTTTTTTTTTTTTTTTTTTTTTTGTAATTTCACTTACAGTTTATATCCGGAGCACTGAATTATACAGGGGCCAGTTTTTGTGCTACATCTTTTTACTTGCCATGGGCGTATAATGCCCCGCTTTGCGGAGCTCTTGTTCACAAGAAGACTGGAAACTGATATATAGCTTCCCTTTTACTATTACAAAATACCTAGCACTGGTTTGGTTTCAGGTCAGCATTAATCATAATATATTAGTCACTAATAAACTTCTTTATCAAATGAAACTGAGAAACAATGCAATATGTTCCTTCTGATGACAAAATAATGAAACTATAATACATTTGCTATGGCATTGTGAATGCACCAAACGGTTTATCAAAGAGTTACATGAATGGTTAAAGTCTTATGACTTGAATTACATTGTTACAGAGGAGTTTTTCATGTTTGGTAAACAGGGGAAACATGCTTATCCTAAAGCTATCAAGTTCATTATTTTTTATGCTAAATATTACATATATGTATCACGTTGCAAACAGCTATCTTTGTTTCTCAAGTCTTTTTAAAAAGCAACTGAAATTCGTGCATAAAGTGCACCAAAATATTGCGTCCAAAAATAATGTGTCTGATACATTTCAGAAAGAATGGAGTCAGTATCAGTTATTAATTAATGATATTATATAAATTAAAAAAAAAATCAAAACCACAGCTTTTAGAATACATTAGAATAAATGAACAAATATAACAACTAACTGTTACTGTGCAAGCAATGTCCCGACCTCACAAAACCCCACCCACCACCCTTCCCTGTTCCCCTTCCAATCCAACCCCCACCATACCCCAACCCCCACCCCTGAGTTGGAATGGTTGCCAGGCCAAAAATGGGAATCTAATATGTATTGTATACTGAAAGGAAAAAGAAACGCAGGGTAAATTTTATTCCTAAATTTCATTCAAGTTTGAAAAAGTTTGTTAAATATTTTACTATGATTACAAAATGGTACATGTATAGAACAAAAGTTCAAAATTTCATTGGTTTGTGATCAACAAGTCTGGAGTTATTGAAGTTCATTGGTAGCTACCCCCCAAATCTCGAAATCAAAATCAAACTGAAAATCAATATCGGGTGTGCCCCCCTCTTGCTGCCGTTGCTGCCCGAATTCTCCTTTGGATAGAGTTAACCAAAGCATTGACAGTTCGCATCGGGATGTTATTCCATTCATCGATCAACGCATTCCTTAGTTGTGCAAGAGTTGCGGGGAGATTTCGGCGCTTCCTAACCCTTCTGTCCAGCTCATCCCACATGTGCTCTATTGGGGTCAGATCAAGTCTGTAAGGTATAGGGTATAGGGATGAGATCTTGCGTCCTGTTGCAGTCCCGCTTGTGCAACAACGTAATCTGATTCTGCAGCAGGACAATGCCCGACCACATGTTGCCAGAGTTTGTCAGGATTTCCTGGCAAACAATAACATTGCACCACTAGCATGACCACCGTACAGTCCAGATTTGACCCCAATAGAGCACATGTTGGATGAGCTGGACAGAAGGGTTAGGAAGCGCCGAAATCCCCACGCAACTCTCGCACAACTAAGGAATGCGTTGATCGATGAATGGAATAACATCCCGATGCGAACTGTCAATGCTTTGGTTAACTCTATCCAAAGGAGAATTGGGGCAGCAACGCCAGCAAGAGGGGGGCACACCCGATATTGATTTTCAGTTTGATTTTGATTTCAAGATTTGGGGGGTAGCTACCAATGAACTTCAATAACTCGAGACTTGTTGATCACAAACCAATGAAATTTTGAACTTTTGTAATCATAGTAAAATATTTAACAAATTTTTTCAAACTTGAATGAAATTTAGGAATAAAATTTACCCTGCATTTCTTTTTCCTTTCAGTATATAAGGATAGCACTGTGATTACATCAGAATTCCTTGATATTTTGGAATACGGCCAAAGAACATATACAAACAATGACAAAAAATCTCAATATAATGCACAGAGATATATAGCTAATAAAAAAATTAAGTCAAACTTTGTATCTCTGAAGCTGATCATTGTATGGAGAGATACTGGTGTAAATACATCTAATAAAAATGCTTAGAAAATCTTTATTGAAACCTGAATATTTCCTTCTGTAACCTGCCATAAAATTATAGTGTGATTGATATATATATATATATATATATATATATATATATATATATATATATATATATATATTTTTTTTTTTTTTTTTTTTTACTTTTTTTGTGTAAGACAGGCTCCAGACTGTCAGAGAGTGAATATGAATATAAGTGTGGTGCACATATGAATATATGGGAAGAATGACGAAGTATGAAATGACTGGAGAACCTTTTGAGATTACCCGGATCCCAGAAGGTGTTTTGTAACGGGAAATTACAAATTAAAAAAAAAAAAAAAAAATTAATGAAATTTAGTTGGAGTTATGTCTTTTAGCAATTTTTGGCCATTTGTTGCTTTCATGTACATAACATAAGTTTAGAACTGTGTATGCTAATGTTTTGAAATTTCATATGTGGATTCCTCATGAAAAAATAGGTGACCCATATTTTTTTCTTATCCAAATTATCTACCATTTTAGAGTTATTGCCCTTTTAATAAAATAACATTGAAATATCGTTAGCAAGATATCTCAAAAAGTATTTGAGCTGAAGCCTTGATATTCGGTATACTGATTGAAATTAAGGAGGAGATCACCTTATTAAATTTTCAGCCAGTTGAAAGAAATTTTGTTGGAACTATGGCCCTTAGCAATTTTTGGCCATTTCATACTTTCTTGTGCATAGCGTAAGTTTAGAACCATGTATGCGAATGTTTTGAAATTTCTTATATGGATTCCTCATGAAAATATAGGTGACCCCTTTTGTTTTCTTATCCGAATTGTCACCCATTTTAGAGTTATTTCCCGTTTAATAAAATAACACTGAAATCTCGTATATTTGTACTGTTATTACCGTCATGGGCAAGCAGTGTTGGAGTCAAGCAGTGTTAGGCAGTGTTGGGGCATAGTGTTTTACAAACACCAGCTCTAGTTTTTGTCAACTTTTTCCACTTTTTTGACTTACCCGGTAATGTTTTTCAAGGTCCAATTAGTATTGGAATAGATACCATGTAGGCGCATCTCCTCCTAGAATTTTCTACCTATCATTTTGAAACTATGCATTTTAACTGCACAATACATTAACCTATAGATAATGTGCTATTCTATTCTGTATTTCAAACCTTCCACAGAAAAAACGACAGTTCAGTCGTCTTAAAGAGTCTTAATCCAGAAGGTCAGTTACCTGTGTGATGTCACTCTTCCTGCTCTTTTGATCACGTGTCAGTTTCTTTTCTGTGGAACAAAGAAAATAAACAGGAATTTTTACCGGATGATAAAAAATCTAAACTTCTTTCTTTTCTCTGGTCTATTTTCTTAGTTCCTGTTTTCTTATGTTCCTTTATCATTTCTTTCACTGAAGATTCTATTATTTTCATTAAATCGATTTTCAATATCTTGCTATTTTTTATCATGGATTTGAGTCATACATTTTCGTGACTCTTGTATTTATTGGCATTATGCTCGTATTCAGTTCTCAAGTCGTGCATAATTATTCTAATATTTATCTTGTTCTTTTTGTTCCAGGTTATCTGTTGACTTGATAACTGGACTAGTATTGGGATCTTGCAGACATACGACAACTTATTCTGCTAAAAGATTTACTATGGTGGAGCTGAATTAGTAAAGAAGTTGTCAACATTTTTGGGTTATACGATAACTCTTTACTGATGGGAGCACCACCCTGCAAGGCTATACTGCCAGGGGTAAGACCAATCTCGGTGGCGACTTATGGGTGTGGAGAGTACCCAGAGTATAAGTCACCAGTCAACCAGTCACTGGTGGACCAGTTACCAGTCAAACAGTCACTGGTCATTCTTCAATCAGCTGCACCAGTCAACCAGGCACCGGGCGACCAGACACCAGTCATCCCGAGAAATTTATCTCCGGTCAGCTAGGCACTGTGCTACCAGGCACCAGTCAACCAGGCACTGGGCAACCAGTCACCGGTCAACCAGTCACTGGTCAACCAGACACTGTGCAACCAGTCACCGGTCATCTGATACCAGACACCAGTCACCGGTCATCCAGGCACTGGTCATTATGCAGGATTACCAGGGATTGGATACCAGTCACTGGGCAACCAGTCACCAGGCATCATTCAATTCACCGGGCACCGGTCATTAAATAACAGTGATTGGTTTGAACTCCGGGAAGCCATTTATATCAAAGGAATTCTGTGCAGTCATTATTGAATGAGCCTCAGAATCCTAGATATTCTTAGTTATCGTTGAATCAGAACTATCAGTTATGAACAAACTTCTGAAGTCAATGAATAATAACAAAAGAGGATTACTGTTTGACGAAGTTGACAGAATTTAGTATTATCATTGAACATCGGACAATACTTACGATTATAGATCTGTTCCTCTTAAATACGTATCGAAAGAGGTCAACTCTCTTGATGGATCCCCACCCCATAAGGTTTTACTGCAAGGTGTGAGCTCCATATTTTTGTCCTATATAATATAAAGAAAAGATATAGTTGGGCATTTACTCATCTTCCTCTTCTTCTTCAGTTTCTTTGTTCTCTTTTGGCAGCAGCACAGAAACGAAGAAATTAATATATGTATCAGAAAAAAAGTATCTGATCTTTTTCTTCTTTTCTTTGAAATTTTTTATTATCATAAATGGTATCATAGATCAAAACAAAGGACAGTCTACGAAATAGATACCTGATCCTTCGATAATTGGACTATGAAATCTTATAAAATTTACTGAACATGTGTCTGAGATTTTTCAGAAGATCATGCTACCTATTAATTCTGTCAGGAATTGAACTATTTACGGGTCGCGTTAAACTTCCTTGTTAGATCTTTCCTATCTAATCGATAGAAATACTTCCAAGTATATCCAGAATTATAAGGGATAGACTTGGTTAAACATACACATCAGTAGTCAAAATTTGACTTCTAGTCTGTGTTATGCAAATAAATAATAAAGTTATTTTAATCAAATGTCCTCTCTAGATTCTGATGATTTACATAGAAAGTCTAGAAGAGGTAAATATCTATTTCATAGAATATGGGAAACAGCCAGCAATTTAGGCTATTAGTCCCATATGAATTTATTATGTTGACAATTATTAATACCTGTAACAAGAGTCCATGTCAGTCATGTCTTGTCTAGACTTTTAGAAAAGGTAAATAATTAATAAGAGATATTGATATATATTATGGCATTAATAAATTTGGTTTGTGCTTATTATTTGCCTTAACTAATTTAATCAGGATAATTTTATTCTAGAGGAGAAATGTTCCAGTTAATTCTATTCTCAGATCAAGAAGTTACAAATCTAATTGCGAAGTACAATAATGTAGATTTTGACTTCTCCTGAGAATAATAAATTAACATACTTGGCTACGGGAACATTTAGAAACCCATACAGCCAATAAAATTTCCAGACCTAAGCAAGCTTATAGTATAGGTCTACAATTAATCATAATCCTAAAGTCTGATACAAAAGGAAATTTCTATGATGAGTATTAATGCAACGAGAAGTTCTACCTCCTCTATTATTTATACCTGTAACAAGAGTCCATGTCAGTCATGTCTTGTCCAGACTCTTGAAGAAGGTAAATAATCAATCAAATATATTGATATATATTAAGGCATTAATAAATTCGATACATTCTTATTATTGCCTTAACTAAATAAGCTTTATTTCAAGAAGTTACAAAATCTAATTGCAAAGTTTAGATTTTGGCTTCTTCCAAGAATAACAAATTTGGCTACGGGACCATTTAGAAACCTATACAGCCGATGATAATTCAGGACCTAAACAGAGGTATTGTATTGTCCCTCAAAGATAACGTAACAATATCTGATGACGGATATTTCCAATTAAAATATAAGAAGACAACCAAGTCAGGGTGTAATCGATATTATTATAAGACTAGATTGTCTCAAAAAATTATAATGGATTTTCTTATACAACTAAGTTTTCCATAAAAGGAAGATAGCCCTTACGTTTGACTGTCAGATCTTCCTAGTTATCGTTGCACCAATTTCGGAATGTACCTTTCGTACATTTATACATATTATAAATGGATGTTGTTGGTACGAATTTACTTTAATGGGCCATTAAAGAATTATTTGACAATAATTGGAGATAATTGGAGATATTATTATGCGTTACGATAATACCTATCTTTATATTGTCATCAATCATACTAAGTTTAGAGTTGATTTCAATAGTTAGATTTTGACCTGTTCAAGGTTCATTTTATAGGTTTTTGAAATCTAGTTGATACATATATATGCCATTGAAGTACTTAAAGTATTCATACATACTATGGGAGTCCCCTTTTCTTTCTGAAATGCCATACAAGCCACGAAAATCGTTATAGTTCAGGAGGTTACAGTTATAAAGAAATTGGTCTTAAAACTACTCATCACGAACACATGCCTTTATAATTTTGACCTCCCCTTAAACCCCACTTTTATATAGTAAAACTGGGGTTTACAGGGTATACATTATTTTTTTTTCTTATTTCTGGTCAAAAACATTGACTATGGGTATTTGTAAGAACCGCCTCGGCGAGGCGGTTCTAACGAGTACCCACAATCTATGTTTGGAGCAGAAATATGAAAACTATCAGAGTTTTTTATCTGAAAATTTTCCGTTTTTGGAGGTAAATTTTTCTATATATTTGAATAGACCTGTTTCCGTAACGTTAAATGTTCAAGACTAATTTCTATATATATAACAATATGGATTGTTTATCATTGTATACAATCCTTAGAGTTATATTATATTTCTAACCAGTTTCTTTGGATAATCTAACCATCACGATAATGGATAATCTAACCATTCATCCATAAATTGGAACATTTTATAGGTTATTGATGAATTGATATCTCTTAAATTAAATTATCTATCCAGTTTGGATAATTTAGTTATGATAAATGATTTATCCATAACAGGTATATTCTATAACCATACATATATATTATAAATGATAATATCATAAAAAATATTCTCACTATTCCAGATATATACATGCAGAATAGTTAATTACGGCTCTGAATCTCTACTCTTTTGGTTATTAGAGATATTAAAATTAGTATTATTTCGACTCGATATGTATACTTTGTAAACTCTACTATGGTTAGTAGAAGTTTCGATAATAAACTCCCCAAGTCTCGTCTCATGAGAGAAGTTTTAAACATTAGCGGAGTCAGAATTTATTAATATCGTAGTTATGTCATAGAAGAAGGTTGATTCTGTAATGACTTCTCTTTCCGTCATGGTCAAACTATCGATATACCTTCAGATTTTGACAAAGAATGCTAATCAGAATTATCTAGGAATTAGGTCCATGATATATAATACTTACATCTGGTAATAAAATCGATTCTAGCCAGTTCTTTCTAACTTAATTAGATCTTTAATTGATATTGTAAGATCTTCTTTTAAAATTAGGAGGCTATTATACAGTTCGTTATGTTATCAGCCTTTCCTCTTATTAGAAATTTTAAGGCTGCCAAACTCTACGTGATGATGTTAGCAGTCTTTCCTTTTATTAACTTTTGCCAAGGATATGAAACGTTTCCTAAATATCCTCTGGTAAAAGTTTAGTGTTAAAAATTTCTTCACGTTGTCCATCTTCATGCTGAGAAGTAGACAGTCTTTTTCTAGTATCTATTGCCATGACTAAGATACGTTAACACAGTCAGCCTGGCAATAGATAAAATATATAAAATTATTAATCATATGTTCCCTATCCTTGATTGATAAACTGGGTATTCGGCAAGAATTAGATTAGTCCGTTTACCTAGATTATTATTATTCCTGTTTAGCTCAAAATGCAAAAGGGAATAAATCATGAACTGGTTATTGGCAACAGTCAGATCTGTCCTACTAACTAGATCCTAATTATTTCATATCAATAAATAGTTTAGACTATTTACTAATTATCATAATCATTACATTTCTAGGATTTATATTAAAATCTCAAGAGATGTAGATTATCTATAGGAAACTCGTCCGAGAAGACATTTCCTTATTAAATAATAAGCCTCTCAAAGATAGATAGCTATGCTTCTGGACATTTGTTTGATAAAGTTCGCCTCAAATGCATTATCAAACAGTAGTCTTGAAATTTGCCTTTTAAAATGCAGATCTTGAAGATTATGTCTCAAATACTCATTAATTCTTTTTGGGGACCAACTGTTGTTACCCAAAAAAGAAAAAGAAAGTTGGGGTGTGAGGGGAGGGGTCAGGAATTCAGGCCTCTGATGCTTGAGAAAACTGGCAGCTTCCAGAGTTCACCATTAACATATAAGACATTAACACCTTAAAGATATGTTATTAGCGAATCTAGATCATTCTACCGCTTGCATATAGAATAAAATGTATCTGATTCCTTAGAGTTTCCTGAGTTTTAATCTAGAGGTATAGGGATTCTATATATTATCTGTGTTAGAACTAGGAGAGCTCCTCCCTCCTAATCTGCAAATTCTAGCACATTGTCTATAGGTTAATGTATTGTGCAGTTAAAATGAATTTTTTAAAAGTAATTTTAAGTAGCAATAACCTATAAAGAGAATCCCTCCACCCCACCCCCACCCCCTGCATAGCTCAGTTATATTGAATTATCCTTCAAAGAAACTGACATGTGATCAAAAGAGCGGGAAGAGTGACATCACATAGGTAACTGCCTAAGGGACCTTCTGGATTAAGACTCTTTAAGACGACTGAACTGTCATTTTTTCTGTGGAAGGTTTGAAATACAGAATAGAATAGCAAATTATCTATAGGTTAAGTATTGCTAGTTAAAATATGTTTACTTTGAAAACTTCATATTTGTTCTACATGGTCTGAAGATGTGCGTGTGGTTTTGGGGTTTCCTGTTATATAGATTTAAAACTCACAGCCCTTTCCTAACAGTCATCATGTCGGGGGACGCTTGCCCGCAACAGACTTTTTTTTAGAGTAGACCCCTTTTCTGAAGGGAAGCAAAAACAATCTGAATTATTTTCCCTGAAAGCATATCCATTCCCCTTAATAGAAGTTTTTTTTGTTTGTTTCTTTACAGAAAGCAGTATTGGATTTGTAGAGTGGTGTCATAACCTGTTTATTGATAATCTCCTACCAGGAGCCTGCTATCAGAGAAGGAAGGGCAGTCTAGATCTGCTACATGTTATATACGACAGCCTTATCTATTGTCAGCACAGTCGACAGAGAAAGGGCTATACACCAGGTAAGACCCACGGGTGGTGTAAGATTCCAGTATGTGAGCCATTATATGGGTAAAACTGTCTGTTTGTTATAGAAGACTTGTAAGCAGGAAAGGTCTTCCTGAATCTGTACCACAGCTCATGATAAGGGTTTCTTTTTTCTTTTTTTTTTTTTTTTGATTAAAAAAAGTGTTAATATTTCTTATTTCTTCAGGACAAAATATATTGTGGGTACTCATTCCATGCTCCTCACATAGGTGTGTCTAAAGAGTACCCATTTAGAAGAGCCTTCTAATGAGTCTCCACAACATATTTTTGTGAGAAACATGTAAAATATTTCACTGGATACCTCTTTAATTAAGAACTCTGCACTGCTACTCATCATGCTGATCATTTATATGAAGTTTTATGAGAATCTAAAAAAAACTTTTCAGAAGGTCTAAAGTGCTAAGGGCAATGAAACAGTTTTGATGCCACACTGCTACTTATCATACTGGTAATTTCTTTAAAGTTTGATGAATAACTAACAATAATTGTAGAAGTAGTTTGCAAACTTGATTAGATGAACCAGCCAACTAACAGACTGACCAACAACCTTATTGAGACTTATTTTTGACTACACTTGATTTTAACTTCATAATACATTAACCTATGGATAATGTGCTATTCTTTTCTATACTTAAACCTTCCACTGAAAAATGGCTCGAGACTTAACCCAAAGGTCCTTAGAGGCATACCTGTATGACGTCACCTTTCCCGCTGTTTTGATCACATGCTCAGTTTCTTTTCTGTGGAACAAAGAAGTAAACCAGGATTTGTTTACTGGGTGAAAAAAAATCTAATTTTATTTCTTTTTCTCCGGAATATTTCTTATTGTCTGGTAGTCTTATGTTCCCTTATTATTCCTTTCATAGATGACTCTTTCACTTTTCAAATTTCACTTTTCCATCTTTTTATATTATTTGATCGTTGTCGATGTCATACATTTTTGCGACTTTTGATGCTGGCCGGTAGGGGTGATTGCGGTCATCTCAAAGCATTGTGGAATAATCATACTAATTGTCTTTATTGTTTTTCTTGTTAGCTCACCTGAGCTCTGCTCAGGATGAGCTATTGTGATCACTTTTCGTCCGTCGTCCGTCCGTCTGTCCGTGCGTCCATCCGTTAACATTTTCAAACAACTTCTCCCCTGAAGCCGCTGAGCCAATTTTGCTCAAATTTCATATGGAGCCTCCTTAGGGTGGGGGAACGAAAAATTGCTCAAATGGTCACGGTCCGTTGACCAAGATGGCCGCCACGCCCATATATGGTAAAAACCTTTAAAAATCTTCTTCTCCAGAACCGAGAATGCCTTGGGGCTGAATCTTTGCATATATCTTCGGGAACAGGAGGGCTACCAAAATTGCTAAAATAATGGTCTACATTGACATTTGACCTTTTTACGGTAAGGTCAATTTTGCTTCCTTATGCATTTGTATGGGAAAAAAGTTCAGAATTTCAAACAACTTCTCCTCTGGAGCCTCTGGGCCAATTTTGCTCAAATTTCATATGGAGCCTCCTTAGGTAGGGGGAACAAAAGGTTGTTAAAATGGTCACGGTTTGTTGACCAAGATGGCCGCCATGCCCATATATGGTAAAAACCTTTAAAAATCTTCTTCTCTAGAACCGAGGATGCTTTGGGGCTGAATGTTTGCATAAATCATCGGGGACAGGAGGTCTACCAAAGTTGCTAAAATAATGGTCATACATTGACATTTGACCTTTTTACGGCAAGGTCAAGTTTGCTTCCTTATGCATTTGTATGGGAAAAAACATTTAAAAATCTTATTCTCCAAAACCTAGGATGGCTTATGGCTAAAAAATCTTTGCATATATCATCTGGAACAGGCGGTCTACCAAAGTTGCTAAAATAATTGTCATACATTGACATTTAACCTTTTTATGGCGAGGTCAAGTTTGCTTCTGTATGCATTTTGTATGGGCCCCATACATTTGTATGGAAAAAATGTTGATAATTTCAAATGGCTTTTCCTCTGAAGCCTCCGGGCCAGTGTTGCTCAAATTTCATGCAGAGCCTCCATGGGCAGGAGAATGAAAGATTGCTAAAATGGGTATGGTCCGTTGATCAAAATGGCTGCCATGCCCATATATGGTAAAAACCTTTAAAAATCTTCTTCTCCATAACCAAATAAGCCCTGGGTCCTAATCTTTGCACAAATTATGGGGGACAGGAGATCTACCGAAATTGCTAAAATGATGGTTCTATGTTGACATTTGACCTTTTTACCTCCAAGGTCAAATTTGCTTCCCTATTTGTATGGGCCATATACGTTTATATTGAAAGTATCCAAGTGACTTGTAGATCAACAGTAGTTAAAATTATTCTGATTGGAAATCTAAGATGGCCATCATCAGGTTTATATTTATAATATTTCCCTGCCACTGTGCTGTTTACATGTATAAAATCATGATTCTTCAGAAACCACTTAGCCAATTTCCACCAAATTTCACATTGATCCTTCTGTTGAAATGTGATTGATAGTTTATTCAAATGTTCATGCTTCATTGACTGTCAGGCCCATATATTCTTCTTCAAAACTAAGAACTGCTCAAATGATGATATTTTCATTAGTTGTGATGATAGGATTGGAAAAATGTTGCATAACATCTGCATGTCTGCAGTGGTTATGTCACTCAGGTGAGCAAACCGTGGCCTGTGGGCCTCTTGTTCAAGATGTTCTAGGTGCCTGGTATACGAAGACTGCACTACATCTACATGGGATTTAGCAGATAAACAAAGATTGTACTGCTCTAGAAGTTCAACAATGACTAAGGCAAAACATCTTCAAAGAAGAAAACGAATGTCAGTTCGGATTTGTCCGAAGAATTTCTGCAAAGGATAATGGGATCATCACTCCACATGACTTTACTGTCGGGTAGGCCCCATAATTGTGGCAACTTTACGAATCTGCAACAAATGGGCATATCATTCACAGTAAAAGTCCACCAGGGACCGGTGACCGGGCACAAGGCAGTCATCTTCACCAGTCACCAGTCACCATCATTGAGAATTGAACACTAATCACCGAGCACCGGTCAATGAGTTGATCACCAGGCACCGGTCACCAGGCACCAGTCACCAGGCAGTTCATTTTTTCACTGGTCACCAGTCACCGGGCACCAATCACCAGGCACCAGGCACTGGGTACCAGGCATCAAACATAGGGCACTGAGTACCAGATAGCCCATTATAGACTCTGCTTGATCCTCGGAGCAGTCAGTTACAAATGAGCCTCTGAGCTCCATGAATAATCAAAGAGTATCACTGCCTTTGGAGCCAGATTTCAATACTATGTCTGACCCAAGTATTGTCATCGAACCTCCGACAAATACTTGGAAATCTTAATAGATCTGCTTCTCTTAAAAGATTTAGTGCGGGCCCCCATAGCCTAGTGGATAAGAGAGTTGACTCTTAATCCATTAGGTTTCTCACCGCTGTGGTTCGAGCCTCGCTCGGGTCATATGTGGGAAAGCCAAGTTCTGCTTACGGATGGTCAGGTGGTTTTTCTCCGGGTTCTCCGGTTTTCGCCCACCTTCGATGAACGATCGGCTCGATATAAGTGAAATATTCTTGAAAGGGCCGTAAAACCCAAATCAAAAAAAAAAAAAAAAAAAAAAAAATCTCTTAAAAGATTTAGTAGAAGAGATCAGCTTAAATCTAAACAAATCTAAACATAGAAAGAGGAGGAGATACAGTTCTTCATCTTCCTCTTCTTCTTCATCTTCTTTGTCTTTTCCTAAAAGAAGAAGAAGTCAAAGAAATGAAAACATTCTCATAAGAAAGGAAGACGCCGATTTCCTTCTTCTTCTGAATCTATTAAAGACTGGTTAGTATCAAAGATCAAGACATCCCTCTCCTCAGGTTGTTAATGTTCAAACTACCCCTCAACCTGATAGGGTTATAGAGGAACCACAGAATGTACAATTCGATAATTCTGTGCATCAGCCGTCAAAGGACTCAAGATCAGATTCCAAACAAGAAACCTGGTCCTTTGATAATGCTATTAATGAAGTCTTAATGAAGTCTTCAGATTACTACTGGAGGAGATGTGTCCTAGACCTTTAGAAGATCACACTCCCTACAAACCGCTTTCAGGAATTGAACTGCTTAAGGAGTCTCCTTCAACTCCTTCACCAGTTCTTCCTCAATCTAAATTGATAGAAATTACTACTAAGTATATCCAGAACAAATTACACATAGATAAATTTGGTCAAGGCTGGACATGTCCCCAACAGATTTTCAAATTGTTCCTATGAGATATTACAAGAATAAATCACAATATGTTCCTAATCAAAATATTCCCCCTCTAGATGCTGATGCTTTGCATGCAATTAGACATTTCAAGTAGGGGCAAATATTCTATACCAATCAAAAACATGGAAGTATGGAAAAAAAGAGCCTGTAATCTAGTGGCTGTTAATTCCCATGCTGATCTATTTTCTTCAGCAGCTTATCAGTGCCTTCAACAAGAGTATATGTCAGTCAGTACTTTGTCCAGACTCTTGGAAGCGATGGCCAAGTCCATCAAGCATACTTCATCTCATTTGTGTCCCCGACCGATACGTTCGGGGGATATAGCGATCAGCATAGCGTCCGTCCATCCGTAGACGCATCCTTGTTTGCTCCATAACTTCGATACCCTTGGACATATTTTTGTCACACCTGCTTGTAGCAGGGTGCGATATAGGCATCCGCTTTTCCGTCTGTCCGTCCGTCTGTCAACATTTATGTTGACGTTCGACATTTATGTCAAAGTTAGTATTCTAATCAACTACAAGACTAAACAACCATCAAACCTTGCATGAAACATCTCCCTGACCTCCTGACTTTGCGACATAGCGTCCGCTTTTCCGTTTGTCTGTCCGTTCATCCGTCCTTCTGTCAACATTTATGTCAAAGTTCGACATTTATGTCAAAGTTAGTATTCTAATCATCTACAAGACTAAACAACCATCAAACCTTGCATGAAACATCTCCCTGACCTCCTGACTTTGCGACATAGGTGCCCGCTTTTCCATTCGTCTGTCCGTTCGTCCGTCCGTCTGTCCGTCTGTTAACAGTTCTGTTATGTCGAAGTTTGACATTTATATTAAAGTTAGTATTCTAATCAACTACAAGACTAAACAACCATCAAACCTTGCATGAAACCTCTCCCTGACCTCCTGACTTTGCGACATAGGCATCCCCTTTTCCGTCTGTCTGTCCGTTTGTCCATCCGTCCATCTCAACATTTATCTTGAAGTTCGACATTTATGTCAAAGTTAGTATTCTAATCTACTACAATTCTACAACAACCATCATACCTTGCATGACACATCTCCCTGACCTCCTGACTTGGCAGGTACATTGACCCAGTGACCATGACCTATATTTTGCGCTCCAGTGACTTTGACACATTTTGCATCGACATTCGATATCTCCTCAACTATAAGGCCTACAACCATCAAACCTTGCAAAGTGCTTCTTCTCAATGTACTGACTTGGCAGATACCTTGACCCAGTGACCTTGACCTATATTTTGGCTGCAGTGACTGACATAATTTACGTCAACGTTCCAGATCTCCTCAAGTGTAAGACCTCTAGCCACCAAACCTTGCATAGTGCTTCTCCTAGATGTACTGACTCGGCAGGTATTTTGACCCGGTGACCATGACCTATATTTTGCGCTCCAGTGCCTTTTACACATTTTACGTTGACGTTCAATATCTCCTCAGCTATAAAGCCTACAACCACCAAACCTTGCATAGTGCTTCTCCTCAATGTACGGACTCCGCAGGTACCTTGACTGGGTGACCTTGACCTATATTTCGCGCTCCATTGACTTTTACATCTTTTACATCGCCCTTCCATATGTCCTCAACTGTAAGGCCTTCAACCACCAAACCTTATATAGTGCTTCTTCTCGATGTACTGACTCGCTCGAAGCACTGACTCGGCAGGTGCCGGCCTCGGTGGCTCAGTTGGATGCGCCGTCCGACTGGAGACCAGGAGGTCGCGGGTTCAACCCCCGCCGAGGTCGGCAACATTCTTTCGTGGAGATTGATCATGAAATATTTTCTACGGTCATTCTCTCCCTTCCACTAATTCAAGAAGGGCAGTTGTCAGTTTCTGGCGAAAGAATGTGCACAATACTGGTTAACCGCTTAGAGGACTAAGCCTGCCCAGTAAACGTGTGGTTAGGTAAACTGACCGCGCTCGACATGACCCCATTGGGTTGTTTGGGCCTTAAAACCTCAACACAAGCAAACAAGACTCGGCAGGTACCTTGACCTGGTGACCTTGACCTATATTTTGCACGCCAATGACTTTGACACATTTTACATTGATGTTCGGTATCTCCTCAAATATAAGACCTACAACCACTAAACCTTGCATAGTGCTTCACCTCATTGCACTGGCTTGGCAGGTACCTTGACCCGGTGACCTTGACCTATATTTCACACATTTTACGTTGATGTTTGATAACTCCTCAACTATAAGGCCTACAACCACCATATCTTGCATAGTGCTTCTCGTTGATGTACTGAATTAGCAGGTACCTTGACCCATGACCTTGACCTATATTTCACGCTCCAGTGACTTTTACACATTTTATGTCGATGTTCCATTATCATTGGGCTGTATAATATGAAAAGTCAGTGCTGAAGATATAGCCATTAGAGGGAATGGCACTGGCCTGGAATATATGTGCCCCACTAAGCACTTTGTCTACATTTTTTTCAACCCAGTTTTCCAACTAAGCACCGCTAAGAATGAAATAAACTTATTTAATAACCACGTTCTGATTGTGGCTCCTGTGACTTTTGCCCCAGCAGGTGCGATGATGCCTTCTGGGAATTCTTGTGATAATATGTGGTAGGAATATAGAGGAGGACCAGTAGGTGCGTCACATGCAAGAGAAACAACTCTCACGATCTTCTTTATGTAGTTATCTCCCCTGAAGCCGAAATCTTGTGCAGGCCATAACTCCCATACTGTTTGAGATAATTTGATAATATTTGGTAGGAATGAAGAGGAGGACTAGTAGGCATGTCCCATGCAAGAGAGATAACTCTCACTTTATTCGTTATGTAGTTATCTCCCCTTAAGCAGAAATATTGTAGCCTCATGCTTGTGCGCTCCATAACTTTGATAATCATAGACATACTTTGATAATGTATGGTAGGAATGTAGAGGAGGACCAGTAGTTATGTCACATACAAAAGAGACAACTCTCACTGTCTTCATTATATAGTTATCTCCCCTGAAGCCAAAATATTCTGCAGATTATAACTCCCATACTTTTTGAGATAATTTGATCATATTTGGTAGGGATGAAGAGGAGGACCAGTAGGCGTGGCCCATGCAAGAAAGACAACTCTTACTTTATTCGTTATCTCCCCTGAAGCAGAAATTGTACTCATCCTTGTGCGCTTCATAACTTTGATACCCTTAGACATATTTTGGTAATGTTTGGTAGGAATGAAAAGGAGGACCAGTAAGTGTGTTGCGTGCAAGAAAGTCAACTCTCACTGTCTTCCTTATATAGTTATCTCCCCTGAAGCCAAAATCTTGTGCAGGCCAGAACTCCCATACTGTTTGAGATAATTTGATAATATTTGGTAGGGATGAAGAGGAGGACCAGTAGGCGTGTTACATGTACGAGAGACAACTCACTTTATTCGTTGTGTAGTTATCTCCCCTGAAGTGGAAATCTTATGCAGCCCATAACTTTGATACCCTAAGACATATTTTGATAATGTTTGGTAGAAATGAAGAAGAGGACCAGTAGGTATTTTGCGTGCAAGAATGACAACTCTCATTGTCTTCGTTATATAGTTATCTCCCCTGAATCCAAAAATCTTGTGCAAGCCATAACTCCCATACTATTTGAGGTAATTTGATAATATTTGGTAGGGATGAGGAGGAGGACCAGTAGGCATGTCACGTGCAAGAGAGACAACTCACACTTTCTTCATTATGTAGTTGTTTCCCCTGAAGCAGAAAATTTGTGCAGGCCATAACTCCCATACTGTTTGAGATAATATGATAATATTTGGTAGAGATTAAGAGGAGGACCAGTAGGCATGTCACTTGCAAGAGAGACAACTCTCACTTTCTTCTTTGTTATGTAGTTATCTCCCATGAAGCCCAAATCTTGTTCACTCTATAACGTTGATACCCTAAGACATATTGTGATAGTGTTTTGTAGAAATGAAGAGGAGGACCAGTAGGCATGTCACATGCAAAAGAGACAACTCTCACTTTTTTTATTATGTAGTTACCTCCCCTGATGCCACAATCTTGTGCGCTCCATAACTTTGATACTCTTAGACATATTTTGATAATGTTTGGTAGAAATGAAGAGGAGGCATGTACCATGCAAAAGAAACAACTCTCACTTTCTTCCTGATGTTGTTATCTCCCTGAAGCCAAAATCTTGTGCAGGCCATTACTCCCATACTGTTTGAGAAAAATTATAATATTTGGTAGAGATGAAGAGGAGGACCAGTAGGGGTGTTGCATGCAAGAGAGACAACTCTCACTTTCTTCTCCATAATGTAGTTACCGCCCCTGAAGCCAGACTCTTGCGTTCCATAACTTTGATACCCTTAGACATTTAATAATTTTTGGTAGAGGCGTTGGTATCGAACAGTAGGTGTGTCACATGCAGGAGAGACAACCTCTGCTGTGGTTGTTTTCTAGTTACCTCCCCTGAATGCATTTCTAAGCTAAATCCTTGAGTATGTGGTTTGAAATATTTTGATAATATTTGGTAGAGGCATAGATAAGGACCAGTAGGCATATCATGTTCAAGAGTACTCTCACTTTCTCCATTATTATCTCTCCTGATGCCAAAATCTTGTGCAGGCCATAACTCCCACACTGTTTGAGATAACTTGATATTTTTTGGTAGGGACATATATCAGGTCATGAAGGTATGTAGCATGCAAAAAGGACAACTTTTACTCTGTTGATTTTTTATTCCCAATAAACATACAGCAAGTTCCTTTACCTTTACAAGGCATTTATTTTTTTGCTATTATTTCTGAATATGTACACTCACAAATTCAAAGTATCTGCAAATATTGTGTATCCTGTACAAATTATCACATCAGAAGTAATTATTAGATGAGTTTGACAAAATAAAAAAAAAAAACAAATAAAAGAACATGCAAAAATAAAATCATTCACAGTACACCTATTTTTGTTTTCACTTATTATTTTGGTCACATTTCATACCATCTTTGCATCTTTTTACTTTGCTCTTGTTCAATATATACATGATATAGATTGAAATACACTAAATTAAGAAATGGCGGTTCAGTCGGGGGATTTGCCATCTCCTCTGATGGCTGTTTTTTCTGTACCTAGTTGATTGGCTCATAAGAGATCTGATAAGCGTAGACTAACATCTCACACAATATACTGTCTCCACAAACAGTACAGAGTCTAGGATTTGTTCCAAAACTAAAAAAGTCAGATTTGAAACCAGCTCAGCAATTCACCTTTATAGGGATGGAATTTCTGACACAACAAAATCAGATCGTATGGAATCCCTACTCTTAACATTCAAACAATTTCTAACTCAGACTCAAGTTTGGGCATGAACTTTCCTTTCTCTTTTTGGCAAATTCAGTGCTGTAGCAGACTTAGTAGTTCTAGGCAGACTTCATTTATGCCCACTCCAAATGTGTCTGTTGTCAGTTTGGAGACCTCATATACTGGATCATCAAGTTTCAATCACCAGTATGATCCCATTTCATTTGAAATAGTGGAAGGACACCAGTCTCTTTGCTCAGGGAACATTCATCCACCCTCCAGATCCCAATGCATTCCTTTTTATGGATGCCAGTCATTATGGATGGGGAGCTCATCTTGAGCTGATTGGACTATCCTTTCATGGTGCTTGACGGAAGACCAATCCCAGCTCCATATCAATATTCTAGAAATAATGGCCATTCGTTTTGCACTGAAAAAGGCCATACAGTACATACTCCACTCTTGTGTTATGATATCCACTGACAATACAACAGTGGTCTCATATATCAACAAACAAAGAGGAACACATTCTCCCAGCCTATGCATAGAAGTATGGGAAATCCTTCATTGTTGCCAGGAACACGACATAATCCTCAGAATTTTTCACATCCCAGGGAAATTCAACATTCTTGCGGACTCTCTCGAGAGTAGACAAACTGCTGAATATAGAATGGTCCTTGGATCAAACAGTGGCAAATTGCACTTTTCAAATCCTCAGTTTTCTCAATGTGGATTTGTTTGTGACTTGATTCAGTCACATTGACTCGAAACGTGGTAGGAATGCATGGAAGGTGACTTGTAGATCAAAAATAGCTAAAATCGTTCTGATCAGAAATCCAAGATGCCCACCATAGCAGCCATCTTAAAAATCTTTTTTTTTTGCTTCTTCTCTTAAACTGAAAAGCCAGTTGTCTGGAAACTTGGTAGGAAGCATCGGGGTGACTTATTGGTCAAAAATAGCTAAAATCTTTCTTATTGGAAATCCAAGATGGCCACCATGGCGGCCATCTTAAATATCTATTTTTCGCTTCTTCTCCTAAACCGAAAGGCTTATTGACTTTAAACTTGGTAGGAAGCATCGGGGTGACTTACAGATAAAAAATAGCTAAAATCATCCCTATTGGAAATCCAAGATGGCCACCATGGCGGCAGTCTTGAAAATCTATTTTTTGCTTCTCCTGAAGCGAAAGACCAGTTGACTAGAAACTTGGTTGGAAGCATTGGGGTGACTTGCAGATCAAAAATAGCTAAAATCATTTTGATTGGAAATCCAAGATGGCCATCATCTTGAAAATCTATTTTTTTACATAGACTTATATAGGATGGTCCCATTCTAAGTATTGAAGCAGAAATAAGAAAAATGCCATAGATTATTATTACCCATGCCCATGACTTTAAGGTCTGGGAAACACCCTTTGAGTTTTGAACTTTTATGTTAAAATATTTAAAGAGCTCAATTTTTTTTAACAAAATGATGAATTTAGTTAATATTTGGTATGATGTTAGATATCAATCTAAAGTATCCAAATTCCCTTCCATTTGTTTGTTTATTCATTCATCCATCTGTTCATCAGCCTTCAAACGCCATAAGAGGGGCTGAGTTTCCATAAAAGTTAACATGCATACATTGCAACTTTTGCTTTAAAAGACTTCTCCTCTGACACTGCTGGACAGATTTTTCAATAATTTCACAAGCATATTCCTTGGGTGATCCTCTACCAAAATTGGCCGGTCTCAGTGGCTCAGTTGGATGCGCGTCTGACTGGAGATCAGGAGGTTGCGGGTTCGACCCCTGCTGGGTCGGCATCATTCTTTTGTGGAGATTTGATCATGAAATCTTTTCTATGGTCATTCTCTCCCTTTTGCAGGTTCAAGAAGGGCAGTTGTCAGTTTCTGGCGAAAGAATGTGCACAATACTGGTTAACCGTTTAGAGGACTAAACCTGCCCAGTAAATATGTGGTTAGGTAAACTGACCGTGCATGACAAGACCCCATTTGGTTGACTGGGCTGTAAAACCTCAACACAAACAAAATCTACCAAAATTGTTCAAACCGTCCTGCTCTGCTGAACAAGGTTGCTGCCAGAGCTAAAAATAAAAGAAAAAAACTAAGGCACCATGGGATCTTGCTTCTGTCACGCACCCATCCCCCATTCCCCCAGGCTTATAATACTGTACAAGCCAACATGCTTTTATCTGTGCCAAGCAGCATCACATTCCTGCCAAGGCCTGTATAACACAGTTCTTAAACCTCCAGCCTATTGTCTAAAAACATTCATTTTCAACAAATTTTAAACATACATAGTCCTATGAAGAGAAACCATAGTCTTTTAGAATATACTAGAGACAATGAGCGAATTAGAGCCCTCTGTGCCCTCTTATTCCCAATCAGATCATTAAAGTTTTACATTAAGATGACTAGTTCTTAATGTCAGAATAGAACTAGTCTCTTTTTACCAATTAAATGCAATCATGACATCTCTTAGACTTCAGTCTGGAGATGGGTAGCTTATACGATTAAGCTTGCCTATAGGAAACTCACCCAAAGAGACATTTCCTTCTTAAAAATTAAGGTTCTCTGTTAGGGCGCTATCTTCTTCCTGGGCATTCTTTGATAAGTTTCTGCTCATTGACATTCTCAAAGCAGCAGTCTGGAATCAATCTTCTACTTTTGTAAAATTCTACTTGAGGGATATGTATCAGCAAATTACTAATTTGCATCGCTTGGGCCCAGTAGTTGTGGCTCAAAAAGTGGTGGAGTGGGGGGTGGGGGGAGCAGGAAAGTCAAACCTTGGATGCTTAAGAAGACTGGCAGCCTCCAGGGTCAACTATACATATGATTAAGGTAATTAATATCTTATAGATATGTTATTAGTGAATCTAGATCAGTCTTAAGAAATATCATAGATTGCATCTGATTCCACAGAGTTTTTCTTAGTCTTAAAATAGAAGTTAAGGGAATCTATATATAATTGTGTTAGAATAAGGGAGTACCTCTCGCCTTTCCTACAAATTCAAGCATATTATCCATAGGTTAATGTATTATGAAGTTAAAATGAAGTTTTTATAGTAAAACATATTTTAACAAATAATACTTAACCTATGGATAAGAGATTGCCCTCCTTCCTCCCTGCTTCGTTCAGATATATTGTTTTATGCTACAAAGAAACTGAACACATAATAAAGACAGCAGGAAAGGTACCGTCATACAAGTATGCCTCAAGGGACCTTCTGGATTAAGACTCGAGCCATTTTACTGTGGTAGGTTTAAGCATAGAACAAAATAGCATATTATCCATAGGTCAAGTATTACTTGTTAAAATATGTTTTACAATAAAAACTTCATTTTTGAATATATTGAATAAGTTGTGGTTTAACACCTAAGTCAGATATTTTCATGTAGAGAAAGTGCCTCCAGATTTGTGGGACTTTTACCCAACCTGCTGGTTCTTCATAAATTCAGGTCCTGCTTTAAGTTATTTACTTACTAGCATCTCTGCCTCAGAGGCGCCAGGCAGCCCATCAGTTTCGCCCACCCCGATGGGCGGAGTCTGTGATTTCTCAATACCCAATAATAAGTGTATGCCAGTAATGGGCACCCGGCGTGACAATACACAGTCATTCACATACCTGAGAAGCATACTTCTTCAGGAATTTTCTGGAGAACTTTAAACAAGTTTCTATCTTTCAATCTTTGTTGCTTTTTTTTTTTTTTTTTTTTTTTTTGCAAGCCTACACATTACGATTTGGAAAATACAGCCAAAAACACTTCACAAAAAAAAAACCCCCAGAAACATTCAGCGATTGGTGGCCGATTTAAGGTGGCCACATTTAATTCCATATTTCAGATAAAAATGCAAGTCTATACTTCATTACTCTAGACAATTTGCCGAATTGTAATTGAAAAAAGATATAATAACTTCAGGGCTCACAATTTATTTTGCATTACAACAAGAGTTACTTGCTGTCAATAGAATAGAATACAATTTTTCCTCCAACTTTAGTACCACCTTAATATGACTTGAATATTGTTGAAAGAGACATAAAACACAAAATCATTCATTATGTGGTCTACAAACTTATATGGTAGCTGTAACATATGAATGCTTTCTTATTTGTTTGACTTTGATTTATTATCAGGACAGATTCCAGGTTACGTTGGAATTTAGAAGAAAAAACATCTTGTTTTTCTGTGCACAGTAATGTTCTAGAGACTAATGGTTCTTAAACAAACCCCAGAACATGTTTTCATGGAAAAATAAGAAAACTGGTCAGATCAAAACCTGCTTTTCAGGAGCTCTGACTACTCTGTTTACCCTAAATTCAATATTTACCCTAAGTATTCGGACAGACAGGCCTGAGCAGACAGTAACTATCCAGATCATATGCAAAAAAAAAAAAAAATAGTATCTGATCAGTCTACACTATTTGCCACTCATCTAGTTTTTTAGACACATCATCAGGCAATAAAATGGACTTTTTCAAATTTTAAGATAAGTATAGAAAGAAGTTTTAAAGTGTCTGGATATTAGGGTAAATATGGTACTTTTGAGTAAAACATTATTGATTCAGTAGCAATTGTTTAGGGTTCTGCACTGTTCTCCATTCAGTCAACATTTAGACACACCTCAGGTAGTGAAACAGACTTGTTAACTTGTAAGGATAAGAGTGTTGTGGAGTTAACGAGCCTAAATACAGTTGGCACTCTTTATCTCAACACTGATAACTCAAACTACTACTTAAGTCAAACCAATTTTTGCATAATGTATGCTTAGTTTTGCTTTATATTCTTAACATTTCAACTTCTGTTATCTCAAACTACTGTTATCTCGGACTGAAAATTCTGGTTGCTTGGAGTTTAAGATAATGAGAGTACACTCTTTATGGTAAATAAAGGACATGTATTTTCAGAAAGTGCAGGAAAACTGATTGATTTTGCCAAAAGTTCGGGATACTGGGATTTCTTCAGAGATGATAATACAAAGTGTCTTGTAATGTGCCTGTTAGATGGTGCTGATGAGGTAAGTACCACGAAAGATCAAGAAAGGTGGCTGTTAGATGGAGCTGATGAGGTAAGTACAGGGAAAGATCAAGGAAGATGGACCTGATGAGGTAAGTACAGGGAAAGGTCAAAGAAGGTGACTGTTAGATGGACATGATGAGGTAAGTACATGGAAAGGTCAAAGAAGGTGACTGTTAGATGGGCCTGATGAGATAAGTACATGGAAAGGCCAAAGAAGGTGACTGTTAGATGGACCTGATGAGGTAAGTACATGGAAAGGTCAAAGAAGGTGACTGTTAGATGGACCTGATGAGGTAAGTACATGGAAAGGTCAAAGAAGGTGACTGTTAGATGGACCTGATGAGGTAAGTACATGGAAAGGTCAAAGAAGGTGACTGTTAGATGGACCTGATGAGATAAGTACATGGAAAGGTCAAAGAAGGTGACTGTTAGATGGACCTGATGAGATAAGTACATGGAAAGGTCAAAGAAGGTGACTGTTAGATGGACCTGATGAGGTAAATACATGGAAAGGTCAAAGAAGGTGACTGTTAGATGGACCTGATGAGGTAAGTACATGGAAAGGTCAAACAAGGTGACTGTTAGATGGACCTGATGAGGTAAGTACATGGAAAGGTCAAAGAAGGTGGCTGTGAGATGGACCTGATGAGGTAAGTACATGTACATGGAAAGGTCAAAGAAGGTGGCTGTGAGATGGAACTGATGAGGTAAGTACAGGAAAAGATCAACGAACGTGGCTGTTAGATGGACCTCATGAGGTAAGTACAGGGAAAGGTCAAAGAAGATGGTTGTTAGATGATGAGGTAGGCACAGGGAAAGAACCAAGGAAGGTGTCTGTTAGATGGACATGATAAGGTTAATACAGGGAAAGATCAAGGAAGGTGACTGTTAAATGTAGCTGATGAGGTAAGTACATGGAGAATCAAGGCATGTGTCTTGGAGCTGATGAGAAGTACATGGAAAGATCAAAGAAGGTGGCTGTAATATTGAGCTGATGAAGATCAGGGAAAGATCAAGGAAGGTGGCTGTTAGACAGAGCTGACTAGGTTAGTACATGGAAAGATCAAGGAGGTGGCTGTTAGATGAACCTGATGAGGTAATTGCAGGGAAGGATCAAGGAATGTGGCTGTTAGATGGAGCTGATGAGGTAAGTTTAGGGAAAGCTCAATGAAGGTGGCCTTAGATGGCCCTGATGAGGTAACTGGAGTGGAAGATCAAGGAAGTTTGCCGTTAGATGGAGCTGATGAGGAAAGTACAGGAAAAGATCAAGAAGGTGGCTGTTTGATGGAGCTGATGAGGTAAGTACAGGAAACGATCAGGGAGGGTGGCTTTAAATAGAGCTGATGAGGTAAGTACAGGGAAAGATCAAGGAAGTTGGCTGTTAGATGGAGCTGATGAAGTAAGTACAGGGATAGACCAAGGAAGGTGGCTTGTTGATAGAACAGATGAGGTAATGATGATTTAAGTACAGGGAAAGATCAAGGAAGGTGTCTGTTAGATGGACCTGATAAGTAAAGGGAAAGATCATGGAAGGTGGCTGTTAGATGGAGCTGGTGAGGTAAGTACAGGAAAAGATCAAGAAAGATGGCGGTTAGATGGAGCTGATGAGGTAAGTACAGGGAAAGACCAATGAAGGTGGCTGTTAGATGGAGCTGATGAGGGAGGTACAGGAAAAGATCACGGAAGATGTCTATTAGATGGACCTGATGGGGAAGGACAGGGAAAGGCCAAGCACTGTGGCTGTTAGATGGAGCTGATGAGGTAAGTATAGGGAAAGACCAAGGAAGATGTTAGATGGACCTGATGAGGTAAGTAAAGGGAAAGACCAAGGAATGTGTCTCTTAGATGGAGCTGATGAGGTAAGTACAAGGTGTTAGGCCCAAGGGTGGCCAAGACGCACCAAGGGTGACAGAGCTCTAGCTTGGGCAATGCCTAACTGTGTCAGTACACAGAGACTCTAACAATGTTAGAATTTTTTACAATCTTATTTTAACAGATACTATTTACAACAGATAATCACAATCACATACAGTACAAAAGACAACTGCAATTCTCTTCGCATTGGCTGCGGCAAAGAACACAGCACGATAGGAGACTATACAGGTCTATAACTTGATTAACTTGGCTTGGTTAATCAAAATGTTTTAATAACCAGTATAATCCCAACAGTGAACTTCACCATGCTGTTGTGAAGAGAATGCCCTTCCTCCTTCTATATTTCACATATAATTTTTTGGGCTCTTTTCGCAAGTCACAATACTCTTTTTTTTTTATCACGGAATCCCTAATCGACTTGCATGAGATCTGTATAGGTTCTAGCAGCTGAAGCTTCTACACCATTTATGTTTCCTATTGCGATCGCTTGTGATGTATAATTTAACTCACAGCACTGTGGCTGTACTTAGGAAGTTTAAACTTTATATTTTATTTCTATGTGGTTGGTTCTTAAATGTTTACTGCCTCCTTCTAACTCCTTAGAGGATATTGCTAGTAATAATGTCCATGACGTTATTTCCCCTACTACATTCGGGTCGTTGCCAGGGGAACCACCTTTGATGGGCTATCTATAACAAAACAATAAACCTAATAACTATACAATTCTACAGTAATACAAGATGAAGCTTGCTGTTATGATTCTATACTTTTATTCTACAATGATAAGGTACATCACCTGGTAAAGTGTGTGACGTCATTGATGTCACGGCTGAATCCCCAACGTCATGATTCATCTGTCACTGAAGTCATCCTTGACCTACTTCCCTATTGTCAACATCAATGTCATCCAAAGTGAGGGTCCGCTAACTGTCCGCAACGTCCCCTGCCCAACGTCATATGCAAATGCCATTTTAATTAACACATCTCCATATTAATCATAATGCCCGCATAACAAACAGGGCTATAACATTAGAAATGTTGACACCCTATTTGTAATCAAGACACTCCCTATTTTCTGGCTGTACAAGAAATTATCAATAAATCAAATGCTGAAATATGATCTAAGGGATAGCAGTATTGGATCAACTCCCAACTCTAATAACTCTGCACCCAGATTTTACTTCAGCAGATGATGAATCTGAACATCAAAATTTTATAAGACTAGCAGCAGACAACATTTCGTCTGCATCTAATATTATTTCTACTTTAATTAATTATAATACAAAATTATGTACATTTGTGTGTGTCCTGTGATACATAAAAGCGTATGTCTGTGGTGCTAGAATGCCTGTATATTCGTGCATATGTCTGCAAACTTCTAATATTTATTGGCTGGCGTGATTCCCTGTGGTGGTGCACTTGCTATACATCGGCAAGTCCGATTCTGCTCTGTTCTCATTCCTACTAACTACACTTTGTGCCTGCTAGAAAGAGACCCTATTCAGACTGCACATGGCCTGCCCAGCCTACTCAGCACTCTAGCAAACTGGAGAAACTCCGATCAGATTGCACAACCCAGCGCAGCCTGTTCAGTACTCCCGAAATAACTCGGGGTAACATATGCAGTATTTGGTCAAACTGCCCACAGTATGCAATTAATAATTTGTAGGTTTCCATTTCAGTCTTAAACAGGTTTCTGCCTTTTCGGAATTTGCACAGAAAACTCGCAAACAATTTAATTTGAAATGATCCCACTGAGATTTCCCTTCATACTCTCATAGGTTGTCTGATTGCCCTCTCAATAAAACATTTTTGGTGGGCGTATATATAGTAAGGCTATACCCGTGCATCATGCTTCATTGCATGGCAAAAAGGGACCATAGATGAGTGAAAAACCAAAGGATATGGTCAGCCGGCACTGCAGCCTGCTCTGTGTTATAGCACAAAGAAAGACCAAGGAAGGTGGCTTTTAGATGGAGCAAATGAAGAAAGTACAAGAAAAGACATAGGAAGGTGTCTCTTAGATGGAGCTGATGAGTTAAGTACAGGGAAAGATCAAGGAAGGTGGCTGTTGGATGGAGCTGATGAGGTAAGTACAGGGAAAGATCAAGGATGATGGCTCTTAGATAGAGTTGATGAGATAAGTACAGGAAAGATCAAAGAAGATGGCTGATAGATGGAGCTGATAAAATAAGTACAGGGAAAGATTAAGGAAGGTGGCTTTTAGATAGAGTTGATGGGGTAAGTACAAGGAAAGCTCAAGGAAGATGGCTATTAGATGGAACTAATGAGGTAAGTAGAGGGAAAGATCAAAGAAGATGGCTGTAAGATTGAGCTGATGAGGTATGTACAGGGTTAGACCAAGGAAGGTGTCTGTAAGATGGAGCTGATGAAGTAAGAAGAGGGAAGGAAGGTGGCTGTTAGATGCAGCTAATAAGGTTAGTACAGGGAAATATCAAGGAAGGTGGCTGTTAGATGGAGCTGATGAGGTAAGTACAGGGAAAGATCAAGGTATGTGGCTGTTAGATGGAGCTGATGAGGTAAGTACAGGAAAGATGAAGGTGGCTGTTAGATGGAGCTGATGAGGTAAGTACATGGAAAGATCAAGGATGGTGGCTCTTAGATAGAGCTGATGAGGTAAATATAGGAAAGACCAAGGAAGGTGGCTGTTAGATGGAGGTGATGAGGTAAGTACAGAAAAAGAACAAGGAAAGTGGCTGTTAGATGGAACCGATGAGGTAAGTACAGGTAAAGATCAAAGATGGTGGTACAAGGAAAGATCAAGAAAGTTGGCTGTTAGATGATGCTCATGAGGTAAGTACAGGGAAAGATCAAAGATGGTGACTGTGACTGTGAGATACAGCTGATGAGGTAAGTACAAGAAAAGGTCAAATAATGTGGCACTGATGAGGTAATAGCAAGGGAAGATCAAGGAAGGTGGCTGTTAGATGAAGCTGATGAGGTAAGTACAGGGATGGACCAAGGAAGGTGGTTGCTAGATGGAGCTGATGAGGTAAGTACAGAGATAGATCAAGGACTGTGGCTGTTTGATGGAGTTGATGTGGTAAGTACAGAGAAAGATCAAAGAAGGTGTCAGATGGAGCTGAAGAGATAAGTTCTGTGAAAGGTGGCTGTTAGATGGAGATGAGGTGGTAAGTACAAGGAAATATCAAGAAAGGTAGCTGTAAGATGGAAGTACAGGGAAAGATCAAGGAAGGTGGCTTTTAGATGGAGCTGATGAGATAAGTACAGGGAAAGATCAAGGAAGGTGGCTGTTAGATGAATCTGATAAGTAACATACAGGGAAATATCAAGGAAGGTAGCTGTAAGATGGACCTGATGGGGTAAGTACAGGGAAAGATCAAGGAAGGTTGCTGTTATATGGAGCTGATGAGGCAAGTATAGGGAAAGATCAAGGAAGGTGGCTGTTTGATGGACCTGATTAGGAAAGTGCAGGGAAAGATCAAGGAAGGTGGCTGTTAATGGAGCTGATAAGGTAAGTACAGGGAAAGATAAAGGAAGATGACTATTAGTTACAGCTTATGAGGAAAGTACCAGGAAAGATCAAGAGAGGTGTCTCTTAGATGGAGCTGATGAGGCAAGTACGGTAATAGATCAAGGAAGATGGTTGTAAGATGGAGCTGATGAGGTAAGTACAGGGAAAGATCATGGAAGGTGGCTGTTAGATGGAGCTGATGAGGTAAGTACAGGGAAAGACCAAAGACGGTGGCTGTTTGAGGGAGCTGATAAGTTCAGGGAAAGATCAAGGAAGGCGACTGTTAGATAGAGCTTATGAGGTAAGAGCTGGCCTGGTGGCTCAGTTGGATGCGCGTCTGACTGGAGACCAGAAGGTCGCGGGTTTGACCCCCGCCAAGGTCGACAACATTCTTTCGTGGAGATTGATCATGAAATAATTTCTACAGTCATTTTCTCCCTTCTGCTGATTCAAGAAGGGCAGTTGTCAGTTTCTAGCGAAAGAATGTGCACAATACCAGTTAACCGCTCAGAGGACTAAGTCTGCCCAGTAAACCTGTGGTTAGGTAAACTGACAGAGCTAGACATGATCCCATTGGGTTGACTGGGCCGTAAAACCTCAACACAAACACCAGGAAAGTACCAGGAAAGACCAAAGTGGGTCTCTCTTAGAAGGAACTGATGGTGCAAGTACAGATTAAGATGATGGCTCTTAAATAGAGCTGATGAGGTAAGTACAAGGAAAGATCAAGGAATATGTTTGTTAGATGAAGGTGATGAGCTAAGTATAGGGAAAGATCAAGAATGTTGACTCTTAGATAGAGCTGATGTGGTAAGTACAAAGCAAGATCAAAGAAGCTGTCTCTTAAGTAAGTACAAGGAAAGATCAAGGAAGGTGGCTGTTAGACAGAACTGATGAGGTAAATACAGCGTAAGATAAAAGAAGGTGTCTCTTAGATGGAGCTGATGAGTTAAATACAGGGAAAGATCAACGAAGGTGTCTGTTAGATGGAAGCGATGAAGTAAGTACAGGGAAAGATCAAGAAAGTTGTCTGTTAGATTGACCTGATAAGAAAAGTACAGGGAAAGATAAAGGGACGTGGCAGTTAGATTACAAGGAAAGGCCAAGGAAGGTGTCTCTTACATGGAGCTGATGAGGTAAGTACAGGGAACGATCAAGGAATGTGGCTGTTAGATGGAGCTGATGAGGTAAGTACAGGAAAAGATCAAGGAAAGGTGGCTGTTAGATAGAGCTGATGAGGTAAGTACAGGGAGGGAGAGCAAGGAAGGTGGCTGTAAGATAGTGCTGATGAGGTAAGTACAGGGGAAGGTGTCTCTTAGATGGAGCTGATGAGGTCAAAAACAGGAAAAGACCAAGGAAGGTCAAAAACAGGAAAAAGACCAAGGTAAGTGTCTTTTAGTTGATGCTGAGGTACAGGGAAAGACCAAGTAAGATGGCTGTTAGATTAGGCTGATGAGGTAAGTACAGGATAAGATCAAGGATGGTGGCTGTTAGATGGAGCTGATGAAGTAGGTACAGGGAAAGGTGGCTGTTAGATGGAGCTGATGAGGTAACTACAGGGGAGAGCAAGGAAGGTGGCTGTTAGATACAGCTGATGAGGAAATTACAGAGAAAGATCAAGGAAGGTGTCTCTTAGATGGAGCTGATGAGGTAAAAACAAGGAAAGATCAAGGCCAGTGTCTCATAGACACTGATCAGGTAAGTACGTGGAAAGATCAAGGAAGGCTTGTCTTACATGGACCTGATAAGGTAAATACAGGGAAAGACCAAGGAAGGTGCCTCTTAGATGGTGCTGAGGTACAGGGAAAGACCAAGGAAGATGGCTGTTAGATGGAGCTGATGAGTTAAGTACAGTTTAAGATCAAGGAAGGTGTCTCTTAGATGGTGCTGATGAGTTAAGTACAGGGAAAGGTCAAGGAAGGTAGCTGTCAGATAGAGCTGATTTGGTAAGTATGGGGAAAGATAAAGGAATGTGTCTGTCAGATGGAGCTGATGAGGTAAGTTCAGGAAAAGAGGTAAAGACAGGGAATGACCAAAGAAGGTGTCTGTTAGATGAAGCTGATGAGTTAAGTACAGGTAAAGATCAAGGAAGGTTTCTCTTAGATGCACTTGATGAGAAAAGTACAGGGAAAGTTCAAAGAAGGGGTCTGTTAGATGGAGCTGATGAGGTAAGTACAGGGAAAGACCAAGGAAGGTGGCTGTTAGATGGAGCTGATGAGGTAAGGACAGGGAAAGATTTGTAAGGTGGCTGTTAGATGAAGCTGATGAGGTAAGTACAGGGAAAAATCAAGGAAGGTGGCTTTTTGAATGAGCTGATGAGGTAAGTACAGGGAAAAATCAAGGAATGTGGCTGTTATATGGAGCTGATGACATAAGTACAGTGAAAGATTGCTCTTAGATGAAGCTGATAAAGTAAGTACAAGGAAGGACCAAGGAATGTGGCTTTTAGAATGAGCTGATGAGGTAAGTACAAGGAAAGACCAAGGAATGTGGCTGTTGGATGGAGCTGATGCAGTAAGTACAGGGAAGGATGGCTCTTAGATGGAGCTGATAAGGTAATTACAAGGAAGGACCAAGGAATGTGGCTGTTTGATGGAGTTGATGAGGTAAGTACAAGGAAAGAAAAAGGAATGTGGCCGTTAGATGGAGCTGATGACGTAAGTACAGTGAAAGATGGCTCTAGATGGAGCTGATAAGGTAATATAACCTGCCTGCTTGGGATGCATGCATGTCACATAGTCCCATTACAAAAACACGCCTATTCAAATATGTTAAATTTAACCACCAAAAACTGAAAGTTCAGATAAAAATTCTGATATTTTTCATATTCCTGCTCAAAACATAGATTGTGGGTCTCGTTAGAACCGCCTTGCTGTTCTAATGAGTACCCACAATCTATGTTTTTGAGCAGAAATAAGAAAAACAATGTATACCCCTGTAAACCCCAGTTTTACTATATAAAAGTGGGGTTTAAGGAGGTCAAAATTATATAGGTATGTTTTCGTGATGACCCTCTTTAAAACTGTTCAACTTAGTTTAAAATATCTGCCTGAGCCGACATTAAAGTTGTTTACATTCTCTGAGGAATCAGCTTCTCACAGAGAGAAGCCTTGGAACTGTGAACAGATTCCATATAGAAAGACCTACTTTTCTGATTCAATGGCATATTTACCTATCAGGGACAGTGAGACGCCAGATTAGAAATTGTGTCCACGTAAATATATTTGGAAATCATTCTGAAACTGTTAAGTTTCTGAAGTTGTTCATCGCCCCCATCTTGAAAGGGGATTACCCTATACAAGTATTGATTTTACAGAAATGATTCCAAGGAACTTACTAATCCAGTGTAACAGAAACTTTAGAGATAATCCTTAGTGGAAATTCATCTTAACTGTCCTTTAGATGTTTAGTTTTAAGAGCATGGAAACTATTTTTATTTTCGGTTGTACACGTAACAAATGTCATCTGTAGGCATGTCCCAAGTCTGCTCGTTTCGATATTTCTCACTCAAATTATTTCATTCCTAGAAAGCATTCTTTATGAAGTTTTGCTTCAGTGTGTTCGTCATATATGTTTAAGTGGGCCAAGCATCGCATGACATTTTTCTTTAAGGAATTGTGGAATTATTTACAGAGACCTGAATTCCTGACATTTCGCATGTTGGGCATTTCCAGTCTGGACAGGATATCTGTTCCGGAATCTGATTGGCTGAATGGAATTCCGGACCGGAATCCGGTGCTCGGATTGGTTAGTTGTGATCATGTGATGCTTGACCAGAAGCTATGAATATGGGAGCGCAGCAGCATTTTGTAGTCTCAGAAACAGTCTCATCTTGTCATCTGCCAGACTCAGTTCAGGGGTGCGACCGTGACCCTGTCACGACTTCAGACCGTTAACCTGTTGGCTTGAGGAATTCTAAGTTCCACATCATGTTAGTAGAGTATAAGTCTGCTTTTGACTATTCAACTTAACTTTTTCTGAGGTGCCCTGCTCACCATTTTCCTAGTGCTTTGGTGCTTAGGCAGAGAATTGTGCTCCCGCATTTATAGGCCCTACTTGGCGCTTGGTCTAGTTGAGCGCTACTTGTATTTATGTGTAACAATTGATAAGCAGAGTGCTCGGTGCTGTAGGCCCTATGCAGGGGACAACCACGAGTAATTAAATTTGGAGCACGAGAAATTGTCTATTATTTTTGTTGTGTGTTAGTTGTCGTTGGCATCCTGAAGTCGTGTAAGCAGAGGTAGCTTACAGTAATTACAAGGAAGGACCAAGGAATGTGGCTGTTAGATGGAGCTGATGTAAGTACAAGGAAAAACCAAGGAAGGTGGCTGTTAGATGGAGCTGATGCAATAAGTACAGGGAAAGATCGAGGAAGGTGGCTGTTAGATGGAGCTGATGAGGTAAGTACAGGGAAAGATCAAGGTAGGTGGCTGTTAGATGGAGCTGATGAGGTAAGTACAGGGAAAGAGGAAAAGATAAAGGAAGAGGTGGCTGTTAGATGCAGCTGATGAGGTAAGTACAAGGAAAGATCAAGGACCATGGCTGTTAGAAGGAGCCAATGAGGTAAGTATAGGGAAAGTTAAGGAAGGACAGTTATTGCTGCTAGTATGCATACAGATACTTCCAGATGTATCAGCAGTACGAGTATATGCTAGGCTTGGTTGACTTCATTACAAGAGAAAAAAATGCCTTCTGGTAGAAAAACTCCACTTTCCTGGGACACTTTTTTAATTGCCACAAACAACATATGTAGTGTGCACTTTTTGGAATTACCTTGCTTACGCAATACCAGTGAGTAGCACAATATAAGTTTTAATGTTGTAAGGGGAAATATTGTCTGCATACCCATCTTACCTAAGGGTTAAACAGTGATTATCAGAGCTCTAAATCAACCTTTGTGAATGAGCAGCTAGCTTGGGAACTTTTATGTTTGCATATAGAGTTTTTGATGTTTTTGTTCTGCAGCATGACTTAAAAATCATGAATGAAAATAACACTGCTTTTGGAAAAATGGAAGGATTGAAGTTACTGTTCATTCTACCCATCTACATGTGTGCAGTTTGGTCTATGTCTTTGCTATTACATGTTGTACATGTAGTCCCCACATTTTTCCAGATAAGGTTGTTGTTGTTTTTTATGACTGAAAAATGTCAGATATTATTCTTATATCTCCATGAAAATATATGTTGTGGGTAATTACAAGAAGTGCCTTAGAAACACACACACACACACACACACACACACACACACACACACACACACACACACACTGGTCTGTCTTTGCTCTCTGGCTGAGAAGAGAAAAATTTTTATCCTTGGTAATCCAAAGAATGCTCTATAAAGACTTGATCAGACTAGGCTAATCTGAATCTTCACTGGGTGTATATGTCTGAAGGTACATTTTCTTACATTGAGGCACAAATGCTTTCCTTATTTTTTAGATCCAGACATCAGCGGCAGATCTATTGACCAAGTATTATCCATGTTTACCTGAGAGTGCCAGCTGTTGTCTGCTGACCGATTCATTACGCCGCTGTAATAGTCCAAGAAGTCGTGAAAGTCAAAGTGGTGCTGTCATGTGTAAATATTTGTTTCAGAAGTAAGTTAAATGCATAGTTATAGATATTGAGTTCTTTTCAACCAGATATTAAAAATTTGTTACTGTGTGATAAATTCAGTTTCTTTCGTCTGACCTAAATAAGATTCATGTGGTAACCTAATGGTGAATAAACATGGGTTCAATTCAGTAATAGAATTTAGGCATTTATTCTGACATGAGTTATAGCTCCTAAACAATGTTAAAATTGGTTTGTATGTAATATCTCAATTTTTGTTTCATTGATACAGATGAAAGTCATGTAATGACTCAAGGAGAATGGATACATTTTCAGGAAGGCAATTCTGCCAAAATTACTTTGCTTCCTTTCTGCAAAAGGGAATTTTTATATAAGGAGAGAATTTGCTTCTGAAGCAATTTTTTTCTTTTTTGAGTAGACCCCTTTCAAGAAGAGGTTTGGTGTGCATGGAAGGCAAACAGGAATTCTAGCAAGTTGCCTCGTAAAAATGGCTGAAATTTTACCTGATGTATCAAGTCCCCTTCATGACAACTACCCTTAGTTCAAGTTTGTAAGTGACATTCCGATATTCCAAATAATTGAGTGGATGGTTAACTGCTTATTTTTAGACACCTACACACAGTTTGAGTTTGTAAATGACATTTAGATATGCCAAATAGTCAAATTAATGGTTAACGGGCTTATTTCTAGCAAATTATGCAGTTTGAGTTTGTAAATGATATTGATATGCCAAATAGTCAAATTAATGGTTTACTGCATATTTCAAGCCAACTATGCACAGTTTTAATTTGTTAATGGCATTCAGAGATCCCAAATAGTCAAAATGAATTATTGCTTATTTCTAGACACCTACACACACTTTGTGTTTGTAAATGACATTAAGAAATGCCACTTAGTCAAATTAATGGTTTACTGCTTATTTCTAGACACCTACACACACTTTGTGTTTGTAAATGACATTAAGAAATGCCACTTAGTCAAATTAATGGTTTACTGCTTATTTCTAGACACCTACACAAAGTTTGAGTTCATAAATGACTTCAGATATGCCAAAAAAAGTTGAATGATTGGTTTACTGCTTTTTTCCTAGCCAGCTACACACAGTTTGAGTTTGTACATGACATTCAGAAATGCCACAGTCAAATTAATGGTTTACTGCTTAATTCTAGACACCTACACACAGTTTGAGTTTGCAAATGACATTCATATATGCAAAATAGTGAATTAATGGTTTACTGCTATTTCTTGCCAACTACACACAGAATGAGTTTGTAAATGACATTCAGATATGCCAGATAGGTGAATAATGGTTTACTGCTTATTTCTAGCCAACTACACACAGATTGAGTTTGTAAATAACATTCAGATATGCAAAATAATCAAACTAATGGTTTACTGCTTATTTCTAGACACCTACATGCAGTTTTAGTTTGTAAATGGCATTCGTATATGCCAAATAGTGAATTAATGGTTTACTGCTTATTTCTAGACACCTACACACAGATTGTGTTTGTAAATGACATTAAGAAATACCAAATAGTCAAATTCATGTCTTTTTGTTTACTAAGTAAGTAAGTAAAGACTTTGTTAACGACGGTGACAACATTTAGCATGTGGTAAAGCTAATCTTCAATGAGGCCCTCAGAGTATACTATACAAATATGAAGTTTTTGAAAGTAAAACATATTTTAACTAGCAATACTTAACCTATAGATAATGTGCTATTCTATTCTGTATTTCACACCTTCCACGGAAAAAAAAAACAACAGTTCAGTGATCTTAAAGAGTCTTAATCCAGAAGGTCCCTTAGGCAGTTACCTGTGTAATGTCACTCTTCCCGCTCTTTTAATCAGGTGTCAGTTTCTTTGAAGGATCAAACCATAAAACTGAGCTATGCGACGATTAGGGAGGAGGATTATCTTATCTATAGGTTAAGTATTGCTAGTTAAAATATGTTTTACTTTAAAAAAACTTCATTTTAACTGCACAATACATTAACCTTAGATAATGTGCTAGAATTTGCAGATTAGGAGGGAGAAGCTCTCCTAGTTCTAACACAGATAATATAGAGAATCCCTATACCTCTAGATTAAGACTCAGGAAACTCTAAGGAATCAGATACATTCTATTTCTATATGTAAGAGTAAGAATGATCTAGATTCACTAATAACGTATCTTTAAGGTGTTAATACCTTATATCTTAATGGTAGACTGGAGGCTGCCAGTTTCTCAAGCCTCAGCAGCACCCGCCCCCCTCCCCCCACCTTCTTTTTTGGGTAACAACAGATGGTCCCAAAAAAGAATTAATGAGTCATTGAGACAGAAAGATGCCCAGAAAGATAGCTGTCTATCTTTGAGAGGCAAATATTTAATAAGGAAATGTCTTCTCGGATGAGTTTCCTACAGATAACCTACATATCTGGAGATTTAATCCTAGAAGTGTAATGATTACCTAGAGTAGTAAATAGTCTAAACTATTTATTAATATGAAATAATTGGAATCTGGTTAATAAGACTGATTTAACTGTTGCCAATAACCAGTTCATAATTCTTAAACAATCGTAAGACTTTATAATTATTCCCTTTGCATAAACAGGAATAATGATAATAATCTGGGTAAATGGACTAATCTAATTCTTGCCGAATACCCAATTTATCCATCAACGATAGCAAACATGTGATTGATACTTTCATATATTTTATCTGTTGCCAGTCAGACTGTGATAACGTGTCTTAGTCATGGCAATCCATACTAGAAAAAGATTGTCTACTTCTCAGCATGAAGATGGACAACCTGAAGAAATTTTTAACACTAAACTTTTACCAGAGGAGATTTAGGAAATGTTTTGTATCCTTGGCAAAAGTTAATAAAAGGAAAGACTGCTAACATGATAGTGTAGAGTTTGGCAGCTATAAAATTTCTAATAAGAGGAAAGGCTGATAACATAGCGTACTGTATAACAGCCTCCTAACTTAAAAGCTCTTATAATATCGATTAAAGATCTAACTAACTTAATAAGAACTGGCTAGAATTGATTCTATTACCAGATCTAAGTATTTTTAGTCAAAATCCGAAGGCATATCAGTAATTTGACTAAGACAGAAAGAGAAGCCAATAACGATTCAACTTCCTTCTAAATTCTGACTCTGCTTATGTTTAAAACTTCCTCCATGAGACGAGAATTGGGGAGTTTATTATACAAACTTCTACTAACCATAGTAGAGTTTATAAGTACAGTAAAGCTCCAACATATCGCGGTCCTCGGGGTCCAGAGTCCGTTATCGCGATATAAACCGAGCGCGAATTAAGTCCAGACATGTACCATGCATGTATAACGGCATGCATAACTCTAGCTCGGTTTGTTGCTGTGGTAGTTTGCTGAGACATCACCGATAAATGGCATTCAGTCATGCTGTCACCATATTTTCTAATTAAAATTGGATTAGAACTGCTCAATGGCATAATTTACAATGGTGCGCTATGTCTAACAAGTAATTTCAATAGAAACGAGCTGATAACAACGTTTGAAAACAAGAAATCATCGGGTTGACAATTTAGGACGCCATTTTGGATACTTTGGTTCCCTGGAACGGAGAAGGGAATTTACTAAAATTGCTTCAGTTGAGCTAAGATAATTTGAGTTGCTTCCCTTTGCTTATTATTGTGTTGCGGGCGCAAAAAAAAACAAAAAAAAAACTGTCGTTTCTTTTTATTTTAGTTTTATTAGCTCACCAGAGCTCTGCTCAGGATGAGCTATTGTGATCACTTTTCGTCCGTCATCCGCCCGTCCGTCCGTCCGTGCGTCCGTCCGTTAACATTTTCAAACGACTTCTCCTCTGAAACCGCTGAGCCAATTTTGCTCAAATTTCATATGGAGCCTCCTTAGGGTGGGGGAACAAAAAATTGCTAAAATGGTCGCGGTCCGTTGACCAAGATGGCCGCCACGCCCATATATGTGGATAATTTTGGATTGCCAACATTACATGAAGCTTTGCAATTAGCTCTGAGTCGGTCTTCATCGGTGCTTATTACAACTGGGGCAATTTGTTCAGCTGTTCATATTACTGATGGTTTGTACATGTTCTTTGATTCACATTCCCATGGTAAAGATACCCTATCATCTGAAGGTGGCAGATCAATATTGATTTCATTCTCTAGTTTGGAGGATTTGGTTGTTTATCTGTATGCATTTTATGAAAGTATGCTCATAGAATTAAATTCACAATTCGGCATACTACCTGTTGAAGTCTTCCTAATACAACAGAAACAACAAAACAGCAGAGAAATTTCGATTTACTGGGAATATGAAAGAGAAAACTCTGAGCTTTTGAACTTATATTTTGAAGACCAGCATTGTAGACAACTGCATAAAAGTGAATTAAGAAAACATCCCAGAAAGGCTGAACAATGTCCAGAAGATACAGAAGTAAAAAGAAAAAAATGTTGTGCATATTTCCAATCATACAGGAAGAAAATGGGCAGCAAGAAAGAGTTTTGAGAAAAGGAAAGGGAAATGGAACTACTTGCCAAACAATCTGCAAAGGCAAATACAGATTTTAGAAAAAAAACAAAGGAAAATGGAACTATTTGCTAAACAATCTGTAAGGGCAAATACAGATTTTAGAAAAAAAGAAAGGGAAATGGAACTACCTGCTAATCAATCTGCAAGGGCAAATGCAGATTTTAGAAAAAAAAAGAAATGGAAATGGAACTTCTTGCTAAACAATCTGCAAGGGCAACTACAGATTTAAAAAAAAAAAAAAAAAAGGGGAAAAAGAGGTAGTTGCTAAGCAATCAGCAAGGACTAATATAGACTTCAGGAAAAATGAGAGGGAAATGGACCTACATGCTAGGCAATCTGCAAGGTCTAATACAGACTTTAGAACAGACCTGGGGTCGATTACTTTTAAATGTAATCCATTACAATTACTTTTGAATTTCATGATTACAGATTACAATTACTTTTTAAGTGAATGTAATCAATTACAATTACTTTACAAAAGTAATCATGATTACTTTATGATTACTTATGATTACTTTTATGGGTAATCTTATTTATTGTAGGAGAATACATGTATATACGTAACTATGCATGTATCTTCTCTGCATGACTTACAGGGTATTGAATATTAATGAAAAGAAATATACATATTTCAACAAGTAACAAGTGATTTTTTATTTTTTTTTTGCAATATTCATTTCTTCAAGTAAGTTTTAAACTATCCTAAAATTCACAGACACACACACACAAAAAAACAAAAAACAAAAAAAAACTGGCTCTTCATATTCCTGTGGATGCATATTTATTTATTTACTTCCAAATATTGAACAAATTTCAAGTAAGTCAAGCTTACAGATATGACCTTTACAGTGAAATAGCAACAGCTATCTACTATCCTTTTGACATCGTTTGGAGTCATTTTTTGCTTGGCGTTTTATTTTAAGTGAAAATATTTTGTTCTGATTGAAACTATCAGAAACTATTTGTCTTTTCTGTTTCTGTGTTTTGTTCTCAAATATTTACCCTAAAATTAAATTTTACGGCCAAAAGTTGGTCTGACCTATGCAATTTCTATAGTAAAATGATTTTTTTTGAATTTTTGTCTAAGAAAATACTTTTTTATTTTTCTTTGTGAATTTTACTATTAGAAAAAGTGAAAATATTTGATTTTTTTTTTAAAACCAATGACTAGAATAAAACTTTTTGTAAATAGATTGTTATGACAAGTAGTTTTACATTAAATCATGACAAAAGTTTGCAAATTTACTTCTTCTGTGTAAAGCGCCAAGCATAAAACGACTTTCTGAAAGATATTAAAAGCACAGTAGATGACAGTTTAGATGGAACTTAAGGTTACTTTTCTTACTTCTGCTCAAAACATGCATTATTGATGCTTTGCTATGGAGCAGGAATAAAAGAAATAATATGGACCTTTTTAAACCAACTTAAAAACCACATGTAAGCAAAAAGTTTAAAAACCACATGTAAGCACGACAGCAGTTCAGGCCTCAGACTCAATGGCGGCCTCTTCGTAAAACTTTAACCAGTGGGTTGGGGTTTGACAATATGTCTTTGGCTTGGCCCGCCGTGGTTCAGCTATTGGTTTTCATTTACTCTGGCATACAGTAGAATTAGCCATGAGTACTCGTCTTTGTTTATCATTGTGATTAATTTGATTTTTATGTTTTCGCTTTGATGCATTGACTGAGTTGGGAGCCTTTATGCAAACCAAATTTTTATGTATTTCTGTATTAAGAGTAGCATCGTGATCTAGGGTGAAGTTGGCTAGCTGCGAGGGTGCTTTAAACCCCCCGGTGATTTATTTCGGCACAAACTTTCCTTTCTCTTTTAGGCAAACTCAGTGCAGCAGCAGGCTTCCTTCTCCTAGGCAGACTACATTTACGACCGTTTCAGATGTATCTCTTATCTGTCTGGAGACCTCACATTCTTCCTCTCGATCATCAGGTTCCGATCCACAGCATGATTTGATTCCATTTGAAATGGTGGATGGACACCAGTAGCTTTGTTCTGGGAACGTCCATTCATCCTCCAGATCCCAATAAATTCCTCTTTATGGATGCCAGTCATTATGGATGAAGGGCTCATCTCGATCCGATGAGACTATCCTTTCATGGTTGCTGGTCAGAAGACCAATCCCAGTTCCATATCAATATTCTGGAAATGATGGCCATTTGTTTAGCACTGAAGAAAGCCATAAAATACATACACTACTGTTGTGTTATGATCTCTACCAACAATACAACAGTGGTCTCCTATATCAACAAACAAGGAGGAATACATTCTCCCAACCTATGTGTAGAGGTATGGGAGATCCGCCATTGGTGTCTGGAACATGATATCATGATCAGAGTTGGTCATATTCCAGGCAAATTCAATATATTGGCAGACTGTCTTTCGAGATTAGACAGACCTCTCAAAACAGAATGGGCTTTGGATCAGTCAGTAGCGAATTCCATTTTCCAAATGCTCAATTATTCCAATGTGGATTTGTTTGTCTCAAAATCAAGACAAACATGTACTCAGAAAGTCTATGATGCAAAATGGGTCGTACACTCCAGATGGTGTTATAGAAAGAAAGTTACAATTGCAACGCCCAGTACAAAGATCTCTTAACCCTAAATGGGATTTATCTTGGGTCTTAGTTTGCCTTCAGAAAGCCCCATATGAACCACTACATAAGGCATCTAAACTTCAGGTTAGGATTAAGACAGCCTTTCTATTAGCTCTTGCCATGGCTAAAAGATGCAGCAATTCATGCTTTGGCAATGGATGCAAATCATTTAAGGTTCAGTCAATCTGATGGTTCAGTATCATTGATAGTTCAAACTTGGTTTTTGGCAAAGAATCAGCTTCCGTGCATTTGCCCAGATCCTATAGTTATCCCTAGTTTAGCTCTAAAAGGGAACGATTGGATAGACTTTTATGCCCAATAAGAGCATTAAAATTCTATCTTAAGATGACTAGTTCTTATTGTCAGAATAGAACTAGATTATTTCTACCAATTAAAGGCAATCAAGACATATCTAAGGCTTCTGTCTCGAGATGGGTATCTTATACTATTAAGCTTTCCTATAGGAAACTCACCCATAGAGACATCTCTTTCCTAAAAATCAAAGCTCACGAAGTTAGGGCACTATCTTCTTCTTGGGCACTCTTTGATAAAGTTCAGCTCAATGAAATACTCAAAGCAGCAGTATGGAATCAATCCTCTACTTTTGTTAAATTCTACCTGAGAGACCTGTCTCAACAAGCAGCTAATCTTCACACTTTGGGTCCAACTGTTGTTGCCCAAAAAGTGGTTGGGGGGCCAGGAAAATAGAGCCTTTGTCACCTAGAGAAGACTGACAGCCTTCAAAGCCTATGTTACATATATGAATGTAATTAATATTTTACATATATGTTAGGAATTTAGATCATTCTTAGGTTTGTATATCATGATTGTATCTTATTCCTAAGAGTTTCCTGAGCCTTAATCCAGAAGTTAGGGATTCAATATATATTGTTTGTGTTAGAACTAGGAGAGCCTCTGCCTCCTAATCTGCAAATTCTAGCACATTATCTATAGGTTAATGTATTGTGCAGTTAAAATGAAGTTTATTTAAGTAAAACATATTTTAACTAGCAATATTTAATCTATAGATAAGAGAATCCCACCTCCCTCCCTGCGTAGCTCAGTTATATTGTTTTATCCTTCAAAGAAACTGACACGTGATCAAAAGAGCAGGAAAAATGATGTCACACAGGTAACTGCTTAAAGAGACTTTCTAGATTAACACTCTTTAAGACGACTGAACTGTCGTTTTTTCTGTGGAAGGTTTGATATACAGAATAGAAAAGCACATTATCTATTGGTTGCTAGTTAAAATATGTTTTACTGTTAAAAACTTCATTTTTACCATGGGTAGAAAAAGGACTTAGGGTGACGAAAAGACACCTTACAAATAACAAAATGAGGTCAGCCTGCACCATGCCCTGTTGCATGTCGTAACACTAGCCAACTATACACAGGTTTAGTTTGTAAATGACATTCAGAGATGCAAAATAGTCAAATTAATGATTTTCAGCTTATTTCAAGCCAACTATACATAGGTTGAGTTTGTAAATGGTATTCAGATATACCAAATAATCGAATTAATGGTTTAACTGCTTATTTCTAGCCAACTATACACAGGTTGAGTATTTGTAAATGACATTCAGATATCCAGTATAGTGAAATGGATGATTTACTGCCAGTTACTAGCCAACTACACACAGGTTGAGTTTGTAGGTTTGACTTTGTCAATGGCCAAGTCTCACTGGCATGGAGCATTGACAAAGGATTATGGCTTAGGATTTGGATTATGGCTTAGGTACCATGACCGCAACTACTTGTATAATTACAAATGAAGTGGATTGTGCCACTGGTCCAGGGGATGTATGCCAATGCGCGGAGCCGTGTCCCTGTTGGTGATGGGTACAGTGATGAATTTGATGTGAAGGTCTGTGTTCACCAAGGCTCAGTTCTCAGCCTGCTGCTTTTCATCATTGTGCTTGAAGCCTTGTCATGCAAGTTCTTCTCTGGGGTACCCTGGGAGGACCTCTATGCAGATGACCTTGTTATCTTTGCTGAATAGCTTGAGGAATGTGTCAGGAGGCTCTTGACTCAGAAAGAAGTAATGAAGGAGAAAGGGCTGAGAGTACATGCAGGAAAGACAAAGATCATGATCTGTGGTATGGGCCTGGACCTCCTGCAGAGTTCAGGTGTGTTTCCATGCGCCGTCTGTCGCACTGGAGTGGGCAGCAACAGTATCTTCTGCAATGGCTGTAAGCACTGGGTGGACAAGAAATGCAGTGTGCTCAAGTGCTTGACAAAGGACCCAATTACAGATGTACATGGTGCTAGGGAACTGCATGCCCCTTGGACAACAGAGGGAAGTCCAGGTAGGACCTAACGAGCTGGAGGTGGTAGCTTCCTTTTGCTACCTAGGAGACATGCTCTCAGCAGCTGGTGGCTGTGAACTTCCAACCACCTATGAAAACTGCCTGGAAGAAGTTCAAGGAGCTGCTACCAGTTCTCTCATCCTGCCACCTCTCTTTCAAGACACATACAGCTTTTGTGTGTGGAGCGCAATGCTCCATACCAGTGAGACTTGGACATTGACAAAGTCAAATCTCCAACGTCTGCAGCGGAATGATAGGGCAATGATCAGACAGAATCTGCAATGTCAAGCCGCAAGACATTGTCACCATCAGGTCCAATGAGCTACTTGCGCAGCCTGGCATTGAGGATCTGGACCTCATCCTGAAAGAAGTGAATGCTCTACTGGTATGGACACATGGAACGTTCCAAGGGTGCAGTCAAGACCGCCTGTGACATTCAAGTTGATGGAAAACGTGGGCCTGGGAGGCCCAAGATGACATGGAAGCAGCTGACAGAGAGGGATCACAGAGAGTGGAAGCTCTCCGCTATCAACCTTCATGATAGATACACCTGGAGATCTTGTGTGAGATCTGCGATGCCTGCAGCAACCTGCTACCTGGAAGGGGGCCCACTGATTTGGATGTTGCCCCAGTACCTGCACGTTAATCAAAAATCCAATGATGATGATGATGATTTAGATATGCTAAAAAAAGACAATGGTTTACTGCTTATTTTTAGGCAACTACACACATGTTGAGTTTGTAAATGACATTCAGGTATCCCATATAGTGAATTTTATGATCTAACTACACACAGGCTGAGTTTGTAAATGACAATCAGATATCCAGTATAGTTGAATTAATGATTTACTGCTTATTTCTAGCCAACTATACTCAGCATGAGTTTGTAAATGACATTCACATATCCCATATAGTCAAATTAATGATTTACTGCTTATTTCTAGCCAATTACACTCGGGTTGAATTTGTAAATGACATTCAGATATCCCATATAGTCAAATTAATGATTTTCTGCTTATTTCTAGCCAACTACACAGAGGTTGAATTTGTAAATGACACTGTGAGGTCCCATATAGTCAAAATAATGATTTACTGCTTATTTTGAGCCAACTATATACAGTTTGAGTTTGTAAATGACATTCAGATATCCGATATAGTCAAATTAATGATTTACTGCTTATTTCTAGCCATTACAGGTTGAATTTGTAAATGAAATTCAGATATGCCATAAAGTCAATGATTTTCTGTATATTTCTAGTGAACCATGCACAGGTTTAGTTTGTAAATGACATTCAGATATCCTACATAGTTGAATCATTGGTTAACTGCTTATTTCTGGTTAACTACCCACAGGTTGAGTTTGTAAATGACATTCAGATGTGGATGTTGCCCCTGTACCTGCACGTTAATCAAAAATCCGATTATATGATTCAGATATCCCATGTAATCTAATTTACTGCTTATTTCTCCACAACTTGATGTGCCGCATGTATGTATTTTTTCAGGTGTGTTGTTGAGCAAGGATTTAAACTTGGCTTCAAGTACAATGAAATAACCAGTCAGTATGTTAGCATGTCAACAGATTCTGAATATATTAGACTATTCCTACAAAGTCTTCTGGATGAGATAAACAGGTGTAGAGTACTGGGCCAGCAAAATCCAGTAGAGGCATCAAAGAACTCTCCTATACATGGTAGGTATATATGTCTAAGTATCCAGATGTAGGTTACTGAAAGCAGAAGGCAGCAGATTTTAATGTGAGTGGCTACAGCAGCCACATTTTCCACCATTATTACAAGAGAGACATCTTTTTGGGACTCTCTGTTTGTTTTATGGTAAATAGTGTCCCTAGGTAAAAGGGGCCTACTCCTAAAGAAAAGAATTTGCCCCTGAGGAGCAAACTCTTTCCTTTAAGAGTCCCTGTTGATACAATAGACAAAAATATTTTTGAGGGAGGAGTTGCCTTCCCTGAAGATGCATCAGTTTCCCATAAGGTTGCATAGGAGACAAAGACCCAGAAGTAGAAGGCTGTGTTTGAAGAGTAGAAGGCAATTTAGCCTCCTGCTGCCTACTAGTGATAAGGCTGCAGGTTCATACATTTTCTTATTTCTCCATGAAAAATACTTTTTTGGTACTCAATAGAAATACCTCAGCCAGGTGCTTCTAATGAGTACCAATAACCTGTGGTTTTGTGCAGAAAAAAGAAAATTATGAGTACTTTTGGGTTAAAAAAAAGCACCTTATTCACAGTTATAGGACTACTATTACATTAAAAGAGCTTTTGCTGTAAAGTATAATGCTAAGTATGGCTGAATATTATTCTGGAATTAATAATACTGATATTCTTTTCTGCCAGATGCACGTACTAGAATACTGAATGTGTTAGTTACTAAGATGATAACCATAGCTCCAGATAAGAGGCTTTTTTCTACCAAAAATATTTATGGATATTCATTAGAATTACCTCACCAAGCCACTTCTAATGTGTACACACAGCATATATTTTCATGACAAAATTAATGGGTACACATTAGAAATGCATTGAAGAGGTACTTTTTAATGAGTACCCTCAACATATGTTGTCATGGAGAAATAAGAAAAATGGCTCACAGGATATACCTTTTACTTTGATATAGCTTTGCTATGACTCGAACAAGGAAGTATCTAATTGTAACAGTTAGCTTTGTAATGTTTTGAAGCTGCATGCATTATAGTATCCAAACTTATAAATTAGCATACAGCAAGAATTATTAATTTCTGGAAAGTTTATATGAGGTGCACAGCATGAGAAATGGGCTCTTATGCCATATGAAAACTGTGAAGGCTTAAATATCAGCTTGTGCAGCCTTCTTTGTTGATTCTGTAAGCTGGTAACAAAGACTGATCAGACTGAACAAATATGGACTTTCTTTTCCTGCATGTGACATAAAGGTCTTTTTCTCACAGTGCACATCTCATGTTTTGATAGCTGAAACATGTGATGTGCACCGTGAGAAAATATATAGGCTATAATAGGAGGAACAAGGCATTTTTCAGGCATTTTTATAGGCTAGGATGAAATGACATATTTTGAAACACACATAGACACCTTTTTCAACAAGGTATTGATATTTTCTTGTCTTTCCATGAAAACGTATGCTGTGCATACTTGTTAGGAGCACCTCACTAAGCTGCTCCTAATGAGTACCCACAACATATGTTTTTCATGAAGAAGTCAGAAAATGTTAATATATATATTACTCCTCTTATGAAGAGCTGTGAAATACATTTGTCAAATTTTTTATTTGTTTTATTGCTTCAGGTTTGATACTGGCACTAACAAAATGTCTAACACAAGTTGAGAGTATCTGGCAGCAACAGGCATCATCATTATTGACCCTGTCAACAAAGCTAGTGACCTGCTGTACTCATGTGATTGAGAGCATGTTAGAAGTTATGACTAATGTAGCTGGACAAGGTAAGATGTAATAGAAAATGATTTCACACTGACATAAGTGGAGTGCTTTATTAGGTGAGAATTTGTAAACAATAATCTGATAAACCTGCTTACAGCCTGTAGAAATGATTTAATTGGAGCCAGTAAAATTAGTTGAATGGTTTCAAGGACAAACTGTATGTGTATTCACTGGAAAAAGCTAGACAATTACTCACATGAACAAAAAAAGCTTGCACCAGCCCTCTGCATTCATATACCTTGGACAGGACCATCACACATGGGATTGAAATTACATCAGCTATCAAGGTGGGTGTTGCTGTTGTAAGGAGATTAAATATAAAAATAAAGTAACAGTTTGGAAAATCAGAAAAGTTGCTGTTATAAGGAGGTGGCTGTTGATGACAGGTGACTGTTTGTCGAGGCCAGCTGAGTCACCACTCCTTGCATATGGCCGTTTTTGAATGGTTTTGCTGTACCCTGGCTGTTATTTTGGTATTGGGAAATAAGAAAAAATGTGAATATTTCTATTGTGTCATGTGATTGCCCTCTGTCCGTCATCCGTCGTCGTCCGTCATCCATCGTCCGTCATCAACAATTAGTTTGTTAACACTCTAGAGGTCACAGTTTTGACCCAATCTTGATGAAACTTGCTCAGAATGTTTGCCTCTATGAAATCTAGGTCAAGTTAGAAACTGGGTCACTTGGGTTCAAAAACTAGGTCACCAGGCCAAATCAAAGGAAAATTTTGTTAACACTAGAGGCCTGGTTTTTTAAGTAATCATGATGAATATTGCTTAAAATGTTTGTCTTGATGATTTCTAGGCCAAGTTTGAAACTGGGTCACTTTAGGTCAAAAACTAGGTCACCAGGCCAAATCAATGGAAAACCTTGTTAACACTCTAGCAATCACATTTTTGAAGCAATCATCATGAATCTTGCTCAAAATGTTTGTCTTGATGATTTCTAGGTCAAGTTCGAAACTGGGTCATATGCCAAATATGAAGGCTCCAAAAGTCTAAAGTGTGTTTGAAATTATTATTTATGCTTCTTAATCAAATGAAAACACCACGTGTTTGTCCCATTTAAGTGAATGTCAATAGTAACATATGTTGGTAGGGGTGGTAAACAGAAATATAATATTTTTCTCATTTGAATCAGCACATTGCGATAAATTGTGAACATCAGCAAAGGCATGACTGCAATAATACTAAGTATTTGTCATTCTGAAACAAACTCAGCAAGATGGCAGAAGTTGAAAATCATTTGTTTTCGCGTGTATAATTTCCTGGAGTATGGAATTTATTTATATGGAAATTTAGCAATGAAATCCTTTCATGAGTATATGTCATACGATACAGCAGAGTATTACGACATAGGAAGGAGTATTTCTGTTAGAAACGTGCATATGAGTCTCTGTTTTTTGAAAACACTTAAAATACTCTTTAAGAAATTACCGCTTCAAGGATATCAATGCCTTTGTTCTATATTGAAGCCGAATGGCTGTCGAGTATGATCATTTCGATACTTTTGATTAAGATTTATTAAGCATGTCGCAAAACTGAAAAAGGAGTCAAACCCATGAGTAACTTAAAAATGACTGATAAGCACTCTGCTGAATTCTTTGGTAATGCACACTTTTGGGTTGAAATAGATCTGTTTGATATATATAATTTGCCCATGCAACAAGGAAGTCAGAAAATTCTGTATTCTATGAAAATTTTGCATTTTTTTTATTTCATTTATACAGATACATAATGAAACAATTCTACATTATGACCTTGGGATACCCTTAATATTGTTATAAGGCTCTTGGCTCACAAAATGAATGTCCGAAGATAATGTATGCATCTCTGTATCGATCGTGTCCAGTATTTTAGACCCTGTATTATTTCAGCCTGTAATGAAATGACATGTTGAAATGATACATGCTCAAAAATACTCGAGACGATCGATGCAGAGATGCATACATTATATTAGGATATTCATTTTGTGAGCCAAGGGGCCTTATTACAATATAAAGGGTATCCTAAGGTCATAATGTAGAATGTGTTTCATTATCTGTATAAATGAAAAAAATTGGAAATTTCCATAGAATACTGACGTTTCCAACCCTTGTCGCATGGGCAAATTATACATAACAAACAGATTAATTACAACCCAGCAGAGTGCCTATCAGTCATTTTCAAGTTACTTGAGGGTTTGATTCTTTTTTTTTTTTTCAGTTTTGCAACATGCTTAATAAATTTTAGTCAAAAGTGTCGACGTGACTATACTCTACAATCATTCGACTATAATATAGATGAAGGGCATTGATATCCTTGAAGCAGTAATGTCTTAAAGAGCTGTTTAAGTGTCCTGCCATACCCGTGTTAAAAAAAATAGAGACTCATATGCACGTTTCAAACAGAAATACTTCTTCTTATGTCGTAATACTCTTCTGTATTGTACTACAAATACCCTTAAAAGTGTTGCTCAGCCAAATTTCCATATAAATGAATTCAGTACTCCAGGAAACTGTAAATGCGAAAACATGTGATTTTCAACTTCTGTCATATTGTTGAATATATACGAAACAATTTTCTGGCGAAAGAATGTGCACAATACTGGTTAACCGCTTAGAGGACTAACCCTGCCCAGTAAACGTGTGGTTAGGTAAACTGACCGCGCTCGACATGACCCAATTGGGTTGGCTGGGCCGTAAAACCTCAACACAAACAATATATACGAAACAACAAATACTACTGCAGTCCTTACTACCTTTGCTGATATTCACAACTTATCGCATTGTGCTGATTCAAATGAGGAAATCTTATATGTATATTTTTGTTTACCACTCCCACCAATGTAAGTTTCTGTAGGCATTCACTTAAGTAGGACAAACGTTGGGTGTTTTCATTTGATTATGAAATGTAAAAAAATTTCAAGCACACTTTAGCTTTTTGGAGCAGGTCAGTATTCACCTTATTAGTTTGACAGTATTTTAGAAACACAGAAGTCTGTTCTCACGGTATATAGACGTTACGTAGCCTATCTGTGCAAAAAAGCGTTTCTAGAGACCTATTTGTTCTGGCAACGTAGCCTATCTGTAGTAAACAATAAATACGGCAAGTAGGACGTTGAAAAGGTAGGGCAAATAATAATTATGGTCATTTACATCAATAAAATCTCAATGCTATGGAACTCTAACAATATTTATTAGCTTAAATTAAACTGCGATTGTCTCACAAATTGCAGAGAAATACTTTAAACATGCCACAGAAAGTGGAATGAGCATGTCAGCTGAAGGCCAGAAGTGTCAAAAACACCATTTTCAGCAGTTTTAAAACGTTTCCCATCGTTTTTTTTCAGTGGTATATCGAAATTATCTGTTGAACAAATATATGGTTACAATTTATGTGTCTCATGAGTATTTACATTTCAACTTTAATGCGTGAAATTTGAAAAATAAATGGATAGTGATTCTATTTGTTTCTGAAAATGGAGCCTAAACGCTAATCTGGCTAGGAAGCCTATTTGTATACATACATGGACTCAAAGGATGTCTGATAATCGTCAACGTATTTATGAATTGTTGTGGACTTTTGTTCCATTTTATCATGGCCCGAGCCAGCATGCAGTAACTTGTTGTGTAATACATCATTCTTTCATTATTTATTTATTAGTTTTTAATTTTATTTTTTAGAGGGGTGGGTGGGGATGGGGGGAGGGGTAGAGAGAGAGAGAGAAGGACACTGATCGTATCACAAAAGCGGCGGAGGTTTGATGAATTTTTGAATGCGAAAATTTACTATACGCCTTATCACAGTGTTCAATAAATCAGATGAGCGCATTGATGTTACCTAGGGAATCAATATACTATATTTGTCCGAGATGTTACAGCATCAGTTTTAATAGGCGTCCGCTTCTGAGAATCAAACATACAACTATAGAGCTGTAACACCCAAAACTGTCGAAAACGTAGAAAGTTTGAAGACAACTTACACGCCTAATAATGGGCACAACATGAAAATTAAAAGTTTCTGATGTTAGGATGTTTGAATATATTAACAATATTGATTGATTGTGTTGGGGTTTAACGACACGTCAACCCTTGTTGGTCATTTTATGTAGTCTCACAGACAATGGGAGACAAGAAATAGAAGAGATAGTAGAGGAGGTGAAAGAGCGGGGCAGAGGAGAAAGAGGAAAATGAATGAAAGTGAAGAAATAGAGGAAATAAAAACATTGCCCCTCAACCATTACCTGCTGCAAAGACAGCAGACCTTGCCCAACTGTCAGCTAATATCAGTTGGATACCCCGATGATGCAAGTTACACGACACTTTTGCCTCACCCAACCACCCTATATAATATCACGGACAGGAATTGCCATGTTTAAATTTTCATGATTTTTAATGCCGCAGAGCCGCAATCCATATTCTTGAGGTATCTGTTCCTTTGTACCTCTCCCTACCACGAAATGGAAGGCTAGGTGCACTATCCTGTCTCGTGTATTTCATCCAAAATACATGCGCTTTCATTTTCCACGTATTCAGGATGACCATTCGACCTAAAATATTTTCATTGCTTTGATAAAAATTGGTCTAAAATTGGATTTTACTCGTCGCTACTAGACGTTTTGACTAGTTTTACATAGTGACACGGGTTTTTTGGTCGGGTGCCTAAGTTCGACTCTGTCCTACATTCGTCCATTTGTTATGACGAAGTAATGGCAACACCTTTGGAGCACAAGTTTATGGGTTACATTATGAAAAATTGGTGATTGGCAAAAAGATAAACAGTATATTCAAAAATAGACTTGCTTTAGTGTTGGTGTAGTAGTCTGTCGATATCAAAGGCGGAGCAAATATTTGTTTGAAACGCATAAGCAGATATATTAACAATTATTGCTGAAGAGAACGTACCTGGGGCAGTTTAGGATAGTTGAAATTCATAAAAATACCGTAAAATAAAGAAATACTGTCCCTTTACTAGAAAAAATAACGGACCTTGAAAACTATTTTTGGGCTTCCGGGCTGTTGATCACAGATGGACGGATGACGGATGCACAAACGGACGAATGGACAGAAAAGATAATGTTGCTCTTGCACACCTTTACCATGAGAGGAAGTGATGTAGCAAGTTTGGTTGAATTCCACCTGGTGGTTTAGGAGAAGATAGCGTGACGGACAGACAGACGGACGACGGATGCACAGAAGGACGGACGCACGCAAAAATGTTGCTCTCGCACACTCTTACCATGAGGGGAAGAGATGTTGCAAGTTTGGTTGAATTCCACCCAGTGATCTAGGAGGAGATGGTGTGACGGACAGATAGGCGGACGACGGACGCACGGACTGATGGAGGCACAGAAAAATAATGTTTTTCTCGCACATCCTCACCATGAAGGGAAGTGATTAGCAAGATTGGTCGAATTCCGCCCAGTGGTTTAAGAGGAGAAAGCATGACGGACTGATGGATGGACGATGGATGCAAGGACTGACACACAGAAAAATGAAGTTGCTCTCGCAAACCCTTACCACGAGGGGACGTGATGTAGTAAGTTTAGTTGAATTCCGCCTGGTGGTTAAGGAGGAGATAGGGTGACAGACAAATAGACGGACGACGGACGCACTGAAAAATAATGTTGCTCTGGCACAAAATTACCATGAGGGGAAATGATCCAGCAAGTTTAGTAGAACAGTGGTATAGGAGGAGATAGCGTGATGGACTAACGGACGAACAAACGTACGATCGGAAGGACAGACAGATGGATGAAGGCGTAACAATATCCCCATCTTTTTTATCGCACCTGCTTGTAGCAGGGTGCGATATAGGCGTCCGATTTTCCGTCCGTCCGTCCGTCAGTCCGTCCGTCCGTCCGTCCGTCCGTCTGTCAACATTTATGTCGACGTTCGACATTTATGTCAAAGTTAGTATTCTAATCAACTACAAGACTAAACAACCATCAAACCTTGCATGAAACATCTCCCTGACCTCCTGACTTTGCGACATAGGCGTCCGCTCGTCCGTATGTCTGTCCATTCGTCCGTCCGTCTGTCAACATTTATGTCGAAGTTCGACATTTATGTCAAAGTTAGTATTTTAATCAACTACAAGACTAAACAACCATCAAACCTTGCATGAAACATCTCCCTGACCTCCTGACTTTGCGACATAGGTGCCCACTTTTCCATTTGTCTGTCTGTTCGTCCGTCTGTCTGTCTGTCTGTTAACAGTTCTGTTATGTCGAACTTCGACATTTATGTCAAAGTTAGTATTCTAATCAACTACAAAACTAAACAACCATCAAACCTTGTATGAAACATCTCCCTGACCTCCGGACTTTGCGACATAGGTGCCCGCTTTTCCATTCGTCTGTCCATTCATCCATCCGTCTGTCTGTTAACAGTTCTGTTATGTCGAAGTTCGACATTTACGTCGAAGTTAGTATTCTAATCAACTACAATTCTACAACAACCATCATACCTTGCATGACACATCTCCCTGACCTCCTGACTTGGCAGGTATGTTGACCCAGTGACCTTGACCTATATTTTGCGCTCCATTGACTTTGACACAATTTACGTTGACGTTCCATATTTTCTCAACTATAAGGCATACAACTACCAAACCTTGCATAGTGCTTCTCCTAGATGTACTGACTTGGCAGGTACCTTGACCCAATGACCTTGACCTATATTTTGCGCTCCAGTGACTTTGACATATTTTGCGTCGACGTTCGATATCTCCTCGACTATAAGGCCTACAACCATCAAACCTTGCAAAGTGCTTCTTCTCAATGTACTGACTTGGCAGATACCTTGACCTGGTGACCTTGACCTATATTTTGGCTGCAGTGACTTTGACATAATTTACGTCAATGTTCCAGATCTCCTCAAGTGTAAGACCTCTAGCCACCAAACTTTGCATAGTGCTTCTCCTAGATGTACTGACTCGGCAGGTATCTTGACCCGGTGACCTTGACCTATATTTTGCGCTCCAGTGCCTTTTACACATTTTATGTCAACGTTCAATATCTCCTCAACTGTAAGGCCTACAACCATCAAACCTTGCATAGTGCTTCTCCTCAATGTACGGACTCCGCAGGTACCTTCACTGGGTGACCTTGACCTATATTTTGCGCTCCATTGACTTTTACACCTTTTACGTCACCCTTCCATATGTCCTCAACTGTCCCGAAGGCCTTCAACCACCAAACCTTACATAGCACTTCTTCTTGATGTATTGACTCGGCAGGTACCTTGACCTGGTGACCTTGACCTATATTGTGCACTCCAGTGACTTTGACACATTTTATGTTAATGTTCGGTATCTCCTCAAAGACTTACAACCACTAAACCTTGCATAGTGCTTCACCTCATTGCACTGGCTTGGCAGGTACCTTGACCCGATGACCTTGACCTATATTTGACACATTTTATGTTGATGTTTGATAACTCCTCAACTATAAGGCCTACAACCACCATACCTTGCACTGTGCTTCTCCTTGATGTACTGAATTAGCAGGTACCTTGACCCGTGACCTTGACCTATATTTCATGCTCCAGTGACTTTTACACAATTTACGTCAACGTTCCATTATCATTGGGCTGTATGATACGAAAGGTCAGTGCTGAAGATATAGCCATTAGAGGGAATGGGACTGGCATGGAATATATGTGCCCCACTAAGCACTTTGTCTACATTTTTTTTCAACCCAGTTTTCCAAGTAAGCACTGCTAAGAATGAAATAAACTTATTTAATAACCACGTTCTGATTGTGGCTCCTGTGACTTTTGCCCCAGCAGGTGCGATGACGCCTTCCGCGGAATTCTTGTTTTTTAAAGCGGGGGATAAAAATATTTCAAAATATTGTATGGTGAATTTTTTACCCAAAGTGCTAAACATCAATTTTTAGCAGACGACATTTTGAAATATTATCTTATTTTTCTCAGGAAACAGTATTTGATATTTCATGCAAATTGTTTCGAATAGGGACAATTTGCATGAAATGCCAAATTCTGTTTTCTGGAAAAATATGAAAAGTATCATTGCGATATGTTGTCTGCTGTTTGATTGCCCAGAGAGTGCTAAACATCTATTTTCAGCAGACGACATTTTGAATTATTTTCTTATTTTTCCCAGACACAAGATTTGACATTTCATGCAAATTGTCTCCAATTTGCATGAAATGTCAAAGTCTAATTTCTGATTTATTTAAACCAAAAGTACAATCTGATTGAAATCCGATCTTAATCTATTACTGTAGATAACAAAGTAAACATCGGATTTTAATCAGATTGACCAAAAGTAATATCCTATTTTGCCATTGCGGTTCATACCTGTGACGGTACTTGTTTTCTGTTGAGGTAGGGGGTTTCATACCCCTGCGCCACAATAAAAGTTAATTTTCTTCCTAACCATATTTTCGATTTAAACAAAATTTTCAGGATATTTAGATACTTACGTATCTCTGCGGTTGGTAGTAAATTTGCAAAATTTGAAGGCCACATTGTCATGTGAGACTACTCGGTAATTTCCGTAAGGGGTTCGAGGTAGGGCTTCATAGGCGATCAACCATATTATAGATGTTGAATCTCGTGTGAACTTAATAAGTCAATTTGTATGCGAAATACGGCCTAATTGTTACTTTGCACATGCTAACTTGCATATTCCGGAGCTTGAAATTGATAGGGATAACTAACAAATCCACTTCAGTTTGCAAAATATTGACTCGAGTGAAAATGATGTAACACTTTATAACAAAAGTTACAAAACTTTCAACAAAAGTGATACTGTCAAAACTTTTGTAAGGAACCTGTAGACCTGTGCTTTCTCATGCTGTTATGAGGAACAGAGATATACATGATTTTTTTTCCAATATTAGGGGAAAGATAGTAAAGTAACGTGTGGAATTCTCCAGCCAGGGTTATTATTCATTTAGCCATTGAGTAAGTACTGTCCTGGACATGGCAAAAGCGTCAAGGCGCTGCTTCTGTTCTGCATGTCACTGGCAAAGTATTGCTAGCCGGGAACAAGCATCTGTGAAATGTATGTTGGTGAGGCAAAAACTGTTTGCAGATCCAGGCTTTAGTTTTGTATTATGCGCGGTACAATTAGGAAAACTGATACGACATCCGGCCAGGTACATATGCATGTTTTGTTTATTGTGAGTCACGTGCGTTTTTACTATTTCATATTGCACGGGTATGTTCAACACGTGTTTCTTACGATGCTGTAGATAAAGAGGCGTACCCAAAGTTACTAGATAACTAGAAATGAGACCAAAGGATGGGGATGCCCTCTGAAAAACTTAAACGCAATTTGCTAACGCTTGAAAAAACTTAAGCGCAAATTGCTAATGCCATCTCGGACGCGGATGGAGACGAGGGGACAGAAGGACAGGGTAACACTATATGCCCTTTCCACCATTTTTCGAGTGCAAGGGGCATAAAAATGCAACAGTCACATGTACATGTATACCAGGCTCTGACGGGTCTGGTTAACTCGCTCATAGCTTTCTTGGGCAATTGGTTACGGGGAGAACAATTACACTCTTCTATCCCGTTTCCTTAGAGGCAACCTTTTAATTAATATAAGCTTCCAGATTTCAATTTTTGGTCATGTTAAATAAGCAAAAAAAAAAAACAAAAATAAACAAGCCCTATATGATATTAAGTTTGGGTCGTCTTCTTTTGCATTTAAAACAATTGTAAATTACTATGCAGAAAAAAGTCTCAAATTTTGGACTACACTTGATCTTATCTCACTGCGTAGGCCTACTTGCAAAGAAATCCACTGCGAAAAGCAAATAGGCTCAAGATATGTCACTTATTATAAAATCCATATTTCCTACTAACATATGTGTTTCACGAACGGGGAGAGTTTAATGGCTGATTCAGATCAGGTGGTTTTTGTTCGCAGCTAAAGACTGAGTGGTATAAAATAAGAATATTGACTCTTTACATTGATTCAAGCACGTGAAATCAGTGACTCGATTTCGCCAATGTCATTTAGATTTGAACGATACTGTCTTGCGATCAAATAGATTTCTCAAAGCATATCACACTTCATTAGGTAAAAATTATAAAAGTTCCGTAGCATTCGAGTATTTGTGACTTAATTTGTAAATATGTTACTTTTAGTGGTCAAATCTGTGCTCCCTCCCTGTCATGGTCTGTTTACCACAGATAGGCTACGTTGCTAGAACAAATAGGTCTCCAGAAACGCATTTTTGCACAGATAGGCTATGTAACGTCTATATACCATGGTTCTATGATACAAATTTTAATGACCACCATAATTGAACCAAGTATTACCAAATATTATACCGGGAGTGGCAAAGCCGTCAGATTCGCATATGCATATGGACTGTCACCGTTTTGTTCCTAGCCCACGGTTACAACACAAAATGACCCACAAGGGTTGACATGTCGTTAAACCTCAACTCAATCAATCCTAGCCCACGGTACATTCTTTCGTTGAGATTTGCTCATGAAAAAAATAAGGCCATTCTCCGTCTTCTGCTGAATCAAGGGGATCAGTTGTCAGTTACTGGCGAAAAAATATGCACTAAACATTGACAAACCACTTAGGAATCCTGCCCATGAAAAGTGTGATAATGTTAACTGACCACTCCCAAAATTACCTGAAGTGTGTTGAAGGGATGTGTGTTGAAGGGCAGTCTAACCACATTACAAATAAACAAATGCAAATATCATGTCTATTTTTGTCATACATACCACATAATGTAATGCGTACAACTTGACAATACTATGATTATACCTACTTGTGTCTCAGAAAATTGGCTCTGCTGAAAAATGTTTTTCTGCAGCACTATACAATGATTGGGTATAATCTGCAGACCAAACCATGCAGACCAGTGGACCATGGACCGGTCTGCAATGGACCAAAAGGGGACATTTTGCAGACCAAGTACATTGCAGACCAGACTTTGTGCAGACTATATAGTGAATAATTTTGTGTCATTTTTTTCCCATGCTCTTTATCAGTTATCATTATATTTTCAGAAATAGATGAAATCTTTTTATGAGAAGAATTTCAGGAATACAAAAACAAACAAACAAAAAAAAACCCCAAAAAACAGAATTTTTTCCTGTTAATTAGCAAAAAACATTTTGTGTCATTTTTCCCATGCCCTGTATCATTTTTCATGAAAATATTTACAGAAAGGAATTATTTTATGATAAGCATTACATTAATACCAAATATGACAGATCTGTTCCATAGGTAATATCATAGGAGCAGCGCACAGCAACTGTCTTAAAAAATAACCTGTGGGCTGAGCTGAGTCACACCAGTCTGCATATCTGATCAGTAGACAAAGCAGGCTGGATGTGCAGACTGGTCGAGTTTTTATTAGGCACATTTTTTGTAGGGTGAACTCTGCATTATTAACCTGAAACATGAACTGTCCAGTAGACATTTTATAATTTTAATAATAATGCTATGAAAATATTGAATATCACTTTCCTTATAGAAAATATTGAATATCACTTACCTTATAATTTTATAATCAGTTGCGGAATGAATTGGAACTAAAATATGCATTTATTGAGACATTTTTTTGCACTAATGAATAACAAAAACCTGGAGCACAGCAATTTCTACTAAATGGCATGTGCACCCAGTGAAGACTCAGATCAGCCTAAAGAATCCACGCAAGCTGATTTTTGTCTTCACTGAGCATGTATATATAAATAAATACATAGAAACAAATAAATAAACAATATTTAATTAATAAATAAAAAAAAAATAATAATGAAATACTTTAAAGAAAGAAGAAACAAACTAATACAAATTAAATTAATACAAATTAAATAAATAATTCCAATCTACTCTTCAAATAAATCTGTTTTTTTTTTTTTTTGTTTTGTTTTGTATTGCAAAATATTTGGTATCCCTAAAAGAAATTTATAACCTTTAGAAGGCCACTAGAGACATAAATGAAAGACAAAAATAAATAGATACTCTAACATTGAAAAAAGAATCAGTTTTTTTGTTTTTTTTTTTTTTTTTTTTTTTTTCAAAATATTTGTTATCCCAACAAATTATTATATTACCTTAAATACACAAAAAAAATACATTTTAAAAATAAAAGAAATAAATGTATAAAAAAAAACAAAAAAAAAAACAAAAAAAAAAACTTTCCAATCTACTCACCCAATTAATCAATTTTCCAAACTATGTTTTATTCCTTTAAAATATTTATTACCCTTCAGAAAATTCTTAAATAAACAAAAATAAATAAATAAATAAATAAATAATTAAAAATAAATAAACATTGTTAGTATGAAAGAAAAAAAAGATAAACAAACCCTTCAACTCTGCTCTCCAGATAAGTCAATTTTCCAAACTACATGTATCTGTTATCCCCTCCAAAAAATTTATTACCCTTCAGGAGGCCTTTAGGACATGTCTTTGATCTTGCTTGCTTAGTCCCTAAGTAAGGGCAATAAAATCATTAGTGAGTGGTACCACTTTTGGCCTCATTTTGCCTATGCCTAACAACAGAGCATGTCTCGCGTGATTGTTTAATCTCTTTTTCCAATATATGCCTACCGGCCCATTTTATGGAAAATATGCAATCATTGTGTCTGTAAACAGAGACAGACCAGACAATGCGGAGCACTGCAACTGAACATATTGTACACCGTATCTACAGTTTCCAGGCTTTCAAGTGCCCTCCATCGAAAAAGTAGGAATACGATAAAGTAGGGCTCAAAATTTTGAAAAAGTAGGACAAAAGTAGGAATTTCAATCATGAAAAGTAGGGATAGTAGGGATGTCCTGAGTGTTTTTACATTTAGAAAAAGATATAATTAGCAAAGGGAGTTTTCTCTGAACAATAACAATACATTACCATGGAAAGGAAACGCCAAAATAAATGTTCCAAAAAAGGAGTTATAACTGAAATAAAAATATTTTAAAAAATTTTGCATAGTGGCTGCTCAGATAAAATGATCTGATTTTTACAAACTCCGAGCGAGCAAAACGAGCGAGGAAAAAAATGACAATTTATGGTCGCTTCAAACAATTTTGGACTAAAAAGTAGGGATAGTAGGGCATTTTCAGAAAAAAAAGTAGGGAAAAGTAGAAGCACAAAAAAGTAGGGAATAGTAGGAAAAGTAGGGCCCACTCGAAAGCCTGAGTTTCGCAAAACTTCTAATGGATGAAATTAACCAGACACCATTAAATTGGAAATGAACATGTCCACTGTCCACATATAGCTAGGACACACTTAATATTCTTGAACAGATCTGTTTTAAATTTAAGGAGTGTCAGAGTTGTTTTATTTGTTGTAAGCTTTACAAAAAATCCTGTAGTTTAAGCAAATAGTGGTGACCTGAGCAGACGCTGCAATTATTCTGTGGCGTCTGATCTGGGTCTACACTGTTTGCCAATGTCACAAAAGTGCCTAATTTGAACAGATCTATTTTAAATTTAAGTGGTGTCAAACTCTTTTGTACATTTACAAAACTTCCTGCAAATAGTGGTGATCCTGATCAGACTCGGCTTTCTGTGGCATCTGACCCTGGGTCTACACTGTTAAAAGAAATGACCACAAAATGCCTATGATACATACATGCCATAAGCTGTGGACTAAAACCTGTGAGATAAGGCAAAAATTTAAGGGAGATTTGACAAAATTCTGTGAGATTTTCTTAAACATCACACAGTGGAGCTCCCGCATTATAGTCTAAAGTCTTTTTTCATGTAAGAAGTTTGTGAAAACCACAATAGTGTGTGATTTATGTTTATTTCTTCGTAAAATCTGTTGTAAAATCGTCTGAAAATTATGTGAGATTTGAATTTTTTATGGGAATTGCCTTCCAGATGGGCCAAATTCTGTAAGATTTTACCTCACAGTGTGAGATATGGCATGTATGCCTATGGATAGATACATTTTAAATTTAAGGGGTGTCAGTTTTGTTTTGTTTGATGTAAGTTTGCAAAAAGGACCCTGTACTGAAAATGAACAATGACTCTGCATTCTGCGGCGTCTGATCAGGGTCTACACTGTTTGCCAAAAATGCCTTTGGACAGCTCCATTTGAAAGTTAAAGGGTGTTAAGATTGTTTTATTCGATGTAAGTTTACAAAAGTTCCTGTACTTTGACAAACAGTCTTGACCCTGATCAGACACCGCCTTCTGCAGCTCTCGGATCTGGATCTACACTGTTTTCCAATGTCCCGCAAGTGCCTTTGAACAGATCAATTTTAAATTCAAATTGTAAGTTTGCAACAATTCCTGTAATTTTTTTTACTTTCTGTATCATCTGATCTGGGTCTACACTGTTTACGAGTGTACCCAAAAATGAAGAGCTATGCATATATATATGGGTTGTGTGTGTGTCAGGCTTTCAAGCAGGCCCTACTTTTCCTACTATTCCTACTTTTCCCTACTTTTTTAGCTCACCTGAGCTCTGCTCAGGATGAGCTATTGTGATCACTTTTCGTCCGTCGTCTGTCTGTCCGTCTGTGCGTCCGTCCGTCCGTCCGTTCCCACGAGCGGGTACTTGCATGGCTTACCATCAGCATTTTAGATACTTAAGTGGCAAAATGGTCATACCAGGCTAGCCACATAAGAGAGAGATATGGACAGGTAATCCATACTTAATCTGGCTAAATAAAGTTATTTTAATTTGTAGGCACATAATAATGGTCAGAAATCCATCCATTCCTAAGGACGTCCAAGTACCCTCGGGTACCGTCTTTTTTTATGCGCCTGCGCAGTAATACATCTTTTGAAAGCCACTTAAAATCAGTAGCCCCTTATGAACAGTTAATCTATACCTAACGTGGCTAAATGGCTAGCCACATAAGAGAATGGTAGCTACTGACAGGTAATCCATACCTAATGTGGTTAAATGGCTACCCACACAAGAGAATAATAGCTATGGACAGGTAATCCAAAGCCACTTAAAATCAGTAGCCCCTTATGGACAGTTAATCTATACCTAACGTGGCTAAATGGCTAGCCACATAAGAGAATGGTAGCTACTGACAGGTAATCCATACCTAATGTGGTTAAATGGCTACCCACACAAGAGAATAATAGCTATGGACAGGTAATCCATACCTAATGTGGCTAAATGTAATTTGTAGACACATAATGATGGACAGTAATAGGCACGTAAAATCAGTAGCCATTTAATGATTTTTGCCACAAAGTGCATAGCCACGTATGTACCCATTCGTGGGTCCGTCCGTGCGTTCGTTCGTCCGTTAACATTTTCAAACGACTTCTCCTCTGAAACCGCTGAGCAAATTTTGCTCAAATTTCATATGGAGTCTCCTCAGGGTGGGGGAACGAAAAATTGCTAAAATGGTCGCGGTACGTTGACCAAGATGGCCGCCACGCCCATATATGGTAAAAACCTTTAAAAATCTTCTCCTCAAGAACTGAGAATGGCTTGGTGCTGAACCTTTGCAGGAATCATCAGGGACGGGAGGTCTACCAAAATTGCTAAAAGAATTGTCGTACGTTGACGTTTAACCTTTTTACGGCAAGGTCAAGTTTGCTTCCCTATGCATTTGTATGGGAAAAACCTTTAAAATCTTCTTCTCCAAAACCCAGCATGCCTTATGGCTGAATCTTTGCATATATCTTTGGGAACAGAAGAGCTACCAAAATTGCTAAAATAATGGTCGTACATTGACATTTGACTTTTTACGGTAAGGTCAATTTTGCTTCCTTATGCATTTGTAAGGGAAAAATGTTCAGAATTTCAAACAACTTCTCCTCTGGAGCCTCTGGGCCAATTTTGCTCAAATTTCATACGGAGCCCTCTTAGGGTGGGGGAACGAAAAATTGCTAAAATGGTTGCGGTCCGTTGACCAAGATGGCTGCCACGCCCATATATGGTAAAAACCTTTAAAAATCTTCTCCTCCAGATCCGAGAATGCCTTGGGGCTGAACCTTTGCAGGAATCATTGGGGATGGGAGGTCTACCAACATTGCTAAAAGAATTGTCGTACGTTGACGTTTGACCTTTTTTACGGCAAGGTCAAGTTTGCTTCCCCATGCATTTGTATGGGAAAAACCTTTAAAAATCTTCTTCTCCAAAACCGAGCATGCCTTTTGGCTGAATCTTTGCATATATCTTCGGGAACAGGAGGGCTACTAAAATTGCTAAAATAATGGTCGTACATTGACATTTGACCTTTTTACGTTAAGGTCAATTTTGCTTCCTTATGCATTTGTATGGGAAAAATGTTCAGAATTTCAAACAACTTCTCCTCTGGAGCCTCTGGGCCAATTTTGCTCAAATTTCATATGGCGCCTCCTTATGTAGGGGGAACAAAAGATTGCTAAAATGGTCATGGTTCGTTGACCAAGATGGGCGCCATGCCCATATATGGTAAAAACCTTTATAAATCTTCTTCTCTAGAACCAAAGATGCTTTGGGGCTGAATGTTTGCATAAATCATCGGGGACAGGGGGTCTACCAAAGTTGCTAAAATAATGGTCGTACATTGACATTTGACCTTTTTACGGCAAGGTCAAGTTTGCTTCCTTATGCATTTGCATGGGAAAAAACATTTAAAAATCTTATTCTCCAAAACCGAGGATGGCTCGTGGCTGAATCTTTGCATATATCATCTGGAACGGGTGATCTACCAAAGTTGCTAAAATAATTGTCATACATTAACATTTAACCTTTTTACGGCGAGGTCAAGTTTGCTTCTGTATGCATTTGTATGGGCCCCATACATTTGTATGGAAAAAATGTTGATAATTTCAAATGGCTTTTCCTCTGAAGCCTCCGGGCCAGTGTTGCTCAAATTTCATGCGGAGCCTCCGTGGGCAGGAGAATGAAAGATTGCTAAAATGGGTATGGTCCATTGATCAAAATGGCTGCCATGCCCATATATGGTAAAAACCTTTAAAAATCTTCTTCCTCATAACCAAATAAGCCCTGGGTCTTAATCTTTGCACAAATTACGGGGGACAGGAGATCTACCAAAATTGCTCAAATGATGGTTCTATGTCGACATTTGACCTTTTAGCCTCCAAGGTCAAATTTGCTTCCCTATTTGTGTGGGCCATATACATTTATATTGAAAGTATCAAAGTGACTTGTAGATCAACAGTAGTTAAAATTGTTCTGATTGGAAATCTAAGATGGCCATCATCTGGTTTATATTTATAATATTTCCCTGCCACTGTGCTGTTTACATGTATAAAATCATGATTCTTCAGAAACCACTTGGCCAATTTCCACCAAATTTCACATTGATCCTTCTGTTGAAATGTGATTGATAGTTTATTCAAATGATCATGCTCCATTGACTGTCAGGCCCATATATTCTTCTTCAAAACTAAGAACTGCTCAAATGATGATATTTTCATTAGTTGCGATGATAGGATTGGAAAAATGTTGCATAACATCTGCATGTCTGCAGTGGCTATGTCACTCAGGTGAGCAAACCGTGGCCCGCGGGCCTCTTGTTTTTGTGTTCCTACTTTTCCCTACTTTTTTCTGAAAATGCCCTACCATCCCTACTTTTTAGTCCAAAAATGTTTGAAGTGACCAAAAATTGTAATTTTTTTCCTTGCTCGCTCGAAGTTTGTAAAAATTGAATCAACTTAATCTGAGCGGTCTCGATGCAAAAGTTTATGAAAATTTTTTACTTTAGTTGTAACTCCTTTTTTGGAACATTTATTTTGGTATTTCCTTACTATGGTAATAAAGTGTTATTGTTCAGAGAAAACTGTTGTCTTATTTTATCTTTTTCTAAGTCTAAAAACACTCAGAACATCCCTACTATCCCTACTTTTCTGATTTTAATTCCTACTTTTGCCTTACTTTTTCAAAATTTTGAGCCCTACCTTATCCCTACTTTTTCACTGGAGGGCACTTGAAAGCCTGGTGTGTGTGTTTGTGTGTGTGTGTGTGTGTGTGTGTGTGTGTGTGTGTGTGTGTGTGTGTGTGTGTGTGTGTGTGTTCATTTTGTAGCTGCATTTTTGTATTTATATGTTTTCCCTTTGTGTTGGGGGACCTGATGTGGATCTGATTTCATCAGTTCCTGAGTTCTCTTATTTAATTTTTATTGTGTAAGCTAAGTGAAAATGTCAACTTTTCCAGCTGACATTTTTTCCAAGTATGTCAAATGGGAGTAACAGTAAGCAATTTTTTAGAGTCGGCAAAATGGGTTTTGGCATCTTTAGGTGAAATGTGAATAGGCAAAATTACAAAAGAGTATTTGAAGACCATATAATTATTATGCGCATCTGATTAAGTAGCTGTTAATGTTGATGTACTATTTATACAATTTCCACATGTAACAGAAGTTTCATCCTAGTCCATAAAATAACATGGAATGTGGCTAAAAACTCATTTATTCTTTTTTTTTTCCTTTGTTTTGAAAGATAATTATTATTTCTTAAAGAACCCCATTTTGGACTGACAAGGATTATTTCGTATTCCATTCTGACATTTGGTGTGTTAGAAAAAACACTTATTAATATTTGTATTGGATTTGTTTTATCATGTAAACTATATCTGATATGCCCTGTCAGTCACCTAATAAGACCTGTCAATCATCTGATAATACCTGTCATTCCTCTTGGATATCAGAATACCCTGACTATTGACCAATGAAGCCGGCCTCGGTGGCTCAGTTGGATGCGCCGTCCCACTGGAGACCAGGAGGTCGCGGGTTCAACCCCCGCCGAGGTCGGCAACATTCTTTCGTGGAGATTGATCATGAAATATTTTCTACGGTCATTCTCTCCCTTCCGCTGATTCAAGAAGGGCAGTTTTCAGTTTCTGGCGAAAGAATGTGCACAATACTGGTTAACCGCTTAGAGGACTAAGCCTGCCCAGTAACGTGTGGTTAGGTAAACTGACTGCGCTCGACATGACCCCATTGGGTTGACTGGGCCGTAAAACCTCAACACAAACAAACCAATGAAATCGCGTAGCTGAAAAGCTTCGCCCTCCATTGGTTATAACAAGAGCAAAGCCTAATTAGTATTCCAAATCAAGATTTCAAAAATATTTTATTCAGTTTTGAAACTTTCACTGTAAAAAAAGAAAATAATAATAATAATAGTAATAGTAATAAAACCTTGACACCAAGTGAGTCACTGGAAGTAACACAGATTGAAAGAAGTAACAAAAATATATTAAAATATTTGTGAAATATAATAAACAACACAAACATTATTTTTTATTATCAGACAAGGGAAATGCAACTATACACAAATACTGTCACAGGACAGAGATTGAGGGCAAAAATCAAAACTACACAATTAAGACAAATAAATGAATAAATAAATAAATAATAACCGGCACAGTGGCTCAGTGGTAGAGCGTCCGCTTTGTGGCCGGGAGGTTGCGGGTTCGATCCCCGGCCGGGTCATACCAAAGACTTTAAAAATGGTACTAGCTGCTCTTTCGCTTGGCGCTCAGCATTAAGAAAGTAGAGCTAGAACTGGTCAGCTCAGTGTCAGTATAATGTGACTGGGTGGAATATCATGTCAAAGTGTCTGGGGCGTGATATTTCAGTGAGGCAGCACTCTAAAAGTGAGCATTGAGCTCCCTGCCACATCCAGACACCGTCGCGATATGACTGAAAAAGGTTGAAAGCGACGTTAAGCCCAAATCAAACAAACAAACAAATAAATAAATAAATAAATTCACAGAAACAAAGATTGAAAGAAATAAAAAAGTTTTAATTGTGACATATAAACAATTCACAGAAACAGACAAAGTTCAAAGTAAAAAAAAAAAAAAAATAATAATAATTACGACATATAAACAATAACACAAGAAAATTATATTAGTGTATAAATAAATATATAAATAAATAAATTCATTGAAAGAAACAATGATTGAAAGAAAGAAAGAACAACACTATTTACACATTAGGAGATAAAAACAATTCTGATATTTGGACCAGTTCAATAATTATATTTCCTTCATGAAATACCAAATTATCTCAGTGTAAATTGTTTTATGATAAATAAATAAATAAATAAATAGATAAATAAATATGTATTGTAGATACACATAACTTAGTTGTAAAAATATGGTCCAACAAGTATGCATGGCAAACAGTATAGACCCTGATCAGACATTACATTCTGAGGTGTCTTATCTGGGTCTACACTGTTTACAAAGGCCTAACTGTCCCAATACTTAGGGTTATTATAGTAACAGATTATTATGATCTAAATTTTGTTTTCATGTAAATATGTATAAATTGATTTTGGTTCCTCTGCAGAAATTAGTCAATATAAATTTAAATGACCAAAGGGAGTGCATATTTATGTTGTTTAATTTCTACATTTAAATTATAATTTTGTTTTCTTGTAAATATGTGCTAATATATCATTATGCTGTTAGTATGTTTTATATAAGCTCAGTACATTTACAAATATACATGATACCAAAAAAAAAAAAAATTGCATCATCCACCCTGACGATTGTACATGTATTGTTTTCTGATGTCCTCTTAAATTTTTCATTAAATATTAATTCTTAAAGCGCCAATCACAACTGCAGCAGATTACATTTTTTTTTTCAGAGAAAACAAGTCTTGACATTTCATGTAAATAGTCTGCTTGGCAGATGATTCACATGAAATATCAAGACTTGTTTTCTCTGAAACTTTGAATAAAAAAAAATAAATAAAAAAATTGAATGTTGTCTGCTACAAAATTTGCTTGGCACTTTAAGGGTTAATTTGATCTCAGATACTGATTTTATTTGGATACCTCATTGTTAACATAATGATATTTAGGAATAGTTGACACTGAATCTCTGATTATCCATGTATTATTTATTATTTTATCGTCAGTATTATATGCCGGTAGCCGGCCTCGGTGGCTCAGTTGGATGCGCCGTCCGACTGGAGACCAGGAGGTCGCGGGTTCAACCCCCGCCGAGGTCGGCAACATTCATTCGTGGAGATTGATCATGAAATATTTTCTACGGTCATTCTCTCCCTTCCACTGATTCAAGAAGGGCAGTTGTCAGTTTCTGGCGAAAGAATGTGCACAATACTGGTTAACCGCTTAGAGGACTAAGCCTGCCCAGTAAACGTGTGGTTAGGTAAACTGACCGCGCTCGACATGACCCCATTGGGTTGACTGGGCCGTAAAACCTCAACACAAACAAAATACATGCCGGTAAGAATATTATATATACTGTTCTCTCAAATTTTTTTGTTTTTTACTTTTCTTTTCCATTATTTGTTTCTAAGCCAAGCCCATTTTTATCCTATTATTTGCTTTAAGATGTTTCCAAAGACTAAAATGAATAGAAAGAGAAAATTATATTTAGTTTCATACAATTTTAACATAGAGGAAAATTCAGTTCTGCTCTTCTATTTCCAAAGTGATAGGAGGAATCAGTAAAACTAAATAATTAAAAACAACGTTTTTAATTAAGGCATGTCATATAAATAATGAAATTTTATCAAAATTATTCACAATATAGTCTGCACAAAGTCTGGTCTGCAAGGTACTTGGTCTGCAAAATGTCCCCTTTTGGTCCACTGCAGACCGGTCCATGGTCCACTGGTTTGCATGGTTTGGTCTGCAGATTACACCCAACCCTATACAACGCTGTACCTCAGTGGGTATCTTCATCTTGGACACCTTGCCGCAAAATTGGTCAATATCAGACCCCTTATTATGCCCCCAACTTCAAAGAAGTTGGAGGGGCATATTGCTTCTGGGGCGTTTGTCCATCCGTCCTTCTGTCTGTCCGTCCGTCCGTCCATCATGCTTTTTGATGCATAGCATAACTTTAGAACCGTGCATACTACTGTTTTGAAATTTCTTATATGGATTCCTCATGAAAAAAAAAGCTGAGACATATTTTTTTTCTTGACAGGATTATGCCCCTTTCCTGAGTTATGGCCCTTTGAAAAAATATGGATGCAATCTTGTCAGCAAAATATCTCAAAAACTATTGAAGCTAGAGCCTTGAAACTTGATGAATAGACTGGTAATGATGAGTAGATGACCTGATTAACTTTTGAATGGATTTGTAGTGATGAGTAGATGACCTGATTAATTTTGAATAAATTCTGAAAAATACTTCATGAATTATGGCCCATTGTAATTTTGGGCATTATTACCTTGTCAGCAAAATATCTCAAAATCTATTGGAGCTAGAGCCTTGAAACTTGATGAATAGATTGGTAGTGATGAGTAGGTGACCTGATTAACTTTTGAATAAATTTTGAAAAATACTTACTGAGTTATGGCCCTTTGTAATTTTGGGCATTTTACCTTGTCAGCAAGTTATCTTAAAAATTGTTAGAGCTTGAGCCTTGAAACTTAGTGAATGGATTTGTAGTGATGAGTAGGTGACCTGATTAACTTTTGAATAAATTCTGAAAAATATTTCATGAGTTATGGCCATTTGTAAATTTGGGCATTTTTACCTTGTCAGCAAAATATCTCAAAAACTGTTGGACCTAGAGCCTTGAAACTTGATGAATAGACTGGTAGTGATGAGTAGATTATGCCCCCAGTTTCGAATGAAATTGATGGAGCATATTATTTTGCCTTCGTCTGTCTGTCCATTTGTCCATTCATCACGCTCTTTTGTGCATGCCATGTCTTAAGAACCATGCATGCTAGGGTTTGAAATTTTATATATGGGTTCCCCTTGACAAAATAGCTGACCCGTATTATTTTTCTTGTCAGGCATATTTGTTTTTTAGAGTTATTTCCCTTTTGATAAAATTACATTGAAATCACGTATATTTGTACTGTTGTTACCGTCATGGGCAAGCAGTGTTGGAGTCAAGCAGTGTTGGAGTCAAGCAGTGTTAGATTCAGGCAGTTGGGGGCATAATGTTTTACAAACACCAGCTCTAGTTTTAAACTCATCCTGAAATTGAAGGTTAAGTAAAATAACTTGGTATATATTTGGAAAGAAAGTAAAATGACAAATTAGTGGGTATTGGTGTATCGAACAAGCAAAGATTTTTCAACTGTTTTTGTTTTCGAGTTTTTGTCTCTCATTTTCATTTTCGCAATTTGTGGTTTTGCGAATGTTTTAGACAGAAAGGGCAGGGTCACTTTTGGTTCAATTATACTATTAGAACATAGTGAATTGCAAATGACAATTTTCTATTCCAATATATGCTAAATGGTATTCTCCCTCAGTCAAGTTGACTTAACTAAAATTGTCTGAAAAGATAGTATGCAGCTCTAAAATACACTGGGTTCTGATCGTATCTGTATAAAGATATAAATACATTTCGTGTTCAGTATCATTTTCTGTTCCTGAGCATGATACGGCATTCGATATTGTGTACATGGTCATTTTTAGGAAAGACTGCAAACATTAAAATACGGCATTTATAAACCGATACATTAACAGAAACTTTTTCGGAAAATGCTTTTGACATGTTTACAGCAAGGAATTCACTTCAAACCCTGTCACATAGATGCTAGAAACAATTTTCATCAAAATTCATGTACATTGTCCTGGTAGTCCAGATTGACAGCAAAAAACATTCTCCAAATGTTCTCCAGAATCAGATCAGATTACAGAATAGCGCTTACACCACCAGAAAGAGCTTGATTTTCTGTGTACTCTATGCTTTATTTGAACAAATTCATTCTGGTATGAATAGAGATGTTCTAAAAAAATTCTACCTGATGTGGAGCTAAAAATAGTAACATACTTTGTGTACTTAGTCATTTGGTCACGTGGATTCCCCACACTGAACAAGAAAAATTGTGTCATATAACCTGTGCAAAATACAGAGACTCAGATCAGCCTGTGCTTAAAAACATGGAATTCTCATTTGTTACTGGGCTCTTTGAAATCAGTTCTATAAATTACGTAGATCCTCAATTGACTGAGAGGATGCCTCGGCCCGGTTGCGTCAGTCACTGTTTTGGTCAGTGGCATGAGCGGCAAGGTACTTTTGTTGGTGAAGTGTCCTCTCAGGCTGTTAGAGTTGTCTCCCACTTATAAAAAAATAACAGAAGTTGCAGCAAAGACAGATAAACAATAGCCAGGAGCTGCAAAAAGTATATCAATATCATATATGGTTATAGCCTTTCAACAGTATTTCAGTCATACGTGGACAATTGATCAAGACAATGAAAGGATGAGCATGGGTCATAAAATGGTGAATATAGTATATGGTTATAGCCTTTCAACAGTATTTCAGTCATACATGGACAATTGATCAAGACAATGAAAGGATGAACATGGTTCATAAAAGGGTGAATATAATATATGGTTATAGCCTTTCAACAGTATTTCAGTCATACATGGACAATTGAAGAGTGAACATGTTATACAAAAGAAACTAACATTATTCAGTGACCTTAGTCACCAGACATTGAAAATTAAAACATTTTACAGTGGTCTACCGTATGACAAAAAAAAACAGATCTTGCTACTAAAACTGAATATTTCGGTCCACGAAAAAATCTCCCTCTTTTAGACCAAGATTTCCCTCCTAAAAATTGCCGATCTCCCACTTTGTGTCCCAGAAAATATCACATGTATGATTTTGCACTAAAGCATATCTTTATCCATTTGAACTCCTTGGCATCATCTTGGCAAGAGCACCAAACATGGGTACTCTGACATTGGAATCACCTTGATGATAGGTTTTGGTGCAATTGATGATAGGTTTTGGTGCAAGTTTCCTCTTTGAGATGATTCCATTGTGATAGTTTGGTGCAAAACTATCAAAAACATATCCAAAATTATCATTTCACATAGCTCCAGATAAGAGAGAATACCAGGTTAACAGATTTCTTACTTCTCCATGAAAACATATATTGTGGGTACACATTAGAAGTGTCTAGCAGAGGCACTTCTAATGAGTACCACAACATGTGGTTTTGTGGAAAAGTAAGAAAACTGTATACTTTTTTATCACCTTATCTGAAGCTATGTTCAGATAAATTGCAGGAAGTAAGGTGGTTGGTCATATAACACATGCTTACTTTACACTTTTCAGAAGCTTGTCCATCATTCGCTGAGATTGGTATGGCTTTAGAAACTTTGCTGACAGAGAACCAGCCTGATTATGAGGAGTCTACATCTCTTTCACCAGAGTACCAGTACATGTTGTCATGGTGCTGGAACAATATCAAAGTATAACTGAATTGCTTTTCCTTCTTTTAATATTTCTCTTTCCTCTCCTGTATAAACTCTGCTTTTCTGTCCTTTTACTCAATTTTCAGATATTTTACACCATTTTGAAATAAATCACAATGGGCCCAATGATCCCAAAGGAAATGAAATATAATCTGCATTACAGCTCACCTGGAGCTTCCCTTCAGGTCAGCTTATGCCATTGTCTGTTTACCATGGTGGCCATCTTGAAAGTCTTCAGTTGTTATCTTCTCCCGAACAGTTAGTTACATGGAGCAGAAACTTGATGGAAGGCATCTGGGCAGCATGGAGATTAAGAATTCCTAAAATGGTTCTGTTCTGATATCCAAGATGGCCACCATGGCAGCCATCTTGAAAATCTTCAAATTACATCTGCTCCCAAATGGTTAGTCTGACTGAGCTTAAACTTGATGGGAGGCATTGGGGTGTTATGGAAATTCAGAATTGCTAAATCCTTCAGTTCCATTAACCAAGATGGCGCCATGGTGGCAATCTTGAATCTCTTCAAATAACATCAGATTCTGCATTGCTAAAGGCAATCTGATCTGATAGCCAAAGATGGCCTCCATGGCAGAATGTAACATATCATGATCCACCTAATCCAGGTGAGTGATTTCTGGCCCACTTGGGCCTCTAGATCCACAACAGATGACAGATAGTTTTAACCAATAACATGTTGAATTTTAATATCAGCATGTAACATTTTGGGTTATTTTGTTATTGTTTCAGATATATGGCTAGATTTTCATTTAAAATTCTCCCATTTAGAAAAGTTTCAATGAAATATAAGCTCACGTTTTTTTATACACTCTGCAAACTATGTTAGTAGGGGTTGGGGGCAGTGTATACTGTTTTCACATCTGTCAGTATATCCGTTACGTTTTGGTTTCTGCTTCTTATCTTGCTAAATAATTTAAGGAATCTTTTCTTATTTTGCATAAATGTTATTGATGAGATGTTGCTGTTAGAGAAAAAATAAGGGCCTAGGGATTAATTCCTTTAGAGTTATTTCCCTTTGTTATTTTTGAAAAGGCGTTTTAGTTTCTGCTTTTTGTCTTGCTAAATAATTTAAGGAATCTTTTCCTATTTTTCATAATGGTTGATAATGATGAGATGTTGCCGTTAGAGAAAAATAAAGGCCTAGGAGTTAATTCCTTTAGAGTTATTTCCCTTTGTTATTCTTGAAACAGAGTTTTGGTTTCTGCTTCTTGTCTTGCTAAATAATTTAAGGAATCTTTTCATGTTTTGCAGATATTGTTAAAAAACACCTGGTATGATAAGGGCCATTTTTGCCCCCAATCAAATTCTCTTCAGAGTGCATTATTTTGCTTGTTAGCAGGCTTGGTTTAAGGAAATAAACTGAAATAAATGGTTTCCTCTTCTGGCATCCTCAGAAAAACATGATTTCTGTCACACTGTATATTGTTAATAAATTTAACATAAAATTATAAGAAAATCATGATTGAAAGCCATTCTTTTGAAGGTAAAGGACATTAAGAAATGCTTTTGAGAGCGCTTGATTATAGCTTTCCTTTGGTGCACTCATATGAGTATGTCAGATAGCACTGTTAACCAGCTGTATACTAAGTGAAGTTATCATAGCAAGATTCGAATAATGAAAAATTTCACCGGATCAAAGTGAAACATGTACCAAATTATTGCTTGGGTCCTAACTAAAAAAATGATTACCCACACCATATATTTATTTTTATTATGAGCGGAGATATGGCCATTTTTATGTTGAAACACCTGGCAAAATGGCATAAAATCTGCAAGTTTGGTGATGAAAAATTAAAAATTAACATAGAGCCCTACTCCAGCACATTTATTTTTTTCACATGTTGACATATCAAAACTTTACCTATATAGAAAATATGAAATGTGCTGGAGGCTTGGTTGATATATTTTGAAAGCCTCGAAGGTGACGAAATTCATCACTTAAGTCAAAATCAGCTGGGGGTAGGGGTAGGGTGAAGGTAAAAAGCACAATTTATTTGTGAATGACCTGGTTATTTTTATGATTTTTAATTCATTTGATGTTAGAGCTTTGCAATATGCATAATTTTGCTATTATAATAGAAATTCTACAAAACAGATTTTCTGGGGGCCAAACATATAGGTTATCATACCAGGTCCTTTAAGGAATCTTTTCATATTTTGCGTACATGTTGATGTTTATGAGATGTTGCTGTAAGAGAAAAAAATGGGCCTTGGGGTTAATTCCTTAACAGTTATTTCCCTTTGATATTCTTGATGTGTGCATTATGTTATGCTTTTAGCTTTTAGTCTTACTAAATGATTTAAGGGATCTTTATATATGTTGCATAAATGCTGATATGGATGAGATGTTGCTGTTAGAGAAAAAATAAGGACCCAGAGATTACTGCTTTTACTGTTATTTCCCTTTGTTATTCCTGATATGTCCGTCCGTTACATTTTGGTGTCTTCTTCTTATCTTGCTAAATAATTTACGGAATTGTTTTGCATAAATGTTCATATGGATGAGATGTTGCTTTTAGAGAAAAATAGGGCCTAGGGCTTAATTCACTTAGCGTTATTTCCCTTTGTTATTCTTGAAGAGGCTTTTTATCCCCCGACCGATGGGATCGGGGGATATAGCGATCAGCATGGCATCCGTCTGTTCATCCGTAGACGCGTCCTTGTGTGCTTCATAACTTTGATACCCTTAGACAAATTTCAATAATATTTGGTAGGAATGTAGAGGAGGACCAGTAGGCGTGTCACATACAAGAGATACGACTCTCACTGTCTTCGTTATGTAGTTATCTTCCCTGAAGCCAAAATCTTGTGCAGGCCTTAACTCCCATACTGTTTGATATTATTTGATAATATTTGGTAGGGGTCAAGAGGAGGACCAGTTAGTGTATCGCGTGCAAGAGACAACTCTCACTTTATCCGTTATGTAGTCACCTCTCCTGAAGCAGAAATTGTAGACTCATTCGTGTGCGCTCCATAACTTTGATACTCTTAGACATATTTTGGTAATATTTGGTAGGAATGAAGAGGAGGACCAGTAGGCATGTCACATGCAAGAAAGACAACTCTCACTGTCTTCATTATGTAGTTACCTCCCCTGAAGCTGAAATCTTGTGCAGGCCATAACTCCCATACTGTTTGAGATAATTTGATAATATTTGGTAGGGATAAAGAGGAGGACCAGTAAGTATGTCGCTTGCAAGAGAGACAACTCTCACTGTCTTCGTCATGTAGTTATCTCCCCTGAAGCCAAAATCTTGTGCAGGCCACAACCCCATACTGTTTGAGATAATTTGATATTTGGTAGGGATGAAGAGGAGGACCAGAAGGTGTGTCACATACAAGAGAGACAACTCTGACTTTATTTGTTATGTAGTTATCTCCCCTGAAGCAGAAATTGTAGACGTCCTTGTGCACTCCATAACTTTGATACCCTTAGACATATTTTGGTAATATGTAGCTGGAATGAAGAGGAGGACCAGTAGGCATGTCACATGCAAGAGAGACAACTCTCACTGTCTTCGTTATGTAGTTATCTCCCCTGAAGAGGAAATCTTGTGCAGGCCATAACTCGCCTACTGTTTGAGATAATTTGATAATATTTGGTAGGGGCCGGCCTCGGTGGCTCAGTTAGATGTGCCGTCCGACTGGAGACCAGGAGGACACGGGTTCAATCTCCGCCGAGGTCGGCAACATTCTTTCGTGGAGATTGATCATGAAATATTTTCTAGGGTCATTCTCTCCCTTCCACTGATTCAAGAAGGGCAGTTGTCAGTTTCTGGCGAAAGAATGTGCACAATACTGGTTAACCGCTTAGAGGACTGAGCCTGCCCAGTAAACGTGTGGTTAGGTAAACTGACCGCGCTCGACATGACCCCATTGGGTTGTCTGGGCCGTAAAACCTCAACACAAACAAACAATATTTGGTAGGGATACAGAGGAAGACCAGTAGGTGTGTCGCATGCAAGGGAGACAACTCTCACCTCATTTGTTATGTAGTTATCTTCCCTGAAGCAGAAAATGTAGACTCATCCTTGTGCACTCCATAACTTTGATACCCTTAGACATATTTTCGTAATATTTAGTGGCAATGAAGAGGAGGACCAGTAGGCGTGTCATGTCAAGAGAGACAACTCTCACTGTCTTTGTTATGTAGTTATCTCCCCTGAAGCCAAAATTTTGTGCAGGCCATACTGTTTGAGATAATTTGATAATATTTGGTAGGGATAAAGAGGACCAGTAGGCATGTCGCATGCAAGAGAGACAACTCTGATTTTATTTGTTATGTAGTTATCTCCCCTGAAGCAGAAATTGTACTCATCCTTGTGCATTCCCCAACTTTGATACCCTTAGACATATTTTGGTAATATTTGGTAGGAACAAAGAGGAGGACCAGTAGGCATGTCACATGCAAGAGAGACAACTCTCTTTCCTTTTGTTAAGTAGTTATCTTCCCTGAAGCCGAAATCTTGTGCAGGCAATAACTCCCATACTGTTTGAGGTAATATGATAATATTTAATAGAAATGAAGAGGAGGACCAGTAGGCATGTCATGTGCATTTAAGTTTATATAGCTATATCATCAAGACCTTTTGTTATATTTCTTTACTCCCCAACCGATAGGCTCGGGGGCTATAGCAATCAGCTTGGCATCTGTCCGTTAGTCTGTCTGTCTGTAAATGCATTATTGTGCAGCCCATAACTCCGATACCATCTGAGCTATTTTCATGAAACTTTGTTAGTTCGTAGAGGGCATTTGGTAGGAGTGTTGCATACAAGAATGACAACTCTGATGGTTCATGAATTATCTCCCTTAGTCTCCCAAAAATGTAAAATTTTGTGAGGACCATAACTTTAAAACCCTTTAAGATATTTTCATGATACTTCAATAATTAGAGGACACTGAGTAGGCATGTAGACATTCTGGAGTTATTTCCCTCAGTTGTTAAATCTTATGCAGGCCATATCTCTAAAACCCTTTCAGATATTTTCAAGATACTTCACCAATATGTGGAGGACATTGAGTAGGCATGTCATGTACAAGAATGTCAACTCTGAATCCCTTCAGGACTTATCAAACTAACTGACTCCGTTCTGGAGTTATCTCTTTTAGTTGTTTAATCTTGTGCAGGCTATAACTCTATAACCCTTTAAGATATTTCCATGATACCTCACCAATCTGTACAGAACATTGAGTAGGTGTGTCATATACAAAAATGACAACTCTGACATTCTGGAGTTATTTCCCTTAGTTCTTAAATCTTGTGCAGGCCATATTTCTAAAACCCTGTAAGATATTTGCATGATACTTCACCAATATGTAGAGGACATTGTGTACGCATATCACATACAAGAATGACAACCCTAACTGACTCCATTTTGTTAAATATTCTGAAGGACATTATACCCTTGACATACAAAGTATGTGGAGTATAGGTGCCATCTCCAGAGGCAAAGCTATATACTTTGCCCTCTTTAAAAGGGGCAATAGCACTGGTTGGGGGCATACCTGCCCCCACAGGGCACTTTGTCTAGTTAGTATTAGAATAGATACTTTGTGGGTGCAACTCCTCCTGGAGTTTTCCACCCATCATTTTGAAACTATGCATACTTGTTCTACATAGGCTGAAAATGTTCTTGTGGTTTTTGGGTTAGCCTCCCATTATTTTTTGTCAACTTTTCCACTTTTTAGATTTAGTTTCTTTCCAGGTTCGATTAGTATTAGAAAAGATATCTTGTGGGTGCAACTCCTCTTGGACTTTTCTACGGATCATTTGGAAACTATGCATACTTGTTCTACATGGTATGAAGATGAGCGTGTGGTTTTGGGGTTATCCTGCCATTACCTGTTAAAACTTTTTGCACATTTTCAACTTATTTTTTTTAGCTCACCTGAGCCAAAGGCTCAAGATGAGCTTTTGTGACCAGTCTTCGTCCGTCGTGCGTCTTGCGTCGTGCATCTGTCAACAATTTACTTAAAAGACGTCTCCTCCTAAACCAGTGAATGGATTTTGAAATAATTTTACAGGAATGTTCCGTAGGTGACCCTCTACCAAAATTGCCTAATGGTTCTGCTCCGCTAAACAAAATGGCACCAGAGCTAAAAAATAGAAAAACCTTAAAACAACATCTCCTCCTAGGCCACTGAATGGATTTTGAAATAATTTCACAGGAATGTTTTTTAGATGACCCTCTACCAAAATTGCCTAAATAGTTTTGCTCTGCTAAACAAGATGGCCACCAGAGCTAAAAATAGAAAAACTTTTAAATGACATCTCCTTCCAGGCCAATGGCCCGATTTCAAAATAATTTCACAGAAATGTTCCTCTGATGCCCCTTTACCAAAATTGCTAAAATCGTTTTGCTCTGCTAAACAAAATGGCCACCAGAGGTAAAAATAGAAAAAACCTTTAAACGACATCTCCTTCCAGGCCAATGGCCAATTTCAAAATAATTTCACAGAAGTGTTCCTCTCTTGCCCCTTTACCAAAATTGCTAAAATGGTTCCACTACGCTAAAAAAAATGGCCACCAGAGGTAAAAATAGAAAAAACCTTTAAACGACACCTTCTAGGCCAAGGGCCCGATTTCAAAATAATTTTACTGAAATGTTCCTCTAATGCCTCTTTACCAAAATTGCTAAAATGGTTTGGCTCTGCTGACTAAAATGGCAGCCAGAGCTAAAAATAGAAAAAGGGCGTAGACTGTCATGCATCAGTCAACAATTTACTTAAGAGACATCTTCTCCTAAACCGGTTAATTGATTTTGAAATAATTTTACAGGAATGTTCCTTAAGTGACCCTCTACCAAAATTTCTAAAATGGTTCCGCTCTGCTAAACAAAATGGCCACCAGAGCTCAAAATAGAAAAACCTTTAAACGACATCTCCCATGCCAGTGGCCTGATTTCAAAATAATTTCACAGAAATGTTTCTCTAATGCCCCTGTACCAAAATTGCTAAAATGGTTCCACTCTGCTAAACAAAATGGTGATCAGAGCTAAAAATAGAAAAACCTTTAAACGACATCTCCTCTTAGGCCTATGAACAGATTTCAAAATAATTTCACAGAAATATTCCTCTTTTGACCCTTTACCAAAATTGCAAAAATGGGTCCATTTGGCTGAACAAAATGGCCACCAGAGCTAAAAAAAGAAAAAAGGGCGTAGACTTTCATGCGTCTATCAACAGTTTTGAAATAATTTTACAGGAATGTTCCTTGAGTGACCCTCGACCAAAATTCCTAAAATGGTTCCACTCGGCTGAACAAAATGGCCGCCAGAGCTAAAAAGAAAAAAACTTTTAAAGGACATCTCCGCCCAGGCTAATGGCCCGATTTCAACATAATTTCACAGAAATGTTCCTCTAATGCCCCTTTACCAAAATTGCTAAAATGGTTCTGCTCTGCTGAACAAAATCGCTGCCAGAGCTAAAAATGAAAAAACCATTAAACATCTCCTCTTAGGCCTATGACCGGATTTCAAAATAATTTCACAGAAATGTTCCTCTTATGTCCCTTGACCAAGATTGCTAAAATGGTTCCCTTTGGCTAAACAAAATGGCCACCAGAGCTAAAAATAGAAAAAGGGCATAGACTGTCATGCGTCTGTTAACAATTTACTTAAGACATTTCCTCCAAAACCTGTTAATGGATTTTGAAATAATTTTACAGGAATGTTTCTTGAGTGACCCTCTACCAAAATTGCTAAAATGGTGCCGTTCTGCTAAACAAAATGGCGTCCAGAGCAAAAAAAAAAGAAAATCTTTAAACAACATCCCCTCCTAGGCAAAGGGCCTGATTTCAAAATAATTTCACAGAAATGTTCCTCTAATACCTCTTTACCAGAATTGCTAAAATGGTTCTGCTCTGCTGAGTAAAATGGCCACCAAAGCTAAAAATAGAAAAACCTTTAAACAACATCTCCTCCTAGGCCTATGGTCTGATTTCAAAATAATTTTGCAGAAATGTTCCTCTGATTAAGTCATATTCTCCTTGAGTGCTGTGATACTCAAGTGAGCGATATAGGGACATCATGTCCCTCTTGTTTTTAGTTGTGACACAATGACAATGGATAGCTTGTGGCTGCAACTTCTTTTACCAAAAATAGCTAGAATGATTCCAATTGGAAATCAAAGGTGGGCGCCATGGCGACTATCTTGAAAATGTAATTTTGGCTTCTTCTCCTGAACCAAAAGGCCAGTTGACTCAAAACATGGTAGGAAGCATTGGGGTGACTTGTACATCAAAAACAGCTAAAATTGTTCTGTGGAAATCCAAGATGGCACCATGGTGGCCATTTTAACTTCACAATACATTAACCTATAGATAATGTGCTATTCTATTCTATTTTGAAGCCTTCCACAGAAAAAAAAAAAACGACAGTTCAGTTGTCTTAAAAAGTCTTAATCCAGAAGGTCCCTTAGGCAGTTACCTGTGTGACGTCACTCTTCCCTCTCTTTTACTCATGTGTCAGTTTCTTTTCTGTGGACAAGAAAGAAAACAAAGGATTTTTAGCGGGTGAAAAAATCTGTATTTTCTTTCTTTTCTCCGGTGAAATGTTCCTCTATCATTCCTTCCACTCTAGACCTTATTATTGTCTGTAAATTGTTTCTCGATTTCTTGTTATTATTGATCGCTTGTCCGTGTCATGCATTTTCTCGACTTTACATGAAGACCGTTCGCGGCGATTGTGGACTTATAGCACGGTGGGATCATCACCATAGTTGTTTATCATGTTCTTCTTGTTCCAGGTTGTCGACTTGTTCCACCTGTAGTCGTTGGTCAGAGAAGACCTGGATCCTTGCAGACAAAGGACGAACGTTCTCTGCAAGACGATCAGTTATGAGGAAGAACAAACAGAACAAGAAGGAAAGTCTGGCTGTCAATTCAGATGCGTCTGATGACAATTCTTTAGATGGGAGCACCACCCCACAGGGCATTATCATTCAGTGATTATCAGGCACCAGGCATTTGATCTCCAGACACCAGTCACCGGTCAACCAGTCACCAGTCATCAGTCAACTTACCAGGCACCGGTCATCATGCATCATTCAATCGGCAATAAACACAGGATAGCCAGTCAATCACATAGGGATTCTGAGCATTCATTCCCAAATGAGCCTCAGAGCCCTACAGCTTCAAAAAGAATTTTATTACCTATAGAGCCAGACTTTAGTCAAATGTCGGACTCTAGTATAATTATAGATCCGCGTAGTAATACTTGGCAGTCCAAAACAGGCACACATCTCAAACTAGGCAAAGTAGGAGAGATCAGCCTAAAACAAATCACAGAACAAAGAAGAGGAGAAGACATAGATCATCTTCTTCCTCCTCTTCTAGATCGTCCTCTTTGGCTTCTCTTAGGAGAAGCAAAAGATCAAAGAGGTCCAAAGTTTACACAAGTGAAGAAGAAGACATTCAACATCATCTTCTTCTTCCTCTTCTTTCAGTCATTCTATGAATGATTATGGTAGATATAAAAGAACTAGACAATCTCGTCAGGTTGCGGAAGTTCCAACAACGAAGCAACCTGCTAGGACCATTGAACAGACACCTGTCATACATTCTGATAATGTGGTGCAACAATCTCCAAAGGACACAGACTCAGAATCAGTGTTGGAAATCTAGTCCTTTGATAGGGCTATTAATGAAGTATTTAGACTACTTCCACAGGAGTTATGTCCTAAGCCGACAGAGGAAAATACTCCTGCAAAGCCACTGTCAGGAATTGAGCACTTAATGGAGTCTAGGGCTACTCCATTATTAGTGCTCTCACAGTCAAAACTAGTGGAAAATACCACAAAGTTTATACAGACCAAGCTAGTCTCTGAAAGCTTTGGTAAAGATTGGCTATGCCCTCAGCATTTAGTTTCTTCCTTGGCTCCGACTAAATACTACAGAAGCCATAACCAGTATTTTCCTATGGAGAATCTTCCCCACTTAGAATCCGACACTTCATTATTGGATATATCTAGCAGGGGAAGATGGTCCGTACCAGTCAAAAATTTAGATTCTGGGAAAAGAGAGCTTGCAAATTAGTGGCGATCAATTCACACGCGGATTTGTTCTCTTCCGCAGCCTACTTATGTCTCCAACAAGAGTCCATGTCAGTCACTGTCCTTTCTAGATTCTTGGAGGCGGTGGCCAAATCCATTAGACATTCGACAGCAATGCCAACTATTCTGACCACAGAGCTGTTTCAGGCTAGACATGATGCAGCAATAGCCATATCAAAGTTATTATTGGAAAATTCTGGCTACGAACTGAGGAATACTCCAATCAATGCTAAATCTTTGTTTGATAACAGAATCAAAGAAGTTGCTAAATCTAATTACGAAGCACAACAACAGAGATTTCTAGCATCTTCTTCAACCAATACTAACGTACAACAGCAAAAAATCATCTTATTTAGCTTCAGGACAGTTTAAAAGACCTAGACAGCCGAACAAGTCATCTAGACCTAAACAAACCTAACCATACAGGTCTAAAAGTCAAACCCAGTCCTTAACATGTGATACTAGAATGGACTTCAATAAGAGGAATAGTGACACAAAACAGTTCCCCTCCTCTAAACATGCCTACTCTTCCACAAAGTTCTGAAAGCCAACCCTTTCCACTGCCTAGCTTACCACACCCAGATATTCCAGTGGGAGGAAGATTGACCTGACAGATACTTACCTACATATTCTGATTCACCTTCGATTCATAAGGTATCTTCGGTTCATGTCCAAAGATCAGGTCTTCCAATTGACGGCCTTACCTTTTGGAATGTCCCTCCATGGATTTTCACCAAACTAACGGATGTAATAGCAGCGCACTTGCGTCAACGTGCCGTCTCATTATTTCTGTTCCTAGAAGATCGGCTTATAAGAGATCTGATTAGCAACTGACTAGTCTCAAACAATATATTGCCTTCAAACTATACAGGGTCTAGGGTTCATTCCAAATCTAAAGAAGTCAGATTTGATACCAGCTTAGAAATTCACGTTTATTCACGTTTATAGAAATGGAATTTCTGACTCCGCAGAATATAGCCAGGGTACCAGCAGACTGAGTCAATTCTCTACTTCTGACTATCAAACTGTTTCTTTCTCAGACTCAAGTTTCGGCACAAACTTTCCTTTCTCTTTTAGGCAAACTCAGGGCAGCAGCAGACTTCGTTCTCCTAGGTAGACTATACTTACAACGGCTTCAAGTGTGTCTCGACTTGGGAGGAGATCGTACTCATCTTTTAAATCTTTATAGATCTTTAATTCTATCTAAATTGGATTACGGATCCATAGTTTATGGATCCGCTAGAAAATCTTATTTAAAATCTTTGAATACAATTCATCATCAAGGTTTACGTCTAGCTCTAGGAGCTTTTCGTACTTCACCCGTCGAAAGTGTATATGCTGAATCAAATGAACCATCATTGTATATAAGAAGAGAGAAATCGTCTCTCCAATATGTTTCTAAATTAGCCGCCAATCCACGTAATTCAGCTTATGATTGTGTTTTTAACCCTAAATACGAAAGATTTTACAACAATAAACCAACGGCTATTAAACCCCCTGGTCTAAGAGTACAACTGTTACTTGAAGAGGCCAATATTAACATTAAAAATATTCAGCCCTTTTCCTTTCCATCAAAAGAGCCATGGACGTTGAACCCTCCAAAGATTATTTTAGATCTTCATAAAAATAAAAAATCAATAGTTGAGTCACATATTTTTAAGAATGAATTTTTAGAAATCAAATCGAAATATAAACATCACCTGTCAATTTATACTGATGGTTCGAAACAAGATGAGAAAGTTGCTTGTTCTGTTATTAGCCCAAATTTTACTGACAGTATCAGATTACCTGATAATAGCTCCATTTTTACCGCTGAAGCCAAAGCAATTGATATTGCACTTTATCATATCAGAGATCAGTCTGAAAAACAATTCATCATTTATTCAGATTCTCTTTCTGTATTAAAATCCCTTAAAGATTTACACCATAGGAACCCATTAATTCAAATTCAGCAAATTCTTAAAAAATATTATTACCTTACGGTTTCAAAAGATATTATATTTTGTTGGCTTCCCAGCCACAATAATAGTCGTGGAAATGAATTAGCTGATTTAGAGGCTAAATCTGCATTATCTTTAATGATAATAAATTTTAAAATTCCTTACTCTGACTTTAAATCCAACATCCGTCAATACATTAACAACAAATGTCAATCTATTTGGGAAAAACAAACTCAAAATAAACTGAATGAAATAAAACCAAATTTTAACAGCAAATGCGCATTCTTTAATTACAGCAGAAAAGACCAAACGAAAATCACCAGATGTAGAATTGGACACACTAGAATTACTCATTCTTATATATTAAAAAGTGAACAAGCACCATTCTGCATTCCTTGTAACGAACCTTTTACAGTCAAACATTTTCTTATTACTTGTGCAGAATTTAATCATATTCGCACAAAATATTTTAATATAAAAACTGTAAAGGATCTTTTTAATGATATACCAACTAACAAAATCATCGACTTTCTTAAAGAAATCGGACTTTTTAATAAATTATAACCAATATTTTTAATAAATTATAATCATTAATACTGTTATATTTTTAAAATCAACATATCAATCCTAGATAGTTTTAATTCCAAATTAAATAAACTCATCATATAATATAAAAATTATTAGACGCTATATGCCCTTTTAGTGTTGAGCGTCTCTAAATAAAATATCCATCCATCCATCAAATGTGTCTCTTATCTGTCTGGAGACCTCACATTCTTCCTCTCGATCACCAGGTTCCGATCAACAGTACGATTTGATTCCATTTGAAATGGTGGATGGATGCCAATTGCTTCATTCTGGGAACGTCGATTCATCCTCCAGATCCCAGTACATTCCTATTTAGGGATGCTATTCATTATGGATGGGGAGCTCTTCTCGAGCCACTGAGCCTTTTATGGTCGCTGGTCGGAAGACCAATCCCAGCTCCATATCAATATGTTAGAAATGATGGCCATTCATTTAGCACTGAGGAAAGCCACAAAATACATACACCCCCCCTGTGTTATGATCTCTACCGACAATACAACAGTGGTCTCCTATATCAACAAATAAGGAGGAACACATTCTCCCAACCTATGCATACAGGTATTAGAGATCCTCCATTGGTGCTTTGAACACTATATCACGATCAGAGTTTGTCATATTCCAGGCAGATTCAATATATTAGCAGACGGTCTTTCAAGATTGGACAGACCTCTCAAAACAGAATGGGCTTTGGATCAATCGGTAGCGAATTCCATTTTCCAAATGCTCACTTATCCCAATGTGGATTTGTTTGCAACATGATTCAATCACAAACTCCCATTGTATGTATCTCCAGTTCTGGACAATCTTGCCTTAGTGTTGGACGCATTGTCAATGAACTGGAATTGTCTTCATGCATATGCATTTCCACCAACAATTCTGATACCCTCTGTACTAGCCAAGATAGTCAATCTCGGTGCAGAGTAGTTCTTACTGCTCCTCTTTGGCCCCAACGTCCGTGGTTCTCAGAGGTGTTACAGCTATTAGTATCAGCTCCAATTTGTCACCCCCTCTTTCCAAAACTACTGACACAATCAAAAGAAAGTTTTAACATCCAAATCTCCCATTTCTCACTCTTCACGCTTGGGAGTTATCAAGCAATCAATTACAGATAAAAAGTTTTTGCAAAATGTTGCAGACTTTGTCTCAAAATCAAGACGAACATCTACTCAGAAAGTCTATGATTCAAAATGGGTCTTATACTCCAATTGGTGTCATAGTAATAAGGTTAATCCGGTTTCGGCCCCTCATGCAGTAATAGCCGACTTCCTTATTTACCTCTTTTCTGAGAGAAAATGTCAAAAAAGTACCATCAAAGGGCTATAGATCCATGATCTCAAATGCTCTTACTTTAAGACTGGTAATAGAATCAGATCTAACCCAGTCTTGTCAGAATTAATTAGATCTTTTGAATTGCAACGTCCAGTACAAAGATCTCTTACGGGAAAATGGGATTTATCTTTGGTTTTAGTCTGCCTACAGAAAGCCTCATATGTACCTCTGGATTAAGACTTTTTAAGACGACTGAACTCATTTTTTTCTGTGGAAGGTTTGAAACCAGAATAGAATAGCACATTATCTATAGGTTAAGTATTGCTTGTTAAAATATGTTTTACTGATAAAAACTTCATTTTGAAAATCTGTTTTTCGCTCCTTTTCCTGAACCGAAAGGCCAACTGACTTAAAACTCAATAGGAAGCATCGGGATGACTTTTAGATAAAAAAAATGGAAACTTTTTCCACACTGAAATCCAAGATAAAATCTGTTTTTCGCTTCTTCTCCTGAACCAAAAGGCCAATTGACTTGTAACTTGGTAGGTAGCATCAGGGTGCCTTGTTCATCAAAAATAGCTAAAATCGTTCCTATAAGAAATCCAAGATGGCAGCCATCGTGAAAATCTATTTTTCGCTTCTTCTGAACCAAACGGCAATTAGAAGACATTTGGTAGGAAGCATCAGGTGACTTGTAGATTAAAAATAGCTAAAATTGCTCTGATTCAAAATCCAAGATGGCCACCATGGCGACCATCTTGAAAATCTATTTTTCTCTTCTTCTCCTGAACCAAAAGGCCAATTGACTTGAAACTTCTTTATGAAAAAAAAAAAAACGTTTTTGGGTAGGAAATATCAGGGTGACTTGTAGATCAAAAATATCTAAAATTGTTCTGATCGGAAATCCAAGATGGCCGCCATAGCTGCCTTCTTGAAAATCTTTTTTTTGCTTCTTCTCCTGAACTGAAATGCCAATTGACTAGAAACTTGGCAGGAAGCATCATGGTGACTTGTTCATCAAAAATAGATAAAATTGTTCCACTTGGAAATCCAAGGTGCCATGTTTAAAATCTATTTTTAGCTTCTTCTCCAGAAAGGCCAATTGACTTGAAACTTGGTAGGAAGAATTGGGTGACTTGTAGATCAAAAAATAGATAAAATCGTTCCGATTTGAAATCGAAGGTGGCTGCCATGGCTGTTATCTTAAAAATCTATTTTTTTACTTCTTTTTCTGAACTATTTGACTTGAAACTTGGTAGGAAGCATCGGGTATGACTTGTAGATCAAAAATAGCTAAAATCGTTCCTATTGGAAATCGAAGATGGCTGCCATGGCTGCTATCTTAAAAATCTATTTTTTACTTCTTTTTTTGAACTATTTGACTTGAAACTTGGTAGGAAGCATCGGGTATGATTTGTACATCAAAAATAGCTAAATTTTTTCTGATCTGGAATCCAAGATGGCCACCATGTCCGCCATCTTTAAAATCTTTAAAAACTGAAAGGCCAATAGACTTGAAACTTGGAAGGAAGCATCAGGTATTTTTATAGAGCAAAAATAGCTAAAATCGTTTCAATCCAGAATCCAAGATGGCCGCCATGGCCACCATCCTGAAAATCTATTTTTTGCTTCTTCTCCTGAAACGAAAGGCCAATTGACATTCAACATAGTGTTACGAGCCAGGCGTAACGAGAAAGAAATGAAAGTGAAACCAGCAACAAGCTTTAAATTATTAACAATATTTATTCACAAAAAAATAAGACAAGATTCAAAACAAAATAATGTAAGTAAACAGTACCTTTCAAGTTTATGTCACAAAGTCCCTCTGAAATAATCCATGAGAATTTATAAAACAAATCCTTTGAATATCAGTTTCTGATCCCACAATTTAATGTTCCTGAATTCAGAATTTAAGTCCAGAATGAATAAAATAGTAAAGTAATCCAGTATAGAATAATTTCCAGTGAAAGTATACAAAGATGCCCAGATGAAAATCTGTTCTCCTTATATAATATCAAAGAAGGTTCTAGAAAAAGAATTTACTACAAGCATCTCTTATTTTCCAGTTCCAATCAAGAAACTTCTAAATCTTCCATGACATTCCAAAAAGAACTCAGTCCAGAATCAAGGACGTAAACATCATGTTATTGTAAACATGTTGAACATTCCAGAAAGTTATTTTTGGAAACATAGTAAATAAAGCTATTTATGGAAACATAGTAAACATGTTGTTTAAAACAATTGAACACCCTGTTATATAACACTTCCCCTCTTCAGGGAAAAGAAAGATTTATGTAATAAAGCTTTCTTTTGCCATAAAAAATCATAAAATAAAATACTGATAAAGGCAATTATTATCTTATATACAGCAAATTACAGGAAACCACAGATCAAGACATCATGCTCTGGACAAGGCATCAGGAATAATATTATCTTTTCCCCTGATATGCCTGATGTCAAGATTGTATTCCTGTAACAACAGACTCCATCTGAGCAACCTCTGATTCTTGTTTTTCATCTTATGGATGAAAGTCAGTGGATTGTGATCGCTGAAAACAACAATAGGCGAGGATGAAGAAGTTAGATAAACTTCAAAATGTTGAAGTGCAAGAATGAGAGAAAAACATTCTTTCTCTACTGTAGAATAATTCTTTTGATGTTTGTTAAACTTTTTGGAAAAGTAACAAACTGGATGATCCACACCATTGTCATCCTCTTGCAGCAATACACCACCTGCTCCAACATCACTCGCATCCACTGCTAGCTTGAATTCTTTATTAAAATTTGGTGCCAAGAGAACCGGCTCACTTCTCAGTATGGCTTTCAGTTTATCAAAGGCATTCTGATAATCACTTTATTACAGAATTTTCTGTAATAACCGGCCATACCAAGAAACCTCATCAGTTGTCTTTTGCATGTGGGCACCGGCAAATTTGAAATAGCTTCAACTTTAGCCTCTATAGGTTTAATCTGACCATGACCCACAACATGTCCTAGAAATGTTAAAGTTGCATGACAGAATTCACTTTTAGCAAGGTTTATTGTCAAGTTTGCTTCACTTAGTTTATCAAAGAATACTTTGATAGTTCCAAGATGGTGATTCCATTCATCAATGTATATGATTGCGTCATCGATGTAAGCATCGCAATGCTCAATTCCAGCTACTATGGTGTTGATTAAGCGTTGAAATGTTGCCGGAGAGTTTTTCATTCCGAAAGGCATTACTTTATAGTGATATAATCCATCAGGAGTAACAAATGCTGAGATCTCTTTAGCTCTTTCTGTGAGAGGAATTTGCCAAAATCCTTTCAGAAGATCAAATTTAGTTATATATTTTGAATTTCCAATTTTGTCAATACAGTCATCCATTCTTGGTATGGGAAAAGTGTCTGTTTTGCTCAAGTTATTGACCTTCCTGTAATCGGTGCACATCCGATATGATCCATCCGGTTTTGGCACAAGAATGCAAGGTGAACTCCATTCACTTTGACTTGGTTCAATAAAATCATTGTCCAGCAAATACTGAATATCCTCCTTAAGACATTTTTGTTTTGTTGGGTTCATTCTATATGGATGTTGTTTGACAGGTTGTGAGTCCTCAACATTCACATCATGATAAATTTTGTCAGTCCTTGTAGGAATATCCGGAAATAAGTGTTCATATTGATGAATTAACTGTTTCAGTTCCTTTCTTTGGACTGGATCTAGGTGTGAAAGTTTCTGGTCGAGATCCTTTAGAATGTCAGAATTCTGGAGTTTTGATGAAGCAGGATCAGATTTGATGAAGTTCATGTCTTCAGAGTTCATTTCACTTTGTTCCTGAGGGACTGAACTAACAACACTAATTGGTGTAACAGAAGAGCTATCCCTATCTATGTATTGTTTAAGCATGTTAACATGACATAACTGTTTTTGTTTGCATCTCCCAGGAGTGTTAACAATGTAATTTACATCACTAATCTGTTCATCTACAGTGTAAGGGCCGTAATATCTGGCTTGCAAAGGTTTGCCAGGAATAGGCAAAAGAGCAAGTACCCTATCTCCAGGCATGAATTTTCTTTCTTTTGCATTTTCATCATACCAGCTTTTCATTTTCCTTTGTGCTGACTTAAGATTGGTCCGAGCAGCTTCACAAGCTTTAGACAGTCTGTCTTTAAAATCTGATACATACTGAAGTAAGTTCAGAGAACTGTCATCATTTGAGAGAAATTTCTCTTTCAAAAGTTTCAAAGGTCCACGCACAGTGTGGCCAAATACCAGCTCAAATGGGCTGAAACCAAGAGATTCCTGAACAGATTCTCTAACGGCAAACAACAACAAATGAATGCCTTCATCCCAATCTTTTTCAGTGTCAAAGCAGTATGACCTGATCATATTTTTCAGTGTCTGATGAAATCTTTCAAGGGCACCTTGACTTTCAGGATGGTAAGGTGATGATTTAAATTGAGTAATTCCCAACTCATGCATGACCTGTTGAAAAATTCCTGACATGAAATTTGAGCCCTGATCCGACTGAACAGACTTTGGAAGGCCTATAAATGTGAAAAACTTTACCAAAGCCTTAACAATATTCTTTGTTTTAATATTCCGAAGTGGAATGGCTTCTGGGAAACGTGTAGAAGCACACATTATAGTGAGAAGATACTCATGGCCTGACTTGGTTTTAGGCAAGGGACCAACACAGTCAATAATTATTCTGCTAAAAGGTTCATCAAAAGCAGGTATGGGCTGTAAATGAGCTTTTGGTATTGTCTGGTTGGGTTTTCCTACCATCTGACAAGTATGGCAAGATTTACAAAATTGAGAAACGTCAGATTTTAACCCTGGCCAGTAAAAATTGTTAAGAATTTTGTGATAAGTCTTGTTTACACCTAAATGACCTGACATGGGAGTCTCATGGGCCAAGTTCAAAATTTCAGGGCGATAAACCCTTGGAACCACTATTTGGTGGTTAACAGTCCACTCGTCTTCTGCTGAGACATCAGGAGGACGCCATTTTCTCATTAAAATGTCATTTTTGACATAAAAACAGACTGGGACTTGATCTATTTCTTTCTCATCTAAAGCCCTTTCAAGCAAAGGCAAAATTTCAGGATCATTATGCTGTTCCTTACAAAATTGTGACCTTGACACCAAGTCATGACCTTGACCTTGGTCATTTAATACTGAAGAGTAATGACTGGACTCTGACTTGTCACTTAAGTCTGTCTGCTTGCCAGACAGGCTGGGTGAAAGAGAATTTATAATCTCGTCTGTAAAAGACTGACCCAAAAAGGTATCAGTTAAATCAATTTCCCCATCATTCTGTTTTGCTTTCTTTGCCATGGCCCTTGTAACAGCACAAGATGGGTACAGATCAGGGATTTCCTGTTCAATGGGATCAGGTGGCTGATCAAGACAAGGTATAGTAGTCAAAAGTGGATTTACCACAACCTTATCTCCTGCTAAGTCATTGCCTAACAGTAAGTGAACACCTTTAAAAGGTAAAGAAGGTCGAATACCAACAGCCACTAAACCAGTTACCAAGTCTGAGGATAAATAAATGTTATGAAGAGGAACATTAACAAATCCACACTCTACACCCTGAATAAGGACACTTGTCACAGAAGAAGTCTTCTCAGAAAAAGGCAGAGTATCTGCTAAAATAAGGGATTGAGAAGCTCCAGTATCTCGTAAGATTTTAATTGGGGTAGACTGGGCATAGTCACTATTTAGTGACACAATACCATCTGATAAGAATGGTTCATAAATCTCCATAACAGAATCAGTCTCAGGCCTTTCGGTCTGGATAGGATCTTCCTCCTTAACACATGACTGTGGTTTTGACCGTAAAGAGGTAAGGCCAGTAGGTTTAAGCCCCTCTTGTTTTTCTTTCTTTCTTTTCAAATGTAAACATTCAGATATAATATGACCTGTCCTTTTGCAATAATTGCAAATTGGTTGAGATAAGGGATTTTGATCTTTATCTTCACCAGAAGGTTTGGGTTTGGGAGTAATTGTTTGGCTATGACTACCAGGTGGATTACTAGGACTATGTTTGGATCCTGAATGTGGGAAAAATGGTCTTCTAGAGGGATTTGACTTATTTATAAAGGAAACTTTATGTGTTAAAGCATAATCATCTGCAAGTCGAGCTGCAGCTTCCAAAGTTTCAACCTGTTTCTCATCTAAAAAGGACTTAATGTCTGAATTTATGCACCTTTTGAACTGCTCTACAAGCATGAGCTGCCTAAGTTTTTCATGATCGGAGCCAATTTTCTTTGAAGAGCACCACCTGTCAAATAGCTGTTCTTTAGTTCTAGCAAATTCTACATGGGTCTGCTCATTTTCTTTCTTACAGTTCCTAAATTTTTGCCTGTAAGCCTCAGGGACCAACTCATAAGCCTTAAGAATTAATTCCTTTACAGTATCATAACTGGAGCTCTGCTCGACAGTCAGCTGAGTATATATTTCTCGAGCCTTCCCAATTATAACACTTTGCAAAAGCAAGGTCCAGTGCTCCTTTCGCCATTTTAAATTTTCTGCTACTTTTTCAAAATGAAGAAAATATTTGTCAACCTCTTTTTCCTGAAATGGAGGAACTAATCTGATGTGTTTGGTAACATCAAAATGAGTGCCAGAGTCTAAAGGTTGCCGTTTTACTGTCATGTTTTGCATTTCTAATTCTTTCATTTTTAATTCTGTATCAAATTTTATTTTTTCCCTTTCTATCTGTATTTGTCTTTCTTTTTCTTTCTCTCTCTCTTCCATTTCCATTCTTTCTTTCTGCACTCTTTCTTCCATTTCCATTCTTTCTTTCTGCATTTGTCTTTCTTTTTCTTTCTCTCTCTCTTCCATTTCCATTCTTTCTTTCTGAACTCTTTCTTCCATTTCCATTCTTTCCTTCTGCATTTGTCTTTCTTGTTCTAATCTTAATTTTTCTAACTCAATTTGCTTCTGAATTTCAAGCTCCTGCATTTGCAAACCTGTCTGAGTTATGAGAACAAGAGACAAAGCTGAAGAATCAAGAATTTCCTTATCAACCAAAAATTGAACCAAAATATTTTTTATTTCCTGTTTTAACATAGACTTATTTACAGAAGGCACTTCATAGTGAGCAGCAATGTCCAACAAATCTGACTTTTTGGCCAAATTTAACAGCTCCTGCGAAGGCGCAGCTATGAAAGCTTGAAGGTCAAATAACATGATTGCTTTTTGCTGGTTTTATCAAGTAGATTTATCAATCAGAGTTTATTTATTGATATTTTTCAAAAGTCAATACTTGCTTTTTTTTTATTATTATTATTATAATATTTTTTGAAAGTCAGTACTTGTTTTTTATGAAACAAATATTTTTATATTTACTGAGATTTTTTTAAAAGTCAGTACTTGTTTTATAGCAAACAAATATTTTTTTTTTCCTTAAAAATCAATATTTGTTTTCTTTAAAAAGCTCAAACTTGTTTTAGCTCAAGAAAATGTTCGATCCCGGACGAGCCCCCAATTTCTGTTACGAGCCAGGCGTAACGAGAAAGAAATGAAAGTGAAACCAGCAACAAGCTTTAAATTATTAACAATATTTATTCACAAAAAAATAAGACAAGATTCAAAACAAAATAATGTAAGTATACAGTACCTTTCAAGTTTATGTCACAAAGTCCCTCTGAAATAATCCATGAGAATTTATAAAACAAATCCTTTGAATATCAGTTTCTGATCCCACAATTTAATGTTCCTGAATTCAGAATTTAAGTCCAGAATGAATAAAATAGTAAAGTAATCCAGTATAGAATAATTTCCAGTGAAAATATACAAAGATGCCCAGATGAAAATCTGTTCTCCTTATATAATATCAAAGAAGGTTCTAGAAAAAGAATTTACTACAAGCATCTCTTATTTTCCAGTTCCAATCAAGAAACTTCTAAATCTTCCATGACATTCCAAAAAGAACTCAGTCCAGAATCAAGGATGTAAACATCATGTTATTGTAAACATGTTGAACATTCCAGAAAGTTATTTTTGGAAACATAGTAAATAAAGCTATTTATGGAAACATAGTAAACATGTTGTTTAAAACAATTGAACACCCTGTTATATAACAATAGTAGGAAGCGTCAGGATGACTTGTAGATAAAAAATAACGAAAATTAGACTGATTGGAAATCCAAGATCTTTTTTTTTTTTTTTTGCTTCTCCTGAAACGAAAGGCCAATTGTCTTGAAACTTGAGAGGAAGCATCGGGGTGACTAGTAGATAAAAATAGCTAAAATTATACTGATTGGAAATTCATGATGGCTGCCATCTTGAAAATCTATTTTTTGCTTCTTCTCCTGAATCAAAAGGCCAAGTGACTCCAAACTTGGTAGGAAGCATCAGGGTGACTTGTAGATAAAAATAGCTAAAATTGTTCCTATCAGAAATCCAAGATGGCCACTATGGCTGCTATCTTGGAAATCTATTTTGCACTTTTTTCCCTGAACCAAAAAGGCAATTTATCTGGTAATCAGGTGTGCGATACAGGGCCATCTTGGCCCTCTTGTTTATCAACTTTTTCTACTTTTTTTGACGTTGTTTTTCAGGTCTGATTAATATTAGAATGATACTTTGTGGGCGCAACTCATCCTTCAGTTTTCCACCCATCCTCTTTAAACTATGCATACTTGTTATATTTGGTCTGAAGATGTGTGTGTAGTTTTGGGTATTATCCCAGTATTTTTTATCACTTTTTTTCACTCTTTTGACTTAGTTTTTCTAAGGTCCAATTAGTATTGGAACAGATACCTTGTAGACGCAAATCCCCCTGGAATTGTCTACCAATCATTTTGAAACTATGCATATTTGTTCTACATGGTCTGAGGATGTGTTTGTGGTTTTGGGGTTTCCTATTTTATGGATTTAAAACTCACAACCCTTTACTAACAAAGCCATGACGTCCGGGGATGCTTGCCCACAATAGGCTTTTATAATTGATTAACATGTTGGTTAATCAAAATATTTAATCACCAGTACAGCTCCAACCAAGTGCGAAGAGAATGCTGATTACAATATCTTACACACTATGTCTTATTTGGTTAATTTAGCGAATTTTATGTGTACACTTGTTAATTATATTTATTTATTTGTCTAAACTATTTGCCATCTATATCTTTCTCTCTGTATATGCTTTAAATCTTTCTTGTTTATATATTTGATGAGCATAGCTCTTGGCCTAATGTGTTGTGTGTTTTAAAATTTCATCATCTATAATTAATCCACGTATAAAGACGTCTTTAGTTGTCTTCAGTATTGGAGGCTACAACCTTTTTTTTTTTTCGAAGGGTGAAATGATTCTTCCAAGGACTGCAGTCCTCTGACGAACACCTATATCCTGCTAGTTAGCCCTTATCAGAATCATTCGGTGTAATATTTATGTACATCCAAGTGTGGCCATGTATGTATTTTACATGTATAGTGCACCTGTAAACCATTTGTATTAAGTAGTGTCCTACCTGTTGGACATTAAAAATGCATAATACATAGGGTAAGGCGAAGATGGCCTTATGTAAGTAAAAAGATACCCTACATTGGAAAACAATGTATTGAGGATTGTGTGTCATAACAGAAATAACAAAAAATATCATCTGAATACTCCACATATCTTGAGTCAAACAAGTGTAGAAGAACAGCCAATAGATGTGTTAATATTTATATAGGTATATAGAGTGCATAACTGACCAGTCTAACTGGTCTGGACCTTTTAGCTAGTGGTTGTGTGCTTGCTTTGTGATCTCAGGGTCCTGGTTTTGATACACAGTCTTGGCACTTCTTTACAGATTTTTCTCCGCCTACTACATTGGTGTCTGATGTCAGGATGATTACTGTAAAATGTTTTGATGAGGAATATAGAACTGAAAATATTGCAGATAAGACTGTTCTTTGTCTTTATTGTTCTCATTATACACAATAAGATACATTTCCTGTAAAAATGTTGTACAATATTTATATTTGTGCAGGAGAGTTGCTATTGTTTGGGTGAAGTAACTTGCACTCTTCTAACAACCAAACAGCTGGTGGACTTCAGCTTTGTACAGAACATCTGTGATACTTTTATTAAAGTACTGACAAAATGTAGACACAAGGTAAGAAGTTATTAAATGACATTTTTGCTCTTCATTTCTCAGTTACCCTAAATTTGATTCTTTGCAGTTATTGAGAACAAAACAGTTCAGTAAAAGAAAGCTTTATGATTTAAAATATTTATGTGCTATTGAGAAATATACCAAAGGAATACTTAGTAATCTTATCTAGGCAGTCATAGCTCCAGATAAGGCATTTTTTCAACCAAAATATGCTGATATTTTTCTAATTTCACATCAAAAACATATGTTGTGGGTACTTAATTCAAGGGTAACAACTTACATCATTAACATGGAGATCTGCACATAGCTGCAACAGTATCATTGGTTCGGATTTATACCAAAATCATAAAGCCGGCCTCGGTGGCTCAGTTGGATGCGCCGTCCGACTGGAGACCAGGAGGTCGCGGGTTCAACCCCCGCCGAGGTCGGCAATATTCTTTCGTGAAGATTGATCATAGGTTCTTAGAGATATTAGTTACTAGTGTCAGCCCCGATTCAACTTCCATACTTTCCAAACTTATTAACACAAGCAATGGGAAAGTTTCAACATCAAAACCTCCCAGCCTGCCAACTTCACCCTTGGGAATTATGAAGCAATCAATTTGAGATAAAAACTTTTCGCAAAACATTGCAGAGTTTTTTTCAAAATCAAGAAGAGCATCTACTCAGAGAATCTATGACGCAAAATGGGTCATATATTCCAATTGGTGTCAAATAAAGAAGGTTAATTGGGTCCCAGCCTCTCTTACTGTCATAGCTGATTTCCTTATATACCTTTGTTCTGAGAAAAAAATGTCAGATCAGTACCATCAAGGGCTATAGATCCATGATTTCAAATACACTTAAATTTAAGACTGGTAATAGAATCTTATGAGAGTTAATTGGATCGTTTGAATTGCAACGTCCTTTTCCAAAGGTCTTTTACCCCAAAATGGGATTTATCTTGGGTCTTACTTTTTTACAGAAAGCCTCATATCAACCTTTACACGAGGTTTCCAAACTTCACGTTACTATGAAAATGGCCTTTTTATTGGCCAGCGAAAGTCACTCCCTGCCAACGGATTCAAATCATGTAAGGTTCAATCAATCAGATGTTCAGTCTCATTGATCTTACAAACTGGGCTTTTGGCAAAGAATCAGCTTCTGTTCAGATCCTATAGTCATCCCTAATTTAGCTCAAAATTGCAAAAGGGAACATTTAGGTAGACTTTTATGCCCGATTAGAGAATCAAAGTTTTACCTCAAAATGACTAGTTCTTATCATCAAACTAGAACTAGACAATTTTTACCAAGTAAAGGCAATCATGACATCTCCAAAAAAGGGTAAGAGAAAAGTTCAGGGAATGCCACAATAATGTCACAAACCGCAGCCCTTCCCAGACACCAAGAGGAAGGGGAAACTGACAAAACCGAACAAGCACAAATTGAACAAATGTACTAAAAGCACTAAGATTAGCTTTCTCTTCTCCAAGCGAGGTAATCGCAATGCTAAAAGGACTGAAAAACACAAGAACAAAATAACACAAGGTAAGACATAAAACAAATCGCCTTGTAGAATAAACCTCAAAGCAACAAAGAGTAAGACTAACACCGGGACCACCGCCTTAGAACGGTCAGTAGAGTAGACTTTCGTCTAGAGATGGGTAGCTTATACAATTAAGCTTGCCTATAGGAAACTCACCCGAGGAGACATTTCCTTTTTAACTCACCTGAGAATGAAGTGCTTAGGTTGAGCTATTGTGATCCGTCAATATCCGTCGTATGTCATCCGTCGTCCATCCTGCAGCGTCAACAATTTGCTTTAAAAGTCTACTCCTACGCCCCACCATTAGGTTTCTCACAGCTGTGGTTCGAGCCTTGCTAGGGTCACATGTGGGAAAGCCAGGTTCTGCTTACGAATTGTCAGGTGGTTTTTCCCCTGGTTTTCCGGTTTTCACCCAAAAATGATCAAAAATTGCTAAAATCGTTTCAGTCAGAAATCCAAGATGGCCGCCATGGCGGCCTTCTTGAAAATCTATTTTTTGCTTCTTGTCCTGAACCAAAAGGCCAATTGACTTGAAACTTGGTAGGAAGCATCTGGTGACTTGTAGATCATAAATAGATATAATCATTCCAATTGGAAATCCAAGATGGCCACCAAGGCGGCCATCTTTAAAATCTATTTTTCGCTTCTTCTGAACCAAAAGGCCAATAGACTTGAAACTCGACAGGCAACATCAAAGTGACTTATAGATCAAAAAGAGCTAAAATTGGTGGGATCCCAAATACAAGATGGCCACTGAAAATCTGTTTTTCACTTCTTCTCCTGAACCTAAAGGCCAGTTAACTTGAAACTTGGAAACATCTGGGTGGCTTGTAGATCAAAACTATCTACAGTCGTTCCGATCATAAATGCAAGATGGCCACTATGGCAGCCAGCTTGAAAATCAATTTTTCCCTTCTTCTCCTAGTCCGAAAGGCCAATTGAATTGAAACTTGGTAGGAAGCATCAAGGTGACTTGTAGATCAAAAATAGCAAAATTCATTCCGATCGGAAATCCAAAATGGCCACCATGGCCATCTTGAAAATCTATTTTTCGCTGCTTCTCCTGAACCAAAAGGCCAATTGACTTGAAACTTGGTAGGAAGCATCAAGGTGACTTGTAAATCAAAAATAGCTAATATTGTACTGATTGGAAATCCAAGATGGCCACCATGGTCTCCATCTTGAAAATCTAGTTTTTGCTTCTCCTGAACCGAAAGGCCAATTGACTTGAAACTTGATAGGAAGCATCAGGGTGACTTATGCATCAAAAATAGCTAAAATTGTTCTGATGAGAAATCCAAAATGGCCACCATCTTTAAAATACATTTTTCGCTGCTTCTCCTGAACTGAAAGGCCAATTGACTTGAAACTTGTTAGAAAGCATTGGGGTGACTTGTAGATCAAAAGTAGCTAAAATAGTTCCGATCAGAAATCCAAGGTGGCCGACATCATGAAAATCTATTTTTCGCTTCTTCTTTACCTGAACCAAAAGGCCAATTGACTCCAAACTTGGTAGGAAGCATCGGGGTGTCTTGTAGATAAAAAAATTGCTAAAATTGTTCCGATCTGAAATCCAAGATGGCCACCATGGCAACCATCTTGAAAATCTACTTCGCTTCTTCTCCTGAAACGAAAAGCCAATTGGCATGAAAGTTGGTGGGAAGCATCAGGGTGACTTATAGATAAAAAAATAACTAAATTTGTTCCGATAGGAAATCCAAGATGGCCACCATGGCCGCCATTTTGAAAATCTTTGTTTAGCTTCTTCTCCTGAAACAAAAGGTCGATTGTCTGGAAACTTGATAGGAAGATTGGGGTGACGAGTAGATCAAAATACCTTGAAAATCTTTTGTTTGCTTCTGCTCTTGACTCCAAACTTGGTAGGAAGCATAAAGATGACGTAGATAAAATAGAGCTAAAATCATTCTGATCAGAAATTCAAGTTGGCCACCATGGCTGCTATCTTGGAAATCTAATTTGCACTTCTTCTACAGGGCCAAAATGCCAATTTATCTGGTCATCATGTGAGCAATACAGGGCCATTGTGGCCCTCTTGTTGAAAAATTAAAGCTCATGAAGTTAGGGCGCTATCTTCTACCTGGGTATTCTTTGATAAGGTTCCTCTCAATGACATCCTGAAAGCAGCAGTCTGGAATCAATCTTCTACCTTTGCAGAATTTTACCTGAGGGATATGTCTCAGCAAATTACCAGTTTGCATCAATTAAGCCTAGTCTTTGTTGCCCAAAAAGTGGTGGGGGGCTAGGAAAGTAAGGCCTCTGATGCTTAAGAAAACTGTCGGTCCACTCTACATATGATTAAGGTAATTGTCACCTTAGAATTATGTTATTAGTGAATCTATAGATCATTCTTAAGAATATCTTACTGAATGTATCTGATTCCATAGAGTTTCCTGAGTCTTAAACCAGAAGTTAAGGGAATCTAATCACCAGTGTTGGAATGTGGGGAGCTTCTCCCTCCTAATCTACAAATTCTAGCACATTATACGTTAATGTATTGTTACGAGCCAGGCGTAACAAGAAAGAAATGAAAGTGAAACCAGCAACAGGCTTTAAATTATTAATAATTTTTATTCACAACAAAAAAATAAGACAAGATTCAAAACAAAAGAATAGAAGTAAACAATACCTTTCAAGATTTTAGTTCACTTAGTCCCTCAGAAATATTCCATAAGAATATTTAAAACAAATCCTTTGAACAACAGTTTCTGATCCCACAATTTGAAAGTCCCTGAATTCAGAATTTAAGTCCAGAATGAATAAAATATTAAAGTAATCCAGTATAGAATAATTTCCAGTGAAAGTACACAAAGATGCCCTTATAAAAATCTTTTCTCCTTATATAATATCAAAGAATATTATAGAAAAAGAATTTACTAGAGGCATCATTCATTTTCCAGTTTTAGTCAAGAATATTCTAAATGTTCTATGACATGCCAAAAATAGCTTAATCTAGAATACTCCTTCTGGAAAGTTCTGTTTTGTCCAAACTGCTAACTTCATGCCTTACTGCTGTTAAAAATCATTGGATTAGATACTATGATACTGTTTACGAAACGGACGGAATTAACTATTTTTGGTCAATTAAAAATTCTAATGATGTTCTCAATAAATTTAAATCTAAAAACTTTCAGGCTTCTAAATTGTCTACATATGATTTTTCTACACTGTATACTACGTTACCTCATCATCTTATAAAAGGTAAACTTATTGATTTAATTAACCGATCGTTTATTCGGGAGAATACCCAATATTTGGCTTGCAACGAAGAATGTGCTTTTTTCACTTCTGATGTTTATAATAATCGCACTTTATGGTCGTGTCAAAAAGTCTGTGATGCCCTTGTTTATCTTTTGGATAATATTTTTATTAGATTTGGAACTAAACTTTATAGACAAACTATTGGTATTCCGATGGGAACTAATTGTGCTCCTCTTGTTGCAGATTTGTTTCTTTTTTGTTATGAGAGTAATTTCATGAAGCCTCTCTCACGTGAAAATCAGGCTCACATTATTGTGGCTTTCAATTCAACTTCAAGGTACCTTGACGATTTATTAAATATTGACAATATTTACTTTGACCAAATGGTGAACCGGATATACCCTACAGAACTCCAATTAAATAGAGCAAATTCTTCTGATACCGAGGCACCTTTTTTGGATTTGAATCTATGTATATCTAATGGTACAGTTTCCACCAAAATTAATGATAAACTGGACAATTTTGATTTTGATATAGTCAGTTTCCCTTTTCTGGATGGCGATGTCCCCCGGGTTACCTTATATGGGGTATACATATCTCAAGCTTATAAGATTCGCCAGAGCTTCTTCAAATCTTAATGACTTTAACTACTGTAATAAAGCCCTTACTGCCAAACTTCATAGGCAGGGCTATCGTTATTTTAAACTTCCTAAGGCGTTTTCGAAATTTTATCGCAGAAACAGTGCCTTGTTAGAAAAATATAGCGTCAGTCTGAAAACACTTCTGCAACAAGGTATATCGGAACCCGAATTTTACGGTGACTTAGTGTACAGATTTAGAAAAATTGTAGGTAAATCTAACTTTTCGGAGCAATTCAGAAAACTTATTAACCGTTATAAAAGAATTGGCTATAGCCTGGATATTATGCGGCAGACTGCATGCCTAGTTGTCAACCCAATCATTGTTGATGGCTATGCTTCACTCTTTAATTGCACGACGGCGGTTTGGGCCTCAGACTCAATGACGGCCTCTTCGTAAAACTTTAACCAGTGAATTGGGGCTTGACGATATGTCTTTGGCTTGGCCCGCCGTGGTTCAACTCTTGGTTTTCATTTACTCTGGCATACAGTAGAATTAGCCATGAGTACTCGTCTTTGTTTATTATAGTGATTAATTTGATTTTTATGTTTTCGCTTTGATGCATTGACTGAGTTGGGAGCCTTTATGCGAACCGAATTTTTATGTATTTCTGTATTAAGAGTAGCATCGGGACCCAGGGTGAAGTTAGCTAGCTGTAAAAGTGCTTTAAAACCCCCGGTGGTTTGCTCTACCGACCGTTCTAAGGCGGTGGTCCCGGTGTTAGTCTTACTCTTTGTTGCTTTGTGGTTTATTCTACGAGGCCATTTGTTGTATGTCTTTCCGTTTTGTTCTTGTGTTTTTCAGTCCTTTTAGTATTGCGATTACCTCACTTGGAGAAGAGAGAGCTAATCTTAGTGCTTTTCGTACGTTTGTTCGGTTTATGCTTGTTTAGATTTGTTGGTTTCCACTTCCTCTTGGGGTCTGGGAAGGGCTGCGGTTTGTGATTGTGGCACTCCCTGGACTTTTCTCTTACCTTTTTTTTTCTAAAAAGAACATAAACAACTTGTTATTGTAAACATATTTTTCCAGAAAGTTCTATTTATATATAGAAACTTCTAGTAAACATAAAAATAATGATACTTAAATTAATTAAACACCCTATATATAACACTTCCCCTCTTTAAGGAAAAGAAGAATTTATGTAATAAAACTTTCTTTTGCCATAAAATTATCATAAAATAGAATACTGATAAAGGCAATTATTATCTTATATACAGCAAGTTACAGGAAACCACAGATCAAGACATCATGCATTAGACAAGCCATCAGGAATAATATTATCTTTTCCTCTGATATGCCCGATGTCAAGATTGTATTCCTGCAACAATAGGCTCCATTTGAGTAACCTCTGATTCTTATTTTTCATCTTATGGATGAAAGTCAGCGGATTGTGATCACTGAAAACAACAATAGGTGAGGATGAAGAAGTTGGATAAACTTCAAAATATTGAAGAGCAAGAATGAGAGACAAACATTCTTTCTCTACTGTAGAATAATTCTTTTGATATTTGTTAAACTTTTTGGAAAAGTAACAAACTGGATGATCCACACCATTGTCATCTCCTTGCAGCAATACACCACCTGCACCAACATCACTCAAAACAGTGGCTATTTAGCTCACCAGAGCTGTAAGGCGCCAGGGGAGCTTATAGGTCAATGGTCCGTGGTCAATGGTCAGTGGTCCATTGTCTGTCTTTGTTGATATCGTTATCATCACCTCTTGAGCTCTGATGAGTGTAGTGGCGCATGGGTCTCTTGTTCTGGATTGCTACTCATAGCTTTAGATAAGATGCTTTTTTGACCAATTTGGTATCTTATTTCACCGCAAAATATATGTTGTAGGCAGGGCTCGAGAAAATGCTGGTCTGAAACCAATTTTTTGTGAGCTGGACTGAATTTGACTTCAAAAGGACATCTAAAATTTGGTTCATAATTACCATTTCCAACAAATACAACAACAAAAAAAAAAAAAAAAAAAAAACAGCCACTATTACCTCCGTAATGGTCATTTATTTTCAGTGAAATATCTTACCTTTTTATACGCCTGTTTGAAAAACGGGACGTATTATGTTACGGGGTATGGCGTCCGTCTGTGTACTTTTTCGTTTCCGGCTAACTCCTCCTACAGTTTATATCCGATCAAGCTGAAACTTGGTATATAGTTAGACCATGATGTGGCGCAGCGCATATTGTTTCGAGGTTACAATCCACCAAATGTTTGCAGAGGTATGCCCCTTTGAAAATTTCTGTAAACTTTTCATTTCCGGTTTACTCCTCCTACATTTTACATCCGATCAAGCTGAAACTTCAAATATAGTTAGACCATGATGTGGAGCAGCGCATATTGTTTCGAGGTTACAGTCCACCAAATATTAGCAGAGTTACGCCCCTTTGAAAATTTCAGTAGACGTTTCGTTTCCTGCTAACTCCTCTTACAGTTTACATCCGATCTAGCTGAAACTTGGTATATAGTTAGACCATGATGTGGCACAGCGCATATTGTTTCAAGGTTACAGTCCACTAAATGTTTGCAGAGTTATGCCCCTTAGAAAATTCCTGTAAACTTTTCATTTCCGGTTAACTCCTCCTACATTTTACATCCGATCAAGCTGAAACTTCATATATAGTTAGATCATGATGTGGAGCAGCGCATGTTGTTTAGAGGTTACAGTCCACCAAATATTAGCAGAGTTATGCCCCTTTGAAAATTTCAGTAGACTTTTTGTTTCCGGCCATCTCCTCCTACAGTTTACATCCGATCAAGCTGAAACTTGATTTGTAGTTAGACCATGATGTGGAGCAGTGCATATTATTTCAAGGTTACAGTCCACCAAATATTAGCAGAGTTATACCCCTTTTAAAATTTCTATTAGTTTTTTGTTTCTGGCTAAATCCTCCTACAGTTTACATCCAATCAAGCTGAAACTTCATGTGCAGTTAGACCATGATGTGGAGCAGCATATATTGTTTCGAGGTTACAGTCCACCAAATATTAGCAGAGTTATGCCCCTTTGAAAATTTCAGTAAAATTTTCGTTTCCGGCTAAATCCTCCTACAGTTTTCATCCTATCAAGCTGAAACTTGATCCGTAGTTAGACCATGATGTGGAGCAGCGCATATTATTTCAAGGTTACAGTCCACCAAATATTAATAGAGTTAAACCCCTTTGAAAATTTCTATTAATTTTTTTTGTTTTCGGCTAAATCCTCCTACAGTTTACATCCGATCAAGCTGAAACTTCATAAATAGTTACACGATCATGTGGAGCAGCACATATTATTTCGAGGTTACAGTGCACCAAATATTTGCAGATTTATGCCCCTTTGAAAGTTTTTGTAAACTTTTCGCAGCATGTTGTTTAGAGGTAATAGTGTGCAAATTTTATTATATAATAGGTATATTTTTTGCAAATAACTAAAGTTTTGGTCATATGGGCAAGATATTGATTTTTTTTTTTTTTTTTTTTTTTTTTTTTAACATCTTCTTTTATTAGACTTGCAAGGAAAGGTTGTCATTATTAAATCTTTATAAATACATAATTCTTTTTGAACTTTTTTTTTTTTTTTTTTTTTTTTTTTTTTGTAATACTCTTCTGATTTGGCTCCCTTGAAGAACAAAAATAAAATCAGTATTAAACAAGTTAAAGGTTTACAAAAAGTTTCTTGCAGCATTTTTTTTTTTTTTTTTTTTTTTGGTTGTTTATTTTTGTTCATATGAGCTTATAATATAGCCATGCTTCTGTGGTGTGTCCTCCATCAGAAAGCACTTCTCCCTAGAAGCAGCAAACTTTTCCCTATTTTCCCAGGAGGGAGAAGTCACTTCTCCCTTAATTTCTGGGCCAGCTTGGACCCTTAGGTTACAGTTCACTAAATATCAGCAGAGATATGCCCCAATGAAATTTAAAAAAAAAAATTTTTTTTTTGTAATTCCACTTACAGTTTATATCCAGAGCATTGAATTATGCAGGAGCCAGTTTATGTGCTACATCTTATTACTTGCCACGGGCGTATAATGCCCCGCTTGGCGGAGCTCTTGTTTGACTTTCTGATCACCTTTAACAATGAAGCATCCAGTAAATTTGACACACTCTGTGCATCGTGCAAAGTCAACCCAATTACCTGGGGAATGTCGCATACACACTAACCCATCAAATAAACATGTCAGTTATCAGATTATTTTCAATGACAATAGACAATGGGATAAAAAATCTCAGTGTTTTACTTATCTAGAGCTATGATTGAGTCTCCGATTTTCCTGATTTTGTGTGTTCTTTGTTTCCAAAGGCAATCCTTTTTGACTTTTATTTTAATGTACTGTAGCTGGTGTTGTGCCGTGTGGCGGTGGTAAAAAGTCTGCCCGTACATCATCATAGTGCAGGTTATTATGCTCCCCGAAGAATTTCGGGGGAGCATATAGTCGCCGCTTTGTCCGTGCGTCCGTGCGTCCGTGTGTCCGTGCGTCCGTGCGTCCGTGCGTCCGTCCCGCTCTTGTCCACGCAAATTCTCGGAAACTGCTTGTCGGATTTCAATGAAACTTCATGGGAATATTAAGTATCAAAGGTGGATGCGCATATCACCTGCGTGTTCTGGTTCGATGATTTTTCCAAGAGTTATTGCCCTTTGATGAGTTCTGCATGAATATACTGGGTACTGTTCGTGTCCACGCGAATTCTCGGAAACTACTAGTCGGATTTCATTGAAACTTCATGGGAATATTAAGTATGGAAGGTGGATGTGCATATCACCTGCGTGTTCTGGTTCGATGATTTTTCCAAGAGTTATTGCCCTTTGATGAGTTCTGCATGAATATATAGGGTACTGTTCGTGTCCACGCAAATTCTTAGCAAATACTGGCAGAAATTCAACGAAATTTTAATGGAATCTTAAGCAGCAATAGGGGATGCGCATATTGTTCAATCTTTCTGGTTAGATGATTTGTCACAGAGTCATGCTACTTTGTTTAAAGCTGCAGTGTAAGGTCACTGGCTATTTTTAGAAAATAATTTGTCAACACTCTAGTGCCTACATTTATTGATGGATTTTGATATAACTTCAAACAAATGTTGGGTATGATAATATCTTGAGCATGTTTGACATTCAGGGTCCTGGGCTCAAGGTCAAGGTCACTGTGGCTATTTTTAGAAAAACTTTGTTTTTGCTCTAGTGCCTAGATTTATTGATGGATTTTAATATAATTTCACAAAAATGTAAAAAGCAGTTGTGAGTCTAAAAGGAAGATTCTTCCAGGGACAGTGCTATGTTGCTCTGAGTAGAGTTTCATCACTTGCTGGACTTTTCATAACACACTTCGATGAAGAGAAAATAAAAGCTAGTCCCAAAACTATTAAAGCCATGCACGATATGAATAGAAATGCTCTTCAGATAGTTTTCAATCCACTAATACAGAGACCATCAAACCTACTGTCCATTTCCATGCTTAATGTCAGATCCCTAACCCGTCATTTTGAAGACATTTGTACTACAAATGTATTTAATCTCGTAGATATTATCTGTTTCACAGAAACATGGCTGAAAAGGGAAGAGACGCCAATTATTTTTGGAAAGACACAATTTAGACGAGATAGATCTCACAAACGTTCTGGAGGTGTTCTCATGTATGTTTGCAACAATTTGCAACCTATACAGATGAACAACTACTGTGACAAAAATATAGAATTAATCAATGTAAAATTAATGAATTTCAGAAAAACTTTAAATATAATCCTGGTGTATGTTGCAGTAAGCGCAGCCCGTACACAAACTATACAGCTTCTACAAGAGCTAATTAGCACAGTGCCAGACTCGGAACCATTGATTGTTCTTGGGGATTTCAATCAGGTCATTCCCACAACTCTGTCAAACAACCTAATGCCAGTACTTGATGCACCTACAACCAATACAGGCTCTTCAGTGGATCAAGTGTTTGTATCCGTAGATATAAAGCCATTGGTACATCTGTCTACACCATATTTCTCCAATCATCAGATCATTTCAGTCGGTGTCAATTTACAGTCTTTGTTATAGTGGATGAGAATACCCTGCTGGGGACAGTAATCTTTCCAACTGAAAACGGAGTTCCCTTGCACACAGCCTTTCATTACCAATCTCTCGTCATTCTGATATGACTGAAATGTTGCTAAAAAGAATGTAAAATCACAAGTCATCCATCTAAATTAGAGTTGCAGATAAATTGGATCAAAGTGAAAGAGGTTAGTCTTGTCGGATGGTCAAATGACCTCTTTAACAGTCGAGGGGGTAGGATCAGATCCATTTTTCAATCTGTCTGACATTTTATATGCGGCACCCAATTCGGAACCATACCTGGTGATAGATCTATGAGGATTGCCTATGTCTATGAGAGTAAGTCTTCAATAAATTGTATTAAACCTTTTTACCCAATAAATATAGCTAAACTACCACCTAGAATCTTGGGGTATGGAATCGTACCTGAAGACACTTCCTTTCATTTATTCCAACTTTTATGTTGCTGATGTTTGTATGACAGTGCCTTCAGGCAAGCTTATCTGTCCACCAACAGGTTTTGTGATACTCCATTTTGAAGTACAGTGAGTATACACAGTATACCGCTCTTTATCTAGGATAATGTTTTCTGTTCCGACTATTGCATGTTCGGGGAGCATCCATCGGTTTCACCGATATTCTTGTATTTTATTTCCTTTGGGATCACTGAGCCCATTCTGGTTATTTTGAAAATCGAATACTCTTAAGCGGGGGTAACAGTTTATCTTGTCCCCCGCGGTATCTTGTCCCTGGGGACAAGATTCCACGTGGTATCTTGTCCCCCTCTGGGTTATTTTGTCCTTGGGGACAAGATACCGCAGCTATGGTATCTTGTCCACGGGGACAAGATACCATAGCCACGGTATTTTGTCCCCACTCTTATTTCCTTTATTTGTTGAGTCTTAGTAATTTTTTTTTCAACTACAGTACTCAATGTCCTTCACCTGCTGACATTGATATACAAATCATACCAGTTCCAGTAAAACTTCTTATTTTGACTGTTGTCATCAGATGTTAACAAACTTCAGAGATTTGATTGCATGTCTATCTTAAGAAAATAAAGGTACAAGTTTATACTATTCTGTTGCTTGACAGAAAGACCAAAAGGAAGAGATATGACAAATTCCTGAGAAGGGACATGGGCAGGAGTTTACTAGATACTACAACTGACTCATGTCATCCCCATTACCACCACACAGCATTTAGTTAGGTTGCAATTGCAAAAATTTATAAGTTCAGGTTTAGTGCTATTCAGAGATGAGTATTTTTGGCCAATATGGGATACAGTTTTTTATTCCCCCCCACAAAGTTTGTGGGGGTGGGGCAGGGTATACTGTTCTCACACTGTAAGTCTTTCTATCTGTCCGTTGGTCCGTAACACTGTTTTTTCCTAAATATCTTGATTAATACTATTAGGAATCTTATCATATTTTGCATAAATGTTGATATTCATGAGATGTTGCTACTACAGAAAATAAGGGTAAAGGGATCAATAATGTTATAGCTATTACCCTTTGTAATTCTTTAAACTTTGTATCTGACACATTTTGTTCTTAACAGTTTGGTTTTTCCTGCATATCTTGATGAGTAATATTAGGAATCTTATAATATTTTGCATAAATGTTGATATTCATGATATGTTGCTGCTACAGAAAAATAAGGGCCAAGGGATCAATACTCTTATAATTATTCCCCTTTGTAATTCTGTAAACTTTTTGTCCGTATCACTTTGGTTTTACCTGCACATCTTGATTAATAATATTAGGAATCTTCTCATATTGCATAAATGTCGCTATTGATATTGTTGTTGCTAGGCAAAAACCATTGTCAACAGATCTATACTAAGTCAACAAATCTGTACTGATATATTTATTCCCCTTTGCAGTTCTTGAAAACTGTTTTTTTCCTGCATATCTTGATTAATAATATTAGGAATCTTATCATGTTTCGCATATTTGCAGGGTCAAGGGGTCAGTACTATTATAGTTATTCCCCTTTGTAATTCTTTAAAAGTTGTCCATAACGCTTTTGTTTTCCTGCCTATCTTGCTTATTAGTTTTTGGAATCTTATCATATTTTGCATAAATGTTGGTATTGATAAGTTGTTGTTGCTAGGGCAAACTCAGGGTCCGGAGGTCAATACTTATATAGTATTCCCCTTTGTAGGTCTTGCAAACTGTTTTTTTTTTTTTTTTTTTTTTTTTCTTGCATATCTTGATTATTAAGATTCTTATCATATTTTGCATAAATGTTGATATTTATGAGATGTTACTGCTACAGAAAAGAAGGGTCAAGGGATCAGTACTGTTATAGTTATTCCCCATTGTAATTCTTTAATGTCCGTAACACTTTTGTTTTTCCTGTCTGTCTTGCTTAATAATTTTAGGAATCATGTAATATTTTGAATGAATGTTGATATTGATAAGATGTTGTTGGTATGGAATTCTTTTTAATATTCTGAACAGAGCTGCTGTTTTTATTGACCATTTAATACCTTGTGATGGGTATCTAATAAGCAGTGCCTGTTCACTTTTTTCATTGTCATTTATTTATACCATATATGGGTAGGATAATAATGATGTGTATATGGGGGTGGGGCGGACAAGATACTGGTTTATCTTGTCCCTGCCCCTACAGCCATCACCCTGCATTTTGTTTTGTTAAGATATTGGAAATACAGAATGTAAAATTTACTGAAAATGGGTTTGCATAGAAATGTTGGGGGACAAGATACCATATCTGGTTTATCTTGTCCTCCCCTGCCTACTACCACTGCCTACACTTTGGATTCTTGTTTGGGTAAGTTCAAACTATGTTCATGCTAACAAAGTCAATGAGATACACAATACTGTTTCAAAAATTTGTTAGATTTGGTGGGTTTGGCAAGGTAGACAAGATACCATAGCTGGTTTATTATGTCCGCCTAACAAGGGGAGTAGGACATATTGTTTTTGGTGTGGATCCCATTTGCATCAGTGTCAGTTTCAGCTTTGGCATCAGCATTTGCATCGGCGTAGCCTGTTTGAAGCACAAAGCTCTTGAACCTATCTGGTGGTTGGGTGAGATGAAGGTGTTGTGTATCTTGTGGGCATCCAACTGATATTGGATTACAGTTGGGCAAGGCCTGCTGTCCTTGCAGCAGGTAAGGGTTGAGGGGGAATGTTGTTATTTCTTCTGTTTCTACACCTCCATTCATTTCCTTCTATCTCCCCTGTCCTTCACTCTTATCTCCTCTACTATATCTTCTATAACTTCACAAAGAGAAAAATTGTGATTTTCAATAGAACAATCACAAAATAAAGATTTTCTAGCTTGTTGAAAGAAGAAAACACTTGTAACAGAACAGAAAAAATGGCACAGACAAACAAAAAAGCCAAAACAAAAGCAGGGACAAGATACCGCGGCTACGCTTGTCAAAATTTTGAAACCGTCAATTATTTATTTTTTTCTTACCATTCTAGCAAGTCACTGTTATACCTTACCCACTCTTACTAAACTCATATTAGGCCGGCCTAGGTGGCTCAGTTGGATGCCCCGTCCGACTGGAGACCAGGAGGTCGCGGGTTCAACCCCCACCGAGGTCGGCAACATTCTTTCGTGGAGATTGATCATGAAATATTTTCTACGGTCATTCTTTCCCTTCCACTGATTCAAGAAAGGCAGTTGTCAGTTTCTGGCGAAAGAATGTGCACAATACTGGTTAACCAGTTAGAGGACTAAGCCTGCCAAGTAAACGTGTGGTTAGGTAAACTGACTGCGCTCGACATGACCCCATTGGGTTGACTGGGCCGTAAAACCTCAACACAAACAAAATCTCATATTAGACTAAACATTTTGTATCTCATATGTGCTAAAATAAGCCAATTTAATAATGGTAGCACTTAGCCTGAACCTGCAAATATGGCAAGCCTCCAGACATATACATGTATGTAGAGTGATGTTTGGGAGTAATTTAATTTATAATGAGAAAGATAATGTGCTCTGCAGAACAATAACAGAATAAAGATTTCATAATGAGGATAATTAAGGAGTATTTTTTCATTTCTCTTTAGAAACCTATTTTGTGGGTACTTGTTAGAATCTCCTCATTGAGGCAAATGAAACAATTGCACACCAAATGAGCTTTTATTCAGAAATAAGAAGACTGATTCTTGAATTAAACCTGTTGAAAGAAGAAAAACTTACAATGGAACAGACAAAATAGAAGAGGCAGACAAAATTAGACATAACAAGAGAGGGGACAAGCTACCATAGGTATGGTATCTTGTCTCATGATTAAACTGTCTGATCAGAATCATTCCAATGTGTACCTGAGGGAACTATATACATTTATAAATGAGAAAAATTGTGATCTTCTGTAGAAAAACAAAAAAAAAAAAAAAAAAAAAAAAAACCCTACAAAATAAGGATGTTATAACCTGTTGAAAGAAGATAACACTTGAAATAAAACAGAGTAAATAGCTTAGACAAATAAAAGTATAAATAATAAAAGGGGGGACAAGATACCCTGGGTATGGTATCTTGTCCCCTAGAGGGAAACACTTGATATGGAATAGAAAAAAGCATGGACAAATAAAACAAGACATAACAACAGGGTGGGGATGGGGGACAAGATACTGTGAGTACGGTATCTTGTCCCCTGATTACACCTAGAGGGAAACACTTGATATGGAATAGAAAAAAGCATGGACAAATAAAACAAGACATAACAACAGGGTGGGGATGGGGGACAAGATACTGTGAGTACGGTATCTTGTCCCCTGATTACACCTGTCCAGTCAGCAACATTTCAATGTGTACTTGAGAGAACTTTGTATTTTTAACTTCACAAAGAGAACTAGAAATGTGTCCATAGTACACGGATGCCCCCGCTGTGGGGTACCTGACTATAAAACTGCAAAATTCTACCTGGTACAAATGCCTTAACTCGAGTCTAACAGGATCATGTATGTACGTACATACGTACACACATTCGTACAGAAGGACATACATTTGTACACACGTACCCACGTACGCACGTGAGAAAACCAAAAAACTATATGCCTCCAGTATCACCCGATGAAGGGGGCATAAAAATTGTGATCTTCCATAGAACAATCACAAAATAAAGATTTTCTAGCCTGTTGAAAGATTTTAAAGACTAACAGAACAGAAAAAATTCGCATAGACAAACAAAACAAAGCTGAGACTAGAGGGGGGACAAGATACTGCGGCTACGGCATCTTGTCCCCGAGGACAAAATAACCGGGGGAGGGGGGGGGCACCATGTGGTATCTTATCCCTGGGGACAAGATACACGCGGGGAGGGTGGGGGGGTGCGTATGCAGCCTCGCAAACTACAGTGTTGCATATGTAGAGACTCAGTCAAACCGAGTCTCTGATTTTCGTGATTTTGTGTGTTCTTTGTTTCCAAAGGCAATCCTTTTTATGCCCCCGCCTATCCGAAGAATAGCGGAAGGGCATTAAGTGTTACCCCTGTCCGTCCCGTACATACATACGTCCGTCCGTCCCAATTCGTGTCCAGACCATAACTCCTAAACTGTATGGAATATATTTATGAAACTTTACAGGTGCATGCATGACATTGAGACGATGTGTCATGAGCAAGGAAGACAACTCTTGCTTGTTTGGTTTTTGAATTATCTGCCCTTGACTTAGTTCCATATAGTAAACCATGTCCGGTTCATAACTCCTAAACCATATGGAATATATTTATGAAACGTTACAGGTGCATGCATGACATTGAGATGATGTGTCATGAACAAGGAAGACTACGCTTGCTTGTTTGGTTTTTTAATTATCTGCCTTGACTTAGTTCCATATAGTAAACCATGTCCGGGCCATAACTCCTAAACCATATGGAATATATTTATGAAACTTTACAGGTGCATGCATGACATTGAGATGATGTGTCATGAACAAGGAAGACAACTCTTGCTTGTTTGGTTTTTGAATTATCTGCCCTTGACTTAGTTCCATATAGTAAACCGTGTCCGGGCCATAATTCCTAAACCGTATGGAATATATTCTGAAACTTTACAAGTGCATGCATAACATTGAGACGATGTGTCATGAACAAGGAAGACAACTCTTGCTTGTTTGGTTTTTGAATTATCTACCCTTGACTTAGTTCCATATAGTAAATGTCCGGGCCATAACTCCTTAATCGTATGGAATATATTTATGAAACTTTACAGGTGCATGCATGACATTGAGACGATGTGTCATGAACAAGGAAGACTACTCTTGCTTGTTTGGTTTTTGAATTATCTGCCCTTGACTTAGTTCCATATAGTAAACCGTATCCGGGCCATAACTCCTTAACCGTATGGAATATATTTATGAAACTTTACAGGTGCATGCATGACATTGAGACGGTGTGTCGTGAACAAGGAAGACAACTCTTGCTTGTTTGGTTTATGAACTATCTGCCCTTGACTTAGTTCCATATAGTAAACCGTGTCCGAGCCATAACTCCTTAACCGTATGGAATATATTTATGAAACTTTACAGGTGCATGCATGGCATTGAGGTGATGTGTAATGAACATGGAAGACAACTCTTGCTTATTTGGTTTATGAATTATCTGCCCTTGACTTAGTTCCATATAGTAAACCGTGTTTGGGCCATAACTCCTAAATCATATGGAATATATTTATGAAAATTTACAGATGCATGCATGACATTGAGGCGATGTGTAATGAACATGGAAGACAACTCTTGCTTATTTGGTTTATGAATTATCTGCCCTTGACTAAGTTCCATATAGTAAACCGTGTGTGGGCCATATCAACCTTAATAATAACTTCATGCTGTACCTGTCACAATTACATATGTAACCTTTTTCTGAATGGCATTTTGGCAGGGGCATCCGTGTCCTATGGACACTTTTTCTACTTGAATTTTATTTTAATGAACATGACCAGTTGCAGTCTATTTGCAATTCATGCGCAACAGTCTGTACAATTTTAACAGGGTCCAAACATGATAATAAGATCAATTTTCTCATTAAGTCTTGCCACCATATCTTGTGATGTTACCATTATGTTCATGCAGCTTCTTTCTGTAGAACGAGTGAAAATGTAACTGATTGCATATGCGAATATCCCAGAACCTTGTTTGCTTGTAGAAGTGTATTAGCGTGGAGTGTGCGACGTGTAGCATGTGTTTGCTTTAGTCTTCATGTTAGTCATTGCCGAGAAATGTCTCCTACATTTAGAAACAAAGGAGAAATAATAATAAAAAAAAAACATTCTTCAGAAACTACCCTAAGTTGTGGAAATTACCAAAAGCTGCTCTTCAGAAACTACTATCAGTCATGGAAACTACCGAACCCCAAGATCCATATACGTGTCCTGAAATGGAAAAACTTCTGAGTGATTAGAGATTGTCTGTTTCTTAAGCCTTGGTTGTGGGTACTAGTACCTACTAGTACCTACTAGTACCACAACATAGTTTTTATGGAGAAGTAAGAAAAAAAGCTAACCCTTGTTCTAGGGATATTTTGTTGTTATCTAGAGGTTTAATAATGGTTACAGGGTGTGAGAGAGAGTACCAGGTCAGCCCTTGTACTAGAGATATTTTGCTGTTTAGATTCTAGAGGTCTAATATTGTTATTTTACAGGGGGTGATAGAGCGTACCAGGTCAGCTTTTATGCGTTTCTGTTCTGCCCTGTTCCTGGGACCAGAATGTAGATATCAACAACTACCTGCAACAGTACTTACACAGGTACTTCCTATTTCACATTTGTAGGATGTCTGAGAAGAAACCAATAAATTAAAGCCTGAATAATTTGAATAATAATAATAATAAAAAAAAAAAAATAAATAAAGCAAGTAGAAATCTATGAAACAGACTTTGAAAAATTCTCAGTACTCTAGAATTTGACCTAAAAGGCAATTATTTTATTGCTCATTTAAGGATTTTGAATATTTTTATTTTTATTTCTTTCCAACACAACAGCACAAAAACATAAAAAAAATACTTATTACACATAGTATCCACATATATCATGCTCATTGATGGTTCTGCGCATGAAGGGAAATAATGCAGGTCAGAATATACCTTTGCACAGTCTGGTCAGTTTGCGCAGTCCAGTCGCCATTGTGCACAAGCCAACACTTCCACTCTTCGAGGTACATGTATATGAACCATGACTAAATATTTATTTGTGAACAATAATGACCAAGATCAGTATGTGCATTAACACAGTCCAGTTATGGTCTATATGAAAATTTTCCAGGTACTGTTAAGCTTGAGAAACAATTTAATGACAAGTTCTGTGACCCGTAGATCAGCAGGAATACCAGTTATCATTCAAGCGATACTGGTGAGTGAGAAGAAAGTCAAAAAGGTAAGCATAACAGATAAACAGATTAGGGGACTGTATATACATGGTAGTTTTTCCGCAGTTTAGTACAAAGGAGACTGCGTTTGTGCATACCAAGCCCCTTCTGAAAGGGGTCTTCTCTAAAAGGACAGAATTTGCACTCTTTTCAAAAAGGAGGCAAAAACAAAATTGACAGAGTTGTCTCCCATGAAAGTGTATTGATTCTCTTTAAGATTAGACTGATGGCTAAGGGCTTTAATGAAAGAGGCATGGGTACATCTCAGAGGGAAACATGGAAATATTTGCCTCCCATCTCTTTGGGACTACTCTTAACCCTTGTCATGCTGAATAAATTAAGATGCCGCACCCACTTTTAATTTTCAAGCAATCAGGTAACTTGATCCAGATTGTTGACATAAATTAATATACTGAATGGCAAACAGTGCAGATCCAGATCAGTTGGCTTCTTCAGAAGCCAACTGATCTGGATCTACACTGTTTGCAAAAGCAGGGTCTGTCCAAGTTCAGCAGGACAAGGGTTAAAGGAAAGAACTTGGGAGTAAATTCCTTTCTTTAAGAGAAGCCTCCAATTTTGCAAGGATTTAAATAGTTTGTTAGCCAATACATACCTGCAAAAGTTGTCACTCTTTGACAAATGATGGCAAAATCTTCAGGTGTTCGTTCATCTTAGTATTAATGGATACACCTGGAGGTTTTTTCACCATTTTCTACATTTACAACTTACCTATGTAACTTCCTGTTCACTTTTCTGCGCAACAATCCACTTCTATAAAGGGATCTACTCTATAAGAACAACTGTAACGGAGGAACTACCTTTCGATGAGTAGTGCTTAAACTAGTTCTAAATGCTCAATACATTAACTTATAGATACTGTGCTATTCTATTCTGTATTTCACATCTTCCACAGAAGAAACAACAGTTCAGTTGTCTAAAGAAGTCTTAATCCAGAAGGTCCCATAGGCAGTTACCTGTGTGACGTAACTCTTCACGCTTAAATGATCACGTGTCAGTTTCTTTTCTGTGGACAAGAAAGTAAACAAAAGATTTTTCTTTTTGTGAAACAAAGGATTTTTCGTATTTTATTTCTTTTTCCCTGGTTAACTTTCTTAATCCTTTCCTTTCTTGTGTTCCTCTATCATTCCTTCTACTAGATTACTTATTTCTTTGTATTTATCATTTTTCGATTTCTTGTTTTTCTACATTGCTTGTTTCTTGTCATGAGATTTTGCGACTTTTGATGAAGCTCATTCATGGCAACTGTGGACATACCAAGACATGATGGGACAATCACTATAATTGCCTGTCATGTTCTTCATGTTCCAGGTCTTCAGCCTGTTCTACATGCAACCAGTGGTCGCAGAGTGTTTGCTTATTAGCTGAAAAAAGAAGACTACATGCTAAGAGGAAGTCAGTAATGACTAACAGAAGTAATAACGAGAAGAGGAAACGAAATGCTTCAGACCCATCTGATAACATTTCATTAGATGGGAGCACCGCCCCACATGGCTTTACTGCCAGGGGCAGGACCCATCAAGGTAGCTGAAAGCACCCAGGGTTTAAGCCCACCAGTCACCTGTCACTAGTCACCGGTCAACCAGTCACCCATCAACCAGTCACCGGTCAACCAAGCACTGGTCAACCAGTCACCGCGCAAGATTTCACCAGTCACCAGTCAACTAGTCACTGGTCAAGATTTCACCTGTCATCCAGTCACCGGTCAACCAGTCACCGATCAAGCAGGCACTGGTCAACCAGTCACCAGTCAACCAGTCACCAGTCAGATGTTACCAGGCACCAGTCACCAGTCATTAAATATTGACTACCAGGCACCGGGCATTTAATCACCAGTCATCAGTCACTGGTCATCCAGTCACTGGTCATTGGACTCCAGTCAACATCAAACATCAATTAGTAATCACCATACCATGGGTAGTGAACACAGACTAGCCAGTCAAATAAATCTGGGTTCTGAACATTCATTCGAAAATGAACCTCAGAATCCAGCTATTTCTAGTAGGATTCTATTACCACTTGAGCCTGATTTCAGCCAGATGTCAGACCCAAGTGTGGTAATAGAACCTCCTAATACTTGGAGGTCAAATGAGAGTCATTCATCAAAAATTAGACTATCTGAAAGAGATCAGCCTAAAAGAAAACATAAATCAAAGAAGAAGAGAAGACATAGGTTGTCTTCCTCTTCTTCTTCTTCTAGATCAGCCTTTCCTGATACACACAAGAAAAGTAGAAGATCAAAGATGTCAAAGCATTCTCATAAAAGAAGAAGACGATCGATGTCGTCCTCTTCTTCCTCGTCTTCTACACAATCAGATAATGATTATGGTAGATACAAAAGATTAAAACTCCGCAGGTTGCAGAAGTACCAACGGTGCTGCAACCTGCAGAGTCTATTAATATAACACCTAATATATAACCAGAAAATGTGGTACAACCTGCTAAAGACTCAGGTTCTGACTCGGAATCTGAGATATGGTCTTTCGATAGGGCCATTAATGAGGTTTTTAGGTTATTACCTCAAGAATTATGCCATAAAACTCCCCAGGAACAGACTCCCGTTAAGCCACTTTCTGGGATTGAGCAGTTAATGGACTCCATTATTGGTGCTTCCCCAATCAAAGTTGGTTGAAAATACAGCCAAATTTATACAAAATAAGTTGGATACTAACAAATGCATTAAAGATTGGCTTTGTCCACAAAATTTAGTAACGTCATTAGCACCTACCAAATTTTACATAAGTCAGAATCAGTACTTCCCTACAGAGAATATCCCACCGTTAGAGGCAGACGCTTCTTTGTTAGACCTATCTAACAAGGGAAGATACTCAATTTCTGCAAAAAATCTGGAAGTGTGGGAAAAGAGAGCTCACAAATTAATTGCTATCAATTCACATGCAGATTTGTTCTCCTCTGCAGCATACCTATGTCTACAACAGGAGTCAATGTCAGTCGTGGCCCTGTCTAGACTTTTAGAAGCCGTAGCAAAATCTATAAAGCATGCCATAGCCATGTATATTAGCTACGGAATTATTCCAGGCTAGACGTGATTCAGCATTAGCCAATTCTAAACTACTCTTTGACAATTTCAGTTATGAGTTAAGGAATGCTCCGATAAATTCCAAAACCCTGTTTGGAGGCTAAATTAAAGAATTTGCGATGGCTAATTATGAGGCGCAACACCAGAGACTTTTAGCCTCCTCTTCGTCAAATGCCCCTGTACAATAACATAAGCCTTTTTTGGCGCAAAGAGCCTTTAAAATACCTACACTACCTAACAAACCATCTAGACCTAAACAGACACAACCGTACAGGCCTAAAACACAAACTCAATCCTTACGTCAAGTACCAGAAAGGATTTCCTCAAGAGGAGTAGTAACTCCAAACAGTTCCCCTCCTCAAAACTTGCCTCCTCTTCCACAAAGTTCTGAAAGCCACGTCCTGACATTCCAGTCGGGGGAAGATTGGCCCACTTTGTGGAACACTGGGAAAAATTAACAGACAACAAATGGGTCCTCTCTATCATTCGAAACGTTTCAGGATACCATTCAGGTTAATTCCTTCCCTGCCGTCAGTTCCGATAAGGCTGAGTCAGTCTTCCTTCCCGTTACTTCGAGAAGAAATCAAAACTCTTCTCCAGAAACCGGCAGTGGAAAAGGTACAAGATCCGGGAACTCCCGGCTTTTACTCCCGGCTTTTACTCCCGACAATTTCTTGTACCGAAAAAGAATGGAAAGTTAGGTCCAGTAATAGATCTTTCTTTACTAAACATATATATAAAGAAACAACCATTCAAGATGGAGACAGTCAAGTCAGTAAGACAGTCGATTGTGATCAACGATTGGGCTGTCTCCATAGATTTGACAGATGCTTACCTTCATGTTCCAATTTATCCGCAATCCAGAAAGTATCTTCGGTTCATCTACGGAGATCAGATATTCCAATTCACAGCCTTACCCTTTGGAATGTCCTTAAGTCCGTGGATTTTACCAAATTAATGGACGTAATAGCATCGCATCTATGCCAACATGCTATTTCAGTTTTCCGTACCTAGACGATTGGCTGATAAGAGATCTGATTTGCAATCGACTACTATCTCAGTCAATATATTGCCTTCAAATAGTACAAAGTCTAGGTTTCATTCCAAATCTGACGAAGTCAGATTTGATACCAACTCAGAATTTCACGTTTATAGGCATAGAATATCTGACACTACAAAATTTAGTCAGGGTCCCAGCAGACCGAGTCGAGGCCCTAATTCTGACTATCAAAACAGTTCTTTCCTGCAATCAAGTATCTCCTTTCTCTTTTGGGCAAACTCAGTGCAGCAGCAGATTTTGTTCTCCTAGGCAGACTTCACTTACGACCTCTGCAAATGTGTCTTTTGCCTGTCTGGAGACCTCACATCCTTCCTCCCGATCATTAGATCACGATCAACAGTATGATTCGATTTCATTTGAATTGGTAGATGGACACCAGTCATTTCACATTAGGAACTTCCATTCATCCTCCAGATCCCAATGTATTCCTCTTTACGGATGCTAGTCATTATGGATGGGGAGCACATCTAGAGCCGATGAGACTATCCTTTCATGGTCGCTGGTGTGAAGACCAGTCCCAGCTACATATCAATATGCTAGAAATGATGGCCATTTGTTTCGCATTGAGGAAAGCCATAAGATTTATTCACCATTCTTGCGTCATGATCTCTGCCGACAATACGATAGTGGTCTCCTATATCAACAGACAAGGTGGAACACATTCTCCCAACCTATGTGTAGAGGTACGGGAGATCCTCCATTGGTGCCTGGAACACGATGTCATGATCCGAGTTCGTCATATCTCAGGCAAATTCAATATTTTGGCAGACCGTCTCTCGAGGTTGGACAGACCTATCGAATGCCAGTCATTATGGATGGGGAGCTCATCTTGAGCCGATGAGACTATCCTTTTATGGTCGCTGGTCGGAAGACCAATCCCAGCTCCATATCAATATGTTAGAGATGATGACCATTCGTTTAGCACTGAGGAAAGCCACAAAATACATACACCACTCTTGTGCTATGATCTCTACCGACAATACAACAGTGGTCTCCTATATCAACAAATAAGGAGGAACACATTCTCCCGACCTATGCGTAGAGGTATTGGAGCTCCTCCATTGGTGCTTTGATCACGATATCGTGATCAAGGTTTGTCATATTCCAGGCAGATTCAATATATTGGTAGGCCATCTTTCGAGATTGGACAGACCTCTCAAAACAGAATGGGCTTTGGATCAATCGGTAGTGAATTCCATTTTCCAAATGCTCCATTATCCCAATGTGGATTTGTTCGCGACCCGATTCAATCACAAACTCCCATTGTATGTATCTCCAGTTCCCGACAGCCGTGCCTTAGCAGTAAACGCTTTTTCAATGAACTGGGATCTACTTCATGCATATGCATTTCCTCTTTTAATTATGCCCCTGTCCCCAACTTCGAAGAAGTTGGTGGGGCATATTGCTTCGGGGCATTCGTCCGTCTGTCCATCTGTTCATCCGTTCGTCACGCTTTTTGATGCATTGCATAACTTTAGACACATGCATACTACAGTTTTGAAATTTCTTATATGGATTCCTCATGAAAAATAGCTGACACATATTTTTTTTCTTGGCATTGGCAGGATTTTGCCCCTTTCCTGAGTTATTGCCCTTTGAAAAAATATGGATGCAATCTTGTCAGCAAAATATCTCAAAAACTATTGAAGCTAGAGCCTTGAAACTTGATAAATAGACTGGTAGTGATGAGAAGATGTCCTGATTAACTTTTGAGTAAATTTAGAAAAATACTTCATGAGTAATGGCCCTTTGTAATTTTGGGCATTTTTACCTTGTCAGCAAAATATCTCAAAAACTGTTGGAGCTAGAGCCTTGAAACTTGATGAATAGACTGGTGGTGATGAGTAGACAACCTGATTAAGTTTTGAATAAATTTTGAAAAATACTTCATAAGTTATGGCCCTTTGTAATTTGGGGATTATTATCTTGTCAGCTAAATATCTCAAAAACTATTGGAGCTTGAGCCTTGAAACTTGATGAATAGATTGGTAGTGATGAGTAGACAACCTGATTAACTTTTGAATAAATTTTGAAAAAATACTTCATGAGTTATGGCCTTTTGTAATTTTGGGCATTTTTACCTTGTGAGCAAAATATCACAAAAACTGTTGGAGCTAGAAACTTGAAACTTGGTGAATTGATCGGTAATGATGCGTAGATGACCTGATTATATTTTGAATAAATTGTGAAAAATATTTCATGAGTAATGGTCCTTTTTAAATTTGGGCATTTTCCCTTGTCAGCAAAATATCTCAAAAACTATTGAAGATAGAGCCTTGGAAATTGATGAATAGATCGGTAGTGATGAGTAGATGACCTGATTAACTTTTGAATAAATTCTGAAAAATACTTCATGAGTTATGGCCCTTTGTAACTTTTAGTTATTTTTAGCTTGTCAGCAAAATATCTAAAAAATTTTGGAGCTAGAGCCTTGAATCTTAGTGAATTGATTGGTAATGATGAGTAGATGACCTGATTAACTTTTGAATAAATTCTGAAAAATATTTCAAGAGTAATGGCCCTTGATGAATTTGGGCATTTTCCCTTGTCAGCAAAATATCTCAAGTGTTGTTGGAGCTAGAACCTCATAACTTGATAAATAGATTGGTAGTGATGAGAAGGAAGTTGGCGGGGCCTATTGCTTCTGGGCATGAGTAATGTCCCTTTGTAAATTTGGGCATTTTCCCTTGTCAGCAAAATATCTCAAAAACTGTTGGAGCTGGAGACTCACTTTATGAATAGATTAGTAGTGATGAGAAAATTACCTGATTAACTTTGAATAAATTCTGTAAAAAAATATTTCAGGAGTTATGGCCCTTTATAGATTGGGCCATTTTTACCTTGTATTATCTTTTCCTTTTTAATAAAATAACATTGAAATCTCGTTAGCAAGATATCTCAAAAAGTGTTTGAGCTAGGGCCTAGATATTTGGTGTACTGATTGGGACTGAGGAGGAGGTCACCTGATTAATTTTTGACCAGTTAAATGAAATGTTGTTGGAGTTATGGCCCTTTGCAATTTCTGGCCATTTAATGTTGCTTTATTATTGTGCAAAGCATAAGTTTAGAACCATGTATGCTGATGTTTTGACATTTCATATATGGATTCCTCAAGAAAACATCAGTGACCGGTATTTTTTCTAATCGAATTATCTCCCATTTTAGAGTTATTTCCCTTTTAATAAAATTATATTGAAATCTCGTTAGCAAGATATCTCAAAAAGCATTAGAGCTAGAGACTTGATATTTGGTATACTGATTGGGACTGAGGAGGAGATCACCTGATTAAATTTTGAATCAATTAAATGAAATGTTGTTGGAGTAATGCCCCTTTGCAATTTCTGACCATTTAATCTTGTTGCTTTATTGTGCAAAGCATAAGTTTAGAACTATGTATGTTAATGTTTTGAAATTTCATTTATGGATTTTTTATGAAAAAATAGGTGACCTGTATTTTTTCATATCCGAATTATCTCCTGTTTTAGAGTTATTTCCCTTTTAATAAAATAACATGAAATCTTGTATATTTGTATTGTTGTTACCATCATGGGCAAGCAGCATTGGAGTCAAGCAGTGTTAGAGTCAGGCAGTTGGGGGCATAATGTTTTACAAACACCAGCTCTAAATAACTTTTAAATAAATTTTGAAAAATACTTCATAAGTTATGATCCTTTGTAATTTTGGGCATTTTTACCTTGTCAGCAAAATATCTCAAAAACTGTTGGAGCTAGAGCCTTAAAACTTGGTGTATTGATTGGTAATGACAAGTAAATGACCTGATTAACCTTTGAATAAATTCTGAAAAATGTTTCATGAGTAATGGCCCTTTGTAAATTTGGGCATTTTCCCTTGTCAGCAAAATATCTCAAAAACTATTGAAGTTAGAGCATTGAAACTTGATGAATGGATTGGTAGTGATGAGTAGATGACCTGATTAACTTTTGTTAAAATTTGGAAAAATACTTATGAGTTATGGCCCTTTGTAGATTGTGCCATTTTAACCTTGTATTTTCTTTCTTCATAGCATTTATAGTTTAGAATTCTATATGCTAATGTTTTGAAATTTCATATATGGATTCCTCATGAAAAAAATAGGTAACCAATATTTTTTTTTCTTATCAGAATTATCTCCCATTTTAGAATTATTTACCTTTTAATTTAATAACATTGAAATCTCATTAGCAAGCTATCTCAAAAAGTATTTGAGCTAGAGCCTTGATATTTGGTATACAGATTGGGACTGAGATCACCTGATTAAATTTTGAACCAATTAAATGAAATGTTGTTGGAGTTATGGTCCTTTGCAATTTTTGGCCATTAAATGTTGCTTTATTGTGTATAGCATAAGTTTAGAACCATGTATGCTAATATTTTGAAATTTCATATATGGATTTCTCATGAAAAAATAGGTGACCCATATTTTTTTTCTTTTCCGAATTATCTCCCATTTTAGAATTTTTTTCCCTTTTAGTAATAATACATTGAAATCTCGTATATTTGTACTGTTGTTACCGTAATGGGCAAGCAGTGTTGGAGTCAATCAGTGTTAGAGTCAGACAGTTGGGGGCATAGTGTTTTACAAACACCAGCTCTAGTTCCGATTCCTTCTGTTCAAGCCAAGATACACCAATCTCAGTGCAGAATAGTTCTTATTGCTCCTCTTTGGCCTCAGCGGCCGTGGTTCTCGGAGATTCTACAGCTATAAGTGTCAGCTCCAATTCGTCTTTCACTCTTTCCAAAACTTCTGACACAAGCAAAAGGAAAATTTCTACATCAAAATCTCCCACTGCTCGATCTTCACGCTTGGGAGTTATCAAACAATCAATCAGAGATAAAAAGGTTTTCGCAAAACTTTGCAGATTTTGTCTCAAAATCAAGACGAACATCTACTCAGAAAGTCTATGATGTAAAATGGGTCGTATATTCCAATTGGTGTCATAGAAAGAAGGTTAATCCGGTCTCGGCCCCTCTTACAGTTATAGCCGACTTCCTTATTTACCTCTTTTCTGAGAACAAATATCAAATAAATGCCATCAAAGGATATAAAGCCATGATCTCTAATACTCTTAAAATTTAAAACAGGCAACAGTCCGATCTAATCCAGTCTTGTCAGAATAAATTAGATCTTTCAAATTGCAACGCCCAGTACAAAGATCTCTTACTCATAAATGGGATTTATCGTGACATAAGGCATCTAAACTTCATGTTACGATCAAGACAACCTTTTTACTAGCTCTTGCCACTGCTAAAAGATGTAGGGAAATTCATGCCTTGGCAATGGATGCAAATCATTTAAGGTTCAGTCAATCTGACGGCTCATTTTTATTGATAGTCCAAACTTGTTTGTTAGTAAAAACTCAGCTTCCATCTATCAGCCCAGATCCTATAGTTATCCCTAGCTTAGCTCGAACATGTAAAAGGGAACAATCGGATAGACTTTTATGCCCGATAAGAGCATTAAAATTTTATCTTAAAATGTCTGGTTTGTATCGTCAGAATAGAACTAGATTATTTCTACCTGTCAAAGGCAATAAAGATATCTCGAAAGCTTTGGTTTCAAGATGGATATCTTATACTATTAAACTTGTCTATAGGAAACTCACCAATAGATACATTTCTTTCCTAAAGATTAAAGCTCACAAATTTAGGGCTCTTATCTTCTTCCTGGGCATTCTTTGATAAGGTTCCTCTTAATGAAATTCTCAAAGCAGCAGTCTGGAATCAATCTTCTATGTTTACTAAATTCTACCTGAGGGACATGTCTCAACAAGCAGCAAATATTCAGAAGTTGGGCCCAATAGTGTTGCCCAAAAAGTGGTGGGGGGGCAGCAAAGCATTGCCTTTGACACCTAAAGATGATTAACAGCCTCCAAAGCTTACAGTACATATATTAAGGTCAATAATATCTTATATATTTGTGAGGAATGAGATCATTCCTAGAATTAATTCAGCAATGCATCTTTTTCCTTAGAGTTTCCTGAGTCTTGATCCAGAGGTATAGGGATTTTATATTGTTGGTGTTAGAATAGGAGAGCTCCTCCCTCCTAATCTTTAAATTCTAGCACATTAACTATAGGTTAATGTATTGTGCAGTTAAAATGAAGTTTTTAAAAGTAAAACATATTTTAACTAGAAATAGTTAACCGTTAGAGAAGAGAGTCCCTCCTCCCTCTCGTGCAGCTTTGTCTTAATTTTAATTTTACTAGAATTTGTCTTATTGTTTGTTGTTGTTTTTTATACATCAAAGAAACTGACACGTGATCATTTAAGCAGGAAGAGTTAGGTCACACAGGTAAATGCCTAAGGGACCTTCTGGATTAAGACTCCTTAAGACGACTGAACTGTCGTTTTTTTCTGTGGAAGGTGTGAAATACAGAATAGAATAGCACATTATCTATAGGTTAAGTATTGCTAGTTAAAATATGTTTTACTTTTAAAAACTTCATTTTTACTCACACAATACCTCACCATTATCTCCTGAAGAAGCTCCAGATATTTTTCGCACCTTGTTAATTTCACCTCACTGAAACAACTTTAATCAATGCCAGCAGATGCTTTATAGGAATTTAAAGTTGCTGGCATAAAGATATGAAATGAAAATGTTGGCTTAATGACTTTTTAGCTCGCCTGTACGAAAGTACAGGGAGCTATTGTTGTCACCTTGATGTCGGCATCCGCATCCCCGTTGGCGTCACACTTTAAAGTTTTATGCCAAAGTTTTTTTTGAACCTTTAAATCTCAACAACCACTGGCCAGAACCTTTTGATATTTGGCATATAATCATATAACAGGATATCCTTCTATTCCATAACATCATATCCCAGGATGAGGCCCAGGGGTGGGGCTTAGGGGTCAAAAATTAGGTCAAACTCACTTTAAAGTTTTACGACAAAGTTTTTTAAACATTCATATCTCAGCAACCACTGCCCAGAACCCTTCTACATTTGGAATATCATCATAGCATAGCATAACCTTCTCATCTATAACATCATACCCCAGGGTCAGACCCTAGGGTGGGGCTTAGGGGTATAAAATTAGGTCACACTCACTTTAAAGTTTAACAACAAAGTTTTTTGATCATTCGTATCTCAGCATCCACTGGACAGAACCCTTCAATATTTGGAACATATTTATATCATAGCATAACCTTACATTCTGTAATTCTCTACCCCAGAGTTTGACCCTGGAGTGTGTCTTAGGGGTAAAAAAATAGGTCATATTAAGTCTTAAGTTTTCTAGTAAGCCATATTATAGCTAGAAAGGCGAGACTCAGTCGAGCTATGCTGTCCTGTTCTTGTTTAATTTGAACAGCTTGTACAGTATGCCTGACAAAACTAATTGTCATCTTGCTCATACATATCTGGAATTAATTTCAGACTGTGTTATTGACAAAAGTAGTGGATGAATTGTATGACATATCTTCTCTGCCTCTGGATGAGGATTCTGGCCTTACAGATCTACCACAGGTGCATGGACTAAACATCCTCAACTCACTGTTTGGAGATGCCAGCCTGACAGCAAGTTTGATTGGACATATCAGTCGTACAGTGATCTTGGTCATACAGAAGTTTGCATCACCATCTTGGGCCATTAGGAATGCAGCAACCAGGCTTTTTAGTGAGGATGACTCTTATTATAATTTAGAGATATTAAACTCAGATGAAATTATTTGAAATGTTAAGTCTTTCAAAGAATGTTTGAAATAGGTTATGTAAGCTGCATAATGCCCCAACCCTTAAAGCGCCAATCACAACTGCGCAGACAAAATTCTTAAAACTTATTTTTATGCCGGGCATATTGCTTCTGGGGTGTTCGTCTGTCCGTCCGTTCGTCACACTTTTTGATGCATAGCATAACTTAAGATCCGCGCATGCTATTGTTTTGAAATTTCTTATATGGATTCCTTAGGAAAAAGTAACTGACAACGTATTTTTTTTCTTGACAGGATTATGCCCCTTTCCTGAGTTATGGCCCTTTGAAAAAATATTGATGCAATCTTGTCAGCAAAATATCTCAAAAACTATTGAAGCTAGAACCTTGAAACTTGATGAATAGACTGGTAGTGATGAGTAAACGACCTGATTAACTTTTGAATAAATTCTGAAAAATAATGAGTTATGGCCCTTTGTAATTTTGGGGCATTTTTACCTTGTCAGCATAATATCTCAAAAACTGTTGGAGCTAGAGCCTTGAAATTTGGTGAATTGATTGGTAATGATGAGTAGATGACATGATTAACTTTTGAATGAATCTCGAAAAATATTTCATGGGTAATGGCCATTTGTAAATTTGGGCATTTTTCCCTTGTCAGCAAAATGTCTCAAAAACTACTGAAGCTAGAGCCTTGAAACTTGATGAATAGATTGCTAGTGATGAGTAGATGACCTGATTAACTTTTGAATAAATTATGAAAAATATTTCATGAGTTATGGCCCTTTGTAATTTTGGGGATTTTGCTAAACATCAATTTTCAGCAGGTAACATTTTGAAATATTTTTTCCAGGGAACTGGATTTGACATTTCATGAAAATTGTCTCCAATAGAGACAGTTTGCATGAAATGTCAAATTCTGTTGGCTGGAAAAAATAAGAAAAGTGTCATCAAATATATATATTGTCTGCTGAAATTGCCCAGAGAGTGGTAAAGGTAAGAGGAACTTCTAAATTACTTCTGCACTGAGCAACGTTCTATTTAAAAATGACATATTCAATTTTTTGTTGAATAAACACATAAAACCAGACAGTCTGTCTGGAGTATATTATAATGACCAAAGCTACAGCTGACCAACCAGATTGCACCAAAATTTGACCAAATTAAGATGCTGATGTAATTTCTTTTGATTAACATGATTGCAACCAGTCAGATTTTAGCAGTAGTGCCTCAGTCAGTTTAATTCAAAAAAGGCAGGGTGTTACATCATTTTAAGTACACAAGGTCAGTAGGTCCAGCATTGCAACAGACCAGGTGTTACCACTTTACCATAAAAAAAAAATAAAAATAAAAAAAGTAGAAAAAGATATATTAAATAAAAGTACAATTTTTGTAAGAAAAAACAAACAGTCCCATACATTGGTTAAAACAGATAAACCATTTTATTGTCTCGGTTTTGGGAATACTGTAAATTATATCATAATTTGGTGACCTTTCACTGTCTGACCCAAACTCGGCTCTGCCTCGTTTGGGGTCAGACAATGAAAGGTCACCAAACAATGGTATAAGTTACAGTATACCCAAAACCTTGACAATAATCATGGTTTATCTATAACATATTCACCAGTATAGTGAATGATGTTCTTACAATATTTACCAGTATAGTGAATGAAGTTCTTACCATATTTACCAATATGTTGATGTTAATTATTTTTACCATATTTACCAGTATAGTGAATGATGTTCTTACCATATTTACCAGTATGGTGAATTGCTATTCTTAAGATATTTACCTGTATGGTGAATTGCTGTTATTACCATATTTACCAGTATAGTGAATGATTTCTTACCATATTTACAAGTATTGTGAATTGCTGTTCTTACCATATTTACCTGTATGGTGAATTGCTGTTCTTACCATATTTACCTGTATGGTGAATTGCTGTTCTTTCCATATTTTTCAGTATGGTGAATTGCTGTTCTTAACATATTTACCTTTATAGTGAACTGCTGTTCTTACCATATTTACCCATATGCTGAATTGCTGTTCCTACCATATTTACTAGAATGGTGAATTGCTGTTCTTACCATATTTACGAGAAAGATGAATTGCTGTTTTACCATATTTACTAGTATAGTGAATAGCGGTTCTTACCATATTTACAAGTACCAGTATGGTGATTTGCTGTTATTATTATCCATATTATCAGTATGGTTAACTGCTGTTTTTTGCTATGTTGTGTAGTGAAATGTTGCTTTAACCATATTTACCCATTAAATGAAATGCTCTATACATGCTATAGCTGACAATGAAAAGAGTTATGAATGGATCTCTGAATAAGGGATAGATCTGGGCTGACTCCCACGATGCCACCTGTAGAATCTGGTTGATAATTGTGCCACAGAAGTGGACCAGACTGCTGTGATGGTCAGGGTAGGCTCTACCCTAATGATGAATCATCAGATAGATCTGGTCTGACTCCCATTATGCTACCCGTAGATTCATGATAACTGGCTGATTGTGCCAGAGAAATGGACCTGGGCTGCTCCCGAGGTCAGGATAGGATCTATCCTCAGACGGATTAGTGAATAATGGATAGAAATGGGCTGACTCCCATGATGCCACATGTAGATTCTGATATCTGGCTGATAATAGTGCCTGAAAATGGACCTGGGCTACTCCCGAGGTCAGAGTAGGATCTACTCTCAGTCACTGAATAACAGATAGACCTGAGTTATCCCCTGGTACCATCCATTGATTCTGATGAGGCTTGTTGTGACCAGTCAGGACCCCTGCTGGACCAGAGGTCAGCGTAGTGTATCCTGATTGTCCTAATCAACAGTAATTCACAGATATAATCTAATAAATAATGCAAATTAAATGATACATTCCTCACCTGTGTACAATTACATGGCATGTGAACTATGCACAAACATTGAGTATCATACAGCACAGACCCAGAAGAATGCCATGTTCAGTCAGGGTCTGTTCTGCCTGCACTCCTCCATATAGTCTCTCCCAAGACTGGCAGAGTTGAGAGCATTAGCTCAGTCCACACTTAAACAGCTACATATTACACTAAACCCATTTATGCCTTAATAACCATAATGAATATTTCCTTCATGAATGTTGGAAGGAGCTGTTATATTTGCAGGGGTTGAACACTGGAATTGCCATTACTGCCTTAATTACTGAAGCATTCCAGTGTTGCACAAGCAGTGTAGACCGCAACTAGTAGCTGTGTTTGCTGCATCTGATCAGGGTTCACACCATCTGCTGATTTGTGTGTTTGTGGAAATGCTAAGCATTAATGGGCAAAAAATACTGTTGTATATGTACACATATATATTAATATATAAGTAGTACAATATCCAGCATAAACTCGTAGTTGGTTAGCATAGTCCACACTTTCAAACCATCTAGGGCTTTCCTGTCAGTTTATGTCACTAACATTCTCTTGTAGTCACTGATAAATTTCCAGTAGTTTTATCACAACTTCTGTGTTAGACCCTATTTGAAGATTGTGAATTTTCAACTCTTATTACTCATTAAGTTCTCTGTCCTTATCTTTGATATTGACACTTTTGATATTTAGGCAGAAAAATTATTAATGTCCCCTGATATTCATTCTGCGACAAAGTTTCTGTTTATGTGTATCTGCCTTTAATTTCTTGTATTATTCTGATCTATTTCCCAGTCCATCATTATAAAATAAATGCTTCTCAAAGTGATCTCCTGGCAGAGGTTATCCCAGCTTCAGTTGTTTGAGGTTTACAGCCCAGTCATCTTATTAAGATCATGTAGAGAACTGTAAGTCAATGCAACTTGAATTTGAGAACAACTGAAAAAGTAAGAAGGCAGACACCTGTGTCCTCTTAAGGAGCCTGGCATTTACACAAGTATATCCTGTCACAGATAAATACTACCATGAAACTCCACTTATGGTATTTACTTCCGAGAGGAAGTAGAGTCAGTATACATGTCAGTGTGCATGTCTCAGTAATCACCACAACCAATATTTATGATTTCTCGTGATGAGTCAGTTTAGTCAAATATATTCCATGAAAGCAAGTGCAGTGGTGAAGGTATAATATTCCAGTCAAGTCTTTACTTTATTTAAGAAATAAATTATTCCGAACCGTGCTCAAATGCCCAAGATAAAGCACAGTTGAGTTTGGGTTGTACCCATTTGAGCACGAGCGAGCGCAGCGAGCGAGTGTTCAAATGGGTACAACCCAAACTCAACTGTGCTTTATCTGCGGCATTTGAGCACAGTTCAGAATAATTTATTTCTTTTCTAACACCCCTCACTGAGCGAATGTTTTGCATAAATGAGATTTTTATTGATTTTTATGATTATTTTTATTACCTGACTTCCCCATTAGGTAGTTGACGCCAACCGTTAAGCATTACGTCACATGGTTACGTAGTTACAAGGTTGGATGACGAACATTCAGAATGGTGGATACTTATGCGAATCAGCTGACGATGTAAAATATTAAAACGATGTAGACCTAAAACATAAAAACGTGTATCCTGTGTTCATGAAAGAATTGCAAATCGAATGAAATTGGAGTGCCCCGATGGACCTATGGAGGACAGATATAAAACAACAAAATAAGAATGTTAACCAACACTTTTGTTTTCGATAATGTCAACAAATACACGATGGAAACAATGAGTAAAACGAATGTGTTTGAATGGTATAACCTGTAGAGGGACTCTTCAGGTAAAAAATGTCAAAGAACTGCAATGTTCGTAGATCATTTTCCTCTCTTACTAATATAATTTATTGTGTATATGAATGTTTCGACCAATATTGTAAGCTAGCGTCCATAGTTACCAGGGACGCACTTTCACAACAGTAATTATGATTGTTTTCCCGTTGATAGCGCGCGACGAAATTCCTGTGCTCAAATGCCTTAGATAAAGCACGGCTAGAAATGTAAAGACAAATAAGGAACAACACGTGCAGGGGTGTTAGAAATGTGTATCCAGTGGTGAAAATAACATATACAAGCAGCTTTCATTACATATATCATGAGGTGAACGGAAAGTATCTCCTTCAACTTTTGTATCATGTGGAAATAATGTAGAGTATACACACAAGTTAATTATGTGAGTCCAGTGGTGAATGTGTTTCCAATAATGAAAGTAAAGTATCCACACAGTTGTCATATAAAGTTATATAATTATCCCCTCTAACAATTATTTGTGTGACAGATATTTCTAGGAAAAAAAAGAACCAGGCAGAAGACAAGTTCTCTGGGTATTCAATAAACAGGGGCCCCAGAATGTTATAAAATATAAATATGGATACCCATTTACATAATTGTATCCCTTTGATTAATTTTTCCAAAGATTCTTGTACGCGCCATAATTCAGTAACAGTTCAGAATATCTCCATGCAATTTTATAGGATTATGTATTAGGTCAGGACGATGTGTCATGCACAAGAATGATTGTTCCCCTTTCTTAGTTTCCAAGTTATGCCCCTTTGATTATTTTTTCCAGAATTCTTGTATGCGACATAACTCAGTAACCCTTAGAGATATCTATATGTATCCCCCTTTCTTAGTTTTCAAGTTATGCCCCTTTGGTTATTTTTTTCCAAACATTCTTGTAAGCGCCATAACTCAGTACCGTTAGGGATATCTTCATGCAACTTTATAGGAATATGTATTAGGTCACAATGAGGATGTGTCACACACAAGAATGATTGTTCCCCATTTCTTATTTTCCAAGTTATGCACCTTTGATTAATTTTTCCAAAGATTCTTGTAGGCTCCATAATTCAATAACAGTTCAGAATATCTTCTTGCAATTTGATTGGATTATGTTTTAGGTCAGGACGATGTGTCATGCACAAGAATGATTGTTCCCCCTTTCTTAGTTTCCAAGTTATTCCCCTTTGATTAATTTTTTTCAAGAATTCTTGTATGCAACATAACTCAGTAATCATTAGGGATATCTTCATGCAACTTTATAAGAATATGTATTAGGTCATAATGATGTGTCACACACAAAAATGATTGTCCCCCTTTCATAGTTTCCAAGTTATGCCCTTTTGATTATTTTTTCCCAAACATTCTTGTACATGCCATAACACAGTAACCTTTGAGGATATCTTCATGCAACTTTATAGGAATATGTATTAGGTCAAGAGGATGTGTTGCCCACAAGAATGATTCTTCCCCCTTGCTTATTTTCCAAGTTATGCCCCAATGATTAATTTTTCCAAACATTCTTGTATGCGCCATAACTCAGTAACCATTGGGGATATTTTCATGCAACTTCGTGGTTCAACTATTGGTTTTCATTTACTCTGGCATACAGTAGAATTAGCCATGAGTACTCGTCTTTGTTTATTATAGTGATTAATTTGATTTTTATGCCCCGCCACTAAAAAAGTGGCGGGGTATTATGTTATACCCTCTGAAATTTTGAGTGTCCTTCCGTCTGTCAGCACCCCCACCATTCTTCTGCCCACAACTCCTCCTACAGTTTTAAGCCAATCCTTTTCAAACTTTACAGGCGCTTTTATGATGGTCTGAAGATATGCATATTGTTTTTTCAGAATCCTGAAATTATTTTTTATCACATTTTTTGCATTTTTAACTTAGACTTTTTTCGAGCCCTAATACTACAGAAATGTATAGGGAGTATGTACCTTCTGCCCGCAACTCCTCCTACAGTTTTAGGCCAATCCTTTTCAAACTTTACAGGCACTTTTAGGATGGTCTGAAGATATGCATATTGTTTTTTTCAGAATCCTGAAATTATTTTTTATCACATTTTTTTGCATTTTTAACTTAGACTTTTTTCGAGCCCTAATACTACAGAAATGTATAGGGAGTATGTACCTTCTGCCCGCAACTCCTCCTACAGTTTTAGGCCAGTCCTTTTCAAACTTTACAGGCGCTTTTAGGATGGTCTGAAGATATGCACATATTGTTTTTTCAGAATCCTGAATTAATTTTTTATCACATTTTTTGCATTTTTAACTTAGACTTTTTTGGAGCCCTAATACTACAGAAATGTATAGGGAGTATGTACCTTCTGCCCGCAACTCCTCCTACAGTTTTAGGCCAATCCATTTCAAACTTTACAGGCACTTTAAAGATGGTCTGAAGATATGCATATTGTTTTTTCAGAATCCTGAAATTATTTTTTATTACATTTTTTGCATTTTTAACTTAGACTTTTTTTGAGCCCTAATACTACAGAAATGTATAGGGAGTATGTACCTTCTGCCCGCAACTCCTCCTACATTTTCAGGCCAATCCTTTTGAAACTTAACACACGCTTTTAGGATGGTCTGAAGATATGCATATCGTTTTTTTTCAGAATCCTGAAATTATATTTTATCACTTTTTATTGCATTTTTAACTTAGACTTTTTTTGTTTTTTTTTTTGTTTTTTTGAGTTATGAAATAACTGTTTATTGCTTCTCTTCATGTTTAACTTAGATTGTTTTCAACCCTTATATTACAGAAGTGCATAGGGAATATGTCGCTGTGGCCGGGCATGGTGCATGGCTTGCAGTTTTATTATGTTTTCGCTGTGATGCATTGACTGAGTTGGGAGCCTTTACGCGAACCGAATTTTTATGTATTTCTGTATTAAGAGTAGCATCGGGACCCAGGGTGAAGTTAGCTAGCTGTAAAAGTGCTTTAAACCCCCGGGTGGTTTGCTAAACCGACCGTTCTAAGGCGGTGGTCCCGGTGTTAGTCTTACTCTTTGTTGCTTAGTGGTTTATTCTACGAGGCGATTTGTTGTATGTCTTTCCGTGTGTCATTTTGTTCTTGTGTTTTTCAGTCCTTTTAGTATTGCGATTACCTCGCTTGGGGAAGAGAGAGCTAAGTCTTAGTGCTTTTCGTACGTTTGTTCGGTTTGTGCTTGTTTAGATTTGTCGGTTTCCTCTTCCTCTTGGGGTCTGGGAAGGGCTGCGGTTTGTGATTGTGCCACTCCCTGGACTTTTCTCTTACCTTTTTTTTATAGGAATATGTATTAAGTCAGGACAACGTGTCGCACACAAGAATGATTGCTCCCCCGTTCTAGTTACCAGTGGTCGGAGCTGTTAATTATTATTCCATAACTACCCATATGCAAATTAATTGTTTAGGCTATTCTCATTCAATTCATAATGCCATAACCCTTTGAAATATTCTAATGAAATTTTGTAGGAATGTATGTAATAATGGGGCAATATATAATGAGCAAGAACTACAACTCTGGCTTACTTATGTCCTGAATTATTTGCCCTATAACAAAAGTTTCTTTTCTGTCTCTAATTCCTCAACCATTTTAAATATTTTAACGAAACTTAATGGTGGTGTGTATATTGCCAAGGGAATACATCAGACCAAGAATGGTAACTCTTGTATACTTAGTTTATAAAATATTTCCCTTGTTTGACTTATGCATTTCTCAACAACTGTGCCACTTCATCCTGGAAGCTTTTTATTATTTATACTAACAGTATTTAATATGTTAATTGTTTTAATATAGGTGTAATCATTAATTACAGAGTTGTTATTCCTGTTTGTCTGCCTGTCAATCTTTTAGCCATACACATAGTGTACATTGGTTACAATTCCTTTTAAAAAGTTAGCCCCACTGTCTTAGCAAATGGGTGTATAATGCACCACTTGCGAATGTTTTTTTTTGCTTTTCATATTGTGTAGACTCGCAAAAAACAAAACAAGACCAAAAAGAAACAAAGACAAAAAGGCACAAACAGTCAAAAATCTTTACGAAAAATCCTAAAGCTGTAAAATGGATTTCAGGTAAGCGAACAATAGTGTACTGTCGTACCTGTCACCGGCAGACAGTAGTTTTCGGTATTGGGGAAGGATGACCCCCACCCATCTGGGCCTTCAAAATAGATGGGCTGCCTAAAGCCTCCATGTCAGAGCTGCTAGTAACTAAGCAGGACCGGAATTCGTGATCGGGTCAGGTAAAAGTCCCACAAATTTGGAGGCAGTGTCTCTAAACAACGGAAATATTGTTGACTTGGAAGTTATATCGCAATTCATGCAGTGAATTCAGAAGTCAAGTGTAGTTCTGAAATCAAATTCAGTTATATCTGACAGCATTATTGTGAATCTGAACTGACAAGACTAAATTGATGGGTGATAAGGCCTTATAAAAATATGTGTGTTTAGGGTAACATGTTAGAAAAATATAAGTAGGATAGGTAGGATTCTTTTTTTTTTTTTTTTTTTTTAACATGGTTTCCATTTATAATGATTATACCATAATTACCAAATATATTTGGTCTTTGCATAGGCTTTCAAGTGGGTCCTACTTTTCCCTACTTTGTGTGCTTCAACTTTTCCCTGCCTTTTTTCTGAAAATGCTTTGTTATCCCTACTTTTTAGTCCAAAAATGTTTGAAGTGACCAAAAATTGTATTTTCTTTTTTCCTCACTTGCTCGGAGTTTGTAGAGATCAGATCAACTTAATCTGAGCAGCCACAATGCAAAAGTTTATAAAATATTTTTACTTCAGTTGTAACTCCTTTTTTGGAACATTTAGTTTGGCATTTTCTTTCCATGGTAATGCAGTGTTTTTGTTCAGAGAAAACACAGTTGCTTATTATATCTTTTTATCGCACCTGCTTGTAGCAGGGTGCGATATAGGCGTCCGATTTTCTGTCCGTCCGTCAGTCCCTGCATCAGTCCGTCCGTCTGTCAACATTTATGTCGACGTTCGACATTTATGTCAAAGTTAGTATTCTAATCAACTACAAGACTAAACAACCATCAAACCTTGCATGAAACAGCTCCCTGACCTCCTGACTTTGCAACATAGGCATCCACTTTTCCGTATGTCTGTCCATTCGTCCGTCCGTCTGTCTGTCAACTTTTATGTCGAAGTTCGACATTTATGTCAAAGTTAGTATTTTAATCAACTACAGGACTAAACAACCATCAAACCTTGCATGAAACATCTCCCTGACCTCCTGACTTTGCGACACAGGTGCCCACTTTTCCATTCGTCTGTCTGTTCGTCTATCCGTCTGTCCGTCTCTTAACAGTTCTGTTATGTCGAAGTTTGACATTTACGTCAAAGTATGTATTCTAATCAACTACAATTCTACAACAACCATCATTCCTTGCATGACACATCTCCCTGACCTCCTGACTTGGCAGATATGTTGACCCAGTGACCTTGACCTATATTTTGCGCTCCATTGACTTTGACACAATTTACGTTGACATTCCAGATCTTCTCAACTATAAGGCATACAACTACCAAACCTTGCATAGTGCTTCTTCTAGATGTACAGACTTGGCAGGTACCTTGACCCGGTGACCTTGACCTATATTTTGCGCTCCAGTGACTTTGACATATTTTTCGTCAACGTTCGATATCTCCTCAACTATAAGGCCTACAACCATCAAACCTTGCAAGTGCTTCTCCTCAGTGTACTGACTTAGCAGATACCTTGACCTGGTGACCTTGACCTATATTTTGGCTGCAGTGACTTTGACATAATTTACATCAACGTTCCAGATCTCCTCAAGTGTAAGACCTCTAGCCACCAAACCTTGCATAGTGCTTCTCCTATATGTACTGACTTGGCAGGTATCTTGACCCGGTGACCTTGACCTATATTTTGAGCTCCAGTGCCTTTTACACATTTTACGTCAATGTTCAATGTGTCCTCAACTATAAGGCCTACAAGCATCAAACCTTGCATAGTGCTTCTCCTTAATGTACGGACTCTGCAGGTACCTTTACTGGGTGACCTTGACCTATATTTCACGCTCCATTGACTTTGACACCTTTTAGGTCACCCTTCCATATGTCCTCAACTGTAAGGTCTTCAACCACCAAACCTTATATAGCACTTCTTCTCGATGTACTGACTTGACAGGTACCTTGACCTATATTGTGCACTCCAGTGACTTTGACACATTTTATATTGATGTTCGGTATCTCCTCAAATATAAGACCTACAACCACTAAACCTTGCATAGTGCTTCACCTCATTGCCCTGGCTTGGCAGGTACCTTGACCCAGTGACCTTGACCTATATTTGACACATTTTACGTTGATGTTTGATAACTCCTCAACTATAAGGCCTACAACCACCATACCTTGCATTGTGCTTCTCCTTGATGTACTGAATTAGCAGGTACCTTGACCCGTGACCTTGACCTATATTTCATGCTCCAGTGACTTTTACACATTTTACATCAACATTCCATTATCGTTGGGCTGTATGATACGAAAAGTCAGTGCTGAAGATATAGCCATTACAGGGAATGGGACTGGCCTGGAATATATGTGCCCCACTAGGCACTTTGTCTACATTTTTTTCAACCCAGTTTTCCAAGTAAGCACTGCTAAGAATGAAATAAACTTATTTAATAACCACATTCTGATTGAAGCTCCTGTGACTTTTGCGCCAGCAGGTGCGATGACGCCTTCCGCGGAATTCTTGTTCTACATCTGAAAACACTCAGAACGTCCTTACTATCCCTACTTTGCATTATTGAAATTTCTGTTTGCCCTACTTTTTCAAAATTTTGAGCCCTACTTTATCACTGCTTTTTCACTGGAGAGCACTTGAAAGTCTGTTTGCACATAAAATTTTACCAAATTGGTTTGCCAATCCTTAGATGTGTTTAAAAATACTGACAGAATGGCAAACAGTTTGATCTGGGTCTACACTGTTTGCACAAACTTTCTTGTCAGAATATTTAGTATAAATATTTTATCCCAGTACCACCTAGTTTTTTTTTTGAGAAAACATGAAAAAAATGATAGATTTCACCAAGAAAATTAGGTAGGGTAAGGTTACCCGAAATACATATATATAATTTAGGAAAAATCCTCAAGCAGTAAAATGGATTTCAGGTAAGCGAAGATAGTATATTGTTGTATCTGTCACCGGCATACACTAGGTTACAGTATTCGGAAAGCATGGCCCCTGCCCATTGGGGCCCGTGAAATAGATGAGCTGCCTAAAGCCTCCATGTCAGAGCTGCTGGTAACTAAGCAGGACCCGAATTCATGTGATCGGGTCGGGTAAAAGTCCCACAAATTTAGAGGCAATGTCTCGAAACCACTGAAATATTGTTGACGGAAGTTATATCGCAATTCATGCAGTGGATTCAGAAGTCAAGTGTAGTCTGAAATCAATTCAGTTAGATCTGACAGCAGTTAGTGAACAAGTTTGAGATCATAACTTAAATATTGTTTCACCTTGAAAGACCTACGTGCAAGGACGCTCTGAGACATACGTTGGCATGTCTGGGCTGGTTTCCCACCCGCGTGCAGAATTGTGTATGTCTGTCATCGACAAAGAAGACATAATCAGAGTATAACATAAAATAAATTCATAACTTGTAACAATACATTTACTTTATTACATTAGATATATATAAATATATTTAACAAAATTCCGTAGTAATTTCCATCACATAAAATATAGTATTTAAACACTTAAAATTTTATTTGAATATCATTGTTGTGTAAACACACATACCTTATATCTACTCAGGCGTAGCGGAGCGGAGCCTGAGGTAATTCTCCTATACAGACTGGGTCTAAGCTATGTTAATGATTTAAAATTATCTTTATTTGGAGAACTACTAGTCATAAAGTGGAACTGAATACTGCACGTTATAAGTATAAACATGCGTTTAGGACGAAAAAGTTCTTTCGAATATCATTATGTGTGTAATACACAGTAGCGGAGCGGAGCCTGAGGTATTTCTCCTTTACAGAATAGGTCTTAGTGTTTAGAAATTTAAAATTTTCTTTATTAGGAGAACCACTGTTTATGAAGTAGAATTGTGTACTGCACATTATAAGTATAAACATGCATTCAAACTAATTATTTCCATTGAATACAATATTGTATATCAGTAACATAAATAACACTTTTATACCCAACATGACAAGCATACATTTTACACATTATGTTAATGTATAATTTTGCAGTGCCACAAGGTGACTTTGTTGCCTTGTAACACTATTAATGCCACTATTAATAAAAATCACGACAGCAGTGGCACACACATAACCATTACTTAGCATTTTTAGTTTTATATAATGGATATTACTTAAGAGTATTTCTGCATCCAATACATAATGCAAATGCGGAGTGATATTTGTTCCAATTTAAGGTAGAATTTATTTTATTCTTTGTCTTCTATATTTAAATATATTACTAAACAAAACATTATTTATATAATTTATTTATGTAAAATAACATAAACAAAACTTCATCCATACAGGTACAGCTTGTATACATTTTGTTGCATAACTATTGACTTTGTCCTGTTAATCAATAGTGGCGACTTGCTCTTTCAACATCACTTTATTGTCCCCCGCCTTTTCGAAGAAAAGCAGAGGGACACTGTTTTTGGCTTTCCGTGGTGCATGGTGCGTGGTTCCGAATTTTTAGTAGGTACTTTGTCCCCTTAACTCCTCCCACAGTTTTTGTCTGATCCTTTTGAAACTTTACAGGTGTTTTAAGGATGGTCTGAAGATATGCATGTGGTTTTTTCAGAATCCTGAAATTATTTTTTATCACTTTTTACACATTTTGAACTTAATCATTTTTTGAGTTCTAATATTACAGAAGTCTATAGGGAGTAGGTACCTTGTCCCCTTAACTCCTCCCACAGTTTTTGGCGGATCCTTTTGAAACTTTACATGGGCTTTTAGGATGGCCTGAAGATATGCATGTGGATTTTTCAGAATCCTGAAATAATGTTTTATCAAAATTTTCCGCATTTTTAACTTAGACATTTTTTTAGTTCTAATATTACAGAAGTGTATAGGGAGCAGGTACCTTGTCCCCTTAACTCCTCCCACAGTTTTTGGCCGATCCTTTTGAAACTTTACAGGTGCTTTAAGGATGGTCTGAAGATATGCATACGGTTTTTTCAGAATCCTGAAACTATTTTTTATTACTTTTTACACGTTTTTAACTTAGACATTTTTTGAGTTCTAATATTACAGAAGTCTATAGGGAGTAGGTACCTTGTCCCCCTAACTCCTCGCACAGTTTTTGGCGGATCCTTTTGAAACTTTACAGGTGCTTAAAGGATGGTCTGAAGATATGCATGTGTTTTTTTCAGAATCCTGAAACTATTTTTTATTACTTTTTACACGTTTTTAACTTAGACATTTTTTTAGTTCTAATATTACAGAAGTCTATAGGGAGTAGGTACCTTGTCCCCTTAACTCCTCGCACAGTTTTTGGCGGATCCTTTTGAAACTTTACATGGGCTTTTAGGATGGCCTGAACATGTGCATGTGGATTTTTCAGAATCCTGAAATAATTTTTTATCACTTTTTCCGCATTTTTAACTTAGACATATTTTGAGTTCTAATATTACAGAAGTGTATAGGGTGCAGGTACCTTATCCCCATAACTCCTTACACAGTTTCTGGCCGATCCTTTTGAAACTTTACATGGGCTTTTAGGATGGCCTGAAGATATGCATGTGGTTTTTTCAGAATCCTGAAATAATTTTTTATCACTTTTTCCGCATTTTTAACTTAGACATTTTTTGAGTTCTAATACAGGGAGTAGGTACTTTGTCCCCGTAACTCCTACCACAGTTTTAAGTCAATCCTTTGAAACTTTACAGGTGCTTTAAGGATGGTCTGAAGATATGCATGTGGTTTTTTCAGAGTCCTAAAATTATTTTTATCACTTTTTACACATATTTAACTTAGACATATTTTGAGTTCTAATATTACAGAAGTGTATAGGGTGCAGGTACCTTGTCCCCATAACTCCTTACACAATTTTTGGCCGATCCTTTTGAAACTTTACATGGGCTTTTAGGATGGCCTGAAGATATGCATGTGGATTTTTCAGAATCCTGAAATAATTTTATATCACTTTTTTTTGCATTTTTAACTTAGACATTTTTTGAGTTCTAATACTACAGAAGCATATACGGAGTAGGTACCTTGTCCTCGTAACTCCTACCACAGTTTTAAGCCGGTCCTTTTGAAACTTTACAGGTGCTTTAAGAATGGTCTGAAGATATGCATGTGGTTTTTTCAGAATCCTGAAATTATTTTTTATTGCTTGTTTCCTGCTTCAATACTTAGGTAAGTGATACAGGACCAATGGTCCTCTGGTTAACTTACCCATTTTTAACACCTCAAATAAAAATAAAGCGGAGGACATAAATTCCCCATGGAATTTGCTTGTTAATTTATTTATTTCCTGTATGAACTAAAGAGAAAGATAGAGCGGATAGTGTGACCAGCATTTTATTACACATTCTTTCTAATTATATTCTATTAATATTGATCAAGAATTTGCAAATTCAACACCCAAGCAAATCTGTAATGTAAACACCAAAATAAAATTATTTTTCTTCTTTGTTTCTTTTGTTGTTTCTTTCTTTTTGTTTATATTTCCTTGTGATGTCAGCAGAGCTATATATAAAAGCTGACATGTTGGTTATCTAGTTGGACAGACTGTCACGGACTTGGGACCGTGCCAGTTGGTTCATCAACAACTACAGATGCTATATTTATAGACTCTGTTGATGATCAACAATGATTCTTATCCTAGGATTACGCAGCTGCTACCCTCGAATCATGGTCTGTACAACCAATAATAACCCCTGCATGTTTATAGAATGTTTAAATACATTCTCTTACTATGTACATATTAAATTCTTAATTTAAATTGATATTGTAATGACATACTGGGTCACTTAATTTGTTTAACACTATTTATATTCATAATTACTAACCTGTCCTTTACATCTCACTGTATTCTTCCTGCTGTCTTGCTGATTCCTACTGCAGTGTGTGCCTAAAACATAAAGTTGATTCCGGTATCTGCATATCGCTAGATCTTAGTATTTTCTTGCATATAGTAACGTGCATCTGGCACTTTAGGTTGAATTTTGTATTTTACATACTGTCTGGCGATGCTGTGTGCCAGACTCGCTACTGTTTTACAGCTTTCAGTGTGTACACAAGTGCTGCCGCACTTATGGCCTCAATCAGAAAATGTAAAAAATATATATTTCCTATTTATATGTGAAAACAATAACGGTTTAAAATATATGAAATGAAAACTAATTATATATTGTTATTTATTTTTTTCTAAAAGTTCCTTTGTAATAATACCAAATATGATTAGATGTGTATGACAATCCATCTGACAACACTGCTTGCTGTGGGTGGGATATTGTTTACAATTTATAAACATGATTACCTGGGTCACCTGGCCAGATCAGCAATAAACCTTGTTAACACTCTAGTGGTCACATTTTTCAAGCAATCATCATGAATCTTGCTCAACATGTTTGTCTTGATGATTTCTAGATCAAGTTTGAAACTGGGTCACTTGGGGTCAAAAACTAGGTCACCGGGCCAAATCAGCAGAAAACCTTGTTAACACTCTAGCGGTCACATTTTTGAAGCAATCATCATGAATCTTGCTCAAAATGTTTGTCTTGATGATTTCTAGGTCAAGTTTGAAACTTGGTCACATGGGGTCAAAAACTAGGTGACCCGGCCAAATCAGCAGAAAACTGTTAACACTCCAGAGGTCACATTTTTGAAATAATCATTATAAATATTGCTCAAAATGTTTGTCTTGATGATTTCTAGGTCTAGTTTAAAACTAGGTCACTTGATATCAAAAACTAGTTCACCTGGCCAAATCAAAGGAAAACCTTGTTGATGCTCTAGAGGTCACATTTTTGAAGTGATCATCATGAATCTTGCTCAAAATGTTTGTCTTGATGATTTCAAGGTGATGTATAGTTTTCTGTCCAGTGACTCTCTTAAGTTTTTCCATTTAGGTCAGTTTCTCAGTAATTATTGGTCCTACAGAGTGATATTTGGTACTTGTGAAGTGTTTGTGTTTAGGTCAGTTTCTCAGTAACTATTGCTCCTACAGCCAGTGATACTTAGTACATGCATACATCTTAGCATGGCCTCTTGAGTGCAATCATCCATATTTGACCTTGACCTTTATTTCACAGTCCATTAGACATGCTACATTGTCTTACTTGTTAATATAATCATTTTGAACTTTGATCAGAATGTTTGCCTTGATCAGTTCTAGATCAGGCTCTCAAAGTGCTATGTTGCTCAGGTGAGCGTTACAGGGCCATCATGGCCCTCTTGTTTTTACATTTTTTATAGTGATCACTTTTTGTTTATTCATTAACACTTTCAAAAGACAACTCCTCCAAAGCCATTGATGCGATTTGTCCCTAATTTGGTAAGAATGTTGCTATGGTAGAGGGATTTTAAAATAGCTAAAATTATGGTGATCTGGTTCTTGGTTTGGTTGCCATGGCAACAGAAAGCTCCCATAGACTTCTAATGGGAAAATGGTTCAATTGCATTTTCTCCATAACCACTGAAGTGATGTGAACCATATTTGGCATTTATGATCATCTGATGATTGTCTATCCAATTTACTTGTTTTATGACCAGCGGCCATTTTGTTTGGTTACCATGGCAACATTCAATTTTGAAAAAGGAATTTATTAAATGACAACTCCTTCAAAACCACTGAAGCAGTATGACTCTAATTTGGTACAAATGTTGCTTGGGTAAGGGCAATCCAAAATAGCTTAAAATTATGGTGATCTGACTCTTGGATTGGTTGCCATGGCAACAGAAATCTCCCGTAGACTTACAATGGGAAAACGGTTGAATTGCATTTTCTCCATAACCACTGAAGTGATGTGAACCATATTTGGCAGTTATCATCATCTGATGATTGTGTACCCAGTTTATGTGTTCGATGACCAGCGGCCATTTTGTTTGGTTGCCATGGCAACATTAAATTTCAAAAAAGGAATTGTTTAAATGACAACTCCTTCAAAACCACTGAAGCAGTATGACTCTAATTTGGTTCAACTGTTGTTTGGGTAAGGGCTATTCAAAATAGCTAAAACTATGTTGATCTGCCTCTTGGTTTGATTGCCATAGCAACAGAAAGCTCCCATAGACTTATATTGGGAAAGGGGTTAAATTGTATTTTCTCCATAACCAGTGAAGTGATGTGAACCATATTTGGCAGTTATGATCATTAGATGATTGTCTACCCAGTTTACATGTTTTATGACCAGTGGCCATTTTGTTTGGTTGTCATGGCAACATTAAATTTTAAAAAAAGAAAATTTTAAATGACAACTCCTCCAAAACCACGGAAGCTGTAGGACTCTAATTTGGTACAAATGTTGCTTGGCATAGGACAATTCAAAATTGCCAAAAGTTTGATGGTCTGCCTCCTGGTTTGATTGCCATGGAAACAGAAAGCTCCCATAGACTTATAATGGGAAAATGATTAAATTGCATTTTCTTCATAACCAGTGAAGTGATTTGAGCCATATTTGGCAGTTATGATCATCTGATGGCTGTCTACCCAGTTTATATGTTTTATGACCCCCGAAATAAGATGGCCTCCGACAGCGAGATCTCAGGTTTACCTGGGTGATAATAAGACTGTGGGGGATGAATCTGTGCATTCTACATTTGTCTCCATATAGAATCATTGAGGACTGCATAATGTACAACAATAAGAAAAGACCATAATAAGAATCTGTACATCCTCTGTTGTTTCAATACAGAATCATTGAGTACTGTATAATGTTCCAACAATAACAAAGACCGTAATAAGACTGTGGGGATGTGCAAGATGTAGAATCTGTACATTCTAAATGGTCTCCATACAGAATCATTGAGTACTGCATAATGTACCATCAATAACAAAGACCATAAAAAGCCTTTGGGGATCTATACATTATATGCTTATAGACCATATGTCATATTTTCTCACTTGTGGATAACAATACAAACATAGCCTGATAATTTGTAAAGTGAAAGTTTTTGGCACTTAAGCACAGCTACAGCAGAAGACATTTGATTTTTAGCTCACCTGAGCAAAGCTCAGGGTGATCTATTGTGATCACTCTATGTCCTTGTCCGTCTTTGTCCGTCGTCATTAATTAGATTGTTAACACTCTAGAGGTCAAAGTTTTTACCCAATTTTGATGAAACTTGCTCAGAATGTTTGCCCCTGTTAAATCTAGGTCAAGCTTGAAACTGGGATAAAAAAACTAGGTCACCAGGTCAAATCAAAGAAAAATATTGTTAACACGCTAGAGGTCACATTTTTCAAGCAATAATCATGAATCTTGCTCAAAATGTTTGTCTTGGTGATTTCTAGATTTTTTTTAGAAACTGGGTCACTTGGGGTCAAAAACAAGGTCACCAGGCCAAATTAAAGGAAACCCTTGTTAACACTCCAGAGGTAACATTTTTGAAGTAATCATCATGAATATTGCTCAAAATGTTTGTCTTGATGATTTCTAGGTCAAGCTCCAAACTGGGCTGCTTGTGGTCAAAAACTAGGTAACCTGGCCAAATCAAAGGTTAACCTTGTTAACACTCTAGTGTTCACATTTTTATACCCACGGCATACGAAGTATGCTAAGGGGGTATATAGTTTTTGTCTTTTATGTGTGTCTGTGTGTCTGTCTGTCTGTGAGATAACATTTATTTTGTGTCAAAGATTTCTCAAGAACTACTATACCTAGAATCTTGAAATTTTGTACACATGACAAGTATGACTAGTTGTATTGTGGGAAAGAAAATAGGGGCTCTGGGGCCAGGTCCCTTATAGTTATTTCCCTTTGTTGTTCTGGCTATTTGTGTGTGAGTAAATAAATGTTTATTTTGTGTCAAAGATTTCTCAATAACTACTGTACCTAGAATCTTGAAAGTTTGTACACATGACAAGTATGACTAGTGGTATTGTGGGAAAGAAAATAGGGGCAATGGGACCAGACCCTTAGAGTTATTTCCTTTTGTTGTTCTGCCTATCTGTGTGTGAGTTAACATTTATTTTGTGTCAAAGATTTCTCAAGAACTACTCGACCTAGAATCTTGAAATTTAGTACACATGACAAGTGTGACTAGTTGTATTGTGGGAAAGAAAATAGGGGCTGTGTGGTCAGGTCACTTAAGAGTTATTTCCCTTTGTTGTTCTGGCTACTTGTGTGTGAGTAAACATTTATTTTGTGTAAAAGATTTCTCAAGAACTACTCTACCTAGAATCTTGAAATTTTGTACAAGTAAGACTAGTTGTATTGTGGGAAAGAAAATAGGGGCCATGGGACCAGGTCCCTTAGAGTTATTTCCCTTTGTTGTTCTGGCTATTTGTGTGTGAGTTAACATTTATTTTGAGAAAGATTTCTCAAGAACTACTACACCTAGATACTTGAAATTAAGTACACATGACAAGTATGACTAGTTGTATTGTGGGAAAGGAAATAGGAGCCATAGGGCCAAGTCCCTCAGAGTTCTTTCCCTTTGTTGTTCTGGCTATTTAATTATGTATTTTTGTTTATAACTTCTATACCTGTATCCAGATTTTGTTTAAATTTATTTTACACATGCACATTTATATACTGCGGGTGACAAGTATGACTAATTGTACTGTGGAAAGAAAGTAGGGGCCATAGGGCCAGGTCTCTTAGAGTTATTTCCCTTTGTAATTCATGCTATTGAAGTATGTATTTTTTCTTAATATTTATTATGTGTCAAAGATTTTTGGTACCAGTGACAAGAATGAATAGTTGCATTGTGAGAAAGAAAATAGAGGCCATGGGGCCAGTTCTCTAAGAGTTATTTCCCTTTGTAATGCTGACTATTTAATTATGTATTTATCTGAGTAACATTTATTTTGTGTCAAAGATATCTTGAAAACTATTGTACCGAGAAACTTGAAATTTGGTATAAATGACAAGTATGGCTGTTTGCCTTGTGTGAATGAAAAAAAGGGCCATGGGGCCAGGTCTCTTTTGGCTACTCCCTTTGTCATTCTGCTGATTGAAATACGTATTTCCTTAACATGTATTTTGTGCCAATGATCTCTCAGTTTCTGCTTTGTGCAAAAGTAAGAATGAAAAGTTCAGGGAATGCCATAATCAGAAGGTACCCAGGGGAAGAAAACCTAAAGGACATAAAAGGAACAAATAGCATAACACAAATGGACAAACAAACAAATGATTCAGCCTTTTTTCCCCACAAGGCGTCACCAAATGCCAAAACATTGAAACCATGTTATCACTGATGGCCATGGCCGGGGGTATGAGTGAGCATATGCTCACTTCATGGTCTAGTTGAAGCAATCATCATGAATCTTGCTCAAAATGTTTGTCTTGATGATTTTTAGGTCAAATTCAAAACCGGGTCACTTTGGGTCAAAAACTAGGTCACCGGGCCAAATCAAAGGAAGGCCTTGTTAACACTCTAGAGATCACATTTTTGAAACAATCATCATAAATCTTGCTTAAAATGTTTGTCTTGATGATTTCTAGGTCAAGTTTGAAACTAGGTCACTTGGGGTCAGAAACTAGGTCACCAGACCAGATCAAAGGAAAACCTTGTTGACACTCTAGAGGTTACATTTTTTAAGTGATCATCATGAATCTTGCTCAAAATGTTTGTTTTGATGATTTCTAGGTGAAGTTAGGAACTGGGTCACTTATGATGTATATTTTACCGTCCAGTGACTTTCTTAAGTTTTTCTGTTTAGGTCAGTTTCTCAGTAACTATTGGTCCTACAAAGTTATAGTTGGCACTTGTGAAATGTTTGTGTTTAGGTCAGTTTCTCAGTAACTATTGCTCCTACAGCCAGTGATACGTAGCACATGCATGCATCTTAGCATGACCTCAAGTTCAGTCATCCGTATTTGACCTTGACCTCTATTTCACAGTCCATTAGACATGCTAGATTGTCTTTCTTGTTAATATAATCGTTATGAATTTTGGTCAGAATGTTTGCCTTGATCAGTTCTAGGTCAAGTTCTAAGTGCTATGATACTCAGGTGAGCATTACAGGGCCATCATGGCCCTCTTGTTTTTATTTTTCAGAGAAAATAAGGCTTGATACTTTTGGCAGATGATTCATATGAAATGTCAAGTCTTATTTTTTCTGAAAAATAACAAAAACAATTTAAAAATGTTACCTGCTACAATTTTGCTTGGTGCTTGGTTAATCTTCATATACTTACATGTATGTTCTTGCTTTCACTTTCAACAGCTTTCTTTTTAATATTGATATGCATATAGTGTTTTTGAAAGCCTCCAGCCAACCCATCTTGATAAAAGTTAGGTTGTGGCGTTGGTTCCATATTGATTTGATTACCTAAGCCAATCGGCCTCGGTGTCTCAGTTGGATACGCCATCCGACTGGAGACCAAGAGGTCGCGGGTTCAACCCCCGCCGAGGTCGGCAACATTCTTTTGTGGAGATTGATCATGAAATATTTTTTACCGTCATTCTCTCCCTTCTGCTGATTCAAGAAGGGCAGTTGTCCGTTTCTGGCGAAAGAATGTGCACAATAATTCATGTTTTATTTTTATTATTATAATAAATGTCCATAATTCAGTTTTTGATATCCAGAACTAGTATGCGCATACAAATTTCGTTTTATACACAGAATGGGTTTAGAAATTATTTGAATGATATGTACAGGTCAGTCCCATTATTACGCGCGGGTCGGGATGCACAAATCCAGACCGCGATATAGGCGAGGCGCGTAGTAAGTTCGGAGCCGACTGATCAGACTTTATAAATGTTGACATTTGTATGGGACACACGAATATACATGTTTCGAGGGATTTATGAATGAAAACAATGATATTTCATGTGTTATTTATATAAATAAACGAATGTGTACTAACGTTGTATGTTTTGTCTTTTTTACACCCTCTGATGTACTTTTTCTGCAAAAAATACGCTAAATACTTTATTTACGTATCCATTTTGTGGCTCGATCAGCCATATTTGCCGGTGTTGTAATACAGACGGTGTTGAAGTGCGGTGTAAGTCACATAAAAAGTCCGGTATCAATACCGGTCCCCGCGAGCATAGCGAATTATTTTAGTCCAGTAAAAGAAATCTTATTAATAAAACGGCAGAAATCGTTAAGTTTTTTAATTTTTCTGCTTGTATAGAATAGAACGAAAGCTCAAAGAAAAAAACCAAAGCATTTGATTTCCAACAAAGTGCCATGTTCAATGACCTCAAGTTTTTCTTTAACCGTGAAGGCTTTTCGTTTTCTTCTTTGGTTTTCCATTTTAATCAGTGTTAATCTGATAGCAGACAATGAGTGCCAGACAAATTTCACAGTTACACGCTCTACAACCTGACCGCGTGCGCAGTAATCGACGTCCAGTGATCCGCGTCGCTGATTGGATGAATATCTAATTAGGTCGGCAAGGCGGCCATATCAAATTGGAAAATTCGGTGTCTTTCAAGTATTTACAAATTAATTATGGATAACTGTGGTCATTTTCCCATTCTTTAGATGCGGGATAAGCCATTTCTTGATAGATATGTTTGTATCGTTTAAAAGTTAAATGAAGTTTTAATTGGCAAAAGCTCGTCGTCTTAAAATAAACATCAAAAGGTCAATTACGGTCATTACGCACGTACACAAACAAAAACACAACAGAGACAATACATTGATTAGCTTTATTCTTTCAAAATCATTTTTTTTATTTGCTATTATGACATGTTCAACAGCAGTAAATTTCTTTTTCTGCAGATCGAAGCTCTGAAAAACAAAAAAACACATTTTGTTACTTTGACCTAGAGGATGGGGAAACTGGGACCCTTCAAAAAATTTTTGGGAGGCATGACGTCCCCGTGTTATATCCGTATTCGCGCACTAACGACGCGAGTACTAACGGGACTGACCTGTAGCAATGACAGGCATCAATTTTGCAACCTCTTCATTGCCACGATAGGAATCCAATCTGTAGCTGACAAAGCCAGCAGGCCTCACTATTAAAAATAGTGAAAGGTAAAGAACAGTTGGAATATAAATTTAGCAAAAAAGAGCTCAAAAGGGGACAACTTTTTGTTCCTTTCATCTGCATCAGTTTGGTTTTTACAGCCCTTCAACATTATTCCAATAATTATGAGGCAAGTAGGTGCCCATAATGTACCTGCAAACATCGGGTAGGTGAAATGTGATTGGTCAATAATCATGTTATCTATCAATCTCAGGTTCATTTTAGGCACATTTTATAGTGTGCTCAAAATGAACCTGAAACTGTGTACCTAAAATGTAGTTCTGGGTACATATTAGGCACATTGAGCACATATTAGGTACCTTTGGCACATATTAGGCACATGGAGTACATTTAAGGTACATATGATGATCATGTTTTTTGTAAGTACATGTACAGTGAAGTATGGGTACATTTTAGGTACCCAGGCACATTTTAGATAGTTCAGGTACATTTTTGGTACTATAGGTATATTAAGGGTACACCAGGTACACTTTAGGTACTGTAGGTACATACAGGGTATAGCAGGTACATTCTAGGTACCCAGGCACATTTTAGGTATCTAAGGTACATTTTGGGTACTGCAGGCACATTCAGGATATACCAGGTACATTTTAGGTACTGCAGGTACATACAGGGTACACCAGGTACATTCTGGGTACCCAGGCACAGTTTAGGAATTTCAGGTATATTTTAGGGACTATAGGTATTTCAGAGTACACCAGGTAAGTTTTAGGTACTGTTGGTACATACTGGGTACACCAAGTACAGTCTAGGTACCCAGGCACATTTTAGGTATTTCAGGTACATTTTAGGTACTGTGGGTACATACAGGGTACACCAGGTACAGTCGAGGTACCCAGGCACATTTTTGGTATTTCAGGTACATTATAGGCACTGCTAGTACACCGGGTACATTCTAGGCACACAGAGTACTTTTTAGGTACATGTAAAGATATATAAAGCTTAAAGTACAAAATAGGTACATTCTATAGATGTACCTATTTTGTATCAATCTGGCCCATGTTTCAGATAGTGGGCCATTTCTATACAAAAAAGGTATACTTATTTTGTGCCTATTTTGTGCTTATTTTGTACCCAAAAAATGTGCTTATTTTGTACTTTTTTTTGGTATGGGAATGCTGTCACTAAACATCACAGAAATGTTATCACAATATGGAGGATATCAACAATCAAGGTCAATCAAAGTGATTAGCCTTCAGAAATGATATAAAGTATGCAGGAAAAATAATTTTTCGTGCGTGACAGGTAGATCGAAATATCCGCCCCTCGGGATCATAGTCTTGCATCACTCGGCAAGTCTAAATTTTTCTGTCTACCCCTCACACCCATGATAGATTCCTAAAAAAATACTACACATTCTCTCTTTTTTTGTTCTCCTCTTAAAGGAGCAAGGGATTTGACTGTAAAGACATGGTGATTTGAAATCTTGAGCATCTTTAATTATTTTTTTTGTGGTCTGCAGAGGGGGAAATGTGCCGCCTAACATGTTGTAACCAGTGGAACAGTGCATATGAAAATGCGCGAGGGAGACACCAGGTTTTCATAAATGGAATAAATAAGGATATCTTTTTCAAGCATAAATAATGATATCTCTAATGAAATGCAGACATCTGTACTTGAAATGCAGATATACGAGGGATGTTCGAAATGAATTGCTTATTTCTATCTGGAGACTTCAAATTTCAAGTTAGCCCAAAAGTACTCATTTCATGCCCTCGAAGTACTCCCCGTGGCTAGAAATGCAAAGTTTCAGCTGATGTATCCACTTCTTGAAGGCGTCACGGTACGCTGATTTGGACACAGTAATAAGGTACTGATGAATGGCAGATCCAAGTGCCTGTCGGGACTGGTATTTCCGCCCAGCAAGGAATGCTTTCAATTTCGGAAACAAAAAGAAATCACATGGGGCAAGGTCTGGGGAATACGGGGGGTGAGGCAAAACAGTTACTTTTTCTTTCTTCAAAAACGCCGTAACTATTGCGGAGGTATGAGCTGGGGCATTGTCATGTAGAAGACGGACATGTTTAAAACCAGTTGCGGGGCATCGTTTCTGATAATACTTTTTCAGTTTCTTCAGTACTACGTCTTTGTAGTACTTTCCGGTGATGCTTTTGCCCTTTTTCACTGGCACTTTTATTGCGACTCCTTCACCAGAGAAGAAGATTGCATACAAAACCTTCTTTGTACTCAAAGAACGTTTGGCAATTATTGGGCGTTTGCTGTGTTTAGTGGCCCAGATCTTATTGCTAACCTTTCTGACGGGCTCAAAATAATGGACCCAGGTTTCATCACCTGTGACGACATTGGCAAACTGCTTTTTGTCATATTTTGGAAACATTTGAAGCAGCTTTTTGGCCACTTTAACCCGTTGCCTCTTTTTCTCGTCAGTCAACAGATGTGGCACCCATCTAGCAGAAATCTTTCTGACTTTGAAATGCTTCTTCAAAATAAGGTGAACCGTTGATAGTGATATGCCTACCTTTTATGCAATATCCAAAACTGTAAATCTGGCATCTCCGTCAATGATTTCCTTTATTTTGGAAACGATTTCTTTACGAGATGCAGATTTTGGCCTACCTGATTTTGGTGCATTTTTGATGGACTCTACACCAGACTCAGATTTCTTTTTCCACCACCGAACTGTGTCATAAGACACACAAGAAGGTCCAAAAGCAGTAGAAATTTCAGTCATCAGCTTCTTCAAAGAACAACCAAGTTTTGAGCGAGCTTTGATGTAAGCCCGTATTTCATCTTTTTTGTCGACGCTTCTACCAACCATTTTTACTGCAGTGGTCAATGACTGCGTGTATTCAAATGGCAAATTTTATGTCTTACACTTAGTCTAACATGTACATTTATACACCATTGTGTAGATATTGAATAGTGCCCTATACAGGTATGTATTGGTTTTTATCGTGCCCCACGTGGATATCGAGCTAGAGGACAATAAGCAATTCATTTCGAACATCCCTCGTATGTCTAATTTAGAAATAAAGATATCTGTATTTCAAGCACAGGTATCTGCATTTGCATCACGAAAACATGCCTATATAATTTTGACCCCCTTAAACCCCACTTTTATATAGTAAAACTGGGGTTTACCGGGGTATACATTATTTTTCTTATTTTAGCTCAAAACCATAGATTGTGGGTACTCGTTAGAACCTTCTAAGGAGTGCAAACAGTCTATGTTTTGAGCAGAAATATGAAAAGTATCAAAGATTTTTATCTGAAAATTTTAAGTTTTTGGAGGTAGAATTTTCTATATATTTGAATAGGCGTGTTTTCGTAATGGCATTAGCAATGTCTGTATTTTAAATGAAGATATCTGAATTTCAGCTGCATAAGATATATCTCTCATTGAAATGAAGATATCTGTATTTTTAAATGCAGATGTCTCTAATACAAATGCAGATTTCTATATTATGATTGAAAATAGAGATATCTGTATTTCTCAAGTACATTGCAGGGTGGCCACGCACTCTGGAAAACAGGGAAAATGATGAAAAAAAATTCCCTGCAGGGAAAAATCAGGGAATTTGAAATTTTGCTGAAAATCAGGGAAAAATCAGGGAATTTCAAAAAATCTTATCTTTGTAAGGTCAAAATATTCAAATTTTAAAGCTGTTCAGATGTGGCTACTGGTGGTTTCTTTCTGCCATATGCTTAAAATACCTGCAGATCTAATCTTACTTAAAGGTGGAGTACTTGTTATGTGGAGTACTTGTTTGCTGTATATTCTGTTTTTTCTTTTTCTCATTCCGAAGTGGAAGTTTTCTTTCTTCATGGCTGTATCATTAAAAAGCTAATACATGTGTATAAAGCAAAATTTGCTTTAAACTGACATATGAGTATGTGTATTGCTAATTACTTTTGCATAATCAATTGATATCAAGACTTGTTCCCAATTTGAAAATTCTAGTCTTCATACCCACCCCTTGAACACATGAAAAAAGAAAATCCCAACCTGTCTATCCATTCCTTGAACACCTGAATAGGTAATTGCAAACAAGCAATTTTTAAGAATGGCCTTAGACAGTCTACCGTGTAACCAAAAAAAAAAAAAGAACAAAAAAAACCCTACTGTTTTAATAAATTAGAGGTGAAGGTGTGACTACAAGGGGAGGTTGGAGGCCATATATTTTACCAGTTTTGATTTTGACTACCATGAAAGTAAATTAGCACATGTACATCATATTTTAGATAAATTTTCATTTGATTAAGAATATTGTGACAGCATTGTGTATAAACATGTCACTTGACAGCATTTGAATCAGTATATGACTTCTAAAAGTAGGGGCCATTGCGATAATATTAAGGTTTTTAATCAGGGAAAATCAAATCAAATCAGGGAAAAATCAGGGAAAAATCAGGGAATTTGATTGCTAAAAATGTGTGGCCACCCTGTACAGATATCTGCATTTCAGTAAGAGGTATCTCAATTCATTTACATATATCTGCATTTTAATTAGAGATATTTGTAATAACAATAAAATAAAGATATCTGTGTTTATTAGCAGATATATCTGTATTTGAAATGCAGGTATCTAAATTAAATGGATAAAACCACAAAATAGGTTGCCTTAGATTTTGTCATGCTTTGGCTCAGTTTAGTATTGAATGTTGTGAGAAATTATGCTGGAACTGGAAGTAGTCACCCCCTAAACTTATACTGAGGTCACTCAGTGGGAACTTATTCAATGTACTAGGATGAAAATGCCTTTTCCCGCCTTTTAATACAGTCATAAATCACTAAAAAATGCATGCTTCTGTATTATTGAATTTATAAAACCTGTTGAGGAATACTTGTAAATAAGATGCACCCCATCCACCCTCACCATCACCCCTGCAAATTGTTAATTTTAATGTCATTATCTTCCTTATAAATCTTTTATATATGAGTATTATTAAGCTTCAAACTTAGTTATTCTTGCAGCAATTTTGCCTCCTGTCCTCTTTCATTCAGAGTGATACGTAGGATGATGAAACTTAAAAGTCCAATTTCTTTTTATTTTTGGAAAGTCACACATTGGTTGGTTGCTCATTAGGTTGCAGCTATTTCATATTAATAACTGGTACATGTCAGTTTAGAAGGAGTTCCAGTGGCGAAAAAAGAAAAAATAGCATCAATATCGAAGCGACGAACCGGAATGGGGGAGGGGTGGGAAGAGGGGGGGGGGAGGGAGGGGTATGCTGGTAGAAAATTACTTGAGAAGGCACTGATACACAGAATGACTTGAAAATTAGCACAAAATACATGTAAAGTAGTAATATGATTACCAGTGTGAAAACGGCCTCGGTGGCTCAGTTGGATGCGCCGTCCGACTGGAGACCAGGAGGTCGCGGGTTCAACCCCTGCCGAGGTCGGCAACATTCTTCCGTGGAGATTGATCATGAGATATTTTCTACGGTCATTCTCTCCCTTCCGCTGATTCAAGAAGGGCAGTTGTCAGTTTCTGGCGAAAGAATGTGCACAATACTGGTTAACCGCTTAGAGGACTAAGCCTGCCCAGTAAACGTGTGGTTAGGTAAACTGACTGCGCTCGACATGACCCCATTGGGTTGACTGGGCCGTAAAACCTCAACACAAACAAACCAGTGTGAAATATAATCCTTTTTTCCAAATGCATATTAATTAATTCAAAAAACAAGGCCATGAAACACAGGGTTGCATTTTTTTTTCTCCTTATTATTCCCCTTATTTCAGCAGTAAATGCATTTAAAATCAAAGGACTGATAGTCCTAAGAGTCTGCTAGCTTGTAAAGTACTAATGAAGTGCTGTGTATCTTCTATGCAATTTTACACAATACATGCAAAGAAGATAGACGACATTCCAATGCTACCAATACTATACGATAAGATGGAGCTCTATGGAATATATCAAGCATCTGGGCATTGCACTTCCTGAATAGAAGACTTTCTTTAAAAACTCTTAAATTCTGCTGGTAAGTGCATGTCCTTGACAAATCTGACCTCAAGGCCAAGTCTTGGAGAAATTTCAAACTACACTGAAAGATGATTCTGCATGCAAAATTTCTAGCTAGGATGGACAAATACGGATGGACTCACTAATATACACTTAAATGCAGCTATGGTGACTATGTCTTGCTCAGCGCAAGCGGGCTTGACAAAAAGGAAGATATTTGTTCAAGTTATTTTTCTTCAAACTATTAGCACATTGTTGACAGATCCATTCCTTATCCTCCACACTTTTATGTCCTAATGTACAGAGTCTTTTCATCTCGGGCTTTAGACCCTGAATATCAAATTTAACATCAGAATGTCTGAAAAATGTTTGACAACAACTTGTACATATGTACTGGGGACCACAAGACACCAACTTGTGAAACTGTGTGACTATAGCACTTTCTTTGTTTTTAAATTTCTTACTGCTCAAACCATCTTTTGATGTGTCACTTAACTTAAGTTTCTTATTCAGGGAGGTTTGCAATTCTTCACATATAAGGGGTGAATCAAGTAATGCGGAACTGTGTTCATTTAAGCTGTCAGCAAGCTGGGAGGAAGCATAAGGCTGTGATGGACACAACTCAAATGAAATACATTCTTGTAAAGGAGGATAGGTAGTTATGTCACAAATTTGAAACCCAGCTCATTGGTATCATTTTATGGTCTCCCTGCAAACATGAGATATACAGAGCGAATGCAAATCAAACTGACTCACCGCTGTTGTAGTAAAGGAATTATCAAAACTAAACAATCTACGCAAATGTAAGGAAAATGCCAGTTATATTTGTTTTCTTTAACAAAATGTTTTTGCCATTAACATTTGGCATTCCATCTGAAGCTCTTGCATGTGACTCAAAAAGGTAGAAACAGTCACCTTGTTCCAATAATGCAATAGAAAAGCCGTTGCAAATGAAGACTGCATATGGGTTGAATGAGAAAGTCATAGCGAGTCCTGTCTCTAAATCAAGGAAAGGATACTCCACTAAGGATAAGATATGTAAATTTCCTGAAAATGTTTTTTTTTTTTTTTTTTTTTCACTTTCCAGGGATAATGCTGGTTGTCAATTGAAAAATAAGATGGCAAATCACATGGCTCTAAATAGTCATGATATGTCTTGGCATTCTTTTTTGCATACTTGTATAATTTATCTCCTGCAAACAGAATTTCATTCATGTTGTTGACATTCAACTTGTTGGTACAGATCCTTTTCTGTACAGCTTTCACCAATAATACTAAACAACATGGTAGGCATTGACGCCCTCTTGAATCAGGACTAAATATCCCATCTCTTTGATGGATACTTCCTTGCAATAATACAGATGCATTTTCTTGTAGCGACACCGCCTCGTGGCTGCGAAGAAGCAGCCGCGAAGAAGCAGCCACGACGGTGGCGTCAAATGATAACACGTATGGAATAGAACAGAATTGTGTGTACGGACCCTTGCCGTGGCCTGAAAAGTCGCAATGATTAAAGCGAATAACACCGAGTGTTTCGACTGAGACATGTGATGTCAGTCAGCCAATGAAAGTGCTCAGCGATACGTATCGTGTCTGGTTTCCGACCTTCTGGGTGTTGCGACAACTGTGTGTGTTGTCGTATGACAAGCAGCTTGTTTACTAGAATCTACCGGCTGTCGAACAGTTTATTTTTCGCGAGGCTACAGACATGAAAGTTTCTTTTACCTGCATTTTTGAAATTCATGGTGTGTCGCACGCGAAAAACAACATCAGATACTTGTTCAGTTCTTCAGCAAAATTCCTGATGCCGTAAAGTGCATTTCATGTAGGCAACCGGTAGCACAGGAGCTTGACGTTTGCTAATTTCTACTTATAGGGCCTGTCCCTACGATTATGAAATAATCGAAGGTTCCAAGGACAGGCCCTATAAGTAGAAATTATCCAATGTCAAGCTCCTATGACCGGTAGTGTAGCGTAACTTGGTACCTATTACCGGCGTGCACTGATTATCGGGTATTCAGAAATCACGACCCACAGACCACGGCCCCCGCCCATCGGGGCCAGCGAAGTAGTTGGGCTGCCTATAGTCTCCAGGGCAGAGTTGCCTTAGGCAGGGCCTGTTCATCATGTGATCGGGTTGGGTAAAAGTCCCACAAATCTGGAGGCAGTATCTTTAAATGGATACATTGTTGCATTTTTTTTCTTTTCTTTTTATTCGCTAGAATCATCATACAGCAAATACAATGTATAAATAGACTCTAAGGCTGGCTAATCTGGTCGATTATCACTCCTGTCATTGTGATCGATTATTTATCACAAAAGATTTGGTCAATTTACTTGTCTGTCTGAGCAGGACTCTTCCCATGTTATACTTTACTGTATGTATTTGGTCAAATAGGCCTGAGCAAACAGTGTAGACCCAGATGGGATGCCGCAAAATGTGGCGTCTCATTGATTATAAGACATCTGTAATGATAATCATTTTTGTGGAATTTATAGATCAGTTAATCAATTATCTGATTAATTTTGTCAGCCTAAATAGTCTGTGTGAATAAAAGTAATATACTCCATGTATTTTCGCGTTAAATTCAATATTGCGTTAAACTGATTTCTCAATGAAAATAAACGGCAGCGCCACCTACCTGCTGGATGTTTTAAATACAAAGTCACGCTTTAGTGGGCAAGGTTTGTTTTCAGAAATACACTGTTGTTTTGTGATTTCCGCTTAGAAAAGAAATATATTGACCGTGGTGATAACAGTCCTTAATGACATTTACACCTATATCTATTAAATCAATTTTTACAGCTAAGGCTAACTTATTTTTTCTATGAAAATATCAAATCTAAGGTACCGTATTAATCCGCCTATAAGACGGGGATTTTTCCAAAAAAAAAAAAGCCCCCAAAAATCCAGACCCATCTTATAATCAAGATCTTTGGCCATATCGGTATTTTCGGCAAAGTCCGGTGGTGCCATGTGGTCACGGAAAATGCCGATCTTCGAAACCGGTGGAAGGATATAATGTTTACCTTCGTCCCTTGACAGAAATAGCAGCAAGGTAATTTTGTAGGTGAAGTACCGAATTTTTCTGTGTATTACTCGCACCCGTGTATAACACGCACTGAATATTTGCTAAATAGTTTTGAAATAAAAAAAAAGAGATGTTCTATGTAAAACACGAAGAATTTATCTGTGCGTTATTTACTAAGTTACCAGATACTAAGTGTCAAATTTCACTAGGATTGAGTTGAAAATGGCCGAACCCGGAAGGTTTAGAGTAGAAACAGGCCGAATTTACGATAATGCTAACTGAATTTTCGTTGTGCAGCTCTGTTACCATGGGCCTCAGGCAACTTGATGTAGTGTAGGCAGTTCTTTGCTTCCCCACTGCAGACGCTATGATAATAAAAATGTAGTTATTTCTTTTGTGTTCTCATAATTAACACCTTCTTTGTGTCACTTTCTTAACTGAGACGTGAAATTATCAACTCAGTGCCTCAGGGGCAATGCAAACAACAACTAAAGTCGACTAGTTGTCATTCTGACTGCCAATTAACCAATTAAGTGCACAGATGTATGCTGGTAGTTTGATTTTCTTTATCATAAACATTGTTTATTTCAAACAATTTTTTTGGTAAGTTGGAAGAAAAGTTTAAATAAAAAAAAAGGAAAAAAAAAAAATAAAAAAAAAATAAGATAAACAAATGCCCAGTCAGCATTCTACGTAAATCTATATCGGGCCGTCATCGGCCCGTCAGGGTAGCTGACGGGCCGATGACGGCCCGATGTAGATTTTTTTTTTTTTTTTTTTTTTTGATTTGGGTTTTACGGCCCTTTCAAGAATATTTCACTTATATCGAGCTGATCGTTCATCGAAGGTGGGCGAAAACCGGAGAACCCGGAGAAAAACCACCTGACCATCCGTAAGCAGAACTTGGCTTTCCCACATATGACCCGAGCGAGGCCCGAACCACAGCGGTGAGAAACCTAATGGATTAAGAGTCAACTCTCTTATCCACTAGGCTACGGTGGCCCGTTCCCGATGTAGATTTACGTAGAATGCTAGCTGGGTGGTAAGAAAATAAAAGATAAAATGCAAATGACCGATCTACCTACCTCAAAAGCCCAGTTGGTTTTGTTTATTATCAATAATTTTAATAATTGCATAAACTTAAATACTTTTTTATTTTTTCAATGTATGATCGTTCGTGCCAATATTTATGTTCTACCAAATTTATTTCCTATTTTGAACTACAATAAATCAGTTGTGCAGGCTGATTTATTCAAGTTACGGTTGAGTCTTGTCAAAGTCCGGTAATCAATACAGATTCATATGCATATGCCTGTTTGAGTAGTTTCCCTTTGAAGAGATCACATGATCAGCAAAATAAAAAAGCGTAATCAAAAAAAGCATGGACATGAAAAGGATATCAAATTACTACAAATCAGATCAAGTTGCTTGTTTTGAGCTGCCAGAACCCTGGTATGGGCGAGATAGGTATAAAAAAGTCATGAATATCTTATAGCAATCATTCTATTTCGCATTTTTAACGGGCGATCGTGAATGTCATGAGTTTTCGCGACCGATTATCTTGGTGATTTCTGTCCCGATTTTGGTGTTCCTATAAATAATACACATCGGATTTTTATAAACGTTTTCTGGGTAAATAAGGTGCGTGTTATACACAGTTAAATACGGTATGCATGCTTGTAAGTGGTGTTGGGAGTTTGTTTTAATTCCTGCTCTGTGATAAATTCACTTACAAATCTGACCAATCATCGCCGATGTCTTCATGTACTTTAGGAATTTCTGAGTGGCAGGGAATGTCTCCGACAGGCGACTTTTTTAACCCATCTTATAATTAATTAAAAGCAAAATCCTGCCTGGGAAGGGCCCAAAAACAGCCCCCGTCTTATAAACAAATCGTCTTATAGGCGGATTAATACGGTATCCGTACTTTATTTTGAAAATGGCCAAAATTTGCAAAAATCACATTACAATTACATGATGATTTTCTGCCAAAAAAAATAAACGCGAAGTTACATGGCTTTTGGTTCAAAATGGCGGCAACATGGTTGGCTTGTTTACACAAATGCTTTCACAAATCAAATCCAAAGAACTGCATTATTTGTACATAAAATAAATGCTCAGATAATAATTTAGATGACTTCAGAATTATTTTCAGCATTTGTCTCTGTAAGTAGTTATGATGAAACGTTTTACCATTAGTAACGTGACAATACATGAAACCGGGCTAAATAATAGCAGCAAAAAATTCTAAGATGTGAATTATATGGGACTAGACTTAAAAAATACAGTAATTATTATACTGTACACATATGTATAGTAAAAACTTAGCAAACTAGATCACAAATCTTGATTTTGATCATGGTTCTGTTGGACATCCCAGTAGGGCTAGCTGTTGAAAGAACTTATAAGCATTAAAACCTCTACACAGCTTATGTTGTCTATTTCTTAAATTCTTATATGCAACCTTTTATTTAAGGCTCTTTATCTTTATTTATAATGACTGAAATATTTTTTACCCACACTCCTCAATTATCTGGACAATTTTTATTAGCTGCAAAAATACCAAGAACATTTTGAATCCTCAAAGTCATAGTGACATGCCCATGCTCCAACTCTGCACACACATAAGCATATAGGTGTAGGCAAGTGAATTTTGTTGTCTGAACACTAAAGCTGGCACAATTGATCAGATACAGTCATTTGGCTAGAACCAGGTAAAGTTATGCTTCATAACAATTTCCAAATAAGTGGCTGATCAAAATTTGGACTTTATTGGCTGATACAGAGTACTAGCCTTCCTTGAAATATCACACCAAAGACTTTGTCCTTCGCCTTAGGTTATCTGCCCTTGTGATGAATGTGAAGTTCTCCACTGATTTGGCTAGTTCCAAATAGTTTCGCTAGTTCCGAATAATAAATGAGGGATCTGTAAAAATCCCTCACATAATTCAACAGCCTCTATATATTATTTTATCAACTTGGATAATGTGTTACAGAGAAAATTAATTCAATATAAGACATTTGTCGCAAAGCGACATGTTCACAAAGACCTTAAAACAGATCCTTTAAGCAAAAATCGTATAATTCCTGGCATAACAATTTTTCGGCATGTACACCCTCCTTACTGCAAAATTTAGCTCCTATTTTCTGGATTTAATAATCTTTCCGATATAAATATATTTCAATGAGGTTTAAGAAGTTGAAAGGAGTATGTGCATAAGGTCCTATTTTCCCCCTTCGGAAGCCTGAAAATAAAATATGCTTGCAGTAAAATTATGTGTTAATTAATCCAATTGTAGCTTGTGTTTAGCACTGTGTGATGCCGCTACAAAGTCTCCCTGCACTTTGTCAAAGTACAGATAATATATAAGCAACGACATGAAAAACCTGTCTTCGAGGTTTTCGACCAAATAAGACTCAGACCTGCTTACTCAGCCGTAGACTGGCTAACTCGGCCATTGTGCCAGATTAGCTAGTCTTGAAAGTTTTGATAGGTTGTTTACTGTCTAGACAGCGAACAACAACAGTGCTGATCAGACTGCGCATAGCAAAAACCACGTGTCTTTGTTGTTCGCATATGGCATAAGATTTTTATCCCATGAAGAGGCTCATATATCGCTTTAATAGTCTGTCACATGTCTGAGATTCTTGTACATACACTACATCAATATCTACACTCCTTTAAACACAGCATGTGAACACCTTACCCGAAATTTGATTTCTGGGTTGGTTACTCACCTCAACTCCTTACCATACTTTATTTAAAATTGAACAAGAGGCCCACGGGCCACTCACCTGAGTAGCATTGTGAGTGCAGATATGCAGATGTTATGTAACATTTTTCCAATCCTGTCATTGCAACTAATGAAAAGATCATCCTTTAAGCAGTTCTTAATTTTTAAGATGAATATTATATATGGCAAGACAGTCAATGGAGCGTGATCATTTGAACAAACTCTCAATCACATTTCAATAGTAGGATCAATGTGAAATTTGGTTGCTATTGCCTAAGTGGTTTCTGAAGAATCATGATTTTATACATGTAAACAGCACAGTGGCAGGGAAATATAATAAACATAAACAAGATGGTAGCCATCTTGGATTTCCAATCAGAATGACTTTTAGCTACTGTTGATCTACAAGTCACTTCGATACTTCCAATGAACTTTAAGTCAATTGCCCTTTCGGTTCAGGGGAAAAAGTTCAAAACAGATTTTCAAGATGGCCACCATAGCCGCAATTTGAGATTTCTTATCGCAACCATTTGAGCGTTTTTTGATCTACAAGTCACCCTGATGCTTCCTACCAAGTTTCGAGTCAATAAATGGTCTTTCAGTTCAGAAGAAGTAAAGAAAAATAGATTTTCAAGATGGCCGCCATCTTGGATTTCTAATCGGAAGGATTTTAGCTATTTTTATATCAACATGTCATCCTGATGCTTCCTACCAATTTTCAAATTAACTGGCCCTTTGGTTCAGGAAAATAAGTGAAAGGAAAAGAGTTTCAAGATGGCCGCCCTGACAGCCATCTTGGATTTCCTATCCAAACAATTTAAGCTATTTTAGATCTACAAGTCACCTAAATGCTTCCTACCAAGTTTCGAGTCAAATGGCCTTTCAATTCAGGAGAAGAAGCGAAAAATAGATTTTAAAGATGGCTGTCATAGCGGCCATCTTGGATTTCTGATAGGGATGATTTTATCTATTTTTGATCTACAGGTCACCCTGATGCTTCCTACCTAGTTTAAAGCCAATAAGCCTTTTGATTCAGGAGAAGAAGTGAAAAATCTACATTTTCAAAATGGCCACCATGGCAGCCATCTTGGATTTCCAATCAGAACGATTTTAGCCATTTTTAATCTATAAGTCACCCCGATGCTTCCTACCAAGTTTCAAGTCAACTAGCTTTTGGGTTTAGGAGAAGAAACTAAAAAAAGATTTTCAAGATGGCCACCAGGGTGACCCTCTTGGACTTCCGATCAGCATGGTTTTAGCTATTTTTGATCTACAAGTCACCCTGATGCTTCCTACCAAGTTTGGAGTCAGTTGGCCTTTCGGCTCAGGAGAAGAAGTGAAAAATAGATTTTCAAAATGGCCGCCATGGTGGCCATCTTGGATTTCCGTTTGGAATGATTTTAGCGTCTTTTGATCTATAAGTCACCCCTATGCTTCCTAGCAAGTTTGGAGTCAATTGGCCTTTCGGTTCAGGAGAAGAAGCGAAAAATAGATTTTCAAGATGGCTGCCATGGCGGCCATCTTGGATTTCCGATCAGCATGATTTTAGCTATTTTTGATCTACAAGTCACCCCGATGCTTCTTAGCAAGTTTGGAGTCAATTGGCCTTTCCGTTCAGGAGAAGAAGCGAAAAATAGATTTTCAAGATGGTGGCCATCTTGGATTTCTGATCAACACGATTTTAGCTAGTTTTGATCTACAAGTCACCCCGATGCTTCCTAGCAAGTTTGGAGTCAATTGGCCTTTCGGTTCAGGAGAAGAAGCTAAAAATAGATTTAAGATGGCTGCCATGGCGGCCATCTTGGATTTTCGATTGGCAAGATTTTAACTATTTTTGATCTACAAGTCACCCCAGTGCTTCCTAGAAAGTTTGGAGTCGATTGGCCTTTCAGTTCAGGAGAAGAAGCGAAAAATAGATTTTCAAGATGGCGGCCATGGCGGCCATCTTGGATTTCCGATCGGCATGATTTTAGCTATTTTTGATGTACAAGTCACCCCGATGCTTCCTACCAAGTATCGAGTCAATTTGCCCAGGGGTGTAGGAGTAGGCTTTTAAATCAATTGTTGACGTCGCATGACGGACGACGGACATTGACTGACCACAATAGTTCACCATGAGCACTTTGCGCTCAGGTGAGCTAACAAGTACAATTTACTACTGAATGTTTTGTCTAAAAATAGCTCAATGGGTGGCAAACAGTTTAGCCCCTGATGTGACACCGCATTTTGTAGCATCTCATGGGGGTTTACAATGTTTGCTCGGGACTGTCTGGCCAAATACATCCAGTAAAGTATGACCAATTTCAATATAATTTTGCAGGAGTGTTACTTTGATGATCCTCTACCAAGATTGTTCAAGCCATTTGGATTCGTCAAAAAACATGGCCGCCAGGGGGCGGGGCTTATTTTCCCTTTATATCTATATAGAAAACTTTAAAAATCTTCTTGTCAGAAACCACTGGACCGATTTCAATATAATTTTGCAGGAATGTTTGTTTGGTGATCCTGTACCAAGATTGTTCAAGCCATCTGGATTCGTCAAAAAACATGGCTGCCAGGGGGCGGAGCTTATTTTTCCTACATGTATATATCTATATGGAAAACTTTTAAAAGCTTCTTGTCAGAAACACTGGGCCGATTTCAATATAATTTTACAGAAACGTTCCTTTAGTAATCCTCTACCAAGATTGTTCAAGCCATTTGGATTCCTCAAAAAACATGGCCACCAGAGGGCGGGGCTTATTTTCCCTATATATCTATACAGAAAAGTTTAAAAATCTTCTTGTCAGAAACCACTGGACCGATTTAAATATAACACGGCAGGAATGTTTCTTTTGTAACTTTCTACCAAGATTGTTCAAGCCGTCATGATACATCAAAAACCATGGCCGCCAGGGGGGTGGGACTTTTTTTTTTTTAACTCACCTGACCTCTGCTCAGGATGAGCTATAGTGATCACTTTTCCTCCGTCCATTAACATTTTCAAATGACTTCTCCTCTGAAGCCGCTGAGCCAATTTTGCTCAGATTTCATGTGGAGCCTCCTTAGGGTGGGGGAACGAAAGATTGCTAAAATGGTCATGGTCCGTTGACCCAAGATGGCCTCCATGCACATATATGGTAAAAACCTTTAAAAATCTTCTCCATAACCGAGGATGCATTGGGGCTGAATCTTTGCAAGAATCATCAGGGACAAGAGGTCTACCAAAGTTGTTATAAGATTTGTTGTACGTTGGCATTTGACCTTTTTACGGCAAGGTCAAGTTTGCTTCCCTATGCTTTTGTATGGGAAAAACCTTTAAAAATCTTCTTCTACAAAACCGAGCATGCCTTGTGGCTGAATCTTTGCACGTATCATCGGGAATGGGAGGGCTACCAAAGTTGCTAAAATAATGGTTGTACATTGACATTTGACCTTTTTGCGGTAAGGTCAATTTTGCTTCCTTATGCATTTATATGGGAAAAATGTTCAGAATTTCAAATAACATCTCCTCTGGAGCCTCTGGGCCAAATTTGCTCAAATTTCATATTGAGCCTCCTTAGGTTGAGGGAACAAAAGATTGCTAAAATGGTCGCAGTTCATTAACCAAGATGGCCGCCATGCCCATATATGGTAAAAACATTTAAAAATCTTCTTCTCCAGAACCGAGGATGCTTTGGGGCTGAATCTTTGCATAATTCATCGGGGACGGAGGGTCTACCAAAGTTGCTAAAATTTGACCTTTTTACGGCAAGGTCGTTTGCTTCCCTATGCATTTATATGGGAAAAAAACATTTAAAAATGTTATTCTCCAAAATCGAGGATGGCATGTGGCTGAATGTTTGCATATATCATCGGGAACGGGCGGTCTTCCAAGGTTGCTAAAATAATTGTCATACATTGACATTTAACCTTTTTACGGCGAGGTCAAGTTTGCTTCTGTATGCATTTGTATGGGCCCCATACATTTGTATGGAAAAAATGTTGATAATTTCAAATGACTTTTCCTCTGAAGCCTCCGGGCCAGTGTTGCTCAAATTTCATGCAGAGCCTCCTTGGGCAGGAGAATGAAAGATTGCTAAAATGGGCATGGTCCATTGATCAAAATGGCTGCCATGCCCATATAATGGTAAAAAAATTTTTACAAATCTTCTTCTCCATAACCAAATAAGCCCTAGGCCCTTATCTTTGCACAAATTATGGGGGACAGGAGAGCTACCAAAATTGCTAAAATGATGGTTCTATGTTGACGTTTGACCTTTTTACCTCCAAGGTCAAATTTGCTTCCCCATGCATTTGTATGGGCCATATACATTTATATTGAAAGTATTCAAGTGAATTGTAGATCAACAGTAGTTAAAATTGTTCTGATTGGAAATCTTAGATGGCCATCATCTTGTTTATATTTATTATATTTCTCTGCCACTGTGCTGTTTACATGTAAAAAATCATGATTCTTCAGAATCCACTTAGCCAATTTCCACCAAATTTCACATTGATCCTACTGTTGAAATGTGATTGATGGTTTATTCAAATGATCATGCTCCATTGACTGTCAGGCCCATATATTCTTCTTCAAAACTAAGAACTGCTCAAATGATGATCTTTTCATTAGTTGTGATGATAGGATTGGAAAAATGTTGCATAACATCTGCATGTCTGCAGTGACTCAGGTGAGCGAGCCGTGGCCCGTGGGCCTCTTGTTTCCCTAAATATCTATATAGAAAACTTTAAAAATCTTCATGTTAGAAAGCACTGGACCGATTTCTATATAACTAGGCAAAAATGTTTCCTTGGTGATCCTCTACCAAGATTGTCCAAGCCGTCATGATTTGTCAAAAAACATAGCAGCTAGGGGGCGGGGCTTATTTTCCCTATATATATATAGAAAACTTTAAAAATCTTCTTGTCAGAAACCACTGGACCGATTTCATTAATACTTGGCAGAAATCTTTCCTTTTGACCATTAACCAAGATTGTTCAAGTTATCATGATTTGTCAAAAAAAACATTGCCGCCGGGTGGTGGGTGGGGAGGGAGGCTTAATTTCCCTATATATCTATATAGAAAAGTTTAAAAATCTTCTTGTCAGAAACCAATGGACCATTTTCAATATAGCTTGGCAGGAATGTTGCTTTGGTGACCTGCTACCAAGATTGTTCAAGCAGTCATGATTCGTCTAAAAAAAATTCTGCCAGGGGGTGGGGCTTATTTTCCCTATATATCTCTATAGAAAACTTTAAAAATCTTCTTGTCAGAAACCACTGGACCGATTTCATTATAACTTGGTAGAAATCTTTCCTTGTTGACCCTCTACCAAGATTGTTCAAGTTATCATGATTTGTCAAAAAACAATGGCCGCCACTGGGAGGGGCTTATTTTCCAAATATATCTATATAGAAAAGTTTAAAAATCTTCTTCTCAGAAACCAATGGACCGATTTCAATATAACTTGGCAGGAATGTTTCTTTGGTGACCCTCTACCAAGATTGTTCAAGCCGTTATGATTCATCAAAAAACATGGCGGCTAGGGGGCGGAGCATATTTTCCCTATATAGAAAACTTTAAAAATCTTCTCGTAAGAAACCGTTGGATTGAGTTCAATGTAACTTGACAGGAATGTGCTTTGGTGACCTTCTACTAAGATTGTGCCCTCATGATTCGTCAAAAAACATGGCCTTCATGGGGCGGGGCTTATTTTCCGTATATATCTGTATAGAAAACTTTAAAATTCATCTTGTCAGAAACCACCTGACTGATTTTAATATTACTTGCCAGGAATGTTGCTTTGGTGACCCCCTATCAAGATTGTTCAAGCAATCATGATTCGTAAAAAAACATGGTTGCTAGGGGTGGGGCTTATTTTCCCTATATATCTAAATAGAAAACTTTAAAAATCTTCTTGTCAGAAACCACTGAACCGATTTCAATATAACTTGGCAGGATTTTTCCTTTGGTGACCTTCTACCAAGTTTGTTCAAGCTGTCATGATTTGTCAAAAAACATGGCCGTTAGGGGGTGGGGCTTAATTTCCCTATATATCTATATAAGACATTTTAAAAATCTATTTGTCAGAAACCACTGGACCAATTTCAATATAACAGCAGAATTGTTCCTTTGGTGATCCTCTTTCACTATTCAGTTCAAGCCATCATGATGGATGAAAAAAACATGGCCACTGGGGTGCAGGGTTATAAAATTTATACAAAAATTTTAGAGCAGTAAACTTGGCTGAAACTTCAACAGTAAGTATGCAAAGCTGTTTGCTCAGGTGAGCGATATAGGACCATCATGGTCCTCTTGCTTTTTTTTTTTTTCCCCCCCATTGGACCTAGCATGCCAGTTATGCCTGTTTTTGAATCTATTCTGTTCTAAATATTCCCCCCCCCTCCCCACACACACACCCTTGGATGGGGACGCCAGTGCTGATAAGATCTGCACCAAAAGCAATATACCCCCTCCCGCTTGAGCTAGGATTCTGATATTTATGTCTCCTCCCTTTAAGGTAGGGAGATGTGTATTGTTTTTTCCCTCGGGCGTCTGTCACAAAATCTTGTCCACTCTGTAACTTGAAAATGGTTCAAGCTGTCTCCACATAACTTCATATAAATATCAATCAACATTATCTTACATGCAGAGCACAAGAACCATACGTCTTGCATTTATACTTTTTGAGTTATTTCACTTGGAACTTTATGCGTCACAAAATCGTGTCCGCTCTGTAACTTGAAACCTGTTCAAGATATCTTCAAGAAAGGTCATGTAAATATCAATCAGCATTAGACAACATGCAGCGCGCAAGAACCATAACTCTTGCATTTATACTTTTTTGAATTATTATACACCTGTTTGAAAAACGAGACATATTATTTTACGGGGTATGACGTCCGTCAGAAAACTTTTTCGTTTCCGGCTAACGCCTCCTACAGTTTACATCCGATTAAAATGAAACTTGGTATATAGCTAGACCATGATGTGAAGCAGCACATATTGTTTTTGGGCTACAGACCACCAATTATTAGCAGAGCTATGCCCCTTTGAAAATTTCAGAAAACATTTCGTTTCTGGTTAACTCCTACACTTTACATCTGATCAAGCTGAAACTTCATTTATAGTTAGACCATGATGTGGAACAGTGCATATTGTTTTGAGGTTACAGTCCACTTAATATCAGCAGAGTTATAGCCCTTTGAAAATTCCTTTAAACTTTTCGTTTCCGGATAACTGCTCCTACAATTTACATCTGATCAAGCTGAAACTTCATTTATAGTTAGACCAAGATGTGGGGGCAGTGCATATTATTTCTAGGTCACAGTCCACCAAATATTAGCAGAGTTATCCACTTAATATCAGCAGAGTTATAGCCCTTTGAAAATTCCTTTAAACTTTTTGTTTTCGGATAACTGCTCCTACAATTTACATCTGATGAAGCTGAAACTTCATTTATAGTTAGACCAAGATGTGGGGGCAGTGCATATTGTTTCTAGGTCACAGTCCACCAAATATTAGCAGAGTTATGTCCCTTTTAAAATTTCATTAAACTTTTCGTTTCCGGCTAACTCCTCCTACACTTTACATCTGATCAAGCTGAAACTTCATTTATAGCTAGACCATGATGTGGAGCAGCACATATTGTTTCAAGGTTACAGTCCACTAAATATTAGCAGAGTTAAGCCCCATTGAAAATTTCTTTAAACTTCTAGTTTCTGGTTAACTCCTCCTACAATTTATATCCGATCAAGCTGAAACTTCATTTATGCTATAGTTAGACCAAGATGTAGAGAAGGGCGTATCGTTTTGAGGTTACAGTCCACCAAATATTAGCTGAGTTACGCCTAGTGGTGGGACGATTCATCGATGCATTGGTGCATCCCGATACGCTTCATGTATCGATACACATGATGGAGTATCGATATGATGAACGCTTCTATTCAGATTCGCTTATTTGTGTTCGTTACATTCTTTAATCCGGTCTACAAAGTGACATTTTCAGAGCGCGATTTTGATTGGATGACGCTTGACTGATAGCCAATTGCATTTTGCTTTACTCTCATTATGATGGCAGACGAAACTGTGGTTGGAATTTATTCGCCGCCCAGCGGTAAAAATACTAGTTCTGTATGGGAATGTTTCGGCCATCCTATTCTTACTTTTGAAGTTAGCCATTTTTAGTGTTTCAGTATTATGGACAATGCATGTTTAAGGGAAACCATATAGTTGGGGTCATAGTGTTGTTCAAACACATGTTCTAGTTCATTATGATTTCAACACAAAAACATGTTGGAACTTATTAGAAGGTCATTCATTGGTAGGGCTCTTTTAACGAATATCCACAACATATATTCCTTAAGAAAAATAAGAAACATGCCAGTAATTTTTATTCAAAAAGTGTGTTATCTAACTGATAATACAGGTAAATAATAACGTTACTTTACGCATGTTAAAGTTAAATAAAAGTGTAGTTAAAAGAGATTCAGAACCACCACAGAGTAATGTACATCCAGTATAGCAACTGTAGTTACTCTGAATTGTTCAGGAGGCGGTGTCGCGAAAAAAGGCATTAACTTAATTACATAATTAGATTTATATGATTTGATGGACCTGGATTTTGCTCTATATCCATATTTTCACACTTTCTTACAACCAGTGGCTTCATCCAATATTAAATTTACATTCAGAGACAAGGCTTTGTGAGAAAATTTACTATTCCTTGAAAAACAACCAACATGAACACTTTGTACTACATGCTTTCACTATCAATTTAATTTCTCAAAATCAGTCAGATGGAAATGCATTCTACTTCTTTTAATGTATAAATAAGAATGGGTCTTTACTGAGGCATCTGTGTAAAACAGATATACATAAATAATCTAACCATGTACTGAAAAACTAAATACAATTATTTCTCTTCTGTTTTGTTTTTTTTCTTCACAAAAAAAATCCATTTTATTATCTGCATATATAAGCCAATGCAGTGATTGGAGTAATGAACCTCTTTATTTTCCAATGAAGTTTACCACCTGATTATTCCAAATGAGTGTATCTCCAGCAGCAATTTCCAATTTCTAGAATTATCAAAGTTCAAGTCTAGATATGCTCCAGTTCATACACATTCAACACCTGATGTAGCTCCACGATTATTCTGGTGCAATTTTATAAATTTATCTTTATCAACTTATTATGAAGACGAGCAGATTAAATAAATTTGAAATGGCTATGTTCAATCCAGATTAGCTTTAATAACTGATTGTCATTTGATAGTGCTTCACCTAAACATCAACAGATTAGCCCGACCAGCTATGCCTACCCTTTTCTGTTTTCAAGAGATTTTCCGATGTCCACAAAAGAAGGGTCATAACGTATAAATGGGCCAGCAGTCGTCAGACAACGTGTCACTGAGGTGTGAATAAAGTAATTTCATGTAGGAGGAATGAATTAAATGCCTGATATCTTGCTATATTCAATATCGAATAAGTAGATTCTGATACTTTCTTTTCGTTCAGCTTCCGTTGCTAAGCACAACATCAAAGATGGCGTGGGGTGATTGACAAAAGTAGCGCGTGTATTACTACACCGAATTTTGAAGTCTATGTTTCAAATTGCACTATCTAAATCGATTTCAGTTACAGTTATGTTAGCGAAATAGAAAAGCTATAAAAAAAATTCCCCTGTTTCACATTCAGTTCGCCGTAATAGTGCCGCATTGCGTCTGATTAAGAAGTAGTGCGCGTATGAATATAGCGGTGATGAAAATCCGCTTGTGACGTAGTAAAAAACCCCATGCGATTGCATAGAGCCTGCTAGCTGTCGCTAGCAGACTCAAAAATCATGTTCTACAGAAGCAGCAGAGACAACAAAGAAATTTATATAGGTTTTATATGCTTATATTCAAAAATCAAATTTTACTGTATTTTTTATCTGCTGTGAGGTATGCCAAAAACATGCTAAAAAACTCCAGCACCAGAAGCACCTAGTAGTCCTGACTCGGGTAAACGTTAACATACTGCGATCTTAAGTACAGTCGACTCTCGTTATCTCGAACTTCACGGGACCTGATAAAAATGTTCGAGTTATCAGTAGTTCGAGACAACCAAATTGTGACGTCATAGGTATGACAACTGTTCGCCTCTGTCTGGTTGGAAGGCACATTTATATGGCAATTTAAATAATTTACGCGTACTTCAGTTTGCATTGTTACTGTTTGTTTTAGGAGATGCAATGGTTCTCTTGGAATAATATCATCAATAAATGTTAATAATAATAAATTTCAAACGTCTCTTGTTGTCTTTTAATACTCCTGCAAATTGGGATTTCCATGTGAGCTATAAATAAATTATTGGTTTCCGGGTTGTGTTAGCTATACGTTATGAACTGGTTTGGATTAGCTCCCTTCGCATAGACGACTCGATAAAGAGTTGACTGGTTTCCGCTTTTGCATAAAACGCTTACAATGTTAAGCGGCAGCTGTAAGCTAGTTTGGATTATCTCCCCTGGCATAAACGAACCCTCTCAGCGCGGCAAACTGTAGATCCTGCAGAGAAAGCTCGTTATGAGCCGTCTCATCTGGACCGACACTATTTGTGCGGGTATCCGTATCAGTCTACAGGGTCGGAAGGGTTAACATCGGTACCCACGTGTGATTCGTCTATTTGAGGCCGTGCACGACAACTCCTATTAGAAGAATGTGCGACTGTCAAAGACTCGGATCAGCCTGCACGCCAACGAATTTTCCATTATACGCATGAGCCTTATCTGGGCTTACCAAAGAGCACCGCCTGACCAAAGAGTAATAAGCAAAGATTCAGACTTAGCTAGCATGTTCAATACAGGCTGATTTGAGTCGGAACCTGTTGCGCACTGACTTTTCTTGAAGACGCTATATATCATTCAGACGGACAGTACTCAATAGTGAAGAGCATATCTAAACAATAAATTAAAGAAACTTCGTTGATTATCTTCCATAACACTATTCTGAGCTGCTTTTTATCTTACAAATCAATGACACGAGACGGTGTTGAGCGCCGCGTGTCAAACCCGACTCGACACGCACGTGATTTCATAATTATGGATTTTAGACATTGTTTGTGTTGTTTGTAATTACCTGGACAAAGGGGAAAATTAAAATATCGATTTATTTATCAATGGCCTATTATGACTTTCATTAACTGAGAGACCGGCGGCGCCGCATCTTACATTTTGTTTTCCTTCATCATGGTCCGAGTTCGAGATACGCGGTAGTAAAAACTGTGAAAAATATATTCAGGGACTGAAAATGATGGACGAGATAGCCGAAGTGTCGACATAAAAGTAGTTCGACATACGCGAAGCTGAAATGCAATAAATATATAAGGAAAATAATCGGGACTTAGAAATCAGTTCGACATAAGTGATAGGATCGAGATAAGAGGGGTCGAGATAACGATAGTCAACTGTAATTAAAGGGTAATTAGAGTCTTGTAGATTTCTATATGTTGTATGGTATTTTGAATGGATAAATACCTTGATTCCATTCAGGTTTTTTTTCATTTACTCATTCTCCTGCACAAAAAAATATTTCCACTGGGCAAGTAAAAAAAAAAATTCCACTTGCCAAGTGGGCAAGAGGAAATGTTTTGGATTTTTCAGCCCCTACCTTGTGCCAGAACAGCTGCAATTTTTTCTGTGTTCTGAGGGAAAGGGGACAAGTAGGGCATGGTATTCAGCCACCTTACCAGCATCCCAAAATGACTGAAATACCCAGTGATTGAAATATTAATAAAACAACAAACATCTGCACTAAAAACTCAGACTCACTGAGGAAAACCAACAATTGGTGTGTCATAAAAACAAAACTACTAAAATGCACATCTGTGCAGTCCAGTCTGTCTTCTTCACAATATTTAGACAGTTATTAGCATGAACTCAGGGCAGCCTGTAAGGATGTTTTACTGATATTATTGCAGGTCATCGACTGTAACTCCAACTGGAGCATTAGTCAAAACTTGTAACAAATGAAAAACATGTAATTTTTTTATTTATTTATTTTTTTGATTACCGAAAGTCTCTATCGCAGACAAGAGTAGTAAGGCAGATTATAGAATACTCTTCTAGGCCACTGCGAAGTACACTTTATAATTCACTTAATTATTAGAGCTAAATGGTTGTATCGATACAACGACTTTATTTGACTATTGTCATTGTATGATGCTAAATGAAAAGGTATATCACAGCTCAATATATTGGCCTGTATTCAGTAGCATAAAATTTTACTTCAGTGTCTTCAACTCGGTCTTCACAGTGTTGAAAACGGAGATAAAGTATGATAATTTATAATGTATGTGAATTAAGGCAGAATACTCTATTCATTTTTATGCCCCCGCCATTTTCAATGGGGGGTGGGGGGGGGGGAGCATATAGTATCACTGCTGTCCGTACGTACGTCCGTCCCGTCCGTCCCATCCATCCCGTCCCGTCCGTCCCATATGTAACACTTTTGGCTTCCGTGCGATATCTTTTGAAAGGATTGGTGTATTGGATTGAAATTTTATACACAGGTATATAATCATAAAATGTAGACCAAGTTCGATTTAGGGAAATCCACCAATTATTTTGGGAGTTATGGCCCTTTTCAACTTTGAAAAATTTTCTCAACTTTGAAAAATGGTTTCCGTGCGATATCTTTTGAAAGGATTGGTTTATTGGATTGAAATTTTGTACACAGGTATATAATCATAAAATGTAGGTCAGGTTCGATTTAGAGTAGAATCCATCTATCATTTTGGGAGTTATGGCCCTTTTTCAACTTTGAAAAATGGTTTCCGTTCCATAACTTTTGAAAAGATTCGTGTATTGGATTCATATTTTATACACAAGCATATAATTATAAAATATAGGTCGTTCGATTTAGGGAAAAATCCTTCAATTATTTATGGAGTTACGGCCCTTTGTCTATGTTGAAAAATAGTTGGAAAATGGTTTCCGTTCGATATCTTTTGAAAAGATTAGTGTGTTGGATTCAAATTTTATACACAGGTATATAATCATAAAATGTAGGTCAAATACGATTTAGGGTAAAATCCACCAATTATTTTTGGAGTTATGGCCCCTTTTCAACTTTGAAAAATGGTTTCCGTTCCATAACATTTGAAAAGATTAATGAATTGGATTCATATTTTATACACAAGCATATATTTATAAAATATAGGTCAAGTTTGATTTAGGGTAAAATCCACCAATTATATTTGGAGTTACAGCCCTTTTTCAACATTGAAAAAAGTTTCTGTTTGATATCTTTTGAAAACATCAGTGTATTGAATTCAAATTTAACACACAGGTATATAATCATAAAATAGAGGTCAAGTTCCAAGTAGGGTAAAATCAACCCATTATTATGGGAGTTATGGCCCTTTTTCACCTTCAAAAGATGTTTTCCTTCTGATATTTTTTAAAAAGAAAGATTGATTTGTGTATTGGATTCATATTTTATACCCAGGTATATAATCATAAAATAATGTCAAGTTCGATTTAGGGTAAAATCTGCCAATTATTATGAGAGTTATGGCCCTTTTTTCAACTTCATTTTTTGCAAAATACCTGCGTGTGTTTGAGGATGGCCCTGGGCGGGGGCATCTGTGTCATACTGACTCATTTCTAGTTTTTTTTTATTTATTTGTACAAGTATCAGCTTTCAAAACAATCCGAAAAACATAATAACATAAGTTTACAAATCCAAAGAAGTGCTATGGATGATATTTGTTCAGGATTTGCCTACTGGCCTCCAAGATACTGACATTTATTCAGTTGTAATAGGCAAGAAAATGAAATACTAGGTGGATTATGTAAACCAATGTTCCTTAAGAATATCGCTATGAAATACAAGTTTCATTAATATCATCATTTATATTTTTATGGTGGAGTATTTCTATGAATAAGAATTCTGGCAACAAGCAAGAATTTTGTACACAGACATAGTAAAGAAAAAACCTTATTTTCATTAAAACTTGCAGTTCAAAGCCTGTTACAACTGAATAAATGTCAGTATTTATTGTTATTACAAATATCTCTAATTAAAATGCAGATATATGTAAATGAATTGAGATACTTCTTACTGAAATGCAGATATATGTACTTGAGAAATACAGATATCTCTATTTTCAATCATAATATAGAAATCTGCATTTGTATTAGAGACACCTGCATTTAAAAATACAGATATCTTCATTTCAATGAGAGATATATCTTATGCATGTGAAATTCAGATATCTGCATTTAAAATACAGACATCGCTAATGCCATTACGAAAACACACCTATTTAAATATATAGAAAATTCTACCTCCAAAAACATAAAGTTTTCAGATAAAAATCTTTGATACTTTTCATATTTCTGCTCAAAACATAGATTGCTTGCACTCGTTAGAAGGTTCTAACGAGTACCCACAATCTATGGTTTTGAGCTAAAATAAGAAAAATAATGTATACCCCGGTAAACCCCAGTTTTACTATATAAAAGTGGGGTTTAAGGGGGTCAAAATTATATAGGCATGTTTTCGTGATGCAAATGCATATACCTGTACTTGAAATACAGATATCTTTATTTCTAAATTAATAACATATATCTGCATTTCAAGTACAGATGTCTGCATTTCATTAGAGATATCATTATTTATGCTTGAAATAGATATCCTTATTTATTCCATTTATGAAAACCTGGTGTCTCCCTTGCGTATTTTCACATGCACTGTTCCACTGGTTACAATATGTTGGGCGGCACATTTCCCCCCTCTGCAGACCACAAAAAAACTAATTAAAGATGCTCAAGATTTCAAATCACCATGTCTTTACAGTCAAATCCCTCGCTCCTTTAAGAGGAGCACAAAAAAAAAAAGAGAGAATGTGTAGTATTTTTTTAGGAATCTGTCATGGGTGTGAGGGGTAGACAGAAAAATTCAGGCTTGCCGAGTGATGCAAGACTATGGTTCCGAGGGGCGGATATTTTGATCTACCTGTCACGCACGAAAGATTATTTTTCCTGCATACTTTATATCATTTCTGAAGGCTAATCACTTTGATTGACCTTGATTGTTGACATCTTCCATATTGTGATGACATTTCTGTGATGTTTAATGACAGCATTAACTTCACTGACGTTAACCTTAACGATGGTGTACCTCTTAATTCCTATACAACCAGTGCACATCAAAAGCGTGAGAAATCTCAATTTTTATCTTACCCTAGATAACTTTTCATTTGCCGTATATTTCTATAATCATGCGATTTTTCAGTACATGTATTTAAGAGACCCAGTTTTCGGACAGTTCTATCACATGAATTCTTTCAGGCATTCTAAGCAGGTATACATGATACATTCTGGGTTGCAGAATGAAGGTCCACAAGTAATCATTTAGATTACAGAATGTATGGCTCTTTAACCTGCACATGGGTACTTGACTTTCCATGCAGAGGCCAGAGCAGGCCCCAGCAAAGACTGCACAGTTATTATGCCATCCCTGCAAATGACAGCGTGTCCGGATTCCATTTATTTTTATTATTATTTTTTTTTCTCCCCAATGGCTGAGAATAGCACTTGAGGCTATTGGACTCACCACTGAGCTACCTGCTGTTGTCCGAGTTTAAGGGACGCCTAGTAGGCTTATCTCAACCTATACCAAACTTATCCTAACAAAAACTTGAGCAAGGGACTATTGATTATTTGTTGAAAATGAAGGTTGAAAATAATCAGGTTCTTAAGAGAAATTTGCATTAAAAATTACAATTATCTGTGGTTTCTATAAATAAAGATTTCTGTATTTGAAATACAGATATCTGTATTAGAAATACAGGCATCTCTATTTGAACTGCAGATATATTTTATTTGAATAATACTCATAGATATCCGTATTTCAATTAGAGATAGTTGCATTTCAAATAAAGATATTTGTATTTCAAGAACAGTTATCCGAATTTCTAAAAAGTACTGATATCTTTATTAAATAGAAATATCTGCATTTGAAATGCAGACATCTGTAATTAAAATGCAGATATCTATGATTTAAATTCAGACATGTCCATTAAAGAACCAAAAAGAGATATCTGCATTTCAAATATAAATACTCTGTGCATTTAAATGTAGGTATTTGCATTTAAATGCAGGTACCTCTATTTAATTGCAGACATCTGCATTTCAAATGTAGATATCTGTATTAAATTGGTTTTAACCCAAACGAGACACCATAGAAAACAATGAAATGACCTATACAAAACACTTGTCCAAATGAATTTTAAACTTGTCACAAATTATGGCAATATGTGCAAACCAATCTGCCATTCTGCGAATACAGACGGTTCTTAGCATTTTGCTGCATTGAAATAAAACTCAGCTGTAGATGAGGGAAGCAGCTACTGACAGTTCCAGGATTCACATGCAAGGTTACTGTATCTCATTTATAACAGAAGTAATCTATAAGAGAATAAATTAATTCTTTGTAAATAAGAATTTCAACAGTTAAGAATTAGATAAACTCCAGAATTATTATCATAAAGTGCTTCTCTTTTCTACAGGTTATTTTAGCAAGAGAAACTGAACATTTTTTTTTCTTTTTTTATTCATTCATAAAAGATTATAGGACTAGACTACTGATGGAGCCAAGTATATAAGATAATAAAGACATGACACATGTATAATTCTTTTGTCATATGAAAGAACCTTTTACAGAAAAGTCTTTTCATTGCTGTTAGTGCCTTTTACATGCAATGCATAACACATAGTAATAACTCAGTGATGAAACCTGATATAAATAAAGAAATGAAACTTCGATGGTGAATCTTACAAGTATTATCAACAGAACAGTGCTTCCATCCACTGTCATTCTATGAAAAAAAAAAAACGAGAACAATAATGGTCTGTAGTGTTCACCTGAGCATAACAGATTTACATACTTAATATTGAAGTTCCACAAAACTAGACTGTTTAAGAATTTTTCTATGAATTTTATTTTAAAAAAGACACATGACGGTCCTAAACAAACAACTCCAGGCTTATAAATTTAACAATCTTGGTGCAAATCCACTAGACAAACTCGAACTCATCCAAGATTTTATGGCTGCCCTCATTACCTGCAAGTATGATGAACAATTTGATCAGCTAGAAATTGTGTTTGTAAAAAGACACTATGCCCCCAACCATTTGCTTGCCTCTAAAGATAATACAAGGTAAAAATGGCCCAATCTACACAGGGCCATAATTCCTTAAACGGTTTTAAAAGTTAATCAGGTCAACTTCTCATCACTACCAATCTATTCATCAAGTTATGAGGCCCTAGCTCCAACATTTTTTGATATTTTGCTGACAAGGGAAAATGCCTAAATTTACAAAGGTTCATTACTCATGCCCAGAAACAATAGGCCCCTCTAACTTCCTTCTCATCACTACCAATCTATTTATCAAGTTATGAGACTAGCTCCAACAGTATTTGAGATATTTTGCTGACAGGGTAAAAATGCCCAAAATTACAAAAGGGCCATAATCCACTAAGTATTTTTCAAAATTTATTCAAAAGTAAATCAGGTCATCTACTCATCACTACCAATCTGTTCATCAAGTTTCAAGGCTCTAGCTTCAATAATTTTTTGGCTCACCTGAGCTGAAGGCTCAAGGTGAGCTTTTGTGATCACTCACCGTCTGTCGTCGTCGTCGTCCGTATGTCCGTCCGTCCGTCCACAATCTTTAAACAACATCTCCTTCTAAACCACTAATTGGATTTTGACCAAACTTCACAGGAATGATCCTTGGTTGGTCCTCTTTCAAAGTTGTTCAAATGGTTCCGGTCCGTTGCATATCTAGGTCACTGGAGCTAAAAATAGATTTTTTAACTAAAAACTTAAAAAATCTTCTTGTCAGAAACCACTGGACCGATTTCAATATAATTTTGCAGAAATGTTCCTTCGGTGATCCTCTACCAAGATTGATCAAGCCATTTCGATTTGTCAAAAAACATGGCCGCCAGGGGGCGGGGCTTATTTTCCCTATATATCTATATAGAAAATTTTAAAAATCTTCTTATCAGAAACCACTGGACCGATTTCAATATAATTTTGCAGAAATGTTCTTTTGGTGATCCTCTACGAAGATTTTTCAAGCCATTTGGATTCGTCAAAAAACATGGCCGCCAGGGGGCGGGGCTTATTTTCCCTATATATCTATATAGAAAACTTTAAAAATCTTCTCGTCAGAAACCACTGGACCGATTTCAATAAAATTTTGCAGAAGTGTTCCTTTTGTGATCCTCTACCAAGATTGTTCAAGCCATTTGGATTCGTCAAAAAACATGGCCACCAGGGGGCGGGGCTTATTTTCCCTATATATCTATATAGAAAACTTTAAAAATATTCTTGTCAGAAACCACTGGACCAATTTCAATATAATTTTGCAGAAATGTTCCTTTGGTGATCCTCTAATAAGATTGTTCAAGACATTTGGATTCGTCAAAAAACATAGCCGCCAGGGGGCGGGGCTTATTTTCCCTATATATATCTGTATAGAAAACTTTAAAAATCTTCTTGTCAGAAACCACTAGACCGATTTCTATATAATTTTGCAGAAATATTTCTTTGGTGATCCTCTACCAAGATTGTTCAAGACATTTGGATTCGTCAAAAAACATGGCCGCTAGGGGGCGGGGCTTATTTTCCCTATATATCTATATAGAAAACTTTAAAAATCTTCTTGTCAGAAACCACTGGACCGATTTCAATATAATTTTGCAGAAATGTTCCTTTGGTAATCCTCTACCAAGATTGTTCAAGCCATTTGGATTCATCAAAAAACATGGCCGCCAGGGGGCGGGGCTTATTTTCCCTATATATCTATATAGAAATCTTTAAAAATCTTCTTGTCAGAAACCACTAGGCCGATTTCAATATAATTTTGCAGAAATGTTCCTTTGGTGATCTTCTACCAAGATTGTTCAAGACATATGGATTCGTCAAAAAACATGGCCGCCAGGGGGCAGGGCTTATTTTCCCTTTACATCTATATAGAAAACTTTAAAAAATCTTCTTGTCAGAAACCACTGGACTGATTTCAATATAATTTTGCAGAAATGTTCCTTTGGTGATCCTCTACCAAGATTGTTCAAGCCGTCATGATCTGTCAAAAAACATGGCCACTAGGGGGGTGCAGGGCTTATTTTCCCTATATATCTATATAGAAAACTTGAAAAAATCTTGTCAGAAACCACAGGACTGATTTCAATATAACTTCACAGAAATGTTTCCTTGTTGACCCTTTACCAAGATTGTTCAAGCTATTATGATTTTGCAAAAAAACTTGGCCTCTAGGGGGCGGGGCTTATTTTCCCTATATATCTATACAGAAAATTTTAATGATCTTCTTTTCAGAAACCACTGGACCGATTTCAATATAACATTGCAGGAATGCTTCTTATGTAACCCTCTATCAAGATTGTTCAAGCCGTCATGATTCGTCAAAAAACATGGCCGTCAGGGGGCGGGGCTTATTTTCCTTATATATCTATATAGAAAACTTTAAAACTCTTCTTGTCAGAAACCACTGGACTGATTTAATCATAACTTTGCAGAAATGTTTCCTTGGTGACCATCTACTAAGATTGTTCAAGTAATCATGATTCGTCAAAAAACATGGCTGCCGGGGGCGGGGCTTATTTTCCCTATATATCTATATATAAAACTTTAAAAATCTTCTTTTCAGAAACCAATGGACCGATTTAAATACAACTTGGCAGGAATGTTTCTTTGGTGACCCTCTACAAACATTGTTCAAGCCATCATGATTCGTCAAAAAACATGGCCGCTAGGGGGCGGGGCTCATTTTCCCTATATATCTATATAGAAAACTTTAAAAATCTTCTCGTAAGAAACAGTTGGACTGAGTTCAATGTAACTTGGCAGGAATGTTGCTTTGGTGACCTTCTACCAAGATTGTTCAAGCTTTCATGATACATCAAAAACCATGGCCCCCAGGGGGGCGGGGCTTATTTTTCGTATATATCTGCATAGAAAACTTTAAAATTCTTCTTGTCACATACCCCATGACCAATTTCAATATTACTTGGCTGGAATGTTGCTTTGGTGACCCTCTACCAAGATTGTACAAGCAATCATGATTCGTCAAAAAACATGGTTGCCATGGGGTGGGGCTTATTTTCCCTATATGTCTAGATAGAAAACTTTAAAAATCTTCTTGTCAGAAACCACTGAACAGATTTCAATATGACTTGGTAGGAATGTTCCTTTGGTGAACCTCTACCAAGTTTGTTCAAGCTGTCATGATTCGTCAAAAAACATGGCCGTTAGGGGTAGGGCTTTATAGCTATATAAAACACTTTAAACCACTGGACCAATTTCAATATAACTTGGCAGAAATGTTCCTTTGGTGACCCTCTTTTAAGATTCAGTTCAAGTCGTCAAGATGCGTTAAAAAAACATGGACGGGGGTGGGGGGGTGGGGGGGAGGGGGTGGGCATTGGTGCTATAAAATTTATATAAAAATCCTAGAGCAGTGAACGTGGCTGAAACTTCAACAGTAAATATGCAAATCTGTTTGCTCAGGTGAGCAATATAGGACCATCATGGTCCTCTTGTTTAGATATTTTGCTGGCAAGGGAAAAAGTTTTAGAGATATTTTGCCTGCAAGGGAAAAATGCCCAAAGTTACAAAGGGCCATTACTCATGAAATATTTTTAGAATTTATTCAAAAGAATCAGGTTATCTAACCAATCAATTTAATAAGTTTCAATGCTCCAACAATTTTTTAAATATTCTGCTGACAAGGTAAAAATGCCCAAAATTACAAAGGACCATAACTCATGAAGTAATTTTTTAAATTATTTCAAAAGTTAATCAGATTGTCTACTCATCACTACCAGTCTATTCATCAAGTTTCAAAGCTCTAGCTTCAGTAGTTTTTGAGATACATGTATTTTAATGAAGTCTCTATCAGACAGACTACATTTTTGCCATATTACATCTCTGGGAGCCTGAAAGTGCAGGTAACTTATGCAAGTAGTCCAATCTGGTTGAAAACTTGTGCAAGATTTATGTCCAGCTTCATTAACAGCAAGTTTGATATAGATCTGATCAAAAATAAAGTCGCTGTTGCACGCTGCATGGACAACATTTTCACCACAATTTGTCTATGGGACTTTCTGGTTGCTATAGCAGCCAAGGTTTTCATTGGGTTACCATGAAAAGTGAAGCTCCACCAGAGGCATGCTATAGATGAGAAATGATTTAGATCGGCTGGCAGACTGTGCAGATATAACTGATTAAAAGTGCTGATGGATGAAGAATGGACTACCATCCTATACGCTCCCCATGAGCCTTCAGTCAAGGTGAGCTAAAAAAAATAAATAAATAAATAAATCTGCAGTTCTACAAAGTTTCATCACTAGACTATCTCCCAAGTATGTTATTCTGGGCTCGAAATTTTTTCTTAAACTATCTCCTTCTGTACGGCAAGTGGCCTCAAATTATTACTTGCCCATAATTAAGCTGTACTCATCTTTAGTCTTATATTTGGTACTAAAACCAGACCTGTCTATAAAGTCATGGAATTTACTTCAAGTACTGAAGCGGGTTTTACTGTTGCTGTTTTGCTGGGAATAGTAAACTCTAACAGACACCTTCCAGATTTGAAATTTTAACTTGTGAGCGTATTTTGACACAATAACATATAATCTTTTGTGACATTTTGGAGTGACTTTTAAAACTTTGTAATTATGCTAGGTAATCCAAAATTTTCACTATTTACCCTTACTGCAAAAAAACATACCTGTCCTGTCGGGCAAGACTTTTGATTTTTTTTCACTTGCCCTTAAAGAACATCTACTCATAAATTTTATATGAGCTGACAAGTGCAAATGTCAAGACCCAGTTATTACACGTAACAATGCCACTCTCTGCGATGAAAAGATTTCATATAAACAGTTCTTTCATTTGACAAAACAATGTTATGAGTTAGCAGTCTCACTTCAGTGAATATAGTTTTTACAATGGTAGTTCATCTACAATGTCTTTGAAGTAGGTCCATTAATATGTTGAAACCCTGTATCAGAGTTAAGCCAATGGCTTATAGAGCTATTTCAGAGTGGCCTCCCTCAGTCAGAATCAAAATTCCCTGACTTTTCACTGACTTTTCCCTGACCAAATTCTATTTTTCCCTGACCAAAGTGCTGAAAATTTAACGGGCATTTTCTCATCTTGCAGTAGATTCTATTTTCACACATATTAATATACCGCCCTTATTGTTCAGTAAAAAAAATAAAATGTTGTCAAAATTTTGGGCATTCATTTTCTAGAATGGAGCATTAATTTGTACCAATGCAGAGCGAGCGAAAAAAAAAATTACAAGGCTTTCAGTCACTGAAAATGGATAAAATACCTGCCACAGCATAACAAGTTTGGGCCAAAATAAGGAATTTCCCTGACTTTTCCCTGACTTTCTAGTATTTAAAATTTCCCGGACCATTTTGCAGAATTCCCTGACTTTTCCCTGACCTTGAAGAAAAATAAGATTTCCCTGACTTTTCCCTGACCAGTGGGCACCCTGTATTTGGAGTGAACTCGTCAGGTCCGGTCCAGTTGTAGCCAAATTCATTAACATGCACAAAGACAAGGCTGCTCATTATTTCTAATTCTGTTCATTTTATCAATACAGTACGTAATAATTATACTGCTGTTGGATTAACTCATGCTGGTCCGCATGTAAAATGTCTTTTAGATGTTGGTGCAGAGTGCACAAATCCAATTTACCATATCTAGAAAGGATGGTTTTGTCGCTGGCTAACAGCTGGTACTGGAAAGCAGAAAAAAAACACCTCAGGGGCTCCACTTTGAAGATGGAAACCTGCAATTAAAAAGGATATGTTTTTTAGCTCACCTGAGCCGAAGGCTCAAGGTGAGCTTTTGTGATCACTCACCGTCCGTCGTCGTCGTCGTCCGTCTGTCCGTCCGTTCACAATCTTAAAACAACATCTCCTCCTAAACCACTGATTGGATTTTGACCAAACTTCACAGGAATGATCCTTGGTTGGTCCTCTTTCAAAGTTGTTCAAATGGTTCTGGTCCATTGCATATCTAGGTCACAGGAGCTAAAAATAGATTTTTTAACTAAAAACTTAAAAAATCTACTTGTCAAAAACCACTGGACCAATTTCAATATAATTTTGCAGAAATGTTCCTTTGGTGATCCTCTACCAAGATTGTTCAAGACATTTGGATTCGTCAAAAAACATGGCCGCCAGGGGGCGGGGCTTATTTTCCCTATATATCTACATAGAAAACTTTCAAAATCTTCTTGTCAGAAACCACTGAACCGATTTCTATATAATTTTGCAGAAATGTTCCTTTGGTGATCCTTTACTAAGATTGTTCAAGCCATTTGGATTCGTCAAAAAACATGGCCGCCAGGGGGCGGGGCTTACTTTTCCTATATATCTATATAGAAAACTTTAAAAATCTTCTTGCCAGAAACCACTGGACCGATTTCAATATAATTTTGCAGAAATGTTCGTTTGGTGATCCTCTACCAAGATTGTTCAAGCCATTTGGATTCGTCAAAAAACATGGCCGCCAGGGGGGCGGGTCTTATTTTCCCTATATATCTATATAAAAAAGTTTAAAAATCTTCTTGTCAGAAACCAATAAACCAATTTCAATATAACTTGGCAGGAATGTTGCTTTGGTGACCCTCTACCAAGATTGTTCAAGCTGTCATGATTCGTCAAAAAACATGGCCGCTTGGGGGCGGGGCATATTTTCCCTATATATCTATAAAGAAAATCTTCTTGTAAGAAACCGTTGGCTCGAGTTCAATGTAACTTGACAGGAATGTTGCTTTGATGACCCTCTACCAAGATTGTTCAAGCCGTCATGATTCGTCAAAAAACATGGCCGCTAGGGGGGTGGGGCTTATTTTCCCTATATATCTATAAAGAAAACTTTAAAAATCTTCTTGTCAGAAACCACTAGACCGATTTCATTATAACTTGGTAGAAATCATTCCATGTTGACCCTCTACCAAGATTGTTCAAGTTATCATGATTCGTCAAAAAACATGGCCGCTAGGGGGGTGGGGCTTATTTTCCCTATATATCTATAAAGAAAACTTTAAAAATCATCTTGTCAGAAACCACTAGACCGATTTCATTATAACTTGGTAGAAATCTTTCCATGTTGACCCTCTACCAAGATTGTTCAAGTTATCATGATTCGTCAAAAAACATGGCCGCCAGGGGGAGGGGCTTATTTTCCCAATATGTCTATATAGAAAAGTTTAAAAATCGTCTTGTCAGAAACCAATGGACGGATTTCAATATAACTTGACAGGAATGTTTCTTTGGTGACCCTCTACCAAGATTGTTCAAGCCATCATGATTCGTCAAAAAACATGGCCGCTAGGGGGCGGGGCATATTTTCCCTATATATCTATATAGAAAACTTTAAAAATCTTCTCGTAAGAAACCATTGGATTGAGTTCAATGTAACTTGACAGGAATGTTGCTTTGGCGACCTTCTACCAAGATTGCGCCCTCATGATACGTAAAAAAACATGGCCGTCAGGGGGCGGGGCTTATTTTCCGTATATATCTGTATAGAAAACTTTAAAATTCTTCTTGCCAGAAACCACCTGACTGATTTCAATATTACTTGTCAGAATTTTTCCTTTGGTGACCCTCTACCAAGTTTGTTCAAGCTGTCGTGATTTGTCAGAAAACATGGCCGTTAGGGGGTGGGGCTTAATTTCCCTATATATCTATATAAGACATTTTAAAAATCTTTTTGTCAGAAACCACTGGACCAATTTCAATATAACGGCAAAATTGTTCCTTTGGTGACCCTCTTTCAATATTCAGTTCAAGCCATCATGATGCATGAAAAAAACATGGCCGCTCGGGTGCAGGGCTATAAAATTTATACAAAAATCTTAGAGCAGTGGACTTGGCTGAAACTTCAACAGTAAGTATGCAAAGCTGTTTGCTCAGGTGAGCAATATAGGACCATCATGGTCCTCTTGTCTTATTATCTGTTGTTCATTTAGGGTGAGACCTTTCAAAGAAGGGGTGTACTGTTAACCCCCCATTGAAAAGGGAGGAAACACTTCAATGGCAGGGTGATCTGCTTTGGATGTATCCATTCACCTACAGGGATAAAACAGCAAAGCTTCAGGTTTTTCACTCTTATATGCATAATATTAAATTATAATACCCCACCATAATCGTGCCATGGGCAGATAAGTCTGTCAAACACTGACAAAATTTGCCCATTAGCAATCCCAAATCAGATCTTAATATCAATGCATGTACCAAGTTTGTTAAAATCCCTTGACATTTACATAAGTTATTGTCAAGAAACGAAAATATGGGCGTGTCTCTGGCAGATAACTCTGTCAAAATTTGACAAAATTTGCCCATTAGCAATCCCAAACCAGATCTCCACAATATCAATGCACATACCAAGTTTGGTGAAAATCCATTGATGTTTACTCAAGTAATCATCTGGAAACTAAATATGGATGGATGGATGGACGTACGAGTGACAGATGGATGTTCTAACAAATGTATAGTTTAGTGGCTACCATCACTATTTTAGCATACTTATGTGGCTAAAAATAGCCACATAACAGAAAATAAGCCACATAAAAGACCGATCCCATTGAAATACATTGCAATTGTCCATAATTCTTAGCCATCTAACTACCCATTTGTGGGTGCGCACAGACACACTGACATCCAACGTGAAACCATAATACCCCGCCACTATCGTGTGGTGGGGTATAAAAAGTGATGCATGGTACATTTGATAAAATCATAAAGTGAAAACTGAGGGATTTACATATAAGATATTTCTGCTTACTATTCCTGAACATAACTGAGCATGTCATCAATGATCTGTGTGATGGTTTCTTCTGGCATATCCCCTTTCAGTTCCAATGTCTTGAAGGTCTTCAGCGGCTCACTGTAGGTCGAATAGAATTCCTGAAAAAATATCACCACACATAAATTAAATATCACCTTATGTCAGTTGAATCCTTTTAACATAATAAACATGGTGGCTTGAAGCTAAATTTTGCTTTACATATTAAGATAATTAAACTATATGTACAGTTGACTCTCGTTATCTCAAATTCCAAGGGACTCTTTGAAATACTTTGAGCTATCTGTACCTCGACATATCAGATTTGCAGAAGTGAGGAAAAAATAATTTCAACAACCACATTTAGCAAATTTGTATGTAACTGGACTCTTGAGTTTAGAGATGTATTGAAAATATTGTGGAAAAGAGGAGAAATTCTTTTCCACAATATTTTTTTACCTGTTGTAAGATTTTCATATTTAGCCATGGACAAGATTTTCACTTCGAGATAAGCGGTTATTCGAGATAACGAGAGTCAACTGTACTTCAATGCTAATGCCGGCAGACCTATATTGACCTTTCACATATGGTACTATTTGCATATATTTTGTATTATGCACATACTTTGGTATGTGTTGAGCAATATATTCTAGTATGTGCTGTGCACATATTCTGGTATGCTTTGCATATTTTTTTATAAATGTGCTGCGCATAGGACTGGCTAATCAGAGCTGAAAAGATGATTATCATAATAATCAGTCCTGCCATTGTGATCGATAATTAATTAGAAATCACTGAAGATTTGGTCATAATTTTACCTGTCGTCTCAGCATGACTCTTACCATATGTTATACTTTACTTTACCTTGGCCTGACAGGCCTGAGCAAACAGTGTAGACCCAGATGAAAATGTGGTGTCTCATCAGGGTATACACTGTTTGCCACTCATTCAGCTGTTTTAGACACAACATTGGGTAGTAAGTTGTACTTGTTCAAATTTTAGTTAGGTATGGTAAGGAGTTGAGGTGTCTGAATACTAAGGGTAAATACGATAAAGTAACAGACACAGAAACCAAATGATCGATTATTAGCAAACTGTAACGATAATGATTTTTGTGAATTTATCAATTAATCAATTATCCAATTAATTGTGTCAGCCTTAGCTGTACACATATTTTGCAATGTGCTGTGCACATATTCTGGTATGTGCTGCACACATTGTGACATATTCTGGTATGTGAGGCCCTCCCAGGGATTTGTGGGGAACAAAATAAAGTCTAGAAGATTGCCTTTGGAAACAAAGAACACAATACAGATAGAAAATGGGAGCCTCAGTTTTACTGGGCCTCTTCACAAGCAGTAATGAAGTTAGCAACACTGCTTACGCCCTCTTAGTCTAGCATATATATGAGCAGAACTCCGTAATATGGGCCCAATGATCACAAGGAAATAAAAATGTAATCTGCACTGGTGAAGTACAGGAAGACCTTCTACGGCCAACACATGGTACTAACATCAGCTGCAGTGAGGTAAAATCGATATCTCCAAATGAAGGGAAAATGGGAACAATGGCAATATGTGGAAACAGTCTGGGGGTACCATCAGGGGTCTTCCTTGAAGGCATTTGGTCGAAAAAGTCTCCCTAAGCTGGCTACCTCCCTATCTTGAGCTGAGGGAGAAGTGAAAATATATAGAATATATAGGGAAATCCCAAATTTGGACTAAAACTTCTCTCTGAAATCCTGAAATTGTCTCAAAACTTCTCCCTCTTTGAAAGCTCTAGGATGACCCCTGTACCATCTCTATATACTTGCCCGAAAATTGACATTTTCTTATTTATGGAAGAAAACATGTTGTTAATACGCATTAGAAGTGCCTCAAGAAACAAGATACCTGTACCCTTGAAGTACTGGCATTTTCCCTTGTTCCCAAGAACTGATATTTACAAGGGCCTTTCTTCCCTGAGACAATTAAAGATTGGAGCACCCTTCCAGAATCTATTTTTTGCTCCTCAGAAGGTGCTGAGGATAGTGTGACATCATAATCAGAATTTTCACTGGTGACACCTCTACTAACAGTCATTCACCAGGAATGAATGGCTAGGTTAACCCAGGGCTGTGGAAATGCGATACCATGTCAAACATCCAATTTACCTTCAGACATGTTATGTACAAGAAATTTAAGTTTACCTTTCCTGGGACAAGGATTTCATCGCTGTACTTAGAAAATTACCAGTTAATGTCAAATATAATCAGATATAGAGCTAATATCTTTTCTTGTTTTCTTTAGTCTAAAAAATGAATCACATTAACAAATTGATCTTGGAACTGCTTGGAGGGCCTCATTCATGATATTCCATAAGACCATAATACCTTGTGGGAACGTGACATCCAGCTGAACAAATAGTAGGGAATTACCTTTGAAATCCAAAACATTTGATAAAGATTCCACAAATTAATGATACAATCGGCCATCCATACATCATAATTTGAGGGGGATTTGGGTTTTACGACCCTTTCAAGAATATTTCACTTAAATCGAGCCAATTGTTCATCAAAGATGGGAGAAAACCGGAGAACCTGCGGAAAAAAACACCTGACCATCCATAATCAGAACTTGGCTTTCCCACATATGACCCTAGGGAGGCTCAAACCGCAGTGGTGAGAAATCTAATGGATTAAGAGTTGGCTCTTATCCACTAGGCTTCGGGGGCCCGCAGGGCAGAGGGTGGTGGGGGGCATTCCAGCTGTCAGATTCAACATTGTCTCAGTAGACCTTGATCTTATTCAATGCAAGTACTTTTAACTAACACACAGATTTATTTTTTTTTAAACAATCATCACTTAACATGACTTTCCACAAATAATGTTTTAGACCATACTTATATTTATAAATATGTTGAACTCTAGCATAAACTCCAGACCTTCTATACCCTGCATTATTGGCTGATTCACTGAATGGTACTCCAGGGTAAACAATATCTGATAGATTTTCATATACTTTGTCGCTGACTGATATTACAGAAACATTCCTGGTGACAGGCCGTTATATCCCGGATTACTGACTGATACACCGGGAAACAGTGTAGCTGACAGGTCTTCTCGTATACTTTGTTGCTGACCGATATTCCGGTAGATCTATACACTCCAAGTGTATACCCCAGGTTACTGACTGATACACGGGGGTACAATGTAGCTGGCAGGTCTTCATATACTTTGTCGCTGACTGATATTACAGAAACATTCCTGGTGACAGGCCGTTATATCCCAGGTTACTGACTGATACACTAGGGAACAGTGTAGCTGACAGGTCTTCATATACTTTGTCACTGACCGATATTCCGGTAGATTTATACACTCTAAGTTACTGACTGATACATCGGGATACAATGTAGCTGGCAGGTCTTTGTCGCTGACTGATATTCAGGTGTACACTTCAAGTGACAGGCCTCTATACCCCGGGTTACTGACTGATATACTGGGTAACAGTGTAGCTGACAATGTCTTCGTATAGTTTGTGGCAGACAGATATTCCGGTATACAATCCAGGTGACAGGCCGCTTTACCCCGTGCTACTGACTGACACAGGGTTACAGTGTTACTGACAGGTCTTCATATACTTTGCCGCTGACTGATATTCTGCAATACACTCAAAGTGTAAGGGGGCTAAACCCCGAGTTACTGACTGATACACAGGGCAACAGTGTAGCTTACAGTTCTAAGTATACTCGGACTGATATTCTGGTATACACTCCAAATGACAAGCTACTATACCCAAGATTAGACTTATACTTTGGGGTACAGTTTATCTAATAAGTCTTAGTATACTTTGTCAATGACCGATAGTCACTGGTTTACACTTTAGGTGACAAGTTGTAATACACCGGGTTACTGACTGATATACCGGGGAGCAGTGTAGCTTACAGGTCTTCATATACATTGTCGCTGACGGATATTCCAGTAAACATTCCAGGTGACAGGCCACTATAACCCAGGTTACAGACTAATATACTGTGTAACAGTGTAGCTGACAGGTATTCATCTACTTTGTTGCTGACCCGTTTTCGGGTATGTACTCCAGACAGCTATACCCGGGTACAGTGTAACTTACAGATCTTATTATACTTTGTCAGCTTACAAGTCTTATTATACTTTGTTGCTGATTGATATTCTGGTCCAGGTGAGCAGCTGCTATACCCTGATGCTTTGGGGTACAGTGTAGCTGATAGCTCTTTGTATACTTTGTCTCCAACTGATATTCTGGTATACACTGAGTAACTGACCGATACAATGGTGTACAGTGTAGCTTATAGGTCTGGGTTTATTCTGTCGCTGACCAATATTCCGGTATGCTCTCCAAGTGACAGACCACTATACCCCGGGTTACTGACTGATACATCAGGTAACAGTGTAGCGGACAGGTCCTTGTATACTTTGTTGTTTATTCAGGTATATTTATAATTGTCAACTATCAACAAACCATCGATCTCGATCCTTTCACATTGAGTACAACATAATGTACTTTTATGCTATGCATCTGGAAGTTACATAATTACGGAATACGGTCTAATGTACTGAATTGGATAGGGCCTTCCTTGGTGATCGGTCACAGCGGGTCGTTGTTGCCGGTGAGGAAGGACTCTGTCCTAGTGACCTCTGGAGTTCCTCAGGGGTCTGTCCTGGGGCCGATCCTGTTCCTCATCTACATCAATGACCTTCCTGAAAACATTGTGTCACAGGTGCGCCTTTTCGCAGATGATACTGCTTTGTACCTCACCATGGAGGGTGCTGATGACAGTTCCGTGCTACAACAGGATTTGGATAGACTGTCCAGGTGGGAGACTGCCTGGAACATGGAATTCAACCCCTCAACATGTCAGGTGGTACAGGTGACTGGTTCCAGGAATCCCATTAGTGCTAGTTTGTATCGACTGCATGGGGAGATCCTCGAAACAGTCAGCTGTGCTAAGTACCTTGGGATCGACATTACCACCAACCTGTCCTGGGGCTCACACGTGGACAGAATAACTCTGCAAACAAAACCCTCGGCTTCATAAAGAGAAATGTCAGAACAAAAATGTCTGGAGTGAGAGAGGCCGCCTACAATACCCTGGTCCAGCCGCAACTCGAATATGCTGCGGCCATTTGGGACCCCCATACTAAAGAGAAAACTGAACAAATTGAGAAGGACCAACGGCGGGCTGCTCGCTGGACCACCTGTAACTTTGAAGAATGGCAAGTGTTTCGGCCATGCTTGAAACTTTGGGTTGGCGTACTCTTGAGCAGAGACGCGCGGACTCACGCCTCTGCTTATTCTACAAGATTGTCAATAACATGGTCGCAGTACCTCTCCCAGATTACATCAGATCCAACCCCCGTACGTCCCGTTGCGGCCATTCTATGACATTCCAGCAAATTCACACAGGGAGGGACTTTTATAAATATTCCTTTTTTCCACTGGCAGTCGTTCAGTGGAATGCCCTCCCAGAAAGCGCTGTCAGCTCGCCAAGCCTTGACATATTCAAGGTTGAAATTGGCAAGTTGCAGCACGTCAAGCCTTAAGATCCCAAGTATAGGTTGTTTTTAACCTGATTTTAGCTATTTTCATCTATTTTAACCTACCATCTTTCATCCCCTTCACTATCATACTTTGTCACTCACTGACATGCTTTTATGCTTTTATCTTTTCTAGTAACACACTTGGATTGCTCGACAGCGCAAATGCCTAGAATGTCCTCGCAGGCGTATGGCATCATGACAAGATAGATAGATAGATGCATCATGTTTGCCAATTAATCAATCAGTCAATCACTGAATCAGTGATGTGAAGTTCTCTAATACCATGTTAGATTGTGCGTTTACTTTTAATTTTCAATTGCTGTTTTGTAAACAAAAATACCAGTGGGTTTAAATTCTTACTTTTATCCTTGCAATAATCACCAGGAGCTCCGGGAGAAACAAGTGCAAGATTAATGTGACCCGACCTCACTCAATTTATACCCGCCGTTTAGAATTGTTTGGAAAATCTATTATTTTCACTCTAGATATGAGATATTAGAAATGAGTTCACTACCGAGTATCAACATACTCGTCACTAGGGCTAACAAAAAATAAAAAGCCCATTTGACGAAACGACATCGGTTCTGAGATATCAGTGTTGGTTTTTCTACTTTCGTCTCAACCGGATGTCACGTTTCGCGCAAGGTATATGTTCCTCTGGAATAGCACCGAAAATACTGACAAAACTATTGTGTGTTTTATTCTTACCTTAATATCTCGCCTATGCCTGATTTTTATTTGATTTTAGCATGAAAACGTGATGTCTGTTAGGTTTAACAGTTGCTGTCACTGAGTGTTTGTAAACAAACGCTGAAAACGGAAGTAACGTATTTAACGGTTCACATTCACTTCCAGTTACAGGAAAAAATCAGCCTTAGTATAGCAATTTTTGAATAGAACAGAATAATACCATAAAGCTACCAACTCTCGTTGTTGCCGCTTGGTGGCAACAACTCGTTGGTTGGTTGCTATTACATCTATACTAATTTATTATGTCCAGAAAGTAAACCTATTACTCTGATATTACCACTGAAATCAGCATTGGAAACATTTAGAAAATTCTTTGTTAGTGTCTGCTTCTTCTGTAGAACATATTTTTATTTAAAAAGAAAAAAAATGAATTTACTCTCAAAATACGGGGAGTGGGGGGGGGGGGGGGGTAGGGGGGAGGGGAATAGAGTAAAGGTGCTTCAAATGAGTACTCAGTACATATGTTTTGTGGGGAAACAAGAACAAAATTAATTTTTGGACAAGTAAATTTTGTTTGGACAAGTACAAGTGGATTATGACTATTTACTTGTCATGTACAAGTTAATAGATTTTAATATTTTCACAGTCCGGTAAGATGATGACATTATTGGGGCACTGTGCAGAATGAATGCTGAACATGTTTAGTCATAAGAAGAACCAGGGTTTCTCATTGGTGTTTCTAAGAATCAGCTGTTTTGGACCAAATACATATGCTAACAGCAAAGACTCAGACTATTGCAATAAACATTTTCATGGAGAAATAGGAAAAAATGCAGTAGTTTTTGGTTTGAAAACAGCATTTAACCCTTTCACCCCTGAGTTTATGAAATGGACTCTTCCATCTTTGAATTTGAACATATCTATTGTTGCAAATAGAGATGTCAGTCAGAAATCAAAACAGAATGGCAAACAGTGTAGATCCTTATTATGAGCCATCTCATCTGGGTCTACATTGTTTGCACAGGTATGTTTTTTGGTCTGCCGGGCTGAAAGGGTAATCTAGAGCTATGCTATTTCAGGTACTCTGGTAACTCGTTTGTTTGGTCAGCGGAAAGGAGCAGATTTGTCTTGTAACACTGTAACATTCCTGGAGTTTAACTCGTACTATCCGGAGTTACCTTACTTTATCGAGGAAGTTCTTGACGAGGCAGTGCAGTGTGACATTTGGACTATTGATAAACTGGATCCAAGATTATTCCCTGTTCTGACATTGCTGTCATGTCTCAAGCCAATGGATGATGCTCTTGTTTCTTTAAGCAGGTTAGATAACATAACCTTTTGTACACTGGGCACGCAGATGAAAAATTGATGATATGTTTGGTAGTTTTCCCAGAAAATAAGTTTTGAAATTTCATGTCTCAGCATGCCACAGCATGTTGCACACAGGGTCTACACTATTTGCCACTCATTTGGCAGTTTTAGACACATCAACAGGTATCAAAATCAGTTTGTTCAAACTTTAGAATGAATTCAGGAAAAAGTTAAGGTATCTGAATATTTAAAGTGAATAGTTAAATCAGTCCAGCCAAGGCAGAGTATCCACACAAATGCCATAACATAACAAGCTGCTGTCAAGACCTACCTGCACTTGCTGTCTGGCCAGGCCCTTTGCTGTTTTATTAGAATATTTGACAAATCTTAGCCCTTAAACTTTACAAGTTAAAGCACCATTCAAAATTGTAGCAGACAACATTATGAAATATTTTCAGCTCACCAGAGCCAGAGGCTCTGGGTGAGCTTATAGGATAGACAGTGTTTCGTTGTCTGCATCTTTGTCATCAATATTTTTCAAATGACAGCTCCTCTGAAACTGCTGGGCAGATTGAAATGGATAAATACAGACCCTGTCCTGCCATGCCATTACATGTGGAGCCTCCATGGGGTGGGGGAACAAAAGTTTGTTCGTAAGGTCTGGTTCACATGACCGAGATGGCCACCACACCCATACATGGTAAAAATCTTTGAAAATATTCTTCTCAGGAGCAGAACAACTGATGACCTTGAAACTTGGTATGCAGCATTGGTGGCTCCAGCCCTATCAAGTCTGTTCAAATGATGACCCTTGGTAGACCCTGAACTTTTTACAGCAAGGTCAAATTAGGTCACTTAGGCTTTTATATGGGAAAAGGTTGAAACAGTAGACTTTTCTGATTCTGTTGTATCCTGTGACATCAAAGTTAATTTATGCAATCACCCTAATGAACTTCTATAAATACCAAAGTTCAAAGTTCATTTACTGACATTTGTCCTAGATGCCTCAAATTCAGTGTTTTTAACTTCTCCTCTAAAACTGCTGGGCTGATTGAAATTAAATTAAATGTAAAGCCTCTATGGGATGGGGGAATGAAAGTTTGTGTGTGGGATCTGGATCAAATGACCAAGATGGCAGCCATGCCCAGATACGTTAAAAATTCATTGAAAATCTTCTTCCCAGGACTGAAATGTTGATGACCTTGAAACTTGGTATGTAGCATTGGGAACTCAGGCCTTACCAAGTTTTTTTTCCAAATGATGACTGTTGGTTGACCTTGACCTATTGTAAGTCAAGGTCAAATTGGGTCACTTAAGGAAAAAGCATTTGTGTAAGAAAAAGGCAAAACAGTAGATTTTTCTGAAGCTATTGTAGTTTATGACATCAAAGTTGATATATGGCTACAAAAGGTCAAAGTCATTTACCTGACCTTGGTCCAAGGTCCCTCAGAGTCAGTAATCTACTCTAAAACCACTGGGCTGGTTGAAACCAGATTGCATATAAAGCCTCATCGGGATAGGGAAATCAGAGTATGTTCATGTAAACTTGGTCACATGACCAAGATGGCCGTCATGCCCATATATGGTAAAAGAATTTGAAATTCTTCATCTCAGGAACTGAAAGACTGATATCCTTAAAACTTGGTATGCAGTACTGGAGACTCTGGCTCTTCCTGCTTTATTCAAATGGTGACCCTTCTTTGACTTTAGCCTATTTTACAACAAGGTCAATTTAGGTCTCTGACTTTTGTATGGCAAAAAAGCAAAACAGTGGATATTTAGCTCACCAGAGCTGCTTTGGGAGAGCTTATAGGGTAGTCAGAGGCCTATTGTCCATCTTTGTTGGTGTCATCCTAGTCAACACTTGAGCTCTGCTGAGCGTAGTGGCCCATGGGCCTCTTGATTAATTTATTTTTCTCAGAAAACGTTTGATATTTCATATGAATCTTCTTGCATTAATTCTCATGAATTGCCTTATTTATGCAAGACTATAAGAAAGAAATAGAATGATCCTGCTGCTATTGTGAATGGCACATTTCTTGTGCATGCAAATGACTGGATAGCCTGTGCAGTAGGGCCCTTGGCATCACATGTGAATATAATTCAGTTTTCATGGCTACATGCTTGGTATTAATGTTAAAGCATTCAAGCAGCAACATGATGAATGTATATCTTTAGATGTCTGCCCATATTCAGTTAAGCCTGAACGCCTATGCAATCAAATGAGAGTCTTACCCATGAATATCCGAAGAATTAAGGCTTCTTCATCTGGACAGCTAAGACTGATCGCATTGCATGGATGTGCAAACTGATCTTCATCAATAGATTCTAAAAGGAATGAGAGTAATGAACACATGCACAAACTGAAAACAGTAGACTATCAAGTTTTCTGGGCCAGATTAACATGTTTTGGCCAATTAGGCATATCAGTGACCCGCCTATGAATTGTCAAACATATCACAATGGGCTCAGTCATCACAAAGGACCAGAAAATATAAAGTACACTATAGTAAAGTATTGGGAGACATTTTACGGCTGTCACAAGGTGAACTGAATCTTCGCTTGGCTCACATATCCAAAGGTACAGTTTCTCAGGTTTGGCTCATTCTTGTAGTTTGGAGTTTCTTTTTATGATTTCAGAATAATAAAGTCAATCAAAGACCAACTTGTCAAATTTATTGGAAGCCCTGTCTATCAGCTACGTCATCTTGTAGCAGCTGCACTGGTTGCTATGATAACCCTGGATAATATGGCAGTTGTTGCTAAAGATTGTGTGGAATGGCTCTGTGGAGAACCCGAGAAACTCAACTGCAACAAGGTTCATGGTTATTTGCTGCTTATAAACAAACTGCTGGATTATATACACAGGTAAATTGGGCAACGTCGAGCAAAAAAGTGCCTTTGAACATCCGCAAAATGCAAGGGAAATACTTACTGGGGAGACAATTCTGTCAAAATTGTTTTTGCCTCAATTCTGAAAATATCTACTTTAAAGGGAAGGAAACTGCTCCCTTGAAGGCAAATTCTTTCCTTTTACAGTGGACCCCTTTCAAATACTTTGTGCAGGAAAAATAAAAAGGGAGTCACAGAAGTTGTCACCCTTGTAAAAATATGCATCTGTCCCCTTGTAAAAATATGTATCCAGTCCCCTTAATACTGGCATTAAACTTACCATATTTACCCTACATATTGAGACACTTCTTACCATACTTGTCCTAAAACTGCTGGATGCTTGGCAAGCAGTGTAGACTCTAATCAGATGCTGTTTTCTTTGGCATCTGGTCTTAGTCTACACAGTTTACTCAGGCCAGTCTGTCCCAATACTTGGGGTTAATAGGGGAATCCAGCTGTTTAAGAATTTTTCCTGTTTGTTTGTGAAAATTTTCTCTGAGTACTCTCTAGAATTATCAACTTTATTCAAAGTATTTATTATTTTTTGAAGAGTCCTGGTGGCCAGATGGTTTGCACTCCAGGTTTGTATCTTGATTCCCAAAGTTTGAATTCCACTGGAGGCAAATTCTAGTTCGTGCTGTATGGGGCTTCACTGCATAGAGCCTTTCATTATAACACTTCTATGTCTTGACATGAATTAAATAATGTTGAAAGCGATGTAAAATATCAAACTATTATCATCATCAATTATTTTTGGGGGATTGTGGGAGAGTGAGTGGATGGGGGAATGAGCCAGAGGGACAGTAAAAAGAAGTGTTTAAACATTTCTAGTAAAAAGGAGACATTATTTCTAGAGCTTATAGAAGTTAACACCTAAATGATTTGATCAAGAAATAATAATTTCATAAAAAAATGAATGACATAAACTATTTTTCTGCACCTGATTCCTCAGGTGTGTGTGTGTGTGTGTGTGTGTGTGTGTGTGTGTGTGTGTGTGTGTGTGTGTGTGTTTGTGTGTGAAAAGTAGTATTGATATTTTTCTTGTTTCTCCAGAAAACATGAAATTTTTAAAAGTAAAACAAGCAATACTAAACCTATAGATAATGTGCTATTCCCTTCTGTATTTCAAACCTTCCACAGAAAAAAACGACTGTTCGGTCATCTTATGAGGTCTTAATCCAGAAGGTCCCTTAGGCAGTTACCTGTGTGATGTAACTCTTCCCGCACTTTTAATCACATGTCAGTTTTCTTTTAAGGATCAAACCATAAAACTGAGCTAAGCGGGGATAGGGAGGGGGAATTGTCTTATCTATAGTATTACTCTCTATAGTATTGCTTGTTAAAATACATTTTACTTTTAAAAACTTCATTTTAACTGCACAATACATTAACCTATAGATAATATGCTAGAATTCGCAGATTAGGTGGGAAGGAGCTCTGTTATTCTAACACAAAATATATAACATTATATATTCCTCCACTTCTGGATTAAAGCTCTGGAAACTCGAGGAATAAGATACATTCTATAACTATATGTAGATCTTAGAATGATCTAGATTCCTTAATAACATCTTTAAGGTGTTAATACCTTAATGTTAATAGTAGACTCTGGAGGCTGCTAGTTTCACAATCCTCAGTGGCCCGCATTCCTGCCCCCAGCCGCCCCCCCCTCCCTTTTTTTTTTCTTTTTGGGTAACGAAAGATGATCCCAAAAAGAAAAATGAGTCATTAATTGAGCCAGAAAATTGCCCAGAAAGCTGTCTAAGAGACAAGTATTAAATAAGGAAATGCCTTCTCGGATGAGTTTCCTGTTGATAACCTACATATCTGGAGGTTTAATTATAAATCCTATGTAAAGATTATCAAGTTAGTAAATAGTCTAACTATTTATTAATATGAATAACTTGGAATCTGGTTAATTAGCCGAATTTAACTGTTACCAATAACCAGATCATAATACTTAAATAATCGTAAAGCTTTATAATTATTCTGTTGCATTTCAAGCTAACAGGAATAATAAGAATAATAAACTGGGTAAAAGGACAAATCAGTTCTTGTCGAATACCAAATTAATATATCAATGATAGCGATCATGTGATTGATAACTTTACATATTTTATCTATTGCCAGTTAGACTGTGATAATGAATCTAGTCAGGGCAAAAGATACAAGAAGAAATTGTCTATTTCTTCACATGAAGATGGACAACCTGAATAAATTTTAAGATTAAACTTCTACCAGAGGAGATTTAGGAAAGGTTTTGTATCCTTGGTAAAGTTAATAAAAATGAAAAACTGCTAACATCATAGCGGAGAGTTTGGCAGTTGTAAAATTTCTAATAAGAGGAAAGGCTGATAGCATAGCATACTGTATAACAGTCTCCTTACTTAAAAGATCTCACTATATCAATACCAGATCTAAGTAAGTTAAGAAGAACTGGCTAGAATCGATTCTGTTACCAGGTCTAAATATTTTTTTAGTCAAATTTCGAAGGTATATTGGTAATTTGACTAGAACGGAAAGAGAAGCCAATACTGATTCAACTTTCTGTATGACATAATTAGAAAATAGTAAATTCTGACTCCGTTAATGATAAAACTTCCTGCATGAGACGAGAAACTCGGCAGTTTATTATACAGACCTACTAATCGTTGTAGAGATTATAAGTATATCGTACGAGTCAAAATAATACTAATTTTTAATATCTCTGATAACCAAAGACGAATAGGTTCAGAGACGTAATTAACTATTCTGCACATATATAACTGGAATAGTGAGAATAGATAATATTGTCATTTATAATATATAAATGATATTAAGATATTTCCATTAAGGATAAATCATTTGTCGTAACTAATTTATCCAAGATGGATAGAAAAACTTGGTTTATGATATATCACTTTATAATAATGTATATGATGTTCCAGTTTATGGATAAATCATTTATCGTGACAGTAAGATTATCGAAAGAAACTGGTTATAATTATAATATAACCCTAAGGATTGTATATATATGTACTGTGCAAAGTAAGAATCGGTACAATTCCGGAATTGTCCTGCGCAAAGTAAGAATTCTCACTTAGACGGACAAAGTAGGAATTCTTACTTTGCGCAAGACGATTCCGGAATTGCTCTTGCACAAAGTAGGAATCGGGACAAAACGAGAATATCTATCGTTGTACATTTTTTTGTAAATAGTTCAGTCCTTATGGCAGTAAATCATACTTTTGTAAACTTCTTTCGCATTTGAAAATATAATAAAAGGATTAGATCAGATTTTCCTGCATACTGGTTTCCTTTCAACGACTTCTTTCTCCTACATTTTTTTTCTTTTTTCTGTGTTTCTTTTTTCTGTTTCTTAAAAATGACTGATAGAGTTGCCAACCAGTCCACATTTGTGAAATGGGAGACTCAAATCAGTATCATTTGTCGTCTTCAACCAAAGATAGAAATCAGACAAATTTCAGATTTGGACAAGTAAATAAATAGAGCTTCCCTTTCTCCATGTTTAAAAGTCATTAACTAATTTATGCCTTTTATTACATGTGCAGACAGTTGTTTAATTATTTAACCTAACAATTAGACATCTTTGTTGTATATTAACAACCGTCAGTCACTTAATTTCTAATTGGTTCACGTGACCTGAGGTAATCCCCACCTGACATGAAAATCCGACAATAATCAACGCCATGTCCCACCTTTCCTTTATTGGCCCACCTGTCATGAGCGGATTAATTAACATAAATATTGAAACCAAACAGACTCTTTTTGTTGTTTTGAATTAAGTTTAATATCTGCACTTATGGTATAATAACATGGATTGAATTATTTTTCACTTAGATTTGTCACCGTTTTATTTCTGAAAAAAAACAAAACAAACTTTGGGCACTTTTCACATTTCTTTTAAATTACGTAAGCGAGAAAGAAAGAAGAAATAAAAGAAAAAAAAAGAAACTACTTTCGTCCCGATGGTACATTCTGTTTCTAGAATTATTGGTGTTGCCTGTGAGGAAGACTTCGAAAACTGTACTGGCATTGTTAGTTGGTAGAAGGATGCGTGTCCTTTTTTTATCAACTCGGAAACTAATTCTCGTTCTATCTTTCCCCTAAACCAAACCTCTAGTTTAATATATTCTCACTTTATCCAAACTATTCCCACTTTGCGCAGGCACATGTATCTTATCGATCAACTACAATATCTCATGCGCAATTCTAGAATTGTCCGGTACAATTCCGGAATTGGCGGACAATGTAAGAATTCTTACTTTGCGCAGGACAATTCCGGAAGTGTACTGATTCTTACTTTGCGTCCGAACATATATATATAAACAGTTACGAGGGGTGTTCATTTAATGTTGTCATTGGGGTTCTACAGGGCACGTTATTAATCCCATTCACATTTCGTTTACTTCAACCCTTCGAAGTATTCTCCCTTGACGGAAACACACTTTTCAAGTCTCTTAATCCATTCTGTAAAGGTAGAGAATGCCTTTTTAGGTATACCCTGAAGACACTGGTAAATGGCACTGCCAAGTGATTCATAACGACGAAATGGTTTTCTTTAGTAAAGGAAACAGGAAAAAGTCGCAAGGACTAAGGTCTGGCGAATAAGGTGGATGAAAGAGCTGCCATACCTTTTCCTCTTTCAAGAAGTCTTGGACAAGAACACACTTGTGAGCAGATGGGTTGTCATGGATAAGACAAGACTTCTTATACCGGTTGCAGGTCTACATTTTTCATAGTGTGCCTCTACTTTTGAGTGTATATGACTGAACCAACTTGAGCTTTCAATAACTTTTGAAAGACTGAACGGATTAGACCGAAATTTCATCTTATTATAGAAAATCACCGCAGTTTCTACGTGCTTCTTACAGCCACGCGGTATGGGGGGCCATTAGTGACACAATTAAATGAACGCCCCTCATAAGTACTTTTTAAGACAGATTCCTTTACAGTTGAAAGCTTCCTGAAATATAACTATTTTTGAGACTGGTATCACATTTCAGGTACTCCCATACTTCTATGCATAAGTTGGGATACTTATGATATAACCCAATTGTGTTATCAATTCTTAACGCAAGGGTGAAAATGTATTGTATGGTTAATCTGTTCGCTAAATTCTATGCCATACTAGTTTAGAGATAGATGAAGATTGATCTTCTATCCTACTGTAAGAATGGAAACTCATTATTCCTCTGTTTGAAGATAGAAAATGAGTGCTTTATTGATAATTATTGAACCGATGAAAATATTATAGTAATTGGAACCAAATGGATGTATGCTCCCTAGACTGAGCGATAGGAATGTATCCACAAACATAAATTGGAAGATTGTAACTATTGCAACTTAACAATCCCATGACATATGAAAGGTTCCCAAGTGACGAATCAGACATAATCGATTCTAACTGGTCTGGTTCAATAATACGATGAAGTATATAACGATACTTTTAGTTAGTTCAATGGTATAATTTTATCAACAAGATTTTAAACCTATAAAATGAATTGTAAATATGTCAAAATCTAACTGTAGAAATCCACTCTAAAGTTAAAATGATTGATGACACTATGAAGATATATCTTATCGTATCGTAAATAATATATCCAATTATTGTCAAGTAATTCTTTAATGGTCCGTTAACGTAAATAAGTTTGTAACAATAATGTCCATTTGTCATATGAGGAAATGTACAGATTAAAGTACATTCCGAAATGTTAGAACAAAACTAGGACGATCCGACAGTAAAACATAAGTCCGGAACTTCCTTAATGGAAAGTTTAATCGTAAAATAGATCCATATAATTTTTTGAGACAGTTTTATAACACTATCGATATGTTCTGACTCAGTTGTCTATATTTTAATTTGAAATATTCGTCATCGGATATTGCAACGTTATCTTTAGGGGACAATATATCTGTGACAGACCGCGACTTCCCAACTTGTACCCTTTCTATTACTCGATAACGGAGACATTCTGTTTTCCTAATAACGTGAGAAAAAACTGGTTCCAGTTAAACATACGAAGATGAGGAATAATAATTATTTAGTCCTGAATTATTATCGAATAATGTACAAGACTTTATTTTTTTCACTGCTTCGTAAGTATACAAGTCTTCTCCCATTAATATCTGTTGACGTGCGAAGACAGACAATGGAAGAATTGGTTTTATGACTTATTTTTGTCATTGATTTTCAGAGGAGGTAAAACTACTCATTATATACAATTCTCCTCTTAGAAACTTCCTTAAATATCCAATTGAAGGAAAGTAATTAATAGACCTATACAATCCGTCTGTCTAGGTCTGTCATTATTTTAGGCTGAATAGGTTTCTAAACAGTCCCGTAGCCTAACATAATTTGTTAATCTCTAAAGAAGCTAAATCTAGATTTCTTAATTAGATTTTGCCACTTCTTGAAGTAATCTAATTTTGTTAAGGAATTAATAATAACATTATCGGACCTATTAATGCCTTTATAAATACATACACACACACACACACACACACACACACACACACACACACATATATATATATATATATACAGTACAGCTCAGGTAAAAGAAAAAAAAAAAAAAAAAATTTTTTTTTCAGTTCGTGGAGCAATTTTACATTCCGCGATTTTGCGCCGAATGGTTTGGAGTAAACCACTCCGAGTGAAAAAGTTTTACTCAAAGTTACACGCTCGATATTTTGAGGACATTCCGTGGACCTCAGTGTACCCTTGATATTTGGAGTGTTTGCGAGTATTTGCGATAGATTATTCTGTACAGGTAAGTTTGACCACTCGGATCACTCTCTCTCTCTCTCTCTCTCTCTCTGGCAGCAGTAGGATCAGACTGCAAAAATGCACATACTTACATAAATGTTTCTGCTTCCGACGACCAATTCTGTGACTGATTTTATGTTTCAGCCGCGAGTATGAAAGGGTATATATCCGAACAACAGCTGGTAACCCCAATGCGCAAGGCCGGCGACGTATTTAGACCAAAGCCTCAGATGATTTCTAATCGCCCAGTTTTAGTTTTGGATTAGGGGTGGTGGTCGCCTGAGTCTTCCTATATTCGTTTTCATGTGACAAGCACTTTTATCTAGGCTGGCCCATTTCCTGTCGCTTTAGCAGCAGAAATTTCCCTTTTCAAACTACTTTGTTGTTTTGTACCAATTTATCATGCTTTTTTTTTTAAGTCGGAAATTCCCGCCTTTAAAATCATTTTATTTTCAAGCTTGGCACGTGCTGCTGCTGCTGTAAAGAAAATAGTTTGAACCCCTGAAGCACTGCTGAAAATTCTAGAGGAGATGCCGATCTAACTGTTTTTGTATTTTACAGCGAAAATAATGCTGAACATTTCATATGAATCGTCAGCCCAGCAGACGATTCACATGTAATGTCATACTTAATTTACACTGGAAAATAAGAAAAAAAAATGAAAATGCCATCTGCTGAATGTGCTAAGCGCTTCAAGGGTTAAAGTATGGATACATTTCATTTGACAAGGGAGACAGAAACGGACAGGCTGAAATGTATCTACACTGCTTGGATCGAGGCCTGGACGGCAGATGATTGGACCAGGGTTAGGGCTGTCCATTTTAATCACCACTTACTGATGATGGTGATTTGGTGTCTTATGTCTCTTTCAACAAAAAAATATTTGTCATTTCAAGATAATAGACTGCGGCATCTGATCAGGGTATTCTCTGTTTGCCAAAACAGTTTAGCCATTTTCTCTAGGAATATCTAAATCCCATAGCCAAACATGGATGAACCAGATCTTATAAGTTTTGCTAACTCTCTCTCTCTCTCTCTCTCTCTCTCTCTCTCTCTCGCTGGAATGCTCTTTCTTTTTACCCTCATACAAATATGATACGTCTCCTTTCGAGCTATAAGTTGTTTGCACTGACTTTATTGGAAAGAATGATATTGCACCGGCGGGAATCGAACGCGAGACGTGATCGCGGATTCGATCCCCATAGATTGTAGCGTTTTATCATGAAACACATGTATTTGCTACGGTCCTTTGCTCCTTCCACTGCTTCCAGATTGGCAGTTACAAGTTTTTGGCGGAAGGGTGTTCAGTGTACTGGTTAACCCCTTATTGTATAAGCATGTCCCCTCTTTACTGGCGCGATTCATAAAAAATGCTGTTCTCCATCCCATTTCGTATGGGCCCCGACTCGTAAAGCAATTGCAGTTAACTCCCTTTTAATAGTCAGTTGCAGTTAGCTCCCTTAAAACAGTACAAACTTGCAGTGTGAGGACCTTAGCCCGCATTTATCAGGGTACAAATGCATATTATGTTACGTTATTCTCTTACAGAAAATATATTAATAACATTATATTTATTGGCTTACACAGCAATCTTCAGAACTTTCATTTCCATGTAAAGTATTCTGTTGTTAGTGTCTTCAACATTTCATGAGTCGATATGCAAAACCAAGACTGTAATTTATTTATCGAGTAAAAGAGATGCATGTATAAACCTAGCATCGGGGGATAGCGTCTTCAAAATGGGCTCTCTGGGCTAGTTCAGCAGACGACAAATTTGTTATTTTTTTTGTTACCAAGAAAGCAGGATTTGACATTTCATGCAATGGAGACAATTTGCATGAAATGCAAATCCTGTTCTCTTGGAAGAATGAGAAAAATATTTCAAAATGTCGTCTGTTGAAAATTTTACCCAGGGTGCTAAGCGTTAAGGTTTGCACAAACAAATCGCGCATGAGTCTGTGCATGGCAGAACCTACAATAAAACTTGTAGAAAGAGACAGATCAGCCTACACACACTGACTGCACATCAGTAGTCTGATCAGAGCCTTCGCTAATAGTATGTACCTCCTACAATCACTGGGTTTAACAAACATCTTGTGCGACGAGCGAAGACTCAGGTCAGTCTGCGCAACTGCACATTCTGATAAGAGCATTCGCTGATCAAATTTACCTTCGACAGCCGGGCTGTCCAAAGCGGGATAAACAGTGCAACTGCAACAGTACATTCTGATCAGACCCTTCACTGATCGTACAGTCTTTGGACTCCGGGCTATCCAAGAAGCTTTGCTCTATATAGTGGGTCGAGGCACAGACTGACCCGGGTCTTTGCTGGTCGCACGTACATTGTATTATTGTAGGTTTTGTCCGTTCAATGTACGTACGTTGCAAATCATACTTCAGACATGAGAACTTTGTACCGACGTAATTTTGGTTTGTACTGGAGTTTAACAGCCTAATCCACTACTTCGGTCTTCTCGAGCCCGCACACTTTTCCGGGGGGGGCTTATTCATAAGTGTCCGCTCTGTAGCTTGAAAATTATTTGAGATATTTTCTTGAAACTTAATTTATTAACAGAGTTATGGCACTTGCTTGATGTAAGTGCAGTGATGGGGTATGGTGAAATGTCTGCAGCCCTTTTATTCGATATTTAACAGTATGAAATATTGGGAAATGGTGCCTCAGTGGTGTAGTGGTAGAGCTGCTCGTCTTGTCACCCAGGAGTCATGAGTTTGATCCCAGGCTTCTCAAGCCTTTCATATTGGGCTTTAAACCAAGGTCCACATCGTATTACCTAGCTGTTAGTGGGACGTAAAAAACTCACTCAGTTGAATTGTCATTAGTCTCTATTGCCCCCTGTGTGCGTAATGTGTGTTTTGTGTGACAGACACCCTTTTCACATGGGCTGTCTTACTGATTCAATGCCTCTTTGATAGCAGAAGCGCCCCTTTAAGTAAATTTATATTGCTGCACGCAAGTGAGAATTTCCTGGTCTTTTACCACAGTACATCATTTATATTGAGCGCGTGGGGTTGTTGCATGGGAAAAGGCAATTACAGGAATACCAAATATAAATACGTAATTCGTTGATTGGGGGCAGATGTTTGATTCTCCTTGCAATTTTTGTGTGTTTGCTTTGTTTTCTATGGCTTTGTTTTCTGTGGTTTTAAGTAAAAATGATCATGCCGGACCCACTTGTGTGGCCAGACTAGACTAAACCACAGAATACGGTACTTTTTCATATGGAGCTTTGTTGAGGCCCATGTTACGTGCTCGAACCGTGAATGGGGCCGCCCACCGGGGTTTTCTGTGGACGAAGGGAGCACCCAAATATATTCAGGGAACAAGGCAGCATTGGTTAATATGTTAAGAAAACAAGGGAATGGACCTAATTTTGGGGGATGGGAGTTTGGAAATTTGGAAAACACTTTTGGGACAATAAGACCTTTGCGACCAATGCAGACTCAGATCAACCTGCACATCGGATGCATGGGCGTGGGGGATATAACCTTCACGCTGACTGTACTATATGATAGAAAAATAAATATATAAATGAATAAATATTAAATAAATAGCTAAATAAATTGATTTATTAAATAAATAAATAAATAAAAATAAATAAATAAATAAAAGTCAGACAGGTATTTCGTCAAATTACTCCGAGGAATTTCGCATAACTTCGCGAGAAATATTGCCTATGGGTATAATATTACGATTCCGAGTAACTTTGCGAAACTTCGCGTAACGCATACTTTGCGCGGACTTGCGAGTGTTGTCGCCGAATATTACGTTTACTCGGTTTGATTGTGTTTTTGGGAAGTCCGCGAAATGTCGATATTCGGAGTAAAGAGTTTTTTGGTTCTTTTACCTGAGCTGTACTGTATATGTATATATCTGTTTATTTATCTTATCCAAGAGTCTGGACAAGACACGATTGACATGGACTCTTGTTACAGGAATAAATAATTGTCGATGAACAATTAGCATGGGAACTAAGTCTAAATACTTAAAATAAAGATTCTGTTGGAACCAATTCACTGGTGAGAATCCTGGGAAATGAACATGTGACCCGTCACGTGACCAATCTTCAGAACAAAGTGGACACATCGGGGGGCGGATCTTCATAAATTTACTAGAAAATCGATTTAATCGCTAGTTTTTCAGTTTATTTCAAAGCGGAATCTAATATAATATTGGAGGAATTTATGTGTGACTATATTTTGGATTCTTAACTCAACCAGCTACTGTTATTTTGATTTAAAATTACTTGTGGCAAAAGTTTCTGGAACTTTCAACATAGCGACGGAATGCTGGGAAGGTTTACTATAATCTGTGTAGATGAGAACTGTCAGAGATTTTCACGCGAAATTCTTCAGAATTATATATTATTAAGTGCATGGTTAGACAATATTACGGATTACTAATATATGCACTAAGCCCTGGACAACTTCCTTAGAGGTGGAATTAGAAGAATTACGAGCAGGGACAAAAATATTGCGTCGTTGCAAGGGGCAGCTTCCCACGCCAAGCCAGAAGGCAGCGTTGGAAATTTCATTGTGCCAGCTACAACAGTTGATACTGACTAATGCTGAATTGAGTGGCCAAAATATGCACAATTTGTTCTTGCGAGAAAAACCTTTCGAGGACCTCAGTATAGGAACTTAGCCTTCAACAACGATGGCGGGAGTTACCAGGCCGGTTGTGGTTCTTGCACAAGAACAAGAAGCTGAAACGGACTATAGTCATGAGCACCAAAGCGAGGCCGGATCCTCGAGAGGCGTGGCTTCAAATGATAATTATGGGAACATCACTCACGCAAACGCACAAGCACTTACGCAGGAGGATAATGGAACAACGGAAGTTAAAACTATAAACAATTATGGCGGCACCCTACCGACACCAGATTTATCTCTTACGATTTATGATATATTTCTAAGATACCCTCCTTTTACATTTGGTTCAAATGTTAATGTAATAAGTTTGAATCATGGGCTCTAAAAATTTCCCAGGATTCTCACCAGTGAATTGGTTCTAACAGAATTATAAAATTAAATGAGATTTACCTGTAAAGTGAGGTTTGATTGTAATTCTGTTGGAGCCAATTCACTGAGAATCATGGGCCCTCCCAGTGAACCCTCCCAGGAATAGGGATTCCATGATTCAAAATTTTTCTCTGCTCTGAAGTCTGAAGATTGGTCACGTGACGGGCCACATGTTCATTTCCTATGATTCTCAGTGAATTGGCTCAACAGAATTACAATCAAACTTCACCTTACAGGTAAGTCTCGTTTAATTTTATAAATATTTACCTCTTTTAGACTTTTATGCGAATTAAATCTATAGAGGAATTATGTAATAGTAATTTATATTACACATGATAAAGTGAAAAACTTTGCCACTTGATTGTATAAGAAGACAAGTTTATCCTTTATAATTTGGATATACTTGAAATTTTATCTCATTAGATAGAACAGAACTAATAAGGAATTAACGTGATCCATACATAATTCTATTCCTGATAGTAATATATATAGTAAGTATGATCTTATAAATTTTCCGGAAATATGACCGGTACTTCTTTAGAAGATCGATAATTATATTATCAAAGGATCAGGAGTCTCTTCAAAGACTGATTCTGAACCCTAGACTTCACCAATTGATCAATTATAAATTAGGAATCTTGATATCATTCTATCAGGTTGCAATATTATTCGAACGTCACCCACCTGGTAAAGCTAGGTGTTTCCTACCAGTTTATCAAGTTGTAGGATAATATAAGAAGAGAAGATAAATGTATCATTTATCTACTCCTCCTTCTTCTTAATGTCTTTGTTCTCTTTCGGAAGAAACAAAAAAACGAAACTCAATATAATTATTAAAAAGAAGTTACCGATTTCTTTCTTCTTTCTTTAGTACATAGTTATGATCATTATGGTATCATAATCTAAACTTTTCCCTCAGGTGTTTACGGACAACTGGATAGAGTGTTTTTAAAAAGTTACTAAGTTGTTTATCTCGGATTCTGAGTGTAATTCGATAATGACTGCATAGAATTCCTTGATAAAACTGTCTACTCGGTACTCTAACCAACTTTGTCATTTGATAATCTGTACCCATTAATTCGACTCATCTCTGACCCTCTTTGAGTCAAAACGTATTGTCCGGGAACTAGTGACTGTTATTCCGTCACTAATAGTCCGGCAAATGACTCCTAACTTTTATGACCGGTGATTAGTACCCGGTGGTCGTTGCCTGGTGAAAAGATGCCCGGTAATTAATTGTTCGGTAGTAATTGTGACCGGTGACCTGTTGACCGGTGATTTGTGGACTTAGACTTTATTGAGTGCGTCTAGCATCCATAAAGACAGCACCTATATAAATGACCCGTGACGGGTGACCGGTCATGACCGGTGGCCGGTCACCGGTCATGACTAGTCAGAGGTGGACTTAGACTTATTGAGTGCCTAAGCACTCATTAGAAGCCACCCAGATGGGTCCTACCCCAGGCAGCAGGGCCATGTGGGGTGGTGTCCCATCAATAAAGAATTGTCGTATAACCCGAAGGTTGACAAATTCTTTACAAAACAGCTTCTCCACCATAGAAATCTTCATCACATCTTCATTGTCTGTAAGGTAGATGGATGTCCAGGCAGTGGTGGACTTAGACTTTATTGAGTGCTTAAAGTAACCATAAAGACGCCACCCAGATGGGTCCTACCCCACGCAGCAGGGCTTTGTGGGGTGGTGTCCCATCCATAAGAATTGACTAATAACCCAAAGGTTGACAATTTTTACTAATCCTCTTCTTCACTATAGAAATCTTCTTCAGATACCAATCGTAGTCCAGTTATTACAGAACTAGTCAATGAATAACCTGGAACAAACAAAATAAATAAATATTTAATCATTATGCATGACTTCCGGAACGAACACGCGAGTTGTGCTGATAAATACGAGTCGTGTTCTGCCGATGTTTTTATGGCAGAAATAAATTTCGAATTTTTAATAAGAGAAATAAAGTACCATTTTCTATTTCAATTCCTTTATGGAAATCCACAAATTACGAGAGATGTTCGAAATGAATTGCTTATTTCTATCTGGAGACTTCAAATTTCAAGTTAGCCCAAAAGTACTCATTTCATGCCCTCGAAGTACTCCCCGTGGCTAGAAATGCAAAGTTTCAGCCGATGTATCCACTTCTTGAAGGCGTCACGGTACGCTGATTTGGGCACAGTAATAAGATACTGATGAATGGCAGATCCAAGTGCCTGTCGGGACTGGTATTTCCGCCCAGCAAGGAATGCTTTCAATTTCAGAAACAAAAAGAAATCACGTGGGGCAAGGTCTGGGGAATACGGGAGGTGAGGCAAAACAGTTACTTTTTCTTTCTTCAAAAACGCCGTAACTATTGCGGAGGTATGAGCTGGGGCATTGTCATGTAGAAGACGGACATGTTTAAAACCAGTGGCAGGGCGTCGTTTCTGATAATACTTTTTCAGTTTCTTCAGTACTATGTCTTTGTAGTACTTTCCGGTGATGCTTTTGCCCTTTTTCACTGGCACTTTTATTGCGACTCCTTCACCAGAGAAGAAGATTGCATACAAAACCTTCTTTGTACTCAAAGAACGTTTGGCAATTATTGGGCGTTTGCGTTTTTTAGTGGCCCAGATCTTATTGCTAACCTTTCTGACGGGCTCAAAATAATGGACCCAGGTTTCATCACCTGCGACGACATTGGCAAACTGCTTTTTGTCATATTTTGAACATTTGAAACAGCTTTTTGGCCACTTTAACCCGTTGCCTCTTTTGCTCGTCAGTCAACAGACGTGGCACCCATCTTGCAGAAATCTTTCTGACTTTCAAATGCTTCTTCAAAATAAGGTGAACCGTTGATAGTGATATGCCTATCTTTCGTGCAATATCACGAACTGTAAATCTGGCATCTCCTTCAATGATTTCCTTTATTTTGGAAACGATTTCTTTACGAGATGCAGATTTTGGCCTACCTGATTTCGGTGCATTTTTGATGGACTCTACATCAGACTCAAATTTCTTTTTCCTACGTCGAACTGTGTCATAGGAAACACAAGAAGGTCCAAAAGCAGTAGAAATTTCAGTCATCAGCTTCTTCAAAGAACAACCAAGTTTTGAGCGAGCTTTGATGTAAGCCCGTATTTCATCTTTTTTGTCGACGCTTCTACCAACCATTTTTACTGCAGTGGTCAATGACTGTGTGTATTCAAATGGCAAATTTTATGTCTTACACTTAGTCTAACATGTACATTTATACACCATTTTGTAGATATTGAATAGCCCTATAAAGGCATGTATTTGTTTTTATCGTGCCCCACGTGGATATCGAGCTAGAGGACAATAAGCAATTCATTTCGAACATCCCTCGTATATAGTCAAATAAAACAATACAGCAATGTTTGCCAAAAGAACAATTACAATAGAGCGTTCAAATTTCAATAATTAAATAATAATTCTAACTGTCCAACTGGCATTCCAGATTTAATTATTCGTGCAGTTACTTTTTCATTTGGAAATCCAAATTATTTCTTATGATGGTGTGCCACTTGTGTCTAAAAGTTAACCAAGGACGTAAATAATACAAGGATTTGCAACTTGTTCTCCGCGAAATAGAAAGAACCAACACAGCGCGTGATACCCCGAGAAAACGCGAGAGACGTTCGAGAACTGATAGCGTCACTTGCCGCCATCTTGTTTTTTTTCTTCGCCAAGAAATATTTGTTGATGAAATACTATCGTATGATCATTACTGTTAAAAACTGTTGCCTTCAATAGATTTTATTTAATCAACTGTATCCGTTTATGTCATGAATTACTCAAAACAACATCGTTTTACCAACAAAAACGGGTTTCATCATGAAGACTGGAGCATGAATTTTTAGCAGATTTCAAGTTTGTTTTATTTAACTTCTTACTTTATGTAGCGAATTTAAGGGAATTAAATAGGTCCTTGAATGTCTCAAGTTTACTAACTACCCAGTTATTTTTGCACATCTGCCGAACCATCTGAGAAAGAAGACGTTGAACAGTGCTGTACACATTGAGTGATGAATGACTGATGTGAGTTTTCCAAATCATTGCCCTTTTGTAACACGAAAAACATTTCAGTTTTCTGCATTTTCTGTCTGATACTATAATTTTTAGTTAAAATTATATCTGATCCTGTGTTGGCCAGCATTTTAAAGTGCTAAATCGGCCAAACCATGCATTAAACGTGTGTTGTATTTCATATACCCCCACCCATTATATGCACTGGAACCACTGGTTGTTGCCAAGGCATTACCCATTTTGTAACGCAAAAAACATTTCAGTTTTCTAAATTTTCTGTCAGATATTATTACTGTTAGTTACAGTTATACCTGAACCTGTGTTGGCCCGCATTTCAAGCCCTGTATCATCCTAAAATATGTAATATTTATGAGTTTATATGTTTATTACAAGCGCCCTCCCATTGTTTGTTATGGAATAGTTGACGGGGCATTGCCCATTTTGTAACACATAAAACTTTTCAGTTTTCTGATTTTTATGTCAGATATTATTATTAGTTAAAATTATATCTTATCCTGTGTTGGCCAGCATTTCAGGTCTTAAATCATCATAGAACAGGTGAAAATGTTTATTTCATTCACCCTACCCATTATTTGTTATGGAACACAGTTGTAGGGCATTGCCAGTTTTGTAACTCCAAAAACATCGTCAGGCCCGCATCTGATTAACGGTCGCCTCGATATAAGTGAAATAATCTTGAAAGAAACGTAAAACCCCGAATGAATAAATTAAAAAAAAATCGAGTATCATTGAGATTCTGATGCTAATCGGGACAGAAAATAATCGAAATGAAAACACCTGACAGATTTTTACCGGCAGCTGTGAATCTTCGATGTCTTTCGCCTCTTGAAACTCGCCAACTTTTACAAATTCATTTCTCCTTTTTATCAATTAAATAGTATGAATGACGCCTTGTGAAAAAAAAAAAAAGATAATGTTTATTTATGCTGTGAGAGAAAACAATCAAGAAAAAAAAAAGGTAATGTTTATTTATGCTGTGAGAGAAAACAATCAAGAATTACGGTCATGGTTGTTCGCTCTTTCGAGCGATACCGGCGATAGCGTACCTGTGTTGTCTTGGTAACGAAAGTCTCGCGCGGCATTACGCGACCGTAGGACTCTTAACACAGGGAGGCACGAGATATTGCGGGATTTCGTTTAGTTGCGAATCTTGTAATTTTATAAGTCTTTGAGTTAACTAACTCCTTTTTTTTCGCTCATTTGCTCTCTCTTTCATAAGTTACCAATCAAACACTCTGTATCACAACATTATCACAATCAGCGAATGAAAATACCCGTGACAACGTGTTAAGATCTTGCATTTCCCGCCTAATGTTTTAACACGTGAGAAGGGTAAATTTCAAAGTCGGGAAAAACTGTTTTTACTTTCATTAAACGCTACATACATATTTGGTATCAAAATAATGCTTATGATTCACAACATGTCAAAATCAAATTCATATTTTAAATTTTTAAATTTTGTCTCAATAGTTCGAAAATTCATAAAATTTTAGTTTGCATTTCAATTGCCTTAAGTGTTAATTCCCAAGGCTGCTTATCATAATCACATAAGGGATTTATTTGTGTTAACAAAGGCACAAGTTATGATAGGCAAGCCGTCCAAAGTATCCCTGCAGACACATCAATTGCACAAGTCTGCACCTGATGGCGGATAAAGCCATTAGTGTCAAATTTTAGCCTTCTAGCGAAGAAACCTGCATAATGAACTTTTTTTTTTTTTAATTATTCTTACTGTTATTCAATATGTCAGCAAACCCACAAAAATACAAATATACAAAAAGAAATCCAAAGATGTACCAGACATGATACACAGCTTATAAACATGGCTATATTATTTTTAATATTTTATTTTTATTATCTATTTGTTTGAAATTTTGCTGCATAACATTATCCCCTCCCCCAATTTATTTCACTCCTGTGAAATGTTAAATTTTTGTATACCCATAATAACTCGAATTGTACGCGCAGACTCAAAATATTATTGGTGAAAAGTATCGTTTTTCTACACCAGTTTCAATTTTAAAGACAAAATTATAACAATAAAGATACATGAAATGCGATATGCTATTTTGTTTGGTAAGAAACAAATAATTAACTTCTACATGTAATTGCAATGTTTAAAAGATTGTAAAAAAGACATCACGCCATTAGAGTAAATCTAATCACATTTTACGGCTATTTGGTCTTCAGGTCTTCCCAACAATGCTAAAGTTGAAGAATCAACTGTTGGCATGACCTCGTTCTTACAGACTGCGGCAAGGTGATTTGACCTTCCGCAAATAACACAGGTTTTCCTGCGAGCTATACAGTTGGCATGATTATGGTAAGTCACACTCCCACATCTCCCACACTCAAAGTTTCAATATGGTCTATATGACCTGTCTCTGGAATATATAGTTTGTAAATCTGTAGTTAAATAAATTATACATCATTTCTTTGACGAGTTAATTCCTTCACATTTGAATTTAGGGTTAGTATTTGTCGGTTAGAAGTTTGCAGTTCCATTTGAATAGTTTCAGTGTTAGATTTTAAATCCAAAATTTGCCCCTGAAGTTTTGAGTTTTCACTGTCCAAAATAGAATTCCTTTTTATGCATGAGTCCAATTTTTCTTCCATTTGTTAACTTATGTTCAACCACATTTCTGTCATTTTTTGCTCTTTAGTGCTTTCCCTGTTCTTAGTTAATTGGTTCGGGATATCTGGAAGTTTTGTCTGGATGCCCATTTGAGTAGAGAAAAAATCTGCTTTTTCTCGAGAAGCCGACCTTTGAAGTTCTTGGGGTTCCTTTTGATGAGTCTCTTTCATACAGGCGTTCTTTGGAAAGAAGGCAGTCAGATCATCGGTACTAACCCCGAAGAATGACAGCATCTCTTCAGTTTTCTTGTTGATAAATGTCGTCATTCGCTCCGTGTCGCGCTGTTTAGACCTAGCTGATTTGTGTTTGTGCTCTTTAAACCAACACACGACAGCGAAATGTCCCAATTTAGTGCAGATGTTACACCACGCATAAGCCTCGGTGGCTCAGTTGGATGCGCCGTCCGACTGGAGACCAGGAGGTCGCGGGTTCAACCCCGCCGAGGTCGGCAACATTGCCGGCCTCGGTGGCTCAGTTGGATGCGCCGTCCGACTGGAGACCAGGAGGTCGCGGGTTCAACCCCCGCCGAGGTCGGCAACATTCTTTCGTGGAGATTGATCATGAAATATTTTCTACGGTCATTCTCTCCCTTCCGCTGATTCAAGAAGGGCAGTTGTCAGTTTCTGGCGAAAGATTGTGCACAATACTGGTTAACCGCTTAGAGGACTAAGCCTGCCAAGTAAAAGTGTGGTTAGGTAAACTGACCGCGCACGACATGACCCCACTGGGTTGACTGGGCCGTAAAACCTCAACACAAACAAACTTTCGTGGAGATTGATCATGAAATATTTTCTACTGTCATTCTCTCCCTTACGCTGATTCTAGAAGGGCAGTTGTCAGTTTCTGGCGAAAGAATGTGCACAATACTGGTGAACCGCTTAGAGGTCTAAGCCTGCCCAGTAAACGTGTGGTTAGGTAAACTGACCATGCTCGACATGACCCCATTGGGTTGACTGGGCCGCAAAACCTCAATACAAACAATACACCACACATAACGTGCGTGACATTGTTCTGCTAGATGGTACTGTCCGCATCTGTTACATGGGGAATTAGTCCGTAAAGGCACGGATCTATTGAAATTCCACATATGGTATTTCATATTAACAGTTCTTTTTTTGTTGATGGGAATTAGCTCTATTTTTGTGGCACTTGCTTGGCTTTTGAGAGACCATATGATCTCCTACCCGAATTCTCCACTACATGTTCTGCCGATGTTTTTATGGCAGAAATAAATTTTGATTTTTTAATAAGAGAAATAAAGTACCATTTTCTGTTTTAATTCCTTTATGGAAATCCACAAATTATATAGTCAAATAACAATACAACAATGTTCGCTAAAATAATAATTACAATAGAGCATTCAAATTTCAATAATAAAATATTAATTCTTACTGTCCAACTGGTATTCCAGATTTAATTATTCTTGCAAATATGTTTTCATTCGGAAATCCAAATTATTTCTTACGATGGTGTGCCATTTGTGTCTCAAACTTAACTAACTCTTTTTTTTTCGCTCACTGGCTCTCTCTTCCTTAAGTGACCAATCAAACACTATGTATCACAACATTATCACAATCAGTGAATGAAAATACCCGTGACAACGTGTTAAGATCTTGCATTTCCCGCCTAATATTTTAACACATGGGAAGGGTAAATTTCAAAGTCGGGAAAAACTGTTTTTACTTTCATTAAATGCTACATACATATTTGGTATCAAAATAATGCTTATGATTCACAGCATATCAAAATCAAATTCATATTTTAAATTTTTAAATTTTGTCTCAATAGTTCGAAAATTCATAAAATTTTAGTTTGCATTTCAATTGCCTTAAGTGTTAATTCCCAAGGCTACTTATCATAATCACATAAGGGATTTATTTGTGTTAACAAAGGCACAAGTTATGATAGGCAAGCCGTCCAAAGTACCCCCGCAGATACATCAATTGCACAAGTCTGCACCTGACGGCGGATAAAGCCATTAGTGTCAAATTTTAGCCTTCTAGCGAAGAAACCTGCATAATGAACTTTTTTTTTAATTATTCTTACTGTTATTCAATATGTCAGCAAACCCACAAAAATACAAATATACAAAAAGAAATCCAAAGATGTACCAAAAATGATACACAACTTATAAACATGGCTGTATTATTTTTATTATTTTATTTATATTATTTATTTGTTTGAAATTTTGCTGCATAACAGTCGCGAAAATGCATGGCGCAAAATGACAATCAACAAAAACAAAAGATAGAAAATCTTTTTAATGAAAATAATAAGATTTTCTGTGAAAGGAATGAGAAAGGAATAAAAGAAAACAGGAACTAAGAAATAGACCGGAGAAAAAGAAAGAAATTTAGATTTTTTATCATCCGGTAAAAAATCCTGTTTATTTTCTTTGTTCTACAGAAAGAAAACTGACACGTGATTAAAAGTGCAGGAAGAGTTACGTCACACAGGTAACTGCCTAAGGGACCTTCTGGATTAAGACCTCTTAAGACGACTGAACGGTCGTTTTTTTCTGTGGAAGGTTAGAAATACAGAAGGGAATAGCACATTATCTATAATTTAATGTATTGTGCAGTTAAAATATGTTTTGTTGTTTTTTTTTTGTGAAGAAATAAGCAAAATATGTAAAAGCTTATATTGAGCATTAGTTTTATACAGAACAAAAAGAAAAGATGGAATTATTCATTTCATTTATTAAATACATAACAAACATAAACATAATATATATTTGGCTCTTTCTTTGGGGGCTACTCACCCGAGAATGTTTAACTGTTTACCTGATTTATCTTCTTACTTCCCCCGAAAACAAAACATACAGACCTTGGAGGTCTTACAGTCTAGGGTGTCTGACTCCAGCCTTGCATTTCAGAAGTGACGACTGAACCCAATGAGCTCAGCTTTGGAATTAGATGTAAATTGAAGTAGAGGAGTTGATCAGCCAGAAGTGGATTGTTACTTCCTCTATTAGCAGCAATAGATTGGATCAAGGCAAATGATTTAGGTTGATTTACAACCAAGCAGACTGGAGATTCTCATAATAACAGACATAAGCTTGGTAAACAATACAGACCAAGAGAATACAGTTTTTTGGGGGATTTAAGAAGGCCACCACAAAGGCAGATCAAGTGATTAGCCCCTTGAGTGTACACATGTATAACTGAAGCAGACGATTCTAAAATAGTGTCAAAAGGACATAATTCCAACTGTTTCACAATAAATAAACAGGTTGCTGAACTGTTAACATTTGCAGTAATTCAAATTAAGTTGTGATGGTGGCTTTAATGTATGTATATATATATATTTTTTTTTTTTTTTTTTTTACCACAGAAACATATTACAAAGCATTTATTGAATAAACTTTAACCTACATATTTATGGTACACAATTTGCATTACACGACTTTGATTAAATTGACAACCAACAGCATTGACCATATACTTGGTTTATGTTTTAATATGGTATAACCTAAGATGGTGGTGATGGGGATGGCTGGTGAGTTAGGCTCCTGATTATTGCCCAAATAGTTCCTTCTACAAAAACAAAAACTGAACTGACCCACTTGAGGCAGCTGTATATTACCCAGCTAGTGTGTTAAATCTAATTGTCCAGTATCTGACCTTTCTTCAAGACAAACATCAAGCAGCAGAGCTTATGTAATGAATAGTAGTAACTGATACCTTCTGAGTGCCACTTATACAGTTCTACTACAGAAATAAAAAACAGTAACTGCAGGTTAAGGCAGGTTAAGGTCTTATGGCTTAGATATATCAACATATATTGTGTTTAAACTACAATTATATAAATTGTCATTTTATACACAACAAAAAGAAAAGATGGAATTATTCATTTCATTCAATAAATACATAACAAACATAAACACAATATATATTTGGCTCTTTCTTTGGGGGCTACTCACCCGATGATCGTAAACACTGAATGTTTAAATGTTTACCTGATTTATCTTCTTACTCCCCCCGAAAACAAAACATACAGACCTTGGAGGTCTTAGAGTCTAGGGTGTTTGACTCCACCCTTGCATTTCAGAAATGCAAACTGAGCCCGATGAGCTCAACTTTGGAATTGGACCAAGTAGAGGAGTTGATCAGCTTGAAGTGGATTATTCCTCTAATTACAGCAATAGATTGGATCAACTGCTCCTCAGAAAGGCAAATGATTTAGGTTGATCTACAACCAAGCAGACTGGAGATTCTCATAATAACAAACGTAAAGCTTAGTAAACAATGCAGACCGAGTGAATACAGTTTTTGGGGGATTTAAGGCCAAACTAATTTAATAGATCAAATGAGGCCCCCAAAAACTGTGAGCCATGAGACATGGGTTAATCTCCTTAGTGTCATCTTTTGTTTTTATTATTCCCTGGGGCTGTTCATTCCATTCTTGTGAAAATAATTAATTTGAGCTGGAGTGCCATATCTCAATCCTCCCTCCTCAACCACAGGCTCTGCAAATGCTTCTGTTGATAATGATAGAGGTATGAACAGATCACTGAATAGCGGATAGATCTGCACCAACCCCGCCACACATAGCCTCTTCCCAGCTGATAACTGTGCCAGAGAAATGGACCTGGGATGCTCCCTAGGTCAGAGTAGGATCTACCCTCAGACGGATCAGTGAATAACGGATAGATATGGGTTGATCCCCAAATCCTGACTGGCTGATAGTTGTGCCAGAGAAAAGGACCTGGGATGCTCCCGAGGTCAGGGTAGGATCTACCTTCAGACGGATCGTTGAATAACGGATAGATATGGGCTGATCCCCATGATGCCACCCGTAGATTCTGACTGGCTGATAGTTGTGCCAGAGAAAAAGGACCTGGGATGCTCCCGAGGTCAGGGTAGGATCTGCCCTCAGATGGATCGATGAATAGCGGATAGGTATGGGCTGATTCCCATGATGCTACCTGTAAATTCTGACTGGCTGATAGTTGTGCCAGAGAAAAGGATGTGAATAACGGATAGGTATGGGCTGATTCCCATGATGTGACTGGCTGATAGTTGTGTCAGAAAATAGGACCTGGAATACTACCAAGGTCAGGGTAGGATCTACCCTCGGACGGATCGGTGAATAACAGATAGATCTGGGCTGATTCCCATGATGCCACCTATAGATTCGACTGGCTGATAGTTGCGTCAGAGAAAAGGACCTGGAATGCTCCCGAGGTCAGGGTAGGATCTACCCGTCAGACGGTTCAGTGAATAACGGATAGACCTGGGTTATCCCCGAGTACCATCCATCTAGTAAGGCAGGCTGTAACCGGCCAGAATCCATGCTGGGCCGGAGGTCAGCACAGGTTATCCTGATTCACACAGTCAACAGCAGTTCACAGATATAATCTAATAGATATTGCTAAATAAAAGATACCCTACCCTGCTGTGCACAACTAAAGGGCTATGAATCATGCTTAATGAGTATTGTTCTTTTAGGGGGAGAAGAGTTGCAGGGATTGTTTATGAATGAAGAGTGACCTGCCCCATGCATGTAAATAAGGCATGGTACATATACAGTCGACTCTCGTTATCTCGAACTTCACGGGACCTGATAAAAGTGTTCGAGTTATCAGTAGTTCGAGACAACCAAATTGTGACGTCATAGGTATGACGACTGTTCGCCTCTCTGTTCGCCGAAACGTGCTTGGAAGGCACATGTATATGGCAATTTAAATAATTTACGCGTACTTCAGTTTGCATTGTTACTGTTTGTTTAGGAGATGCAATGGTTCTCTTGGAATAATATCATCAATAAATGTTAATAATAATAAATTTCAAACGTCTCTTGTTGTCTTTTAATACTCCTGCAAATTTGGATTTCCATATGAGCTATAAATAAATTACTGGTTTCCGGGTTGTATTAGCTATACATTATGAACTGGTTTGGATTAGCTCCCTTCGCATAGTTGACTCGATAAAGAGTTGACTGGTTTCCGCTTTTGCATAAAACTCTTACAATGTTAAGCGGCAGCTGTAAGCTAGTTTGGATCATCTCCCCTAGCATAAACGAACCATCTCAGCGCGGCAAACTGTAGATCCTGCAGAGAAAGCTCGTTATGAACCGTCTCATCTAGGCCTACACTATTTGTGCAGGTATCCGTACCAGTCTACAGGGTCGGAAGGGTTAACATCGGTACCCGCGTGTGATTTGTCTATTTGAGGCCGTGCAAAAGTTTCTGGAACTTTCAACATAGCGACGGAATGCTGGGAAGGTTTACTATAATCTGTGTAGATGAGAACTGTCAGAGATTTTCACGCGAAATTCTTCAGAATTATATATTATTAAGTGCATGGTTAGACAATATTACGGATTACTAATATATGCACTAAGCCCTGGACAACTTCCTTAGAGGTGGAATTAGAAGAATTACGAGCAGGGACAAAAATATTGCGTCGTTGCAAGGGGCAGCTTCCCACGCCAAGCCAGAAGGCAGCGTTGGAAATTTCATTGTGCCAGCTACAACAGTTGATACTGACTAATGCTGAATTGAGTGGCCAAAATATGCACAATTTGTTCTTGCGAGAAAAACCTTTCGAGGACCTCAGTATAGGAACTTAGCCTTCAACAACGATGGCGGGAGTTACCAGGCCGGTTGTGGTTCTTGCACAAGAACAAGAAGCTGAAACGGACTATAGTCATGAGCACCAAAGCGAGGCCGGATCCTCGAGAGGCGTGGCTTCAAATGATAATTATGGGAACATCACTCACGCAAACGCACAAGCACTTACGCAGGAGGATAATGGAACAACGGAAGTTAAAACTATAAACAATTATGGCGGCACCCTACCGACACCAGATTTATCTCTTACGATTTATGATATATTTCTAAGATACCCTCCTTTTACATTTGGTTCAAATGTTAATGTAATAAGTTTGAATCATGGGCTCTAAAAATTTCCCAGGATTCTCACCAGTGAATTGGTTCTAACAGAATTATAAAATTAAATGAGATTTACCTGTAAAGTGAGGTTTGATTGTAATTCTGTTGGAGCCAATTCACTGAGAATCATGGGCCCTCCCAGTGAACCCTCCCAGGAATAGGGATTCCATGATTCAAAATTTTTCTCTGCTCTGAAGTCTGAAGATTGGTCACGTGACGGGCCACATGTTCATTTCCTATGATTCTCAGTGAATTGGCTCAACAGAATTACAATCAAACTTCACCTTACAGGTAAGTCTCGTTTAATTTTATAAATATTTACCTCTTTTAGACTTTTATGCGAATTAAATCTATAGAGGAATTATGTAATAGTAATTTATATTACACATGATAAAGTGAAAAACTTTGCCACTTGATTGTATAAGAAGACAAGTTTATCCTTTATAATTTGGATATACTTGAAATTTTATCTCATTAGATAGAACAGAACTAATAAGGAATTAACGTGATCCATACATAATTCTATTCCTGATAGTAATATATATAGTAAGTATGATCTTATAAATTTTCCGGAAATATGACCGGTACTTCTTTAGAAGATCGATAATTATATTATCAAAGGATCAGGAGTCTCTTCAAAGACTGATTCTGAACCCTAGACTTCACCAATTGATCAATTATAAATTAGGAATCTTGATATCATTCTATCAGGTTGCAATATTATTCGAACGTCACCCACCTGGTAAAGCTAGGTGTTTCCTACCAGTTTATCAAGTTGTAGGATAATATAAGAAGAGAAGATAAATGTATCATTTATCTACTCCTCCTTCTTCTTAATGTCTTTGTTCTCTTTCGGAAGAAACAAAAAAACGAAACTCAATATAATTATTAAAAAGAAGTTACCGATTTCTTTCTTCTTTCTTTAGTACATAGTTATGATCATTATGGTATCATAATCTAAACTTTTCCCTCAGGTGTTTACGGACAACTGGATAGAGTGTTTTTAAAAAGTTACTAAGTTGTTTATCTCGGATTCTGAGTGTAATTCGATAATGACTGCATAGAATTCCTTGATAAAACTGTCTACTCGGTACTCTAACCAACTTTGTCATTTGATAATCTGTACCCATTAATTCGACTCATCTCTGACCCTCTTTGAGTCAAAACGTATTGTCCGGGAACTAGTGACTGTTATTCCGTCACTAATAGTCCGGCAAATGACTCCTAACTTTTATGACCGGTGATTAGTACCCGGTGGTCGTTGCCTGGTGAAAAGATGCCCGGTAATTAATTGTTCGGTAGTAATTGTGACCGGTGACCTGTTGACCGGTGATTTGTGGACTTAGACTTTATTGAGTGCGTCTAGCATCCATAAAGACAGCACCTATATAAATGACCCGTGACGGGTGACCGGTCATCAGCTTCTTCAAAGAACAACCAAGTTTTGAGCGAGCTTTGATGTAAGCCCGTATTTCATCTTTTTTGTCGACGCTTCTACCAACCATTTTTACTGCAGTGGTCAATGACTGTGTGTATTCAAATGGCAAATTTTATGTCTTACACTTAGTCTAACATGTACATTTATACACCATTTTGTAGATATTGAATAGCCCTATAAAGGCATGTATTTGTTTTTATCGTGCCCCACGTGGATATCGAGCTAGAGGACAATAAGCAATTCATTTCGAACATCCCTCGTATATAGTCAAATAAAACAATACAGCAATGTTTGCCAAAAGAACAATTACAATAGAGCGTTCAAATTTCAATAATTAAATAATAATTCTAACTGTCCAACTGGCATTCCAGATTTAATTATTCGTGCAGTTACTTTTTCATTTGGAAATCCAAATTATTTCTTATGATGGTGTGCCACTTGTGTCTAAAAGTTAACCAAGGACGTAAATAATACAAGGATTTGCAACTTGTTCTCCGCGAAATAGAAAGAACCAACACAGCGCGTGATACCCCGAGAAAACGCGAGAGACGTTCGAGAACTGATAGCGTCACTTGCCGCCATCTTGTTTTTTTTCTTCGCCAAGAAATATTTGTTGATGAAATACTATCGTATGATCATTACTGTTAAAAACTGTTGCCTTCAATAGATTTTATTTAATCAACTGTATCCGTTTATGTCATGAATTACTCAAAACAACATCGTTTTACCAACAAAAACGGGTTTCATCATGAAGACTGGAGCATGAATTTTTAGCAGATTTCAAGTTTGTTTTATTTAACTTCTTACTTTATGTAGCGAATTTAAGGGAATTAAATAGGTCCTTGAATGTCTCAAGTTTACTAACTACCCAGTTATTTTTGCACATCTGCCGAACCATCTGAGAAAGAAGACGTTGAACAGTGCTGTACACATTGAGTGATGAATGACTGATGTGAGTTTTCCAAATCATTGCCCTTTTGTAACACGAAAAACATTTCAGTTTTCTGCATTTTCTGTCTGATACTATAATTTTTAGTTAAAATTATATCTGATCCTGTGTTGGCCAGCATTTTAAAGTGCTAAATCGGCCAAACCATGCATTAAACGTGTGTTGTATTTCATATACCCCCACCCATTATATGCACTGGAACCACTGGTTGTTGCCAAGGCATTACCCATTTTGTAACGCAAAAAACATTTCAGTTTTCTAAATTTTCTGTCAGATATTATTACTGTTAGTTACAGTTATACCTGAACCTGTGTTGGCCCGCATTTCAAGCCCTGTATCATCCTAAAATATGTAATATTTATGAGTTTATATGTTTATTACAAGCGCCCTCCCATTGTTTGTTATGGAATAGTTGACGGGGCATTGCCCATTTTGTAACACATAAAACTTTTCAGTTTTCTGATTTTTATGTCAGATATTATTATTAGTTAAAATTATATCTTATCCTGTGTTGGCCAGCATTTCAGGTCTTAAATCATCATAGAACAGGTGAAAATGTTTATTTCATTCACCCTACCCATTATTTGTTATGGAACACAGTTGTAGGGCATTGCCAGTTTTGTAACTCCAAAAACATCGTCAGGCCCGCATCTGATTAACGGTCGCCTCGATATAAGTGAAATAATCTTGAAAGAAACGTAAAACCCCGAATGAATAAATTAAAAAAAAATCGAGTATCATTGAGATTCTGATGCTAATCGGGACAGAAAATAATCGAAATGAAAACACCTGACAGATTTTTACCGGCAGCTGTGAATCTTCGATGTCTTTCGCCTCTTGAAACTCGCCAACTTTTACAAATTCATTTCTCCTTTTTATCAATTAAATAGTATGAATGACGCCTTGTGAAAAAAAAAAAAAGATAATGTTTATTTATGCTGTGAGAGAAAACAATCAAGAAAAAAAAAAGGTAATGTTTATTTATGCTGTGAGAGAAAACAATCAAGAATTACGGTCATGGTTGTTCGCTCTTTCGAGCGATACCGGCGATAGCGTACCTGTGTTGTCTTGGTAACGAAAGTCTCGCGCGGCATTACGCGACCGTAGGACTCTTAACACAGGGAGGCACGAGATATTGCGGGATTTCGTTTAGTTGCGAATCTTGTAATTTTATAAGTCTTTGAGTTAACTAACTCCTTTTTTTTCGCTCATTTGCTCTCTCTTTCATAAGTTACCAATCAAACACTCTGTATCACAACATTATCACAATCAGCGAATGAAAATACCCGTGACAACGTGTTAAGATCTTGCATTTCCCGCCTAATGTTTTAACACGTGAGAAGGGTAAATTTCAAAGTCGGGAAAAACTGTTTTTACTTTCATTAAACGCTACATACATATTTGGTATCAAAATAATGCTTATGATTCACAACATGTCAAAATCAAATTCATATTTTAAATTTTTAAATTTTGTCTCAATAGTTCGAAAATTCATAAAATTTTAGTTTGCATTTCAATTGCCTTAAGTGTTAATTCCCAAGGCTGCTTATCATAATCACATAAGGGATTTATTTGTGTTAACAAAGGCACAAGTTATGATAGGCAAGCCGTCCAAAGTATCCCTGCAGACACATCAATTGCACAAGTCTGCACCTGATGGCGGATAAAGCCATTAGTGTCAAATTTTAGCCTTCTAGCGAAGAAACCTGCATAATGAACTTTTTTTTTTTTTAATTATTCTTACTGTTATTCAATATGTCAGCAAACCCACAAAAATACAAATATACAAAAAGAAATCCAAAGATGTACCAGACATGATACACAGCTTATAAACATGGCTATATTATTTTTAATATTTTATTTTTATTATCTATTTGTTTGAAATTTTGCTGCATAACATTATCCCCTCCCCCAATTTATTTCACTCCTGTGAAATGTTAAATTTTTGTATACCCATAATAACTCGAATTGTACGCGCAGACTCAAAATATTATTGGTGAAAAGTATCGTTTTTCTACACCAGTTTCAATTTTAAAGACAAAATTATAACAATAAAGATACATGAAATGCGATATGCTATTTTGTTTGGTAAGAAACAAATAATTAACTTCTACATGTAATTGCAATGTTTAAAAGATTGTAAAAAAGACATCACGCCATTAGAGTAAATCTAATCACATTTTACGGCTATTTGGTCTTCAGGTCTTCCCAACAATGCTAAAGTTGAAGAATCAACTGTTGGCATGACCTCGTTCTTACAGACTGCGGCAAGGTGATTTGACCTTCCGCAAATAACACAGGTTTTCCTGCGAGCTATACAGTTGGCATGATTATGGTAAGTCACACTCCCACATCTCCCACACTCAAAGTTTCAATATGGTCTATATGACCTGTCTCTGGAATATATAGTTTGTAAATCTGTAGTTAAATAAATTATACATCATTTCTTTGACGAGTTAATTCCTTCACATTTGAATTTAGGGTTAGTATTTGTCGGTTAGAAGTTTGCAGTTCCATTTGAATAGTTTCAGTGTTAGATTTTAAATCCAAAATTTGCCCCTGAAGTTTTGAGTTTTCACTGTCCAAAATAGAATTCCTTTTTATGCATGAGTCCAATTTTTCTTCCATTTGTTAACTTATGTTCAACCACATTTCTGTCATTTTTTGCTCTTTAGTGCTTTCCCTGTTCTTAGTTAATTGGTTCGGGATATCTGGAAGTTTTGTCTGGATGCCCATTTGAGTAGAGAAAAAATCTGCTTTTTCTCGAGAAGCCGACCTTTGAAGTTCTTGGGGTTCCTTTTGATGAGTCTCTTTCATACAGGCGTTCTTTGGAAAGAAGGCAGTCAGATCATCGGTACTAACCCCGAAGAATGACAGCATCTCTTCAGTTTTCTTGTTGATAAATGTCGTCATTCGCTCCGTGTCGCGCTGTTTAGACCTAGCTGATTTGTGTTTGTGCTCTTTAAACCAACACACGACAGCGAAATGTCCCAATTTAGTGCAGATGTTACACCACGCATAAGCCTCGGTGGCTCAGTTGGATGCGCCGTCCGACTGGAGACCAGGAGGTCGCGGGTTCAACCCCGCCGAGGTCGGCAACATTGCCGGCCTCGGTGGCTCAGTTGGATGCGCCGTCCGACTGGAGACCAGGAGGTCGCGGGTTCAACCCCCGCCGAGGTCGGCAACATTCTTTCGTGGAGATTGATCATGAAATATTTTCTACGGTCATTCTCTCCCTTCCGCTGATTCAAGAAGGGCAGTTGTCAGTTTCTGGCGAAAGATTGTGCACAATACTGGTTAACCGCTTAGAGGACTAAGCCTGCCAAGTAAAAGTGTGGTTAGGTAAACTGACCGCGCACGACATGACCCCACTGGGTTGACTGGGCCGTAAAACCTCAACACAAACAAACTTTCGTGGAGATTGATCATGAAATATTTTCTACTGTCATTCTCTCCCTTACGCTGATTCTAGAAGGGCAGTTGTCAGTTTCTGGCGAAAGAATGTGCACAATACTGGTGAACCGCTTAGAGGTCTAAGCCTGCCCAGTAAACGTGTGGTTAGGTAAACTGACCATGCTCGACATGACCCCATTGGGTTGACTGGGCCGCAAAACCTCAATACAAACAATACACCACACATAACGTGCGTGACATTGTTCTGCTAGATGGTACTGTCCGCATCTGTTACATGGGGAATTAGTCCGTAAAGGCACGGATCTATTGAAATTCCACATATGGTATTTCATATTAACAGTTCTTTTTTTGTTGATGGGAATTAGCTCTATTTTTGTGGCACTTGCTTGGCTTTTGAGAGACCATATGATCTCCTACCCGAATTCTCCACTACATGTTCTGCCGATGTTTTTATGGCAGAAATAAATTTTGATTTTTTAATAAGAGAAATAAAGTACCATTTTCTGTTTTAATTCCTTTATGGAAATCCACAAATTATATAGTCAAATAACAATACAACAATGTTCGCTAAAATAATAATTACAATAGAGCATTCAAATTTCAATAATAAAATATTAATTCTTACTGTCCAACTGGTATTCCAGATTTAATTATTCTTGCAAATATGTTTTCATTCGGAAATCCAAATTATTTCTTACGATGGTGTGCCATTTGTGTCTCAAACTTAACTAACTCTTTTTTTTTCGCTCACTGGCTCTCTCTTCCTTAAGTGACCAATCAAACACTATGTATCACAACATTATCACAATCAGTGAATGAAAATACCCGTGACAACGTGTTAAGATCTTGCATTTCCCGCCTAATATTTTAACACATGGGAAGGGTAAATTTCAAAGTCGGGAAAAACTGTTTTTACTTTCATTAAATGCTACATACATATTTGGTATCAAAATAATGCTTATGATTCACAGCATATCAAAATCAAATTCATATTTTAAATTTTTAAATTTTGTCTCAATAGTTCGAAAATTCATAAAATTTTAGTTTGCATTTCAATTGCCTTAAGTGTTAATTCCCAAGGCTACTTATCATAATCACATAAGGGATTTATTTGTGTTAACAAAGGCACAAGTTATGATAGGCAAGCCGTCCAAAGTACCCCCGCAGATACATCAATTGCACAAGTCTGCACCTGACGGCGGATAAAGCCATTAGTGTCAAATTTTAGCCTTCTAGCGAAGAAACCTGCATAATGAACTTTTTTTTTAATTATTCTTACTGTTATTCAATATGTCAGCAAACCCACAAAAATACAAATATACAAAAAGAAATCCAAAGATGTACCAAAAATGATACACAACTTATAAACATGGCTGTATTATTTTTATTATTTTATTTATATTATTTATTTGTTTGAAATTTTGCTGCATAACAGTCGCGAAAATGCATGGCGCAAAATGACAATCAACAAAAACAAAAGATAGAAAATCTTTTTAATGAAAATAATAAGATTTTCTGTGAAAGGAATGAGAAAGGAATAAAAGAAAACAGGAACTAAGAAATAGACCGGAGAAAAAGAAAGAAATTTAGATTTTTTATCATCCGGTAAAAAATCCTGTTTATTTTCTTTGTTCTACAGAAAGAAAACTGACACGTGATTAAAAGTGCAGGAAGAGTTACGTCACACAGGTAACTGCCTAAGGGACCTTCTGGATTAAGACCTCTTAAGACGACTGAACGGTCGTTTTTTTCTGTGGAAGGTTAGAAATACAGAAGGGAATAGCACATTATCTATAATTTAATGTATTGTGCAGTTAAAATATGTTTTGTTGTTTTTTTTTTGTGAAGAAATAAGCAAAATATGTAAAAGCTTATATTGAGCATTAGTTTTATACAGAACAAAAAGAAAAGATGGAATTATTCATTTCATTTATTAAATACATAACAAACATAAACATAATATATATTTGGCTCTTTCTTTGGGGGCTACTCACCCGAGAATGTTTAACTGTTTACCTGATTTATCTTCTTACTTCCCCCGAAAACAAAACATACAGACCTTGGAGGTCTTACAGTCTAGGGTGTCTGACTCCAGCCTTGCATTTCAGAAGTGACGACTGAACCCAATGAGCTCAGCTTTGGAATTAGATGTAAATTGAAGTAGAGGAGTTGATCAGCCAGAAGTGGATTGTTACTTCCTCTATTAGCAGCAATAGATTGGATCAAGGCAAATGATTTAGGTTGATTTACAACCAAGCAGACTGGAGATTCTCATAATAACAGACATAAGCTTGGTAAACAATACAGACCAAGAGAATACAGTTTTTTGGGGGATTTAAGAAGGCCACCACAAAGGCAGATCAAGTGATTAGCCCCTTGAGTGTACACATGTATAACTGAAGCAGACGATTCTAAAATAGTGTCAAAAGGACATAATTCCAACTGTTTCACAATAAATAAACAGGTTGCTGAACTGTTAACATTTGCAGTAATTCAAATTAAGTTGTGATGGTGGCTTTAATGTATGTATATATATATATTTTTTTTTTTTTTTTTTTTACCACAGAAACATATTACAAAGCATTTATTGAATAAACTTTAACCTACATATTTATGGTACACAATTTGCATTACACGACTTTGATTAAATTGACAACCAACAGCATTGACCATATACTTGGTTTATGTTTTAATATGGTATAACCTAAGATGGTGGTGATGGGGATGGCTGGTGAGTTAGGCTCCTGATTATTGCCCAAATAGTTCCTTCTACAAAAACAAAAACTGAACTGACCCACTTGAGGCAGCTGTATATTACCCAGCTAGTGTGTTAAATCTAATTGTCCAGTATCTGACCTTTCTTCAAGACAAACATCAAGCAGCAGAGCTTATGTAATGAATAGTAGTAACTGATACCTTCTGAGTGCCACTTATACAGTTCTACTACAGAAATAAAAAACAGTAACTGCAGGTTAAGGCAGGTTAAGGTCTTATGGCTTAGATATATCAACATATATTGTGTTTAAACTACAATTATATAAATTGTCATTTTATACACAACAAAAAGAAAAGATGGAATTATTCATTTCATTCAATAAATACATAACAAACATAAACACAATATATATTTGGCTCTTTCTTTGGGGGCTACTCACCCGATGATCGTAAACACTGAATGTTTAAATGTTTACCTGATTTATCTTCTTACTCCCCCCGAAAACAAAACATACAGACCTTGGAGGTCTTAGAGTCTAGGGTGTTTGACTCCACCCTTGCATTTCAGAAATGCAAACTGAGCCCGATGAGCTCAACTTTGGAATTGGACCAAGTAGAGGAGTTGATCAGCTTGAAGTGGATTATTCCTCTAATTACAGCAATAGATTGGATCAACTGCTCCTCAGAAAGGCAAATGATTTAGGTTGATCTACAACCAAGCAGACTGGAGATTCTCATAATAACAAACGTAAAGCTTAGTAAACAATGCAGACCGAGTGAATACAGTTTTTGGGGGATTTAAGGCCAAACTAATTTAATAGATCAAATGAGGCCCCCAAAAACTGTGAGCCATGAGACATGGGTTAATCTCCTTAGTGTCATCTTTTGTTTTTATTATTCCCTGGGGCTGTTCATTCCATTCTTGTGAAAATAATTAATTTGAGCTGGAGTGCCATATCTCAATCCTCCCTCCTCAACCACAGGCTCTGCAAATGCTTCTGTTGATAATGATAGAGGTATGAACAGATCACTGAATAGCGGATAGATCTGCACCAACCCCGCCACACATAGCCTCTTCCCAGCTGATAACTGTGCCAGAGAAATGGACCTGGGATGCTCCCTAGGTCAGAGTAGGATCTACCCTCAGACGGATCAGTGAATAACGGATAGATATGGGTTGATCCCCAAATCCTGACTGGCTGATAGTTGTGCCAGAGAAAAGGACCTGGGATGCTCCCGAGGTCAGGGTAGGATCTACCTTCAGACGGATCGTTGAATAACGGATAGATATGGGCTGATCCCCATGATGCCACCCGTAGATTCTGACTGGCTGATAGTTGTGCCAGAGAAAAAGGACCTGGGATGCTCCCGAGGTCAGGGTAGGATCTGCCCTCAGATGGATCGATGAATAGCGGATAGGTATGGGCTGATTCCCATGATGCTACCTGTAAATTCTGACTGGCTGATAGTTGTGCCAGAGAAAAGGATGTGAATAACGGATAGGTATGGGCTGATTCCCATGATGTGACTGGCTGATAGTTGTGTCAGAAAATAGGACCTGGAATACTACCAAGGTCAGGGTAGGATCTACCCTCGGACGGATCGGTGAATAACAGATAGATCTGGGCTGATTCCCATGATGCCACCTATAGATTCGACTGGCTGATAGTTGCGTCAGAGAAAAGGACCTGGAATGCTCCCGAGGTCAGGGTAGGATCTACCCGTCAGACGGTTCAGTGAATAACGGATAGACCTGGGTTATCCCCGAGTACCATCCATCTAGTAAGGCAGGCTGTAACCGGCCAGAATCCATGCTGGGCCGGAGGTCAGCACAGGTTATCCTGATTCACACAGTCAACAGCAGTTCACAGATATAATCTAATAGATATTGCTAAATAAAAGATACCCTACCCTGCTGTGCACAACTAAAGGGCTATGAATCATGCTTAATGAGTATTGTTCTTTTAGGGGGAGAAGAGTTGCAGGGATTGTTTATGAATGAAGAGTGACCTGCCCCATGCATGTAAATAAGGCATGGTACATATACAGTCGACTCTCGTTATCTCGAACTTCACGGGACCTGATAAAAGTGTTCGAGTTATCAGTAGTTCGAGACAACCAAATTGTGACGTCATAGGTATGACGACTGTTCGCCTCTCTGTTCGCCGAAACGTGCTTGGAAGGCACATGTATATGGCAATTTAAATAATTTACGCGTACTTCAGTTTGCATTGTTACTGTTTGTTTAGGAGATGCAATGGTTCTCTTGGAATAATATCATCAATAAATGTTAATAATAATAAATTTCAAACGTCTCTTGTTGTCTTTTAATACTCCTGCAAATTTGGATTTCCATATGAGCTATAAATAAATTACTGGTTTCCGGGTTGTATTAGCTATACATTATGAACTGGTTTGGATTAGCTCCCTTCGCATAGTTGACTCGATAAAGAGTTGACTGGTTTCCGCTTTTGCATAAAACTCTTACAATGTTAAGCGGCAGCTGTAAGCTAGTTTGGATCATCTCCCCTAGCATAAACGAACCATCTCAGCGCGGCAAACTGTAGATCCTGCAGAGAAAGCTCGTTATGAACCGTCTCATCTAGGCCTACACTATTTGTGCAGGTATCCGTACCAGTCTACAGGGTCGGAAGGGTTAACATCGGTACCCGCGTGTGATTTGTCTATTTGAGGCCGTGCACGACAACTCCTATTAGAAGACTGTGCGACTGTCAAAGACTCGGATCAGCCTGCATGCCCACGAATTTTCCATTACACGCATGAGCCTTATCTGGGCTTACCAAAGAGCACCGCCTGACCAAAGAGTAACAAGCGAAGATTCAGACTTAGCTAGCCTGATCAATACAGGCTGATCTGAGTCGGAATCTGTCGCGCACTGACTTTTCTTGAAGACGCTATATCATTCAGACGGACAGTACTCAATAGTGAAGAGCATATCTAAACAATAAATTAAAGAAACTTCGTTGATTAATCTTCCATAACACTATTCTGGGCCGCTTTTTATCTTACAAATCAATGACACGAGACGGTGTAGAGCGCCGCGTGTCAAACCCGACTCGACACGCACGTGATTTCATAATTACGGATTTTAGACATTGTTTGTGTTGTTTGTAATTACCTGGACAAAGGGGAAAATTAAAATATTGATTTATTTATCAATGGCCTATTATGATTTTCATTAACTGAGAGACCGGCGGCGCCGCATCTTGCATTTTTTTCCTTCGTCATGGTCCGAGTTCGAGATACGCGGTAGTAAAAACTGTGAAAAATATATTCAGGGACTGAAAATGATGGACGAGATAGCCGAAGTGTCGACATAAAAGAAGTTAGACATACGCGAAGCTGAAATACAATAAATACATAGGGAAAATAATCGGGACTTAGAAATCAGTTCGACATAAGTGATAGGATCGAGATAAGAGGGGTCAAGATAACGAGAGTCAACTGTATATAACAATATAACTTGCATATTTAAGTAGTAAAGACTGCCAAAGAATAAAACACACATTATGACCACTGTCACATGTATCCCTAGCTTTGTGATGGATCAAACTGTGGCAACAGTGTATACCTAGATGAGACATTACTGTTGTTAAGACCTGATTCATGCTTCTTGGTCTGACATGTCCAAGCACTAGGTCTAGATTAGAGAAAAGTATGGCAAAGTGAGAAGATGTTCCCACCTGAAGAATTCGTATGATAAATGCTGTACTTGGTTAATTAAAATGATCAATACTATGCTAATGCTCTTGTTCGTCTGTCATTACTGACAATGACCAATCCTAATCAACTGTGTGATGTGTTATTATTTGTGTGTTCTAAGGTGGCTGATGAGACCAGTCTTAGCTCTAAACTGCCTGTTGCAGATAGAACAAGAGAGGTCTGAGGAAGAAAGCTCTGTTGGTGATGCCTTAGCTCTGGCTTTCTGCTGTGCACGTTTCTGCTTGGCTTCGCTGATTCTTTTTGCTTCGTATTCACCAGCTCCCCTTTTTATGAGGCCTCGCCACTTTGTACGATCTTGTGCAATCTGTTCCCATGACTCTGTTGGTATGTTGAAGTCTTTTAGGGAGGCTTTGAGGGTGTCCTTGTATTGCTTCTTCTGACCACCATGGGAGCGTTTTCCTACTTGAAGTTCTTCATAGAGGATTTTCTTTGGCAAACGTTCATCATGCATTCTGGTAACATGGTCTGTCCATCTTAACTGTGCCAATTTCAGAAGAGTATGTATACTCTGCATCCCTGCCCTTTTCAGGACTTCTGTGTCTGGAATCCTGTCTTGCCACTTGATCTTTAGAAGTTTTCTAAGACAGCTTGTATGGAAGTGGTTCAGTCTTTTGGCATGCCATTGGTAAACTGTCCAAGTTTCGCATGCGTATAATAGTGTTGGCAGCACTACCGATCTATATACTTTCAGCTTTGTGTCAAGTCTGATTCCACTTCGGTCCCAAATACTTCCACGTAGCCGGCCAAATGCTGCACTAGCTTTGGCAATTCTAGCATTGACTTCATCATCAATGTGCACAACTCTAGACAATGTGCTTCCAAGGTAGGTGAACTTGTCTACCACTTGCAGTCGTTGACTTTTCACTGTGATGGTAGGCTCCTTGTAAGGCTTTCCAGGTGCTGGCTGATATACTACCTCAGTCTTTTTGATGCTGATTGTGAGATCATAGCTGTCACATGAATCAGATACTTGATCCACACCTTTTTGCATTTTCTCTTCTGTTGGAGCACCCTTTGCCATGTCATCAGCAAAGAGGAACTCGTCTAGCACCTCTGTCTGCACCTTAGATTTAGCTTGCAACCTTCTTAGGTTGAAAAGTTTCCCATCAAAGCGATACCTAATAGGTATACCATTGTCACCATCCTGGAAAGCATCTGTAAGCATGGCAGAAAACATCATGCTGAACAGTGTTGAAGCTAGTACACAGCCTTGCTTAACTCCATATGTCACAGGAAATGGATCAGAAAACTCGCCATCATTTTGGACCCTTGCAAGCATACCATCATGGAACTCCCGCACCATTACTATGAATTTGGCAGGACAACCAAACTTTGCCATAATTATACCCCCGACATACGAAGTATGTGGGGGTATATAGTTTTTGCTTTTCCGTTCGTTCGTTCGTACGTACGTTCGTTTGTTCGTTCATCTTTCCATCACAGGGTCAAAGTTTTTGCGTTAAAGTTTATAAGACCTCATATTTTGAAGACCCTTTGATGGATTTCGTTCATATTTGGCATGATGGTAGATATAGGTCTAAAGTTTTTATCAGCACCATCCCCACCCCGGGGGTGGCCTTTGGGTCAAGGTCACAGACTTAGAATTTTCATAAAAAAGTCACAGGGTCAAAGTTTTTGTGTTAAAGTTTAAAAGACCTCATATTTTGAAGACCCTTTGATGGATTTTCATTCATATATGGCATGATGGTAAATATAGGTCTAAAGTTTTTATCGGCACCATCCCCACCCCGGGGGTGACCTTGAGGTCAAGGTCACGGACAGAATTTTCATAAAAAAGTCACAGTATCAAAGTTTTTGTGTTAAAGTTTATAAGACCTCATATTTTGAAGACCCTTTGATGGATTTCGTTCATATATGGCATGATGGTAGATATAGGTCTAAAGTTTTTATTGGCACCATCCCCACCCCGGGAGTGACCTTGGGATCAAGGTCACGGACTTAGAATTTTCGTGAAAAAAGTCAAAGTTTTTTGTGTTTAAGTTTATATAGCTATATCATCAAGACCCTTGAGGAATTTCATTTATATTTGACATGTTGGTAGATATCTGCCTAGCTTCTTACTCGGCATGATCCCCACCTTGGATGTGACCGAGGTCAAGGTCATGAACTTAGAATTTTCATATAAAAGTAAAATTTTTGCGTTTAAGTTTATATAGCCATATCATCAAGACTTTTTATTAAATTTCATTATCCCCTAACTGAAAGGTTGAGCTGATATAGCTATCAGCAAGGAATCTGTTTGTCTGTCCGTCAGTCCGTTGAAGTATTATTCGTTTATACTTTATTTTTGTCTTAGGGTCAAAGTTTTTGCGTTAAAGTTTATAAGACCTCATATTTTGAAGACCCTTTGATGGATTTCATTCATATTTGGCATGATGGTAGATATAGGTCTTAAGTTTTTATCAGCACCATCCCCACCCCGGAGGTGACCTTTAGGTCAAGGTCACCCCGGTGACCTTTAGGTCAAGGTCACGGACTTAGAATTTTCATAAAAAAAGTTTTTTGTGTTTAAGTTTATATAGCCATATCATCAAGACCCTTGAGGAATTTCATTTATATTTGACATGTTGGTATCGGCCTAGCATCTTACTCCACATGATCCCCACACGGGTGTGACCGACGTCAAGGTCACAAACTTAGAATTTTCATATAAAAGTAAAAAATTTTGCGTTTAAGTTTAGATAGCCATATCATCAAGACCTTTTATTAAATTTCATTATCCCCTAACTGAACGGTTGAGCAGATATAGCTCTGAGCAAGAAATCTGTTCATTTGTCCGTCCGTCCTTTGAAGCATTATTTTTTCATACTTTATTTTTGTCTTAGGGTCAAAGTTTTTGCGTTAAAGTTTATAAGACCTCATATTTTGAAGACCCTTTGATGGATTTCATTCATATTTGGCATGATGGTAGATATTGGTCTAAAGTTTTTATCAGCATCATCCCCACCCCGGGGGTGACCTTGGGGTCAAGGTCACAGACTTAGAATCTTTATAAAAAAGTCAAAGTTTTTTGTGTTTGAGTTTATATAGCTATACCATCAAGACCCTTTGAGGAATTTCATCTATATTTGACATGTTGGTAGATATAGGTCTAGAGTTTTACTCAGCATCATCACCATCCTGGGGTATGACCTTGAGGTCAAGGTCACAGACTTAGAAATTTCATATAAAAGTAAAAAAATTTGCATCTAATTTTATATAGCTATACCACCAAGACCTTTTGTTGAATTTCGTTATCCTCCTACCGAGAGGTTTAGGGGATATAGCTATCAGCATGGAATTCATCCATTCATCCATCCATCCATCTGTCTGTCCATAAATGCATTATTGTGCACCCCATAACTCCTAACTACCCTTTGAGCTATTTTCAGGAAACTGTCAGGTTGTAGAGGGTATTTGGTAGGTGTCAGGTACAAGAAAAACAACTCTAACTGACTTGGTCCATGAGTTATCTCCCTTGTCTCCAGAATTGTAAAACTTTTGTGCAAACCATAACTTTAAAACATGTTAAGATATTTTCATGATACTTCACCAGTATGTATAGGACATTGAGTAGGCATATCACATTCAAGAATGACTTTCTGACTCCATTCTGCAGTTTTCTCCCTTGGTTATTTAAATCTTGTGCGGGCAATAACTCTAAAAATTCTGTAAGATATTTTTGTGATACTTAACCGATATGTAGAGGGCATTGAATAGGCAGGTGACCTTAAAATTTTCATTAAAATTTATATAGCTATATTATGAAGACCCTTTTGTTGTTTTCATTAATATTAAGCATGATGGTATATATAGGTCTAAAGTTTTTCTCGGCACCATCCCCAAGCTGGGGCATGGCTTTTAAGTCAAGGTCACAGACTTTTCATACAAATGTCATTTTTGCTTATATTATAAAGACTGATTGATTTCAATAGTATATGGTGATAGTTATAGGGCTAAAGTTTTATTAAGCTCAATCCCTGCACCTGTGCCTGATCTTTGAGGTCAAGGGCTTCATATTATGTGTGATTGAAGTTTTTCAATGTTATAACATAAAGCATATAACTGCCATCTCCAGAGTCAAAGCTACATACTTTGTGTGCTCTTTAAAAACTGGCGGTAGCGCTGATCGGGGGTATACGTGCCCCACTGGGCACTTTGTCTAGTTTTCCAAAGTCCCTCACGACTGACTGTGTCAAATGCTTTGGTAAGGTCGACAAAGGTCATGTAGAGGTCCACATTCTGTTCCTGGCATTTTTCTTGAAGCTGTCGTGCTCTGAAGATCATGTCTATTGTTCCTCTGTTTTTTCCTGAATCCATACTGGCTTTCTGTTAGAAGCCCTGACCGTTCCAGGTGTTCATTCAATCGGTTCAGTAGGACCCTAGCAAGAATCTTCCCAGCAATTGACAATAAAGAGATGCCTCTATGATTGTCACAGACTTGAGGATTCCCTTTCCTTTTGAATAGGTGGATAATTGTTACCATCTTGAGGGATGGCTTCTTTTCTCCACATAATGTGAAATAACTCTGTCAGTTTCTCTGCAACTGCAGGACCTCCTGCTTTGTAGATCTCTGCAGGTATTGCATCTGATCCTGGAGCCTTGCCAGATGACAGGAGTTTTATTGCTTTCACTGTTTCAGAGACGGTTGGGAGCTCATCAAGCAGCGGATTACATTCCACCTGTGGTAGTCTGTTGATAGCTTCATCATTGATAGATGATGGCCGATTAAGGACACCATCAAAGTGTTCAGCCCATCTTTTCAAGATAGCTTCTTGATCAGTCAGAAGACTAGTTCCGTCTGCACTAAGGAGTGGGGTGGTTCCTGAGCTCTGGGGACCATATACTGTCTTGAGTGCATCAAAGAACTTCTTCATGTCCTTTCTGTCTGCAAAGGACTGGATTTCATCAGCTTTTTTTCTCAGCCAGGAGTCTCGCATGTCTCTGAGCCTCGTCTGAACTGTCTTGCATATGTTTGAATAGGCAGTCTTGCTAGATACTGAGCTGGTATTTCTGAGGTAAGCCTTGTGTTTTTGGTGTTCTCTTCAAGGAGTCCCTGAATTTCTTTGTCATTCTCATCAAACCAATCTTGGTGTTTGCGAGATACTGATCCTAGGGAATCCATTGCTGAAGAGTGAATGGTGTCTCTGAAGACTGTCCAGCTCTCATCTACATCTTCTGAACTGTGTTCCTGTGCATCTAAACGGCTGCAGAGATCGTTGATGAATGCTTGCCTCTTGCTGTCTTGTTTCAGCTTGGAGACATCTGATTTCTTTGGCACCTTCTTGCCTTGTGGTCGTCGTACAGGCTGAATGCGCAGGTTGAGTTTGCTGACAACAAGCCTGTGATCTGTCCAACAGTCTGCACCACACATAATTTTAGTCACTCTGACATCCTGTCTGTCCTTCCTTTGCACTATGACATAGTCAATGAGATGTCAGTGTTTGGAGGGAGGGTGCATCCATGTTGTCTTTCTGCGAGTTGGTAGACGGAAGTTTGTGTTGGTAATCAGTAATCCATGCTCTGCACACTTCCTTAAAAGGAGGAGTCCATTGCTGTTGCACTTCCCTACACCTTCAGATCCAATCACTCCTTCCCAGGTCTGGTGGTCTGTGCCCACTCTGGCATTGAAGTCCCCAATAGGATGAGTTTGTCTGTCCAGGGTGCTGCAGAAATCACGGAATCCGAATCATCATAGAACTTGTCTTTAACCTCATCTGGGTTGGTCATTGTGGGTGCATAGGCATTTACAATTGTTGCATACCTCTTGCCAGATAAGGGAAGTCTCAGCATCATCAGGCGGTCATTTATGCCTTTGGGAAGTCCTGAAAGCTTGCTGACGAGGTGTGACTTGATGGCGAATCCTACTCCTGCTTCACGCCGCTCTTCTTTCTTGTGTCCACTCCAGAAGAAAGTGTAGCCAGCACCAACTTCTTTTAAAAGCCCTTCTTCTGCAAGGCGAGTCTCACTCAGAGCTGCAATCTCGACTTTGTATCGGTCAAGTTCTCTACCAACTAGAGCTGTTCTTCGCTCAGGTCTGTCAGAACTAGAACTGTCCATTAAGGTGCGCACATTCCAATGCTAAATGCTGTACTTGGTTAATTAAAATGATCAATACTATGCTAATGCTAACAAAATTATAAAGGAGGAGATAGGATGGCAGCTGGGTTAGGCTCAGAATCCTGACCTACTAACACCAAGCAGACCAACACAGCATCTATCCACCAAGATAGCTCCTCTGCCAAACTTGTAAGACCAAAACACCATGTTACCAATTATAAACAAGAATGAAAGATCTTTGGTTATTTGGAGCCCACACAGTCTCCTGCAGATGGCCTTTAGCTGAATACCAGATGTTGCATAACACAGAAACTTCTCAGGTTAGCCTTTGCTGTTCTTACCATATTTACTAGTATAATAAACTGCAATTCTTACCATATATACCAGTACAGTGACTGTTATTCTTACCATATTTACCAGTATGGTGAATTGCTGTTCTTACCATATTTACCTGTATGGTGAATTGTTGTTCTTACCATATTTACCAGTATGGTGAATTGCTGTTCTTACCATATTTACCAGTATGGTGAATTGCTGTTCTTACCATATTTACCTGTATGGTGAATTGTTGTTCTTACCATATTTACCAGTATGGTGAATTACTGTTCTTACCATATTTTACAGTATAGTGAATGATGTTACAAGTATGGTGAATTGCTGTTATTACCATATTTACCCATATGGCAAATTTCTGTTCTACCATATTTACCTGTATGGTGAGTTGCTGTTCTTTCGATATTTACCAGTATGGTGAATTGCTGTTCTTACCATATTTACTAGTATGGTGAATAGCGGTTCTTAGCATATTTACAAGTACCAGTATGGTGATTTGCTGTTCTTACCATATTTACCAATTTGGTGAATTGCTGTTCTTACCATATTAACCATAGTAGTGAATTGCTGCTCTTACCATATTTACTAGAATGGTGAATTGCTGCTCTTACCATATTTACGAGAAAGATGAATTGCTGTTTTACCATATTTACCAGTATGGTGAATAGCGGTTTTTAACATATTTACAAGTACCAGTATGGTGATTCGATGTTCTTACCATATTTACCAGTATGGTGAATTGCTGTTCTTACCATATTTACCAGAATAGTGAATTGCTGCTCATACCATATTTACTAATAATGGTGGATTGCTGTTCTTCCTGTATTGCCCTGTATGGTGTACTGCTATTCTACCAGTATGGTGAACTGCTGTCTTTGCCTTGTGTAGTGAAATGTTGCTTTAACCATATTTACCCATTAAGTGAAATGCTCTATACATGCTATAGCTGACAATGAAAAAAGTTATGAATGGATCACTGAATAATGGATAGATCTGTGCTAACTCCTATGATGCCACCTGTAGAATCTGGTTGATATTTGTGCCAGAGAAGTGGACCGGACTGCTGAGATGGTCATGGTAGGCTCTATCCTCGGATCATCAGATAGATCTGGGCTGACTTCCATTATGCTACCCATAGATTCATGATGACTGGCTGATAATTGTGACAGAGAAATGGACATGGGCTGCTCTTGAGGTCAGGATAGGATCTACCCTCAGACGGATCAGTGAATATCGAATAGAAATGGGCTGACTCCCATGATGCACCTGTAGAATCTGATATCTGGCTGATAATAGTGCCTGAAAATGGACGGGCTTCTCCCGAGGTCAGAGTAGGATCTAGTCACGGAATAACAGATAGACCTGGGTTATCCCCTGGTAGCATCCATTGATTCTGATGAGGCTTGTTGTGACCAGTCAGGACACGTGCTGGACCGGAGGTCAGCGTAGGTTATCCTGATTGTCCTAATCATATAATCTAATAAATAATGCAAATTAAATGATATATTCCTCACCTGTGTACAATTACATGGCATGTGAACTATGCACAAACTATGAGTATCATACAGCACAGACCTAGAAGAATTCCATGTTAAGTCAGGGTCTGCTCTGCCTGCCACTCCTCCATATGGTCTCTCCCAAGACTGGCACAGTTGAGAGCAATTGCTCAGACCACACTTAAACAACTACATAATACATTTTAATGTCTTAATAACCACAATGAACATTTCCTTCATGAATGTTGGAAGGAGCTGTTACATTTGCAGGAGCTGAACATTGGAATTGGCATTACTGTCTTAATTACTGAAGCGTTCCAGTGTTGTGCAAGCAGTGTAGACCCCAACTAGTAGCTGTGTTTGCTGCATCTGATCAGGGTTCACACCATCTGCTGATTTGTATGTTTTATGGAAATGCTAAGCATTAATGGGCAAGATACTACACACACACACACACACACACACACACACACACACACACACACACACACACACAAGTAGTACAATATCCAGCGTATAGTTGGTTAATATAGTCAGCACTTTCAAACTAGCTATGGGGCTTTCATGTCAGTTTATAACACAGACATTCTCCTGAAGTCAATGATAAATTTCCAGTAGTTTGTATCACAACTTCTGTGTTAGATCCTATTGGAAGGTTCCTAAATAGTCGTTGTGGTGAATCTTAAACTCTCAAGTTCCCTGTCCCTATCTTTGATACCGACACTGTTGACATTTAGGCAGAAAAATTATTAATGTCCCCTGATATTCATTCTGCGACAAAGTTTCTGTTTGTATATATCTGCCTTTAATTTCTTGTATTATTGTGATCTATTTCCCTGTCCTTCATTATAAAATAAATGCTTCTTAAAGTGATCTCCTGGCAAAGGTTATCCCAGCTTCAGTTGTTTGAGATTTACAGCCCAGCCAACCCATTAGGATCATGTAGAGAACTGTCAGTCAATGCAGCTTGAATTTGAGGACAACAGTTGAGTATACATGTCAGTGTGCATGTCTCTGTAACCACCACAACCAGTATTTATGATTTCTCATGATGAATCAGTTTAGTCAAATAAATTCCATGAAAGTAAGTGCAGTGGTGAAAGTATAATATCCGAGTCAAGTCTTTATTCAAAATGTGTATCCAGTGATGGAAATAACATATCCAGGCAGCTTTCATTATGCCCCCCACCATAGGGCAGGGGTGGGGGGGGTGGGGTCATATTGTTTTTAGTGCAGATCCTGTCGGCATTGGCGTAGCCACTTGTCTGCACTCTGTCTCCTTATTGAATGGACAGATTTTGGCCAAACTTACACAAATATATCATTGGGAGGGGGAAAATGCTGATTAGATTTTGGTGACCTTGATCCCCTTTTCAAGGTCACAGGAGGGCTTAGATTGTTGGAAAAAGGGGCCTAGCTTCTTGTCCGCACTCTATCTCCTTATTGATTGGACAGCTTTTAGCCAAACTTACACAAATATATCATTGGGAGGGGGAAAAATACTGATTAGATTTTGGTGACCTTGATCCCATTTTCAAGGTCACAGGAGGGCTTAGATTGTTGGAAAATGGCTTGTCCGCTTCCTGTCTCTTGAAGGAATGAATAAATTTTAACCAAACTTGCACATCTATATTGCAGGGACATGTAAAAGAACTGATTAGAGTTTGGTAACCTTGACCCCATTTTCAAGGTCACAGGAGGGCTTAGATTGTTGGAAAATGGGCATAGCCTCTTGTCCGCACTCTATCTCCTTATTGAATGGACTTATTTTAGCCAAACTTACACAAATATATCAATGGGAGGGAGAAAAATGCTGATTAGATTTTGGTGACCTTGACCCCATTTTCAAGGTCACAAGAGGGCTTAGATTGTTGGAAAATGGCTTGTCCGCATCCTATCTCTTGAGGAATGAATAGATTTTAACCAAACTTGCACATCTATATTCCAGGGACATGTAAAAGAACTGATTAGATTTTGGTGACCTTGACCCCATTTTCAAGGTTACAGGAGGGCTTAGATTGTTGGAAAATGGGGCATAGCCTCTTGTCCACACCCTATCTCCTTATTGAATGGACTTATTTTAGCCAAACTTACACAAATATATCATTGGGAGGGGGAAAATGCTGATTAGATTTTGGTGACCTTGACCCCATTTTCAAGGTCACAGGAGGGCTTAGATTGTTGGAAAATGGCTGGTCAGCATCCTATCTCTTGAAAGAATTAATAGATTTTAACCAAACTTGCACATCTATATTGCAGGGACATGTAAAAGAACTGATTAGATTTTGGTAACCTTGACCCCATTTTCAAGGTCACAGGAGGGCTTAGATTGTTGGAAAATGGGCATAGCCTCTTGTCCGCACTCTATCTCCTTATTGAATGGACTTATTTTAGCCAAACTTACACAAATATATCAATGGGAGGGAGAAAAATGCTGATTAGATTTTGGTGACCTTGACCCCATTTTCAAGGTCACAAGAGGGCTTAGATTGTTGGAAAATGGCTTGTCCACATCCTATCTCTTGAGGAATGAATAGATTTTAACCAAACTTGCACATCTATATTCCAGGGACATGTAAAAGAACTGATTAGATTTTGGTGACCTTGACCTCATTTTCAAGGTCACAGGAGAGCTTAGATTGTTGGAAAATGGGACGTAGCCTCTTGTCCACACCCTATCTCCTTATTGAATGGACTTATTTTAGCCAAACTTACACAAATATATCATTGGGAGGGGGAAAATGCTGATTAGATTTTGGTGACCTTGACCCCATTTTCAAGGTCACAGGAGGGCTTAGATTGTTGGAAAATGGCTGGTCAGCATCCTATCTCTTGAAAGAATTAATAGATTTTAACCAAACTTGCACATCTATATTGCTGGGACATGTAAAAGAAATGATTAGATTTTGGTGACCTTGACCCCAGTTTCAAGGTCACAGGAGGGCTTAGATTGTTAGAAAATGGCTTGTCCGCACCCTGTCTCTTTGACTGAATGAATAGATTTTTACCACACTTGCACATCTACAATGCTGGGACATGTAAAAGAACTGATTAGATTTTGGTTACCTTGACCCCATTTTCAAGGTCACAGGAGGGCTTAGATTTGTTGGAAAATGGTTTGTATGCACCCTATCTCCTGAATGAATAAATGGATTTGACTTAACTTGTACAGCTATATTGTTGAGACATGGAAAAGAACTCATTAGAGTTTGGTAACCTTGACCCCATTTTCAAGGTCACAGTAAGGCTTAAATTGTTAGAAAATTGCTTGCCTGCATCCTATCTCCTAAATGAATGAACGGATTTTGACCAATCTTTGACCAATCTTCTACATCTTAATTGTTGAGACATGGAAAAGAACTGATTAGATTTTGATGACCTTGACCCCATTTTCAAGGTCACACTAAGGCTTAGATTGGTGGAAAATGGCTTGTCTGCACCTTGTCTCCTGAAGGAATGAGTAGATTTTGACCAGACTTGCACAGCTATATTTTTGGGATATGCATCAGAACTGATTATATTTTAGTGACCTTCATCCCATTTTCAAGGTCAGACTAGGGCTTAGATTGTTGGTAAATGGCTTGTCTGCACCCTATCTCCTTTAGGAATGGATTGATTTTAACCTAACTTGTACATCTGTATTATTGTGACATGGAAAAGAACTGATTAGATTTTGGTGACCTTGACCCCACTAGGGCTTAGATTGTAGGAAAATGGCTTGTCTGCACTGTATCTCTTGAAGGAATGGATGGATTTTAACTAAACTTGCACAGCTAAATTGTTGTGGCATGGAAAATAACTACTTTTTATTTGGTGACCTTTACCCCATTTTCAAGATCGCAGGAGGGCTCAAATTGTTGGATAATGGCTTGTCTACACGCTATTTGCTGAATGAATGGATGGATTTGACCAGACTTGCACAGCTATATTGTTGAGACAGAGACAAGAACTGATTAGATTTTTTTATGCCCTTGATCCCTTTTCAAGGTTACACAAGGGCTATGATTTTAGACAATGGCTTGTCAGCACCCTATCTCATTGAGGAATGGATGAATTTTGACCAAACTTACATATAGGTATATTGTGACCTTGAGTTTATTATAGATACAATCTATTTTAACAATATGTCTGTTCAAACTGGTGGGGGGACATATGTTTTCCTCCGAAAACACTGTTCTTGTTACATGTATCCTGAGGTTAACGGAAAGTCTCCTTCAACTTTTGTGTATCCAAAGCTGGAAATAATGTAGAGTATACACACAGCTTAATAATGTGAATCCAATGGCAAGCTGTTTTACTATTTATTAAGCAAAATAAATATCATATATTATATCAGATATCTTATATAGGATATAAAATATCTAATATAGGATATAAGATATCTGATAAACTAATTCAGATATCATATCCTATATTAGATATCTTATATCCTATATAAGATATCTGATATAATATATGAGATATCTTATTTAATTCATCATATAAGATGTCTAATTTACCATATAAGATATCTTATTTGTTATATAAGATATCTTATATATTAATATAGATATCTAATATACTAAATAAGATATCTGATATACTAAATGAGATATATTATTTGATTGAATAAATGAGATATCTTCTTTAGTAAATAAGATATCTTACATCCTATATGAGATATCTTATATAGCATATTAGATATCTTATATAGCATATTAGATATCTTATATGTCAATTCAGATAGCTTATATAGCATATTAGATATCTTAATTGACATATGAGATATCTATTTTATATAAGATATCTGATATAATATATCAGATATCTTATATATTATATAAGATATCTGATATATTAAATCAGATGTCTGATTTATAGAATAAATAGTAAAGCGGCTTGCTGGTAAGCCATTTTACTATTTATTATGCATTATATCAGATATCTTATATAGGATTTAAGATATCTAATATAGGATATATCAGATATATTTTATCCTATATAAGATATCTTATATCCTATATAAGATATATGATATATCATATTAGATATCTTATTTAATTCCACATATAAGATATCTTATTAACTGTATAAGATATCTTATTTGTTAAATAAGATATCTTATATATTAATGTAGATATCTGATATACTTAATAAGATATCTGATATATTAAATGAGATATCTTATTTAGTTGAATAAATAAGATATCTATTTTAGTAAATAAGATATCTCATATCCTATATAAGATATCTTATGTAGTATATCAGATATCTTATATAGCATATAAGATATCTTATATGCCAATTAAGATATCTTATATAGCATATCGGATATCTTATATAGCATATAAGATATCTTGTGACATATCAGATATCTTATTTATAAAAATTATCTGATATAAAATATCAGATATCTTATATATTATATAAGATATATGATATATTAAATCAGATATCTGATTTATAGAATAAATAGTAAAAAGGCTTGCCATAGAATCCAGTCGTGAATGTGTTTCCAATAATGAAAGAAAATTATCCACACAGTTGTCATACAGAGAAAGTTATATAATTATCCTCTCTTACAATCATTTGTGTGTCAGATATTTCTAGAAAAAAAGAAAAGAACCAGACAGAAGACAAGTTCTCAGGATATTCAATAACCAGGAGCCTTAGAATGTTATGAAATATAAATATGGATACCCATTAGCTAAATAATTATATTGCATACAATAATAATAATAATAATAATAATAATAATAATAATAATAATAATAATAAATAATAATAATAAGTATTAGGCTCCTGATTATTGCCCAAACACTTCCTTCTACAAAAACAAAAACTGAACTGACCCACTTGAGGCAGCTGTATATTGCCAATCTATTGTGTTATCTAATTGTTCCGTATCTGACCTTTCTTTAGACAAACATCAAGCAGTAGAGCTTATGTAATGAATAGCAGTACCTTCTGAGTGCCACTTATACAGTTTTACTACAGAAATAAAAATCAGTAACTGCATAAACGCAGGTTAAGGTCTTATGTCTTAGATATATAAACATATATTGTGTATAAACTACAATTTTATAAATTGGCGTATAATATTCCTTTGTCAGTAGAAACAAAACATGTAACAACAATATGAATTTCTAAAATCACTTGTCTGGATGAGTGGCAGTGTAAAGTATAAAAACACATATTGATCACTAGTATAATATACCTGTGTCAGTAGAAACGGTTCATGTAACAACCATTTCTAAAATCACTCGTCTGGATGAGTGACGGTGTAGAAATACATAGTGATCATAATATAATAATTGTGCCTCCTATATGAATTCACATGATCACGGGACAGCTCATTTCTGCCTTGTGTATATTTTCAGGGATTCTGATCTCAAAAGTATGTGGCTAAAACTGATAGCAAAGCGGTGGCTAATCAAAAGACCATGTATGATAGCAGGCCTGTATGCGAAGCTACTGAACAGAATTTTACAGAACTGGACAGAACTGAGCCCTCACGAGACAATGACACACATGTTGCTTGGGATTATCTTTCCCTATAATATTGATAGATCAGATAAGCTGGTAATTAATATGTGGCTGCCCTAAGTATTGGGGCAGACTAGCCTGAGCAAACAATGAACACCCAGATCAGATGCCACAAAATATGGCATCTGATCAGGGTATACACTGTTAGCTACTTATCCATCAGTTTTATGGCTCTTCCTGAACATCTATATTTTTTTGTAGACAGATGAACAGGCTGTAAAATGAACTTGTTCAAATTTTAGGACAAGTATGGTAAATAGATAGTGTGTCCTAATATTTAGGACAAGTATGGTATATAGTTATTTAGGACAAGTTTTGTAGGTGTTAATATTCCTAATATTTAAGACAGGTATGGTAAGGAGTTAATGTTTCCTTATGTTTAGGACAAGTTTGGTAAAGAGTCAATGCGTCCTGATATTTAGGAAAAGTATGGTAAATAGTTAATGTGTCCTAATATTTAGGACAAGTATGGTAAAGAGTTAACATGTCCTAATATTTATGACAAGTATGGTGAGGAGTCAATGTGTCCTAATATTTAAGACAAGTATGGTAAGGAGCTGATGTGTCCTAATATTTAAGACAAGTATGGTAAAGAGTTAATGTGTTCTAATGTTTAGGACAAATATGGTAAAGAGTTAATATGTCCTAATATAAAGGCCAAGTATGGAAGGAGTTATTTATAAATGTGTCCTAATATTTAAGACAGGTATGGGAAGCCATATGAGTACCATGACTAGAAACCCTACATATAATCTTACTGGCCGGCCTCGGTGGCTCAGTTGGATGCGCTGTCCGACTGAAGACCAGGAGGTCGCGGGTTCAACCCCCGCCGAGGTCGGCAACATTCTTTCGTGGAGATTGATCGTGAAATATTTTCTATGGTCATTCTCTCCCTTCCGCTGATTCAAGAAGGGCAGTTGTCAGTTTCTGGCGAAAGAATGTGCACAATACTGGTTAACCGCTTAGAGGACTAAGCCTGCCCAGTAAACGTGTGGCTAGGTAAACTGACCGCGCTCGACATGACCCCATTGGGTTGACTGGGCCGTAAAACCTCAACACAAACAAATATAATCTTACTGCTATGTCCAAGGACGAAATTCTATAAAACCATCATTTGGTGATGCTGACATTTGGAATTTCCCTCCCAGAGGAAGATATTGACCTTCCCAAATTGTACTGGATTCCTAAACTTCACAAGAATCCATACAAGCAGAGATATATTGCAGGTTCCGCTAGGTGCTCAACCAAGCCTCTTTCTCAGATTCTAACATGGATCCTAACCGCAGTTAAAGAAGGCCTTCAGAAGTATTGTGACACTGCATATGCCAAGAGTGGTGTTAATCAGATGTGGATCCTCAAAAACTCCAAAAAGCTTTTAGAAAATCTAAAGGCACAATCTCTTCATTCTGTCAACAGTATAAAATCTTAGATTTCTCTACTCTTTACACAACTATTCCTCATGATAAATTAAAATCTAAATTAAAGGAAATTATCAACCAGTGTTTCTTCCATAAGAATGGTAACCGTCGCTTTCAGTATGTTGTCATTGGCTACAAAGACACATACTTTGTTCAGGATCACTCTGATGCACCACAAAAATACTCAGATGCAGATGACATAAAAATGCTGGAATATCTAATTCGACAATATTTTTGTGGAGTTCGGCGGATGGATATTTCAGCAAACAATCGGTACACCGATGGGCACCGTTGCTTGCTGACTTGTTTTTATACTCGTATGAGGCAGAGTTTGTACAAAGTCTCCTCAAAGCAGGCAAGAAACACCTTGCACAACAATTCAATTTCACCTACAGATATATAGATGATGTATTGTCTCTAAAAAAAACCCACAAAATTTGTAGAGTATTTCAGTCATAGTCTTAATCCAGAAGGTCCCTTAGGCAGTTACCTGTGTGACGTAACTCTTCCCGCTTAATTGATCACGTGTCAGTTTCTTTTCTGTGGACAAAGAAAATCAACAAGGATTTTTACCTGTGATAGAAATTCGGATTATTTCTTTTCCTCACGGATAAATTTCTGTATCCTTGTGTTTCTTTTGTTTCTTTATCACTCCTTTCACTATCCATGTTATTATTTGAAAATTTAGATTGTCGATTTCATGTATGTATTGACTGGCCTTTCACGACATCCGTTTTCGCGACTCTCGCTATATCGGCACAACGCTCGTGTGCGGTCAGTTTGGAAGTTGTGTTTTTATATCCAAAATTTTAACTTGTTCTTTTTGTTCCAGGTTATTTAGCGATGTGACATGCTATACCTGGACTATTACTGCATATCTTGCAGAGAACTACGAGTTGGCAGAAGATTTCTATGGTTGAGAAGCTGATTAGTAAAGAACTTGTCAATCCTTATGGGTTATATGACAATTCTTTACTGATGGGACACCACCCCACATGGCTTTACTGCCCGGGGTAAGACCCATCTAGGTGGCATCTTATGGATGCTTAAGTATCCAAAATAAGTCTGTCCACCAGGCACCAGTCACCAGTCACCGGTATTAATCATCAGCTTCACCAGACACCAGTCACTGGGCATCCAGGCATGGATAAATCACCGGTCATTTCCTTACCAGTCACCGGTCATCCATTCCTGGGCATCCAGGCAGGGATAAAATCACAGGGCATTTAACACCAGTCACCGGTCATCCAGTCAATTATTCACGGGTAATAGTGTCCGGTCATTGTGACGGATTACTAGTTACTTCTACCGGGCAACAGTTATGAGTACTAGTGTCCGGTCATTGTGTTGCATTATTAGTGACTTTTCACTGGGCAAACAGTTACGCGTACTAGTGTCTGGTCATTATGTCCAATTATTAGTGTATTCTACTGAGCAATAGTTACGAGTACTAGTGTCCAGTCATCGTGTCGGATTACTAGTGATGTCTACCGGGCAATAGTTACGAATTCTAGTGTCCGGTCATTGCATTGGATTACTAGTGACTTTTCTCCGGGCAGTAGTTACGAAGACTAGTGTCTGGTCATTGTGTCGGATTACTAGTGACTGGGTAGCAGTCATACTAGTGACTGGGTAGCAGTCATACTAGTGACTGGGTAGCAGTCACTAGTCCCCGAACAATCTATTAATGTTCATAGAGCTTCATAGACAAGTCAAGTCAATGGATACAGGTTATAAAATGACAGTGTTGGATTTGAATACCTAGTAACCACTTATATAATAGAATTCTGTCCAGTCTTTTCCGAATTAGACTTAGAATTCTAAATAATTCATTGACTAATTATAGGAGTGTAATTCTATTAATATTTTGAATGATTTCTCTCTTTCATTCGTTGGAAAGTTTAACTTCGGATTTTTAGCGATTTTCACCGGGCAGTAGTTACGTACACTAGTGTCCTGTCATTATGTCGGATTGCTAATGACCGAGTAGTAGTCACTAGAGTAGTCACTAGTCCTCGAACAACCTATTACTGCTCATAGAGCAACATAGACAAGTCAAACTTTGGGTTACAGGTTATAGAATGACAGCGATGGGTTTGAATACCTAGTAGCCCCTTATATTGTAGAATTCTGTCCAGTCATTTCTGAATTAGACTGAGAATTCTAGATATATATATATATATATATATATATATATATATATATATATATATATATATATATATATATATATATATATATATATCTTTGGTAAATGAATTAGAATTATCCGTTACGATCAAATTAGCAATTCATTGACCAAGTATAGGAGGTGGTTCTATCTATATTTAAAATAACTGATGTCTCTTTTTATTCGCTGGAAAGAGATTAACTGGGTATTCACCTTATTCAGCTCCAAGGCAAAGGTGAATTCCATAAAATTATCATTATTTTCGAAGAAGAAAACTATACACGGAATCAAATTATTTCTTCTTCTCCTTAGTTTTTTCTACATGCTCGCGATACGTATCAGCTTGTACTCTAGGGAATAAGTTAGATATAGAAAGCAGCAGTCGATCCTCTCTGCTTTCTATTAATATTACATTCATAAAGTATCAGAAATCTAGACGAATTAGATAACTGATCCTTAGTAATTAGGAATTAATTTATTACAATTACTTTTATACTCTAATAAAATTTTCCTATATATATAATTTAAATAATTAAGAGTCTGTTTATCTACAACCTCTCTAGATTACAATGATTAGTATAGAAATCTAGTTGAGGTACATATTTCTTTTTGTTTATGTATATGGAAAATAGCCGGTCAGTTATGCTGTTATTCCATGTTATACTATCTTTTGATTAATTAGGTAAAGAATCTAGGTCAGTCGTGCCCTGTCTGAACTCTGGAATAAAATAATTGATAAGAAGAAAATTATATATTAAGGCATATATAATTCGATAAGCTTTTTACCTTGCCTTTCCTTTCCTTTTTCTTTCTGGATCATCTAACACTATGATAGTAATGTTCCAGATAATTTATGTCTCAGTTATAGAATTTATTACGCTGGATTCTTCATCTGGGAATAATAATTTTTGCTATGATTACGATTGTAAATTATTTAAGGAAGGTGTAAACAACTAGACCTAATCTACGTATAGTGTAGGTTGTCGTTATCTATTATATTGAGGAATAGTTTGCTTCAACTAGCGCTAATGCCTCTACTATTGAATTACAGACAACTCGGCCCAAAGACAACTCGGCCCAGGACAACTCGGCCCATAAAAAGTCGGCCCAAGACAACGGCCCAAGTCGTACCAATTTCAGAAGGCAACTCGGCCCAAATCGCCCCAACTTTAGTACACCTTTCCAGTTTCGGCCCATGAAAATCAGACCAGGCACCTCTTAATGTATTAAAATAATTGGATGGTGGTACTTTTATTGCTCTGAACCTGATGAATAAAAAGCATATGCATATGTCTTAGATCAGATCGCTAAAGTACATATCCTAACTTAATTGACATTTGATGGTTATAGCAGCATAATGTAAGTGACCAAAATAATTTATTCAGTGTTGAAAATAAAAGTGCGTGAGATCCATCCAACTCACCCACATATCTATCTATCTATCTATCTATCTATCTATCTATCTATCTATCTATCTATCTATCTATCTATCTATCTAATTCTTTGAAATCAGTCATGAAAAAAAGTGAAAAAAAAATCGAACTTAAAAAAAAAAAAAGAAAGAAAATTATTAGAGACTTTCATGAACGGTGGTAATCAGCGGCTAATCACCTTTAATTAGTAATTATATGTTAAGCTAATTGATTAATTAACGACCAGCACTGAAATTTATTAAGAGTTAATTCGCAAGAAAAGTGTTAGTTGTCATCCTTTAACCGACAAATGTTAATGATAAGTAAGTTTGAACAATAACAAATTGCCAACTTTTGTTTAAATAATTTCTTTTATTTGCCGACATAATCTGTATAAATATAAGCCAATAGTTTTTCAGGAAATGGCTACTGGCATGGCTCATTTGATTTGAGACTGTTGAGTTACGTGCAAATTTCGTGTGTGCGTGTTGGTAGGATGCGGTTATATGTACATTTATCTTCCTTAGCTTGTGATCAAAATTTGTTTCGCTATCTGAACTCATCAGGTACAGAGCAATAAAAGTGCCACCATCCAATTATTTTAATACATTAAGAAGTGTCTGGTCTGGTTTTTTATTTGCCGAGTGGTCTTCTGCAATTTGGGCCGAGATGTCTTCTGAAATTGGGACGACTTGGGCCGAGTTGTCTTGGGCCGACCTTTTTTATAGGCCGAGTTGTCCTGGGCCGACTTGTCTTTGGGCCGAGTTGTCCTGAACGCATGCAGAACCCCTACTATTTACACTTATAACAAGAGTCCATGTCAATCAAAGTTTGCTCGAACCTTTGGAATAGACAAATGGATAGATATTCAGTAAAGGCATTAATTTATCCAGTACGTGACTGATTATTATTGCCTTAATTACATATTATATACATTTTGTCTACTTAATTATTTAATTGGCTATGTAACCGTTCAGAAACCGTCACAGTCAAATTTTCTTAGATCTAAACAGTTCGAAGGCATAGATCCTATATATAAAATGCTTAGAGGGTAATTAACGTAACGATAGTTTACCTCAAAATAGCAGATACAATTTTACTCAAATGAATCATCCCTTTGTCCTACTCTGTACGTTGAAGGTTAAGACAATGGGGAAAATATCTTATATATATATAATGCTTAGAGGGTAATTAACGTAACGAATAGTTTACCTCAAAATAGCAGATGCAATTATATTCAAAGTAATCATCCCTTTTTCCTCTGTACGTTGAAGGTTAAGACAGTGGGGAAAACATTTACTTACGATCATTGACGAAGTAACAAACATTTCATTACCTAGGACTATATTTACTTGCCCCCCTTTTATGGTTAGATTCGTTATGGGAACAACAGTTCTTCTTGCTATAAGAATTCAAGTTCCGTTGGCGAGTAATGGAAAGAATACTATCTTGATATCTCGTTCGTTTCAAGATAAAGGTTCTTTATATACATAAATCTCCATTCCGAAGCTGGATATTTATACTTTAGATACGATAGTCATTTCAAGACGTTTCGATGGGTCATGAAATGCACTGTCTCAGTTCATAATATAGAGTTCATTTATATATAAACTTCACAACGTAGTAAGTTCCGCACCTACGTTTCCCGTCAGATCTTACTATTTCGTGATACGATTTCGAACATACCGGAAGTTGTCTGATTATTCATTCGGTAAATGAACTTTTGCTTAGCATTTACGCTCTAAGCCATTAAAATTATTTGACAATAGTTGGAGATAATATATAATAACCGATATATATATATATATATATATATATATATATATATATATATATATATATATATATATATATATATATATATGTATATATATATAATCTTCTTTAGTTTTTTGCTAAACTAGCTTTTTATGTTAGATTGACCTTTCTCGCTACGTCCCAGTTCTAAATCTTACTAACACTATTGACCTCAGTGTGTAACGACTATATGAATACTCGGTAGTAATTTCAACACTTTGTTCATTAAGCTAAACTAAAGACAAGCTTTAGGTCTTAGAATGGATACTATCCTACGATTCGGTTCAAGGAGACACATCCATTCAGATCCCATTTCTGTTTATTTCTACCATACAATTTAGATGACTAAGACCTCATTTTTCTATCTTCGAATACAGAAATAATGAGTGGTTGTTCTTGCATATTTGGTTAAAGATGGATCGAATTATATTCCTTAAATATATGACTTCAAATTAATAATAATTACCTATATTATTTTAAATTTATACATGTTTTATCCTTGCGTCAGGGATCGTTGGCAACACAATATGAATTATTTCTCTCTATGATTTACGCATAGATCACGAGAGTATAAATATTTTCTTCCTGAATTTCGATACGAGCACGAAATCGAGTATTTCAGGAATTATCTGTTGTCTAGAAATGGGTTTTTACACTATACATTTTCAATTCTAAAGTTTTTGAATGTTTATCTATAAATTCCGGGCAGTCATGTTTTATCTCTTTTTTCCTATCTATCTATTTTCGAATACTGCTTACGCCCTCGCGAGCATTTTTAGCAGGTCTGCGTGTCGTGTTATGAAAAAGAAAAAGTAAAAGCATGATAGTGAGTCTATGTCAAGATGATAGGATAAAATCTAGATCAACAAGGGGGTTGAGACATAAAAACAAATGACTTGGACGGATCAACCATAGGGGGTGGGATATGGGGTTAGGGCTAAAAACAATAAAATCAGGTTAAAAGTAAGCACATGCATGTTTAGGGTTTGGGGAACTGCAACTTTCCAATTTCTGCCTTGAATGAATCAAGACATGGAGAATTTACAGCTGTCTCTGGGAGGGTATTCCACTGAACAATGGCCAGTGGAAAGAAGGAGTACTTATAGGAGTCCTTGCCTGTGTGGATCTGACGAAATGTCATGGAATGGCAATATTTGGATATCCTATGAGTACGGGGCTGAATATTGTCAGGAAGGGGCACGGCCACGAGGCCATTGACTGCTTTATAAAAGAGGAAGAGACGAGCCACTGATCGTCTCTCTTCAAGGGTCTGCCAGTCCAGCTCATGCAACAGTGAAGAGACACTTGTTGTCCTGGCGTAATCATTCATAGTCCAACGGGCTTTGGACCATTTCAACTTTATAGGTGTTTCGTTTGGTGTGGGGGTCCCATATAGCTGAAGCGTACTCCAGCTGGGGATGTACAAGGGTCTGATAGGCCATTTCTCGGACTTTAGGGGACTTTGTCTTTACATGTCTTTTAATAAATCCTAGAGACTGGTTGGCATTAGCAGTAACTCTGTCCACATGAGTGTTCCAGCTAAGGTTGCTGGATATGTCTACCCCCAAGTACCTGGCACTGGTGACCACCTCCAGAACCTGGCCGTGCAGTATGTACTCTGTATTGAAGGGGGTCCTAGAAGTAGTCACCTGTATAACCTGGCACTTGGAAGGGTTAAATTCCATATCCCACTTAGATTCCCATGCCTGAAGTAGGCCCAAGTTGCGTTGTAAGCAGTCACTGTCATGCTGAGACTCAATTGTAAGGTATATGCTAATGTCGTCAGCGAAGAGACGCACCTGTGAGACTACGTCCTGGGGAAGGTCATTGATGTAGGCCAGGAACAAAACCGGACCCAGGACGGAGCCCTGAGGGACCCCTGATGTCACTGGGACAGAGTCTGAATTCCCGCAATCAACAACCTCTCTGCTGACGATTGCTTAGGAATGCCTGAATCCAACGTAAGGTAGGGCCTTTTACACTGTATGCATGCAGTTTCTGGATCAGCTTCGATGGGTTTGCCTTGTCGAACGCCTTGGAGAAGTCCAGCAGGATCAGATCAGTCTGTTTATCCTGACTGGACCTGCTTGCAAGATCCTCGACAAGGGAGGCCAGTTGTGTCTCACAAGAGCGTCTCTCTCTGAAACCGTGCTGTAGTTCGTACATGAGGCCATTTGAATCGAGATGTTTTACCAAATTGGAGGCTATTATGTGCTCCATTACCTTACACAAGATACATGTAAGGGAGATGGGTCGGTAATTGGCAGCAGAGATTTGTCACCTTTCTTGAAAAGAGGTGTCACATTAGCAGATGTCCAGTCACTGGGGACAGTACCATTCTGGAGGGATCTCTCAAAGAAGATTTTCAGTATGGGGGCAAGTTCCTCTCTGAGTTCTTTCAGAACCACAGGTTTAATCTTGTCAGGGCCTGCTGCCTTTCGGGGATTGAGATTTTTTAACAAGTTCAGAATCCCAGCTGTTGAAAGTTGGATTTCTGGCATAACAGGGGTTGGGTTTCTCAAATCTTCAGGGAGACGTTCAGTTTCTATGACCTTGTTGTCAACGAGGTCTTGCACTTTCATAAGAGATAGCTCTTTTAAAGAAAGTGGGGAGAGCGGGGTAAATACTGACTGAAACTGCTCATTTAATATGTTGGCCTTTTCTGTTGTGTCAGTATAGAGTTGGTCATTCTTCTTTAGTGGGGGGATTCCTTGTTGGTCATTTCTTGAGCTTTTCAGGAACTGTAAAAGTTTCTTGCTGTCCACGACCTGAGGTAGTAGATGGTTGACCCTTCCCATCCAGCCCAAGCATACCTTCAAGATATGCTTCGTGACTGTCCTTAATTCTCCGTCCTTGGACATATTTGGCTTGCAACGAAGAATGTGCTTTTTTCATTTCTGATGTATATAATAATCACAATTTATGGTCGTGTCACAAAGTCTGTGATGCCCTTGTTTATCTTTAGGATAATATTTTTTATTAGATTTGGAACTAAACTTTATAGGCAAACTACTGGTATTCCAATGGGAACTAATTGTGCTCCTCTTGTTGCAGATTTGTTTCTTTTTTGTTATGAGAGAGATTTCATGAAGTCTCTCTCACGTGAAAATCAGGCTGACATTATTGAGGCTTTCAATTCAACTTCAAGATACCTTGATGATTTATTAAATATTGACATATTTACTTTGACCAAATGGTAGACCGGATATACCCTACAGAACTCCAATTAAATAGAGCAAATTCTTCTGATACCGAGGCACATTTTTTATGCCCCCAACTTCAAAGAAGTTGGAGGGGCATATTGCTTCTGGGTTGTTCGTCCGTCCGTCCGTCCGTCCGTTCGTCACGCTTTTTGATGCATAGCATAACTTTAAAACCGTGAATGCTACTGTTTTGAAATTTCACATATGGATTCCTCATGAAAAAATAGCTAACACGTATTTTTTTTCTTGACAGGATTATGCCCCTTTTCTGAGTTATGGCCCTTTGAAAAAATATGGATGCAATCTTGTCAGCAAAATATCTCAAAAACTATTAAAGCTAGAGCCTTGAAACTTAATGAATAGACTGGTAGTGATGAGTAGACAACCTGATTAACTTTTGAAGAAATTTTGAAAAATACTTCTTGAGTTATGGCCCTTTGTAATTTTGGGCAATTTTACCTTGTCAGCAAAATATCTCAAAAACTGTTAGAGCTAGAGTCTTGAAACTTAGTAAATGGATTTGTAGTGATGAGTAGATGGCCTGATTAACTTTTGAAGAAATTCTGAAAAATACTTCATGAGTTATGGCCCTTTGTAATTTTGGGCATTTTTATCTTGTCAGCAAAATATCTCAAAAACCGTTGGAGCTAGAGCCTTGAAACTTAATGAATAGACTGGTAGTGATGAGTAGACAACCTGATTAACTTTTGAAGAAATTTTGAAAAATGCCTTTTGAGTTATGGCCCTCTGTAATTTTGGGCATTTTTACCTTGTCAGCAAAATATCTCAAAAACTGTTAGAGCTTGAGCCTTGAAACTTAGTAAATGGATTTGTAGTGATGTGTAGATGACCTGATTAACTTTTGAAGAAATTCTGAAAAACACTTCATGAGTTATGGCCCTTTGTAATTTAGGGCATTTTTAACTTGTCAGCAAAATATCTCAAAAACTATTGAAGCTAGAGCCTTGAAACTTGATGAATAGACTGGTAGTGATGAGTAGACAACCTGATAAACTTTTGAAGAAATTTTGAAATATACTTCTTGAGTTATGCCCCTTTGTAATTTTAGGCATTTTTATCTTGTCAGCAAAATATCTCAAAAACTGTTAGAGCTAGAGCCTTGAAACTTAGTAAATGGATTTGTAGTGATGAGTAGATGACCTGATTAATTTTTGAAGAAATTCTGAAAAATACTTCATGAGTTATGGCCCTTTGTAATTTTGGGCAATTTTACCTTGTCAGCAAAATATCTCAAAAACTGTTGGAACTAGAGCCTTGACACTTGATGAATAGACTGGTAGTGATGAGTAGACAACCTGATTAACTTTTGAAGAAATTTTGAAATATACTTCTTGAGTTATGCCCCTTTGTTATTTTGGGCATTTTTATCTTGTCAGCAAAATATCTCAAAAACTATTAGAGCTAGAGACTTAAAACTTGGTGAATTGATTGGTAATGATGAGTAGATGACCTGATTAATTTTTTTGTAAATTCTGAAAAATATTTCATAAGTAATGGCCCTTGTAAATTTGGGCATGTTTCCCTTGTGAACAAAATATCTCAAAAACTATTGAAGCTGGAGCCTTGCAACTTGATGAATAGATTGGTAGCGATGAGTAGATGACCTGATTATGCCCCCAGTTTCGAATGAAATTGATGGGGCATATTATTTTGCCTTCATTTGTCCATCCGACTGTTTGTCCATTCATCAAGCTTTTTTTGTGCATGCCATATCTTAAGAACCCTGCACGCTAGGGTTTTGAAATTTTATATTTGGGTTCCCAATGAAAAAATAGCCGACCCGTATTTTGTTTCTTGTCTAGCATGTTTATTTAAAGTTATGCCCCTTTGAAAAAAATCAGAATTAAATCTTGTGAGCAAGATATCTTGAAAAGTATTTAAGCTGGGTTCTTGAAATTCGATACAGTGAGTGGGAATGATGTGTACATTACCCGATTATATTTTGAGAGAATTCCATGAAAATATTGATAAAGTTACGGCCCTTTGCAGTTCTGCTCATTTTGACCTTGTCAGCAAGATTTCTCGAAAAGCACTTAAGCTAGGGTCTTGAAATATTATATGCTGATTGGGGATGATGTGGAGATTACCTGGTTTGTTTTTTAGGGAATTCCATGAAAAATTGATGTAGTTATGGCCCTTTGTAGTTCTAGGCATTTTGACTTTTTCAGCAAGATATCTCAAAAAGTATTTAAGCTAGAGCCATGATATTTGGTATACTGATTGGGATTGAGGAGGAGATCACCTGAATAAATTTTGAACCAATTAAATGAAATGTTGGAGTTACGGCCCTTCGCAATTTCGGGCCATTTAATGTCGTTGCTTTATTGTGTATAGCATAAGTTTAGAACCATGTATGCTAATGGTTTGAAATTTCATGTTTTGATTCCTCATGAAAAAATAGGTGATCCGTATTTTTTTCTTATCCCAATCATCTCCTATTTTAGAGTTATTTCCCTTTGATAAAATAACATTGAAATCATATATTTGTACTGTTGTTACCGTCATGGCTAAGCAGTGTTGGAGTCAAACAGTGTTAGAGTCAGGCAGTTGGGGGCATAGTGTTTTACAAACACCAGCTCTAGTTTGATTTGAATCTATGTATATCTAATGGTATAGTTTCCACCAAAATTTATGATAAACGGGACGATTTTGATTTTGATTTAGTCAATTTCCCTTTTCTGGATGGCGATGTCCCCCGGATAACCTCATATAGGCTATACATATCCCAACTTATTAGATTCGCCAGAGCTTCTTCAAATCTTAATGACTTTAACTGCCGTAATAAAGCCCTTACTGCCAAACTTCTTAGGCAGGGCTATCGTTATTTTAAACTTCATAAGGCGTTTTCGAAATTTTATTGCAGACACAGTGCCTTGTTAGAAAAATATAGCGTCAGTCTGAAACCACTTCTGCAACAAGGTATATAGGAACCAGAATTTTACGGTGACTTAGTGTACAGATTTAGAAAAATTGTAGGTAAATCTAACTTTTCGGAGCAATTCAGAAAACTTACTAACTGTTATAAAAGAATTGGCTATAGCCTGGATATTATGCGGCAGACTGCATGCCTAGTTGTCAACCCAGTCATTGTTGATGGCTATGCTTCACTCTTTAATTGCACGACGGCGGTGCAGGCCTCAGACTCAATGACTGCCTCTTGGTAAAACTTTAACCAGTGGGTTGGGGCTTGACGATATGTCTTTGGCTTGGTCCGCCGTGGTTCAACTATTGGTTTTCATTTACTCTGGCATACAGTAGAATTAGCCATGAGTACTCGTCTTTGTTTATTATATTGATTAATTTGATTTTTATGTTTTTGCTTTGATGCATTGACTGAGTTGGGAGCCTTTATGTGAACCGAATTTTTATGTGTTTCTGTATTAAGAGTAGCATTGGGACCCAGGGTGAAGTTAGCTAGCTGTTAAAGTGCTTTAAACCCCCCAGTGGTTTACTCTACTGACCGTTCTAAGGCGGTGGTCACGGTGTTAGTCTTACTCTTTGTTGCTTTGTGGTTTATTCTTCGAGGCGATTTGTTGTATGTCTTTCCGTGTGTCATTTTGTTCTTGTGTTTTTCAGTCCTTTTAGAATTGCGATTACCTCACTTGGGGAAGAGAGAGCTAATCTTAGTGCTTTTAGTACTTTTGTTCGATTTGTGCTTGTTTGGATTTGTCGGTTTCCTCTTCCTCTTGGGGTCTGGGAAGGGCTGCGGTTTGTGATTGTGGCACTCCCTGGACTTTTCTCTTACCTTTTTTTCACTCACGGTGAAGGACCTATCCTTTATACACTTTTAAACTGGTAAAGGTAGAGTTATTCCTTGCCCGAATAAAATAGTTACGCTTAACGATTTATTCAGAGCAGGAATTTGCCCTAGTAGTATATTCTTAATTTGGTGTTTCTATATTTATTCCCACTATTCCTAAATATTCGTGCAGAATAGTAACTCTATCTCTGAATTGATAAGTTTAGTGTTATCAGAGATAATATATCAATATGATTAAATTAAATTCCAAGAGAATGTCTGTCGCCCAATTACATTCTTTCTAGAGTTCTTTCCCTTTGTTGGAACATTCTGATTCTTCATTACAAAGTTAATATTTGATTTTTGCTTGGATCCCATGATTATGTTCTTCGGATTAGATTCATGGTATTCTATTTCTGGCAATAGAAAAGATTCTATCCAGTTATTTTCTATGGCTTAATCTCAACGTATGGCAGGATTTTAAGCCAATATAAGGCTGTCTTACAGTTGACTGTTATCAGCTTTTATTCTTCTCTCTTATATAAGTCTGTCAAACTCTACGTATGATGTTAGCAGTCTCTTCCTTTCTTAATTTGTCCAGGACACAAAATGTTCTCGATATGTACTATGACAAGTGTTTATTTTATGACTTAAGTTGTCTTTCTTCTCCGCAGATTTAGGAAACCTCTGTATTTTCTCTTTGCCTAGACTAGAAATTCGTTTATGCATTTAGTCTAGCAATAGTTAAACCATAGTATGTACATACTTTGATTTCCTGATGGATAACTGAAATTCAGTTAAGACTACTCCACCTACACAATTTATTATTTCCCTTTTATTCGATATTAAAAAGGGAATAATTATACAACATTATGGTTATCTCAATTTCATGACTTGTTTATCGGAAACGGTCATATCATTCCAATTAACAGACTCTAATGAGATCTGAATTCTAATAGCTTAGACTATTACAATTAGATAATCTTTACATGTCTAGAATTTATCCGAACATCTCAAGATATGAAGGTTATCTATAGGAAACTCGACTGAGAAGACTTTCCTCTTTGAATTTGTGCCGTAAGATAGACAGCTTATTGTCTAGACTTCTGTTTGACAAGTTCCGTTTCGAATATATTATCAAACAATATTCTTGAGCTTGCATTTGAAATGCAATATTGAGGGTATGTCTCAATGACACTTTATTCTTTTTTGGGGCCAACAGTTGTTTCCCCCCCCCTGCCCCCTCCCCCCACCCCCCACCCCCCCCCCAAAAAAAAAAAAAAAAAGAGGTTGGGGGGGGGGTGCAATAATTAGGCGTTTGAGGCTTAAGAACTGGCATCCTCTAGAGTCTTAATATTAACATACAAGGTAGTAAGTAAGACCCTATACATGAATCTATACCATTCTTACTATTACATATAGAGTTAGAATGTATCTGATTCCTTAGAGTTTCCTGAGTTATCCAGAAGTGGTGGGATTTTCTACAATTAAGCTAGAACTGGAGAGCTCCTCCCTCCTATTCTACGAATTCTAGCACATTATCTATAGGTTAATGTATTGTGCAGTTAAAATGAAGTTTTTATAAGTAAAACATATTTTAACTAGCAATACTTAACCTATAGATAATCATGACTCCCACCTCTCTGCCCACGCAGCTCTGTTCTGTTTCTATTGTTTTAACACATCAAAGAAACTGACACGTGATCAATTAAGCGGGAAGAGTTACGTCACACAGGTAACTGCCTAAGGGACCTTCTGGATTAAGACTACGACTGAAAGGTCGTTTTTTCTGTGGAAGGTGTAAAAACAGAATAGAATAGCACATTATCTTTAGGTTAAGTATTGCTAGTTAAAATATGTTTTACTTTAAAAAAACTTCATATTTAAGACAAGTATGCTGAGGAGTTAATGTGTCCAAATATTTAGGACAAGTATGGTAAGGAGTTAATGTGCCCTAATATTTAAGGCAAATATGGTAAAGAGTTAATGTGTCCTAATATTTAGACAAGTATAGTAAGGAGTTAATGTGTTCTAATATTTAAGACAAGTATGGTAAAGAGTTAATGTGTCCTCATATTTAGGACAAGTATGGTGAGGAGTTAATATATCCTAATATTTAGGACATGTATGGTAAAGAGTTAATGTGTGCTAATATTTAAGACAAGTATGGTAAGGAGTTAATGTGTCCTAATATTTAAGACAAGTAGGGTAAAGAGTTAATGTGTCCTAATTTTTAGGACAAGTATGGTAAGGAGTTAATGTATCCTTATATTTAGACCGAGATGAAACAGAAATTGAGATGCTGTTCAACTTGGTGAGATGAAACAGAAATTGAGATGCTGCTTCCGTCTGAGTTACTCCTTGAAGACAGGTTTACCATTGCAATCACGTAAAACCAATTCAATCACCAGGTCTAAAAAGTCAACTAGTAACAGTGTTTTCAGAGAAAAACAGATGTCCCCCAATCATGAATTTTCAGGGTTTTTTTTACTGCTGTGATCCTAAAAATTAAGTCAATGTCACCAAAATCTAATCAGTTCTTTGTTATGTCCCAATTATATAACCATGAAAATTTGATAAGAATCCAAGCACAGGTTCACAAGATATTGTGCAGACAATGCCGACACCAACAGGATCTGCACTAAGATCAATGTTTCTCTACCCTATAGGTTGATGGACATGATAAAATGCGGAACAGGTGGTAATTTTCCGCAAAAACATTTGTTGTGGGCACTGATTAAAAGTGCTTCACCAAAGAGATGAGTCTAATAGTACCCACTGCATTTTTTGGTGGAGAAATAAGAAATACTTACCTGTAAATAATCTGTACATTTTTGCTTTTCATTTTTACATTTTGCCTTAATGAAAATGTATAGATTTTTTAGAAAATTTTTCTATATAATCTGTGCATTTTAGTTTAGATCATCTAATATCTGAAACTGACTTCCAATGAACTATCTTATTAACCTATATTAACATATAGATAATCTGCTATTCTATTCTGTATTTCAATCCCACAGAAAAAAATGACAGTTTTAAGAGTCTTAATCCAGAAGGTCCCTTAGGCAGTTACCTGTGTGACGTCATTCTTCCCGCTCTTTTGATCATGTGTCAGTTTCTTTTCTGTGGAACAAAGAAAGTAAGCAAGGATTTTTACCGGATGAAAAAAATCTATATTTTCTTTCTTTTCTCCAGTTTATTTTCTTAATGCTTGTCATTCTTATGTTCATTATCTTTCCTTTCACTCAAGATCTTATTTCTTTCTTTAAATCGATTTTTGATTTCTTGTTATTATAGATTGTATTTTTATGTCATACGTTTTCGCAACTTCATGCCGATCGATCGCAGTGTTTGTGGACATATTAAAGCGTGGTGGGATAATCATCCAAAATGTTTATCTTGTTCTTCTTGTTCCAGGTTATCTAGTTATTTGATTTGTAATCTCTGGTCTAAGAAGATTTGGAATCTTGCAGACAAAACAAGACTTTATTCTGCGAGAAGATCTACCATGAAGAAGAAGCTGACAAAGAAAAAGAAAGTTGTTCATTCAGATGTGGCTGATGACAACACTTTTCTTTATGGGAGCACCACCCCACAAGGCTTTACTGCCATGGGTAAGACCCATCTGGGTGGCAACTACTCCAGCACCCAAAGTACAAGTCCACCAGGCACAGGTCACCAGGCACCAGTCAACTTCACCAGGCACCGGTCAACCAGGCACCCGGCAACCTATCACCAGTCAACCAGGCACTGGGCTACCATGCATCAGTCAACCAGGCACCAGGCAACCAGGCACCAGGCTACCAGGCACCGGTCAACTAGGCATCGGGCAACCAGTCACTGTACATCTGATACCAGGCACTGGTCACCAGTCACTGGTCATTCAGGCACTGGTCATCAAGCTGTGATTACCAGGCACCAGTCACTGGTCATTCAATCACCAGGCACCAGTCACAGGGCAGGCAACCAGTCATGGGCACCAGTCAATTTACCAGGCACTGGTCATCAGGCAACAAACACTTTGTTTTTCATACACATAAGCGTTCTGAGTATTCATTAATGAATGAACCTCAGCACTCAAGAAGTTCTCAAAGATTATTGCTACCATTGGAGCCAGACTTTAGTGCCATGTCAGATCCAAGTGTTATCAGTGGACCGCCTACTAACACTTGGCAATCCCCTATTAGGCAAACGTCTCAGACTAGACAGAGTAGGAGAGATCAGTCTAGTCAAAACATAAGTCTAAGAAGTGGAGAAGATATAGATCTTCTTCATCTTCTTCCTCTTCTTCCTCTTTGTCTTTTCATAAGAGAAGTAAGAAATCAAAGAGGTCCGGACACTCACATAAGAAGAGGAGAAGACTTTCTATATTGTCATTTTCTTCCTTTTCACTACAATCCAGGAATGATTATGGCAGATACAAAAGACAAAGATAGTCTCCTCAGGTTGTAGACGTACAGTCTACAGTACAACCTGTCAGGAACATTGACGAGACACTAAATATACATTCCGATAATGTGGTGCAACAAATATCGAAGAATTCAGGCTCTGAATCAGAAATAGAAGCCTTGTCCTTTGACAAGGCAATTAATGAAGTTTTTAGACTGTTACCACAGGAGTTATGTCCGAAACCTTCGGAAGAACATATTTCTGCTAAACCATTATCAGGAATTGAACAATTAATGGAGTCACATGCAACTCCATTACTAGTTCTTTCTCAGTCAGAACTGGTGGAACCGGCCTCGACGGCTCAGTTGGATGCGCCGTCCGACTGGAGACCAGGAGGTCGCGGGTTCAACCCCCGCCGAGGTCGGCAACAATTTTTCATGGAGATTGATCATGAAATTATTTCTATGGTCATTCTCTCCCTTCCGCTGATTCAAGAAGGGCAGTTGTCAGTTTCTGGCGAAAGAATGTGCATAATACTGGTTAACCGCTTAGAGGACTAAGCCTGCCCAGTAAACATGTGGTTAGGTAAACTGACCATGCTCGACATGACCCCATTGGGTTGACTGGGCCATAAAACTTGAACACAAACAATCAAAACTGGTGGAAAATACTACCAAGTTTATCCAGAATAGATTAAATTCTGAAAACTTTGGTAAAGACTGGATATGTCCTCAATATTTAGTTACATCTTTGGTTCCTGTGAAATATTACAAAAGCCAAAATCAGTATTTTCCAATGGAAAATATTCCTCGACTAGAATCTGACACTTCGCTACTAGATATGTCTAGTAAAGGAAGATATTCTATTCCATTTAGAAATTTAGAATACTGGTAGAAGAGAGCACATAAATGAGTGGTGATCAATTCACACGCTGATTTATTCTCTTCAGCAGCTTATCTCTGTCTCCAACAAGAGTCCATGTTAGTCAATGCCTTGTCCAGACTCTTGGAAGCAGTGGCCAAATAATTAAACATGCTACAGCCATGTCAACTATATTGGCCACAGAATTGTTTCAGGCTAGACGTGGCACAGCTATAGCCACATCGAAACTATTGTTGGACAATTCCAGTTATGAACTGAGAAATGCTCCAATCAATTCTAGATAGATGTTTGACAATAAAATTAAGGAAGTAGCAATGTCTAATTACGAAGTGCTAAAGCAGAGATTTTTAGCTTTTTCCTCTACCAATGTTAATATCCAACAACAACAAAAATCAGCTTACTCGGCTACAGGATCATTTAAGAAACCTAGACAGCCGACTAAGACACAGACCTAAACAGAACCAACCGTACAGGTCTAAAACTCAATCTCAGTCCTTTACATCCAGGACAAGGAAGTACTTTTCTAAGAGGAGTAGTAACACAAAGCAGTTCCCCTCCTCTAAACATACCTTGTTGTCCACAAAGTTCTGAAAGCCAACCTCTTCCACTGCCTATCTTCCACGCCCAGATATTCCAGTGTGAGGAAGATTGGCCCATTTTGTGGAACAATTGGGAGAATTATCGCAAAACAAATGGGTTCTCTCTATTGTATGAGACGGTTTCAGGATACCATTCAGTTCAACTCCACCTCTTTCGAAAGTTCCGATAAGTCTGAGTCAATCTGCCTCCCCATTTTTAGGAGAAGAGATAACGGAAAGAACAGAAAGTTACGTCCTGTAATAGATCTTTCTCTATTGAATCAGTATATAAAGAAATAACCTTTCAAGATGGAGACAGTCAAGTCAGTACGACAATCGATACTAGTCAGCGACTGGGCTGTCTCCATAGATCTGACAGATGCTTATCTACACATTCCGATTCATTCTTGATCCAGGAAGTATCTTCATTTCATGTTCGAAAATCAGATCTTCCAATTCAGGGCCTTACCTTAAGGATTGTCCCTAAGTCCGTGGATTTTCACCAAACTGATGGATGTAATAGCGGCTCATTTGCGTCAATGTGTCATCTCACTATTTCGGTAACTAGATGATTGGCTTGTAAGATATCAAATTCACAACACAATATATTGCCCCTTCAAACAGTTCAAAGTCTAGGGTTCATTCCAAATCTAAAGAAGTCAGATTTGATACCAGCACAGCAGTTCACCTTTATAAGAAATGGAATTTCTGACACATAACAACATAGTCAGGGTACCAGCAGATTGTATCGAATCCCTACTTCTGACAATCAAATTATTTCTAACTCAGACTCAAGTTTCAGCACGAACTTTCCTTTCTCTTTTGGGCAAACTCAGTGCAGCAGCAGACTTCATTTACAACCACTTCAAATGTGTCTTTTATCTGTCTGGAGATTTCATATTCTTACTCTCAATGATCATGTTCCGATCAACAGTATGATTCGATTTTATTTGAAATGGTGGATGGACACCAATCGCTTCGCTCCGGGAACGTCCAGTCATCCTCCAGATCCCAATGCATTCCTTTTTATGGATGCCAGTCATTATGGATGGGGAGCTCATTTCAAACCATTCAGACTATCCTTTCATGGTAACTGGACAGAAGACCAATCCCAGCTCCATATCAATATTCTGGAAATAATGGCCATTCATTTTGCATTGAAGAAAGCTATACACCACTCTTGTGTCATGATCAATACCAACACTACAACTGTGGTCTCCTATATCAACAAACAAGGAGGAACACATTCCCCCGACCTATGCGTGGAGGTATGGGAAATTATCCATTGGTGCCTGGAACATGATGTCTTTATCAGAAATTGTCATATTCCAGGCAAATTCAGTATATTGGCAGACCGCCTTTCAAGATTGGACAGACCTCTCAAAACAGAATGATCTTTGGATCAATCGGTGGCGAATTCCATTTTTCAAATGCTCAATTTTCCCAATGTGGATTTGTTTGTGACACGATTCAAGCACAAACTCCCATTCTATGTATCTTCAGTTCTGGACAATCAAGCCTTAGCGATAGATGCATTATCAATGAACTGGAACTTTCTACATGCATATGCATTTCCACCAACAATTCTGATACCTTCTATTCTAGCCAAGATACGTCAATCTCAGTGCAGAATAGTTCTTATTGCTGCTCTTTGGCCTCAACATCCATGGTTCTCAGAGGTGTTACAACTACTAGTATCAGTCCCAATTCATCTTCTGCTCTTCCCAAAATTACTAACACAAGCAAAAGGAAAGTTCAAACATCCAAATCTCCCATTCCTTGCACTTCACCCTTGGGAGTTATCAAGCAATCAATTAGAGATAAAAAGGTTTTGCAAAATGTTTGCAGATTTTGTCTAAAAATCAAGACGAACATCTACTCAGAAAGTCTGTGATTCAAAATGTGTCGTACACTCCAATTGGTGTCATAGAAAGAAGGTTAATCCGGTCTCGGCCCATCTTACAGTTATAGCTGATTTCCTTATTTACCTATTTTCTGAGAAAAAATGTCAAATAAGAACCATCACGGGTTATAGATCCATGATTTCAAATACTCTTAAATTTAAGACTGGTAATAGAATCGGATCTAACCCAGTCTTGTCAGAATTAATAGCCCTCATCAACGCATATATAAAATGGCTATAAATAGATAAGTGACATACAATAGTAGGACAAATAAACTTTTACAGTGAATGAACTACTCGTGTGTAACAGTGATGGTCATAGAAAAAGCATGACAAAGAAAGAACTTATAGTGACCATATATGGAAATGGTTTTGTTTGTCCTACTCAGTGGTGTCAGTGTTAATTAGTGCTGTTAAATCTTTTGAATTGCATTGTCCAGTACAAAGATCTCTTACTCCAAAATGGGATTTATCTTGGGTCTTAGTTTGTCTACAGAAAGCCCCATATGAACCTCTACATAAGGCATCTAAACTTCACGTTACGATGAAAACAGCCTTTCTGTTAGCTCTTGCCACAGCTAAAAGATGTAGCAAAATTCATGCTTTGGCAGTGGATGCAAATCATTCAAGATTCAATCAATCAGATGGTTCAGTATCATTGATAGTACAAACTGGTTTTTGGTAAAGAATCAGCTTCCATCCATTTGCCCAGATCCTATAGTTATCCCTAGTTTAGCTCGAACATGTAAAAGGGAACATTTGGATAGACTTTTATGCTCGATAAGAGCATTAAAGTTTTACCTTAAAATGACTAGTTCTTATCATCAGAATAGAACTAGATTCTTTCTACCAATTAAAGGCAACCATGACATCTCTAAGGCTTCTGTCTTGAGATGGGTAGCTTATACTATTAAGCTTGCCTATAGGAAACTCATCCGAGGAGACATCTCTTTTCTAAAAATTAAAGCCCATGAAATTAGGGCACTATTTTCTTCTTGGGCATTCTTTGATAAGGTTCTGCTCAATGAAATACTCAAAGCAGCAGTCTGGAATCAATCTTCTACTTCTGCAAAATTCTACTTGAGAGATGTCTCAGCAAATGGCAAATCTTCATACTTAGGGCCCAGTAGTTGTTGCCCAAAAAGTGGTGGGGGCCAGGAAAACCTAGCCTTTGATGCTTAAAGAAGACTGACAGCCTCCAAAGCCTGCATTACATATATTAAGGTAATTAATATCTTACATATTATATGTTATTGGGAATTTAGATCATTCTTAGGATTATATATCATGAATGTATCTGATTCCTTAGGGTTTCTTGAGTCTTAATCAGAGATATAGGAATTTTATATGTATTAGAATTAGGAGAGCTCCTCTCTCCTAATCTGCAAGTTTTAGCACATTATCTATAGGTTAATGTATTATGCAGTTAAAATGAAGTTTTTATAAGTAAAACATATTTTAACTAGTAATACTTAACCTCTAGATGAGAGAATCCATCCTCCCTCCCGGGTAGCTCAGTTATATTGTTTTATACTTCAAAGAAACTGACACCTGATCAAAAGAGTGGGAAGAGTGACGTCACTCAGGTAATTGCCTAAGGGACCTTCTGGATTAAGACTTAAAACTGTCATTTTTTTCTGTGGAAGGTTTGAAATACAGAATAGAATAGCACATTATCTATAGGTTAAGTATTACTAGTTAAAATATGTTTTACTTAGAAAAACTTCATTTTAATGAACTGGTGTTCATTCAAATAAATTTTCTTGCTACATTCTGCTATATACTATGTATTCATTGACATTTTTTTTTTGCTCTTTTAGCCTGTTGGATATCCTATACTATGTGGGGAAGCTGTACAATTACTCTTTAAGATCTGGGAATGCACAGAGAGAAATTGTGTACTGTTGGTCCCAGAGCTCCTCTCAGGCTCCAATACAGACATCAGGAAGGCTTGTCTGAACTGTATACAGGAACAAGTCAACTCTGGTAGACTCTGTCTTGATGGCATGCTTGCTCTGCAGGTATGAAACTTTGCTAAAGTTAGAAAATGTACCATTGGCTGAAGACTTGGATCAGCCAATGTATCCATGCATACTGTCTGATCAGACTTTGCTGGATGCTCTTTGGATAACAAAGGACCCAAGACTTGTTCAGGTGGACAGAGAACACTGATCAGATGCACACATATCCAAAGTTACATTTTCTCATGTTGTGTTTAAAACTTTATGGTATGGAAACATACCTATATAATTTTGACCCCCTTAAACCCCACTTTTATATACCTCACCGGGGTGGTTTTAACGAGTACCCATAATCTATGTTTTGAGCAGAAATATGAAAAATATTAGAATTTTTATCTGAAAACTTTCTATTTTTGGTGGTGAAATTTTCAATATATTTGAATAGGCGTGTTTTCGTAATGTGACTCTCTGGGCAGATTCAGCAGATGACAGATTGATGATACACTACAACCGCTTTATAACACGGTTTGTTATAACACGATTTTGAATATAACACGGTTCAAAGATGGATCCCAAAAATATATAGATTATATTGAAAAATGACCATAAATGGTCATTTTTCAATATAATCTATATATTCTTGTTTGGATATAACACGGTTGTTTAACTTAGACGGTTTATCCTATGGACCCCAACAATAGTGTTATAAAGAGGTCGTGGTGTATTTTTATTTTTCCAGAAAATAGACTTTGACATTTTATGTAAATTGTCTTGCTTGAAATATCAGTCTAATTTCTGGAAAAAATAAGATTATTTCAAAGTTTCATTTGCTGAGGTTTTTACTCAGCATGCTAAGCATTAAAATGGTTCCTATAAACTGATATATTTGTACATTTAGGCGTCACCTCATTTGCTTTTGTTGCATCCGCTTAAGTAAGCAGGTGTGTATAGGGGTTCAGTGTTCTGTCAACATTTGCATCAACCTTAGCATTAAGTCTCATTTCTGACAACTGTTACACTATAATCATATCTAGCATACACTTTCTCTCTAGCATGGACTCAAACAATGTAATATTTTACAACCATTACCTATTTTTGATGATCTGACAATTTTGCCGGGCTTCATAACGCAGTTGGAGTGAGTCTGACTGCCAGTCAAGGGGTAGCAAGTTTGTATCCAAGCTCACCTACATAAATTTCATGGAGATTTACCATGAAATTATTTCTATGGTCATTCTCTCCCTTCTACTGATCAGTCACTGGCCAAAGAATGTGCACTAAATTTTGATGAACCACTTAGAGGACTAAACAGGGTTCACACTTTGATTTTTTTTTTTGATCACCACCATTTTAGCCAATTTGATTTTTTTTGTGTCAGTTTCTTTAAACTTGGGCCTTTTTTTAGGCCTTTTTTTTTTTGAGAAATTGTGAAAAAGTCATCTGCAAGTCACATTATACAAAAATATAACTTACCGCCTACACAAACAGCCTACTGTGTACTGGCTATATTCTTTGGGGCTTAGAAATTGTATTTGGCCAACAGGAACAATCATTTTTTTCATGTGCAGGTAGATATCTCATGAAATTGATAAGGTACCATGTTGCTTGTCACGGCTTGTTGTATAATGGAACATGCGTTCATGATCTTGGTGAAGGGGATGAAAAAAACAACAACAGTTGATTGCCTTGTTGCCCAATTGAATAACACATGCCCAGATCAGTTCCTGATATACAAAGGCTGTTCAGCATTTGCCTCATTACGAAAACACGCCTATTCAAATATAAAGAAAATTTCACCTCCAAAAAACGAAATTTTTCAGGTAAAAAACTCTTGATATTTTTCATATTTCTGCTCAAAACATAGATTGTGGGTACTCGTTAGAACCGCCTGGACGAGGCGGTTCTAACGAGTACCCACAATCTATGTTTTTGAGCAGAAATAAGAAAAATAATGTATATCCCTGTAAACCCCAGTTTTACTATATAAAAGTGGGGTTTAAGGGGGTCAAAATTATATAGGTATGTTTTCGTGATGTGTTTCTCATCATGTCTTGGCATTGCACCGGCTGTTCAACAAAAATATAAACCCTGATAAGACTCACTTGTGTGATATTTGCATTTGTAACAAGATAATCGTTTGCTTTATTCATCGTGTCAGTATGTCACCTGCGTTTAAAACGATTGCATTCAGTAATTTGACAGCCAAGAAATATGGCTTAGTGGGATCAAAGCTATGACACCTCACACATTTTTTGTGAGGTAAAAACACAGGCCAGCTGTGAATTTTTATGTTAAAGTTTTACGTTAAAGTTTTTAGACTCTCATTATTTCCAAACCCTTTGATTTATATATGGTATATGTATAAAGATATAGATTGTTCGAACATTTTACACAGTACCATCCCTACCCTATATGATCTCAGGGTCAAGGTCATAGGCTTAGAATTTTTATGTTAACGATTTTAGGTCCTCATTATTAACAACCCTGGGATGGATTTGGTTTATGCCTTGTTAGCTCACCTGAGCAAAAGCTCAGATTGAGCTATTGTGATCACCCTCTGTCTGTCGTCGTCTGTAGTCCGTCGTCAGTCGTCCATCGTTCGTTGTCAACAATTAGTTTGTTAACACTCTAGAGGTCACAGTTTTGACCCAGTCTTGATGAACTTGCCCAGAATGTTTGCCCCTATGAAATCTAGGTCAAGTTCGATACTGGGTCACTTGGGGTCAAAAACTAGATCACCAGGTCAAGTCAAAGGAAAAACTTGTTAACACTCTAGAGGTCACATTTTTGAAGCAATCATCATGAATCTTGCTCAAAATGTTTGCCTTGATGATTTCTAGGATGAGTTTGAAACTGGGTCACTTGGGGTCAAAAACTAGGTCACCAGGCCAAATCAAAGGAAAACCTTGTTAACACTCTAGCGGTCACATTTTTTAAGAAATCATCATGAATCTTGCTCAAAATGTTTGTCTTGATTAGTTCTAGGTCAAGTTTGAAACTGGGTCTCTTGGGGTCAAAACCTAGGTCTCAGGGCTAGATCAGCAGAAAACCTTGTTAACACTCTAGCGGTCACATTTTTGAAGCAGTCATCATGAATCTTGCTCAAAATGTTTTTCTTGATGATTTCTAGGTCAAGTTCGAAACTGGGTCACATGGGGTCAAAAACTAGGTCACCTGGCCAAATCAGCAGAAAACCTTGTTAACTTGGTTTAGGTGGATGCGCCATCCGACTGGAGACCAGGAGGTCACGGGTTCAACCCCAGCCGAGGTCGGCAACATTCTTTCGTGGAGATTGATCATGAAATATTTTCTATGGTCATTCTCTCCCTTCCGCTGATTCAAGAAGGGCAGTTGTCAGTTTCTGGCGAAAGAATGTGCACAATACTGGTTAACCGCTTAGAGGACTAAGCCTGCCCAGTAAATGTGTGGCTAGGTAAATTGACCACACTCGACATGACCCCATTGGGTTGACTGGGCCATAAAACCTCAACACAAACAAACCTTGTTTTGCGGTCACATTTTTCAAGCAATCATCATGAATCATGTTCAAAATGTTTGTCTTGATGATTTCTAGGTCAAGTTCATGCTGGACAAGCGTCTTATAAAATTAAGTGGGGTTACCCGATCTCTTGGCCAGAGATAGGGGTATGACTAAGGAAGTGGGGTTTTGAGGCTTCCCGCTGATAACATGTGGTTTTTATCGCACCTGCTTGTAGCAGGGTGCGATATAGGCGTCCGATTTTCCGTCCGTCCGTCCGTCCGTCAGTCCGTCCGTCCGTCCGTCAGTCCGTCCGTCCGTCTGTCAACATTTATGTCGACGTTCGACATTTATGTCAAAGTTAGTATTCTAATCAACTACAAGACTAAACAACCATCAAACCTTGCATGAAACATCTCCCTGACCTCCTGACTTTGCAACATAGGCGTCCGCTTTTCCGTTTGTCTGTCCATTCGTCCGTCCGTCTGTCAACATTTATGTCGACGTTCGACTTTTATGTCAAAGTTAGTATTTTAATCAACTACAAGACTAAACAACCATCAAACCTTGCATGAAACATCTCCCTGACCTCCTGACTTTGCGACATAGGTGCCCACTTTTCCATTCGTCTGTCTGTTTGTCTGTCTGTCTGTCCGTCTGTCTCTTAACAGTTCTGTTATGTCGATGTTCGACATTTATGTCAAAGTTAGTATTCTAATCAACTACAAGACTAAACAGCCATCAAACCTTGTATGAAATATCTCCCTGACCTCCTGACTTTGCAACATAGGTGCCCGCTTTTCCATTCGTCTGTCCGTTCGTCCGTCCGTCTGTCTCTTAACAGTTCTGTTATGTCGAAGTTCGACATTTACGTCAAAGTTAGTATTCTAATCAACTACAATTCTACAACAACCATCATACCTTGCATGACACATCTCCCTGACCTCCTGACTTGGCAGATATGTTGACCCAGTGACCTTGACCTATATTTTGCGCTCCATTGACTTTGACACAATTTACGTTGACGTTCCAGATCTTCTCAACTATAAGGCGTACAACTACCAAACCTTGCATAGTGCTTCTCCTAGAGGTACAGACTTGGCAGGTACCTTGACCCGGTGACCTTGACCTATATTTTGATCTCCAGTGACTTTGACATATTTTGCGTCGACATTCAATATCTCCTCAACTATAAGGCCTACAACCATCAAACCTTGCAAAGTGCTTCTCCTCAATGTACTGACTTAGCAGATACCTTGACCTGGTGACCTTGACCTATATTTTGGCTGCAGTGACTTTAACATAATTTACGTCATCGTTCCAGATCTCCTCAAGTGTAAGACCTCTAGCTACCAAACCTTGCATAGTGCTTCTCCAATATGTACTGACTTGGCAGGTATCTTGACCCGGTGACCTTGACCTATATTTTGCGCTCCAGTGCCTTTTACACATTTTACGTCAACGTTCAATATCTCCTCAACTATAAGGCCTACAACCATCAAACCTTGCATAGTGCTTCTCCTCAATGTACAGACTCTGCAGGTACCTTGACTGGGTGACCTTGACCTATATTTCACGCTCCATTGACTTTTACACCGTGTACGTCACCCTTCCATATGTCCTCAACTGTAAGGCCTTCAACCACCAAACCTTATATAGCACTTCTTCTCGATGTACTGACTCGACAGATACCTTGACCTGGTGACTTTGACCTATATTGTGCACTCCAGTGACTTTGACACATTTTATATTGATGTTCGGTATCTCCTCAAATATAAGACCTACAACCACTAAACCTTGCATAGTGCTTCACCTCATTGCACTGGCTTGGCAGGTACCTTGACCCAGTGACCTTGACCTATATTTGACAAATTTTACGTTGATGTTTGATAACTCCTCAACTATAAGGCCTACAACCACCATACCTTGCATTGTGCTTCTCCTTGATGTACTGAATTAGCAGGTACCTTGACCCGTGACCTTGACCTAAATTTCATGCTCCAGTGACTTTTACACACTTTACGTCAATGTTCCATTATCATTGGGCTGTATGATACGAAAAGTCAGTGCTGAAGATATAGCCATTAGAGGGAATGGAACTGGCCTGGAATATATGTGCCCCACTTAGCACTTTGTCTACATTTTTTTCAACCCAGTTTTCCAAGTAAGCACTGCTAAGAATGAAATAAACTTATTTAATAACCACATTCTGATTGTGGCTCCTGTGACTTTTGCGCCAGCAGGTGCGATGACGCCTTCCGCGGAATTCTTGTTATTCTTTTCATCGAGTTCTTGCTCTTCAACATGCTGTGGTGGTCAGCTGCCTGGTCACTAACTTGTAATCAGATACCTCTCCTTTCTGCCACGACATCACAGTAGATATTTTAGTCTTTCTTTTTTCACATCTAAAGTCAGTTTGAATGTTATAGGTAGAAAGAGGGGAAAAAGTTAATAGACTTTTGTTTTTCAATCATCGAAATTGGTCAAGAAATAAAGTTTTGCACAGTTCGTATAGGTAATAAAAGATGCAGTATTGGTTTCCTTGCTGCAGGTGTTAATTAGTTGTGTTACATAAGATATGCATAATGATAAGATAAGAAAGCATGGTTTACAGTTTTAAGAGGCAAGTCCGTCATGTGAAACTGGGTCACATGAGGTCAAAAACTAGGTCTCCTGGCCACATCAGTGTAAAACCTTGTTAACACTCTAGCAGTCACATTTATGAAGCAATCATCATGAGTTGTGCTCAAAATATTTGTCTTGATTTCTAGGTCAAGTTTGAAACTGGGTTCACTTGGACTCAAAAATTAGGTCACCAGGCCAAATAAAAGGAAGACCTTGTTTACACTCTAGAGGTCACATTTTTGAAGCAATCATCATGTATCTTGCCCAAAATGTTTGTCTTGATGATTTCGAAGTCAAGTTTGAAACTGGGTCACGTGGGGTGAAAAACTAGGTCACCAGGCCAAATCAAAGGAAAACCTTGTTAACACTCCAGAGGTCACATTTTTTAAATAATCATCATAAATGTTGCTTAAAATGTTCGTCTTGATGGTTTCTAGGTCTAGTTTAAAACTGGGTCACTTGATGTCAGAAACTAGGTCACCAGGCCAAATCAAAGGAAAACCTTGTTGACGCTCTAGAGGTCACATTTTTGAAGTGATCATCATGAGTCTTGCTCAAAATGTTTGTCTTAATGATTTCTAGGTGACATATATTTCACTGTGCAGTGTCTTTCTTAAGTTTTTCCATTTAGGTCAGTTTCTCAGTAATTATTGGTCCTACAGAGTGATATTTGGTACTTGTGAAGTGTTTGTGTTTAGGTCAGTTTCTCAGCAACTATTGCTCCTACAGCCAGTTATACTTAGTACATGCATACATCTTAGCATGGTCTCTTGAGTGCAGTCATCCATATTTGACCTTGACCTCTATTTCACAGTCCATTAGACATGCTACATTGTCTTACTTGTTAATATAATCATTTTGAATTTTGATCAGAATGTTTGCCTTGATCAGTTCTAGGTCAGGTTCTCATAGTGCTATGATAATCAGGTGAGTGTTACAGGGCCATCATGCCCTCTTGTATGAAGATATAAATTGGTCCAAAATTTTACACAGTACCATCCCCACCCCCTACATGACCTCAGGACTTGAGCTTTTATGTTAAAAGTTTTACGTTAAAGTTTTTTAGGACCACATTATTTACAAACCCTATGATGGATTTGGTTTATATATGGTGTTGTATATGGTGTCTTTAGGACATGGTTACAGAATTTTTAGCTCGCCTGAGCTATGCTAAGGATGAGCTATAGTGAACACTTTTTGTCTGTGTGTCCATCTGTTAACATTTTCAAATGACTTCTCCTCTGAAACCACTGAGCCAATTTTGCTCAAATTTCATATGGAGCCTCCTTAGGTTGGGGGAACGAAAGATTGCAAAAACGGTCGCAGTCCGTTGACCAAGATGGCCGCCATGCCCATATATGGTAAAAACATTTAAAAATCTTCTCCAGAACCGAGGATGCCTTGTGGCTGAATCTTTGCATAAATCATTGGGGACGGGAGGTCTACTAAAATTGCTAAAATAATGGTCGTACATTGACATTTGACCTTTTACGGCGAGGTCAAGTTTGCTTCACTATGCATTTGTATGGGATTGTTGAGAATTTCAAACGACTTCTCCTCTGGACCAATGTTGCTCAAATTTCATTTGGAGCGTCCCTGGGGCAGGGAAATGAAAGATTGCTAAAATGGTTGCCGTCCATTGACCAAGATAGCCACCATGCCTATATATGGTAAAAATCTTTTAAAATCTTCTTCTCCAGAGCCTAGGATGCCTTGTGGCTGAATCTTTGCATAAATCATTGGGGATGGGAGGTCTACCAAAGTTGCTAAAATGAGGATTTCAGACGACTTCTTTTCTGTAGCCTCTGGGCCAATGTTGCTCAAATTTCATTTGGAGCCTCCCTAGAGCAGGGGAATGAAAGATTGCTAAAATGGTTGCCGTCCATTGACCAAGATGACCGCATTGCCCATATATGGTACAAACCTTTAAAAAATCTTCTTCTCCAGAACTGAGGATGCCTTGTGGCTGAATCTTTGCATATAAATCATCACGGACAGGAGGTCTACCAAAATTGCTAAAATAATGGTCGTACATTGACATTTGACTTTTTACGGCGAGGTCAAGTTTGCTTCCCTGTGCATTTGTATGGGAAAAATGTTGAGAATTTCAAATGACTTCTCTTCTGGAGCCTCTGGGCCAATGTTGCTCAAATTTCATTTGGAGCCTCCCTGGGACAGGGGAATGAAAGATTGCTAAAATAGATGCTGTCCATTGACCTAGATGGCTGCCATGCCTATATATCGTAAAAACCTTTAAAGATCTTCTCCAGGATGCCTTGTGGCTGAATCTTTGCATAAATCATCGGGGACGGGAGGTCTACCAAAGTTGCTAAAATAATGGTCGTACATTGACATTTGACCTTTTTACGGTGAGGTCAAGTTTGCTTCTCTATGCATTTGTATGGGAAAAATGTTGAGAATTTCAAACGACTTCTCCTCTGGAGCCTCTGGGTCAGTATTGCTCAAATTTCATTTGGAGCCTCCCTAGGGCAGGGGGATGAAAGATTGCTAAAAATAGTTGCCATCGTTGACCAAGATGGCAGCCATGCCCATATATGGTAAAATCCTTTAAAAATCTTCTTCTCCAGAACCGAGGATGTCTGATGGCTGAATCTTTTAACGAATCATTGGGTACGGGAGGTCTACCAAAGTTGCTAAAATGATGGTCATACATTGATGTTTGACCTTTTCATGACGAGGTCAAGTTTGCTTCCGTATGCATTTGTATAGGCCCCATATATTTGTATGGAAAAAATGTTGATAATTTCAAATGACTTCTCCTCTGAAGTCTTTGGGCTGATGTTGCTCAAATTTCATGTGGAGCCTCCTTGGGGCAGGAGAACGAAAGATTGCTAAAATGGTCATGGTCCATTGACCAAAATGGCTGCTATGCCCATATATGATAAAAACCTTTAGAAATCTTCTCCTCCAGAACCAAATAAGCCCTGGGCCCTAATCTTTGCATAAATTATGGGGGACAGGAGATCTACCAAAATTGCTAAAATGATGGTCCTATGTTGCTGTTTGACCTTTTTACGGCAAGGTCAAATTTGCTTCCCCATTGCATATGTATGGGCCATATACATTTATGTGGGGAAAAATGTTGAGAATTCATGTTTTGGACATCACCTCTATAATCCAGTTGAATTGAAACTTGATGATGAGCATTAGGGCGCCTAGTAGACACAAAATAGCTAAATGAACTGATAGAAAATCCAAGATGGCCACCACAGCCGACATCTTGAAAATCAATTTTCGACATCTCTTCCCAAACTTTTGGTCGCTTTGAGCCGAAATTTGCTCTATAGCAACACGATCAAAACGAGCTAAAATTTTGTTGATTAGAATTCCAAGATGGCTGCAATGGTTCCACTCCATTGAAAAAGATAGCTGCCAAACCTACAAATAGAAAATCTTCAAATGACTTCTCGTCCTTGACCAATGGCCCGATTTCAAAATATTTGCACAGAAGTGTTCCTCCAATGACCCTCTACCAAGATTGCTAAAATGGTTCCACTTAGCTGAACAAAATGGCGGCCAGAGCTAAAAATAGAAAAACCTTTAAAAGACATCTCCTCCATGGCCAGTGGCCTGATTTCAAAGTAATAGTTCACAGAAGTGTTTCTCTTGTGGCCCTTTACCAAAATTGCTAAAGTAGTTCCGCTCGGCTGAACAAAACAAAATTGCCACCAGAGCTAAAAACAGAAAAAAGACAACTTTAAACGACATGCCAGTGGCCTGATTTCAAAATGATTTTACAGAAGTGTTCCTCTTATCTCCTTTTTTTTTTTTTGACTAAATATGGCCCTTTGAAAATTTCAGCATTTTAACCTTGTAAGCAAGATATCTCAAAAACTGTTTAAGCCATTGCCTTGAAACTTGACAGGCTGATAGGGAATGAAGATTAAATGACCTAATTAACTTACAGCAGTTAACTTGGGTGAGCATTGTGGCCCATGGGCCTCTTGTTTTACAATACTTTTGATGGATTTTTTTCATTTTTGGCATAGGATGAAAAAATGCTTCAGAATAGAAAAGTGCAATTTCAGCCAAGCTACCCTATCTGGCTACAGGTCTTATTTGCCAGTCTAGCTTTTAGTTCCGCTTCTGATAAGGAGAAGTAATAATTAGATATTTAGAGCAACACTGTACTATTCTTATTATACCCCCGGCATACGAAGTTTGCTGAAGGGATATATATTTTTCGTCAGTTCTGTTAGTCCGTTCATCTGTTTGTCCGTCCATCCGTCTGTCCGTCCATCCCTTTCTATAACCAAGTTTTACTTCGAAGTTTTTTGATTACTTATAACTCTGCAGCCACTGATCAAAAACTTTTCATATTTGGTATGGGGTACCTGGGAGGGTTCTCTTCCATTCTACTTCTACAGACCCCTGGATCATGCCCCAGGGCGGGGCTAGAGGTCAAAATCTAGGACACCCCAATAAAGTAGTGTATTGCAGTTTGTTTATACAAACAACCTCTTATTAAAGAAGGATGGGCATCAGACATGTTTATCACATCAACATTCAGTGTAATAAGGTCAAGGTCATTGTGAACTTATTTTCATGCTTCAGTGATTTTGACTTATATTTGGAGCCTATTTCATGGATTAATGCCTCAATAAAGTAGTATGTTGCAGTTTGTTTATACAAACAACTTCTTAAAGAAGGATGGGCATCAGACATGTTTATCACATCAACATCAGTGTAATAAGGTCAAGGTCATCGTGATCATATTTTCATGCTCCAGCGATTTTGCATTATATCTTGAAGACTATTTCATGGATTAATGTGATACTTGGAATATTGGTTCTGTGTGACACCACGATTGACAGCATAACAAATGTAGGTCACCTTGACCTATATTTCATGGTCCAGTAATTTTGCTGCATATCTTGAATGTTAATTGATGTATGAACATCATTATTTGGGATTATGAATTAGTGTGATCCAACAGTTGACCTAAAAGTAAATGTAGGACACTGTGACCTATATTTCATGGTCCAGTGATTTTATGTTACATCTTGAAGACAATTTAATGTATTACTATCATATTTTGGGATTATGTAACCTTTATTTCATAGCCCTGTGATTTTGTCTTATATCTCCCACTGTTAGATACCTAAATGTCACATTTTCATATAATGACACAGTGTGACCCAAACTTTCACTTCAAAGTAAATATAAATCAGTATGACCTATATTTCATGGTCTAGTGATTTTGCTTAATATCTTTTAGATGACCATCAGATTAATTTCTCAAGTATATGTAGGTCAGTGACCAATATTTTATGGCTGAGCAAATTTGCTTCATGTTTTGAAGACTGTTTACTCCAGGAAAGTTGTACTTAGGATGATAGATCAGTGTCATTCAGAGACTGACATTGTAAACTATATCTTGCCTTATATCATTGTCATTAACTTTAAAATATTTTATAATTAAGAAATGGCGCTGGCCAGGGGTATTCATGACCCTCTTTCTTGCGAAGGAATGTGCACAATACTGGTTAACTGCTTAGAGGACTAAGCCTGCCCAGTAAACGTGTGGTTAGGTAAACTGAAATTTTGGGTTGATTGGCCCATAAAACCTCAACACAAAACAAAAACAAATTCGTGACCCTCTGGGCACTTGCTCTAGTTTTTTCATGAAGCATGTTCTCATGCCTTGGGTGTAGAGAATCTGATTCCAGAACATACACTGTTGTGGAAGATAAAAAAAAAGTCTAGCTGACCCTTCACTCACTAGCAATTTATCTGGAGAATGAAGACAATCTTTAATTTCATGTGTCGCAGAAAACTATTGGAGACCGAGAGATTGTCCCATTCTGCCTCGAGGGGGTTCGGGGGAAGAAATCACCACGACATAGTTATAAGAAGATGGTTTTAATGTTTTCCCTGATTCCCACGGCCAGCACACACTGTAAATATATAAAATGCGCTCCTTAGTTAAAAGGAGACATTTATATAACGCTGTCCTTAGAGGAGAAGGTAAGTCCTACCCCTACCAGAGACAATGAAAGACTGACATGCATCTTGGGCAGTACCAGGCCCAAAGACGGGAAATACACAATTCAGCAAATATTTACAAATGGACACAAATTACAAAATTATCTGAAATATCACTACATGAAGACATGAAATAGTAAGCACATACCTGTAAATATATAAAATGCGCTCCTTAGTTAAAAGGAGACATTTATATAACGCTGTCCTTAGAGGAGAACGTAAGTCCTATCCCTGCCAGAGACAATGAAAGACTGACAGGGCGCTAATATAGTGCATGTGCATGCGCATGCAAGCGTGAGCCAGTGAAGTGAATCGCGCGCGCTAAATTACATAAGAACAAAAACCGGACTAACTTTTAAAATAATGCTTAAGAGTATTTGGGCTATAGGGAAAATGAGTGAAATGACATGAAATATAGGATAAATTGGACTGTGGGAGAATTTAGTAAAGGATTTCTTTAAGATGAAATATTTCACCCTGTGACACATGTATATCCTCCATTGCAGAGTATGCTTATTAAAGAACTGAAGAAAGAAATCTCTGTGCCAAATATGTCTCTGATCTTAGAATTACTAGTGAAGATTTATCTAACTTTTGACAAAGAGGAGGATGCTAATAGGTTAGGTACCTGGCTGACAGAAAACCAGTCTGTAATACAGAAACATACCTCTCTCTCAGCAGCTGCTCTCCCAATCACAGCCATAGTTGTCAAGTCTAGTATACAGTGCAGAAATACAAGGTTAGTTGAGTTGTATCAGTTCACCTGTTTTTGCTGCATGACATACATGGATGATCAGATAACTTAGATTTTCATTTTATGACATTACTTCACTGTAATACCACTTATGTGTAAAATGTCAGAGCTCTACATAAGGCATTTTTAACTTATAATACTGATATTTTCTCACACATCTCCATAATACTGATATTTTCTCACACATCTCCACAAAAACAATAAGTTGTGGGTATGCATTAGAAGTTCCTCACAGACTACCTCTAATTTCTACCCACAGTTTTTAGCTCACCTGAGCGAAAGCTCAGGATGAGCTATTGTGATCACTCTCTGTCCGTTGTCCGTCATCCATCGTCCTTTGTCCGTCGTCAACAACTAGATTGTTAACACTCTAGAGATCACAGTTTTGACCCATCTTGATGAACTGTGCTCAGAATGTTTACCTTTATGAAATCTAGGTCAAGTTCAAAACTGGGTCACTTGGGGTCAAAAAACTAAATCATCAGGCCAAATCAAAGGAAAAACTTGTTAAAACTCTAGAGGCCACATTTTTGAAGTCATCATGATGAATATTGCTCAAAATGTTTGTCTTGATGATTTCTAGGTCAAGTTCGAAATTGGGTCACTTGAGCTCAAAAACTAGATCACCAGGCCAAATCAAAGGAAAACCTTGTTAACACTCTAGCGATCACATTTTTGAAGCAATCATCATGAATCTTGCTCAAAATGTTTGTCGTGATGATTTCTAGGTCAAATTCAAAACTGGGTCACTTGAGGTCAAAAACTAGGGCACCAGGCCAAATCAGACAGGGACCCTAGGGGAACCTTTAAAACCTTTAAAAAACCTTTAATTTTGTTGAAATCCTTTAAAACCTTTAATTTGGCTGAAAACCTATAAAAACCTTTATTTTGATGAGAAAACCTTTATGTTTGACAATTTGTAAATGCAAGAGAAGGACGGAGTAAATATGTAGCATTTAGTAACAACAAATTTTAGTTCTGTTTCTTAGATTCATATGTTTCTAAACAGAAATGCAAGTTAATATTGTCATTACCATTTAAAGATGAAAATCTGATTTTCTCTGCAATTTTTCTCCTATTTTGCTTGAGAGGCGATGACGTGGAGTTCTTTTGCTTGGGATCTGCCATCAAATTTAACCATTAAATGCTCTTTATTTTGTACAAAATTTATCCTGAAAAACCTTTATTTGGCCAAAAATAGCCTTTATAAAAAGCCTTTATTTTTTAGAGAGACTGCTAGGGGACCTGAATCAAAGGAAAACCTTGTTAACACTCTAGCGGTCACATTTTTGAAGCAGTCATCATGAATCTTGCTTAAAATGTTTGTCTTGATGATTTCTAGATCAAATTTGAAACTGGGACACCTGAGGTAAAAAACTAGGTCACCAGGCCAAATCAAAGGAAAACCTTGTTAACATTCTAGCCATCACATTTTTATCGCACCTGCTTGTAGCAGGGTGCGATATAGGCGTCCGATTTTCCGTCCGTCCGTCCGTCCGTCCGTCCGTCCGTCCGTCTGTCAACATTTATGTCGACGTTCGACATTTATGTCAAAGTTAGTATTCTAATCAACTACAAGACTAAACAACCATCAAATCTTGCATGAAACATCTCCCTGACCTCCTGACTTTGCGACATAGGCGTCCGCTTTTCCGTATGTCTGTCCATTCGTCCGTCCGTCTGTCAACATTTATGTCGAAGTTCGACATTTATGTCAAAGTTAGTATTTTAATCAACTACAAGACTAAACAGCCATCAAACCTTGGATGAAACATCTCCCTGACCTCCTGACTTTGCGACATAGGTGCCCACTTTTCCATTCGTCTGTCTGTTCGTCCGTCCGTCTGTCCGTCTGTTAACAGTTCTGTTATGTCGAAGTTCGACATTTATGTCAAAGTTCGTATTCTAATCAACTACAAAACTAAACAACCATCAAACCTTTTATGAAACATCTCCCTGACCTCCCTACTTTGCGACATAGGTGCCCGCTTTTCCATTCGTCTGTCCGTTCATCCGTCCGTCTGTCTGTTAACAGTTCTGTTATGTCGAAGTTCGACATTTACGTCGAAGTTAGTATTCTAATCAACTACAATTCTACAACAACCATCATACCTTGCATGACACATCTCCCTGACCTCCTGACTTGGCAGGTATGTTGACCCAGTGACCTTGACCTATATTTTGCGCTCCATTGACTTTGACACAATTTACGTTGACGTTCCAGATCTTCTCAACTATAAGGCGTACAACTACCAAACCTTGCATAGTGCTTCTCCTAGATGTACTGACTTGGCATATACCTTGACCCGGTGACCTTGACCTATATTTTGCGCTCCAGTGACTTTGATATATTTTGCGTCGACGTTCGATATCTCCTCGACTATAAGGCCTACAACCATCAAACCTTGCAAAGTGCTTCTTCTCAATGTACTGACTTGGCAGATACCTTGACCTGGTGACCTTGACCTATATTTTGGCTGCAGTGACTTTGACATAATTTACGTCAATGTTCCAGATCTCCTCAAGTGTAAGACCTCTAGCCACCAAACCTTGCATAGTGCTTCTCCTAGATGTACTGACTTGGCAGGTATCTTGACCCGGTGACCTTGACCTATATTTTGCGCTCCAGTGCCTTTTACACATTTTACGTCAACGTTCAATATCTCCTCAACTGTAAGGCCTACAACCATCAAACCTTGCATAGTGCTTCTCCTCAATGTACGGACTCCGCAGGTACCTTCACTGGGTGACCTTGACCTATATTTCGCGCTCCATTAACTTTTACACCTTTTATGTCAGCCTTCCATATGTCCTCAACTGTAAGGCCTTCAACCACCAAACCTTACATAGCACTTCTTCTGGATGTACTGACTCGGCAGGTACCTTGACCTGGTGACCTTGACCTATATTGTGCATTCCAGTGACTGTCACATTTTATATTGATGTTCGGTATCTCCTCAAATATAAGACCTACAACCACTAAACCTTGCATAGTGCTTCACCTCATTGCACTGGCTTGGCAGGTACCTTGACCCGGTGACCTTGACCTATATTTGACACATTTTACGTTAATGTTTGATAACTCCTCAACTATAAGGCCTACAACCACCATACCCTGCATTGTGCTTCTCCTTGATGTACTGAATTAGCAGGTACCTTGACCCGTGACCTTGACCTATATTTCATGCTCCAGTGACTTTTACACATTTTACGTCAATGTTCCATTATCATTGGGCTGTATGATACGAAAAGTCAGTGCTGAAGATATAGCCATTAGAGGGAATGGGACTGGCCTGGAATATATGTGCCCCACTAGGCACTTTGTCTACATTTTTTTTAACCCAGTTTTCCAAGTAAGCACTGCTAAGAATGAAATAAACTTATTTAATAACCACGTTCTGATTGTGGCTCCTGTGACTTTTGCCCCAGCAGGTGCGATGACGCCTTCCGCGGAATTCTTGTTGAAGCAATCATCATGAATCTTGCTCAAAATATTTGTCTTGATGATTTCTAGGTCAAATTTGAAACTGGGTTGAGGTCAAAAACTAGGTCACCAGGCCAAATCAAAGAAAAACATTGTTAACACACTAGCGATCACATTTTTGAAGCAATCATCATGAATCTTACTCAAAATGTTTGTCTTGATGATTTCTAGGTCAAGTTTGAAACTGGGTCACGTGGGGGGAAAAACTAGGTCACCTTGCCAGATCAAAGGAAAACCTTGTTAACACTCTAGAGGTCACATTTTTCAAAGCAATCATCCTGAATCTTGCTCAAAATATTTGTCTTGATAATTTCTAGGTCAGGTTTGAAACCAGGTCACTTTGGATCAAAAACTAGGTCAACAGGCCAAATCAAAGGAAAACCTTATTTACACCCTAGCGGTCACATTTTCGAAGTAATCATCATGAATCTTGCTCAAAATGTTTGTCTTGATGATTTCTAGGTCAAGTTTGAAACTGGGCTACTTGGGATCAAAAATTAGGTTACCAGGCCAAATCAAAGGAAAACCTTGTTAACACTCTAGCGGTCACATTTTTGAAGAGATCATCATGAATCTTGCTCAAAATGTTTGTATTGATGGTATCTCTAGATCAGTTTTGAAACTGGGTCACTTGATGTCAAAAACTAGGCCACCAGGCCAAATCAAAAGAAAACACTTAGGGTCATATTTTTGAAGCAATCATCATGAATCTTGCTCAAAATGTTTGTCTTGATGATATGTAGGTCAAATTAGAAACTGGGTCACTTGAGATAAAAAACTAGGTCACCAGGCCAAATCAAAGGAAAACCTTGTTAACACTCTAGCGGTCACATTTTTGAATCAATCATCATGAATCTTGCTCAAAATATTTGTCTTGATGATTTCTAGGTCAAGTTTGAAACTGGGTCACATGAGGTGAAAACTAGGTCACCTGGCCAAATCAAAGGAAAACCTTGTTAACACACTAGAGGACACATTTTTGAAGCAATCATCATGAATCTTGCTCAAAATATTTGTCCTTATGATTTCTAGGTCAAGAATGAAACTGGGTCACTTTGGGTCAAAAACTAATCAAATCTAAGTAAAAACTTGTTAACACTCTAGAGGTCACATTTTCGAAGCAATCATCCTGAATCTTGCTCAAAATATTTGTCAAGTTTGAAACTGGGTCACATGGGGTGAAAAACTAGGTCACCTAGCCAAATCAAAGGAAAACCTTGTTAACACTCTAGAGGTCACATTTTCGAAGCAATCATCCTGAATCTTGCTCAAAATATTTGTTTTGATGATTTCTAGGTCAAGTTTGAAACCAGGTCACTTTGGGTCAAAAACTAGGTCAACAGGCCAAATCAAAGGAAAATATTATTAACACTCTAGCGGTCACATTTTCGAAGTAATCATCATAGATCTGGCTCAGAATGTTTGTCTTGATGATTTCTAGGTCAAGTTTGAAACTGGGCCACTTGGGGTAAAAAATTAGGTCACCAGGCCAAATCAAAGGAAAACTTTGTTAACACTCTAGCCATCACATTTTTGAAGCAGTCATCATGAATCTTGCTCAAAATGTTTGTCTTGATGATTTCTAAGTCAAGTTCGAAACTGGGTCACTAGGGGTAAAAAACTATGTCACTGGGCCAAATCAAAGGAGGATCTTGCTAGCACTCTAGAGGTCACATTTTTAATATGTCATCATGAATCTGGCTTAAAGTGTTTGTCTTGATGATTTCAAGTTCGAAACTGGGCCACTTGAGGTCAAAAACTAGGTCACCAGGCCAAATCAAAGGAAAACCTTGTTAACACTCTAGAGGTCACATTTTTGAAGTGATCGACATGAATCTTGCTCCAAATGTTTGTCTGGATGATTTCTACTGGAACTGGGTCACTTATGACTTATATTTCAGGATCTAGTGACTTTCTTAAATTTTTCCGTTTAGGTCACAGTCCATTAGACATGCTACTTTGTCTTACTTGTTAATATAATCATCATGAATCTTGGTCAGAACATTTGCCTTGATCAGTTTTAGGTCAGGTTCTCTAAGTGCTATGATACTCAGGTGAGCGTTACAGAGCCATCATGGCCCTCCTGTTGTTTTTGTTGAGAATCAAAAAACATTTATTTTGATAACTGTCTTATGTATAGCTTTGCTAGCCATGTCATTTTCTCAAATAACTGAGGGAGATTTTGATTATTAAGCACATAAAAACAGATCTATCATTAAAAACGATAGCTAGAAGTAACAAAAAAAAAATGAAATGCTGGTTTAAAGACTGCAGAATTCTGAAAATCCGTCATTAATGTTGACTCCTACATACTGCTGTTTTCACTATATAGTATGGGGAAACATTGGGGTACACATTGTATAGACTTATTTACATAATGATATGTTGACTTGCTATTTGTATTATGCCTCGGTGGCTCAGTTGGATGTGCCGTCCGACTGGAGACCAGGAGGTCGCGGGTTCAACCCCTGCCGAGGTCAGCAACATTCTTTCGTAGAGATTGATCATGAAATATTTTCTACGGTCATTCTCTCCCTTCCGCTGATACAAGAAGGGCAGTTGTCAGTTTCTGGCGAAAGAATGTGCACAATACTGGTTAACCGCTTAGAGGACTAAGCCTGCCCAGTAAACGTGTGGTTAGGTAAACTGACGGCCCTCGACATGACCCCATTGGGTTGTCTGGGCCGTAAAACCTCAACACAAACAAATTACATTAACACTTCATTGAAAAACAAATGTCATACATATTATTGTCATGCTGTTTTGATGTCTTTGGACAGTCTCATCAGTTTTAAAGACATCCTAAAAAATAGGACATTGAATGCCTTAGAAATGATGAATGCTCTGCACTGGGTATAAAAAAGGATTATCGTAAAAAAAACAACAAAAAATAAACAGAAAAAACAGACTGAACAATCAATAGAACACTTCATAACTTTTTTTTTTAACTGAACATACCATATTGTATTATCCTAAGTATTCAGATACCTTAATTATCCTAAAATTTAAACAAGACTATTTTACTACCTGTTGATGTGCATTCTGCAGCACCTGGTCTGGGTCTAAACTGTTGGCTCAATCAAATCTATGAAGGTTGCCTTTGGAAAAAACGAACACATAAGATAAAGAACGCAAGTGACCCTCATGGGTTGACGTGTTGTTAAACCTGAACTTATCATAAAATAAAGAAAATCAGAGTCTTCGTTTTATTGAGACTTCATTTGCAGCAGTGTAGTAGCAGGGCTGCATAAGCTCCCCCTAGCACCTGCTTAAGTGGAAATCGATTTTCCAAGATACCAGAATGGGCTTAATGATCTCAAGGAACATAAAAATACACTGCTTGAGTCTATTTGCCTGAATTTTTAGAGAAAAGATGATAGCTTTTTGTGGAAGTACAACAGTGTTAATTCTACACTTACTATGAATACATCACTGTATAGGTATATCTTCTGTGATTCTGATGTGCACCAGAAAATAAATAAAAGTATTGGCTGTCTCCTCAGACAGTATTTATACTTTAGTATCCAGTCATGTACATGCATACCAGTTAAAAATCAATGCGTGTATTTTTAAAATATGAGGGATTGTCTGAAGTTAGGTGGATACTTGTTGTTGCTGTGACAATGCAAATATTTAGTTAAGCTTGTGTTTATTTTCCATCATTGCAACCTATTATGGAGCTTTTTATTTTCTCTGCAAAAAGAGATTCAGAACTTATGTGAGATGCTGCAGAATAGGAATCATTCCTTTATCTTGTTTTTATCTTATTTTTATTCTAGCTCATGTTTTTGGTAGCAAACAAACCATAAGTCTGTTAAAGCACATGTTTTACCCAGTTCGTGCATGCAAAGTTTGCGTATGACAAAAGACCGGTTTTCTCATGACACATGTACAGGCCATTTTGTTCAGAACTGTGTTTCTGTTTCACAAGGAGCTCATGAGCTGTTATCACAATTAATGAAAAATAAATTCTTTCAACCTTTAGCATACTATTATATTAGCAGATGACAGATAAAACATATTTTCTTCATGTTTCTAGAATACGGAGTTTTATATGACGTGGAGTATATTTGGTCATCTTCACCTGGTTGTCCCTATCAGTTTTATGGCAGACCATGTTTTCTCATTTAAGGGGAAATGATACACTTAAAGGGGAAGCAGCTCTTTCAAAATTGTTTTGCCTCCCTTCTGAAAGGGGTCAACAGATTCTTTTCTTTTAGATTAGACATCTTTTTAGAAGGGATTTTGTGTGCTTGTGAACAAACAGGACATCACAAAGTTGCCTCCCTTGTACAAAATGGGAGAAAATCTACCAAGTGTAATGAGTCCCCTAAAATTCATTCATAGCTGTGTTAACTGATATAGAAGAGTGTATCACAGTGTCACCTTAATTGGTTGATATTTTAACTTTGACCTATGTTATCTATTTTTCAGAGCTGTTGAGTCATTGATCCAATCATTGTGCAGCCAAATCAGTGAGTTCAGTCAGGATTTTAATGAGACGAAGAGGAACTCGGCAGTACTTGCACTGCAGATAGGGGGAGAAAATGTCCTTGACATCGCTGGTGATCTGTCATTTCCTTGGATGCAACAAGTGGTTGTAGAGTAGGTTAAGTCTTAAACTTGTATGATTTTGTCAGTTAGCTTGCCTTTACAGAAGTACTGGAAGCTTTTGCTGTCACCCTGGTATAAGCTTTGGCGTCAGGATTGGCATCATACTAAATGTCAGCATTTTACGTAGGGCCTTTCGAAGGCCTAAGAAAGCCATATTTTTCGTAAACATACTTTTGACTGAGACATTAAACCTCAACAGTATATATGAAAGAGCAAATACCATTTACATATGCTGAACTGATCTGGGTCTGTATCATTCACATTTAGGTAGAAGTACTTCTCTGCTTGTATTTTATCACATATAAATAGGTTTATACATTCTGTACAATAAAATTACTTGTATAAATTTATGAATTTTTATATTGAAAGCTATCACAGAAAATATTATATCACTGAGTTAGAACTTGAAGTGAACCAAATACTGTAAAAAAGTATTTTTTTGTGAGGAGACCTACTTCAGGCTATTAGGAATCCTCGTTAAATAAATAAAGCATTAAATTAAAAAAGGTATTTTAGAAATACGGGCTGTAAGGAATCCTCGTTAAATAAATAAAGCATTAAATTGAAAAAAAAATATTTTAAAAATAACAAGTGAAATGACTACAATAGATGTCAGACAGTACTTTAACATGCGTTAAAACTTGCTGTTATAGTTGCAATCACTTTTTTTTTTATGTCTGGGCCTTTTATTTGCTGGACTCGGACCTTGAGATGCTTCCCTTTTTGCCATATTTTGTGTCTGTTTTGCCAAGATGCTTGGAATTTTTTAAACTCTGCACAAATAAAAATGAATAATCAGGCATCTTTTTCTCTTACCTTTTTTATCGCACCTGCTTGTAGCAGGGTGCGATATAGGCGTCCGATTTTCTGTCCGTCCGTCCGTCCATCCGTCTGTCAGTCCGTCCGTCCGTCAGTCCGTCCGTCCGTCTGTCAACATTTATGTCGACGTTCGACATTTATGTCAAAGTTAGTATTCTAATCAACTACAAGACTAAACAACCATCAAACCTTGCATGAAACATCTCCCTGACCTCCTGACTTTGCAACATAGGCGTCCACTTTTCCGTATGTCTGTCCATTCGTCCGTCCGTCTGTCAACATTTATGTCGACGTTCGACTTTTATGTCAAAGTTAGTATTTTAATCAACTACAAGACTAAACAACCATCAAACCTTGCATGAAACATCTCCCTGACCTCCCGACTTTGCGACATAGGTGCCCACTTTTCCATTTGTCTGTCTGTTCGTCTGTCGGTCTGTCTGTCTCTTAACAGTTCTGTTATATCGAAGTTCGACATTTATGTCAAAGTTAGTATTCTAATCAACTACAAGACTAAACAACCATCAAACCTTGTATGAAATATCTCCCTGACCTCCTGACTTTGCGACATAGGTGCCCGCTTTTCCATTCGTCTGTCCGTTCGTCCGTCCGTCCGTCTGTCTCTTAACAGTTCTGTTATGTCGAAGGTCGACATTTACGTCAAAGTTAGTATTCTAATCAACTTCAATTCTACAACAACCATCATACCTTGCATGACACATCTCCCTGACCTCCTGACTTGGCAGATATGTTGACCCAGTGACCTTGACCTATATTTTGCGCTCCATTGACTTTGACACAATTTACGTTGACGTTCCAGATCTTCTCAACTATAAGGCGTACAACTACCAAACCTTGCATAGTGCTTCTCCTAGATGTACAGATTTGGCAGGTACCTTGACCCGGTGACCTTGACCTATATTTTGCGCTCCAGTGACTTTGACATATTTTGCGTCGACGTTCGATATCTCCATAACTATAAGGCCTTCAACCATTAAACCTTGCAAAGTGCTTCCCCTCAATGTACTGACTTAGCAGATACCTTGACCTGGTGACCTTGACCTATATTTTGGCTGCAGTGACTTTGACATAATTTACGTCAACATTCCAGATCTCCTCAAGTGTAAGACCTCTAGCCACCAAACCTTGCATAGTGCTTCTCCTATATGTACTCACTTGGCAGGTATCTTGACCCGGTGACCTTGACCTATTTTTTGCGCTCCAGTGCCTTTTACACATTTTACGTCAACGTTCAATATCTCCTCAACTATAAGGCCTACAACCATCAAACCTTGCATAGTGCTTCTCCTCAATGTACGGACTCTGCAGGTACCTTGACTGGGTGACCTTGACCTATATTTCATGCTCCATTGACTTTTACACCTTTTACGTCACCCTTCCAGATGTCCTCAACTGTAAGGCCTTCAACCACCAAACCTTATATAGCACTTCTCGATGTACTGACTCAACAGGTACCTTGACCTGGTGACCTTGACCTATATTGTGCACTCCAGTGACTTTGACACATTTTATATTGAAGTTCGGTATCTCCTCAAATATAAGACCTACAACCACTAAACCTTGCATAGTGCTTCACATCATTGCACTGGCTTGGCAGGTACCTTGACCCAGTGACCTTGACCTATATTTGACACATTTTACGTTGATGTTTGATAACTCCTCAACTATAAGGCCTACAACCACCATACCTTGCATTGTGCTTCTCCTTGATGTACTGAATTAGCAGGTACCTTGACTTGTGACCTTGACCTATATTTCATGCTCCAGTGACTTTTACACATTTTACGTCAACGTTCCATTATCATTGGGCTGTATGATACGAAAAGTCAGTGCTGAAGATATAGCCATTAGAGGGAATGGGACTGGCCTGGAATATATGTGCCCCCTAGGCACTTTGTCTACATTTTTTTTCAACCCAGTTTTCCAAGTAAGCACTGCTAAGAATGAAATAAACTTATCTAATAACCACATTCTGATTGTGGCACCTGTGACTTTTGCGCCAGCAGGTGCGATGACGCCTTCCGCGGAATTCTTGTTTATCCAGTGATATGGATTTATTGTTTTTACAGTACCTAAGTGACAGTTGTACTGAAATCAAGACAGTGTAACCTTTCTTATCATAGGGTAGACCTAACGAACAGTAATTACTTCCCTTGTATACATCATAACTGAATCGCGACGGACTTTTTTGGCCAAATTATTGTTCCCAGCTGCTTAGCTCCAGTTAATAGCAAAACACAACATCTTTGAGAAAAGCTTTAAGAAAAGCGAGTTTTATTTTTCATTTGTAAATCTTACACTAGGTGAATGCAATTAATGTAATTTAACCGAATTTTAATGTAAATAAATCAATGGATCTGTCCAAAGGCATTTTTGGGTTTGTGCAAAACAGTGTAAACCCTGAACAGACACCACAGAACTATTACTGTGTATTTACAGTGCAGATTTTTTTTTTTACAAATTAATATCAAACAAAACTGACACCACTTAGATATAAGTAGTTCTGCCAAACATTTGCAAAAGGTGTAGATCCAGATCAGACACGGCAAAATGCTGTCTGATCAGGATCGACGGACGGCCATTGGAGCTTGTCTATACTATAAACTCCTAAGAGTCTAAAGGCTCAGGTGATCTATAATGCATACAAGGAACAGTGAAGTGCAGTCTTTATCAGAATGACCCTGAAAGTTTTAACTTTAATTTAAAAATGTGAAGAGGAAGGAATACACTTTCAGGAGAGGGAAGCCTGTCAATAGTATTTTTGCCTCCCCTATCAATAGGAGTTGTCCGGTTTTAGTACCATCATCTGCTGACATCTTACAAACTAATTGCCGCATATTCGATATTGTATTATTTTGTTTCCATTATTCAACCTATTATTTTTCTGTTTTGACTGTGCTATTCCGCTAACCAGATGCCATGGCCAAAGACATAACAGGACATTCACTTATAAGGTGACCAGGAGGGTTAATTTTGTGCTTACATTTACAAATGCGACGAAATTCCTTATACTCAATTTCTTGTTATTTTATTTCCACTTTTCAGCCTTTTCTTTATTTGTTTCCACTGTGTTTATCAGCTAGCTAGATCCCATGGCTAAATACAGAACAGGAGTGGTTGGCGTCGCATTCTCTTATAAGGGGCAGCCCAGAATTGAAATAATGTTGCAAATGCGACGAAATTCCTTATATTTGATATATTTTTTTTTCCAATTTCAGAGTCAAACTTCATTGTTTTTCCACTGTGCTTATCAGCAAGCCAGATCCCGTGGCTAAATATAGAACGGGAGTGGTTGAAGTCACATTCCCCTATAAGGGGTCAAGAAGGGGAAATTATGTCGTAAAATGTATGAAATGCGACGAAATTCTAAATATCGATATATATTTGTTTCCACTATTCAACCCTCTTCTTTTTCTACTTTGACTGTAATAATCAGCTAGCCAGATCCCGTGGCTAAATACAGAATAGGAGTGGTTGGCGTCACTTTTCCTTATAAGGGACCAGAAGGGGAAACTATATTGTTACATAAATCAAATGCGATGAAATTCCGTATATTCGGTATTTTGTTATTTTTTTTTTTTTTTTTTTTTACAACATTCAGCCTCTTTTTTTTCTGTTTTCACTGTGCTTATCAGCTAGCCAGATCCCGTGACTAAATACGGAATAGGAGTGGTAGGCGTCACATTCCCTTATACGGGACCGAAAAGGGGAAATTATGTTGTTACATGTATCAAATGCGACAAAATTCCGTATATTCAATATTTTGTTTGTTTTTTTCAACATTCAGCCTCTTCTTTTGATGTTTCTACTGCCCTTATCAGCTAGTCAGATCCCATGGCTAAAAAACAGATTAGGAGTGGCTGGCTTCACGTTCCCTTATAAGGGGCCCAGAACGGGGAAATGTTGTTACATGTATCAAATGCGACAAAATTCCGTATATTCCTGATTTTTTCCCACATTTGACCCCATATTTTTTGTTTCAGCTGTGCTTATCAGCTAGTCAGATCCCATGGTAAAATACAGATTAGGAGTTGTTGGCATCATTCCCTTATAAAGGGCCCAGAATGAGAAACTGTTGTTACTTGTATCAACTGTGACAAAATTCCGTGTATTCCATCTTTTGTTAATTTTTTTCCAAAATTTGACCTCTTTTTTTTTTGTTTCAGCTATGCTTATCAGCTGGTCAGATTCCATGGCTAAATACAGATTAGGAGTGGTTGGCGTCACGTTCCCTTATAATGGGCCCAGAATGGGAAAATGTTGTTACACATATTAAATGCGACGAAATTCCGTATATACCATTTTTTGCCCAACAGTCAACTTCTTCTTTCTTTTTTTTTCAGCTATGCTCAACAGCTTCGTTAGATCCCATGGCTAAGTGCAGATTAGGAGTGGCTGGTGTCACATTCCCGTATAAGGGACCCAGAATGGGGAAATGTTATACGTATTAAATGCGACGAAATTCCATATATTCCATACTGTTTTTTATGTCCCCCCACCATGTGTGTGTGTGTGTGTGTGTGTGGGGGGGGGGAGCGTACATATTGTTTTTTAGTGCGGATCCTGTCGGCGTCGGCGTAGCCACTTGTCTGCACTCTTTCTCCTTATTGAATGGACACATTTTGGCCAAACTTACACAAATATATCATTGGGAGGGGGAAAAATGCTGATCGGATTTTCGGCGTCGGCGTAGCCACTTGTCTGCACTTTTTCTCCTTATTGAATGGACATATTTTGGCCAAACTTACACAAATATATCATTGGGAGGGGGAAAAATGCTGATTTGATTTTGGTGACCTTGATCCCATTTTCAAGGTCACAGGAGGGCTTAGATCGTTGAAAACTGGGGCGTAGCCTCTTGTCTGCACTCTATCTCCTTATTGGACAGATTTTAGCCAAACTAACACAAATATATCATTGGGAGGGGGAAAATGCTGATTAGATTTTGGTGACATTGACCCCATTTTCAAGGTCACAGGAGGGCTTAGATTGTTGAAAAATAGGGTGTAGCCTCTTTTCTGCACAGTATCTCCTTATTGAATGGACAGATTTTAGCCAAACTTACACATATATATCATTGGGAGGGGGAAAATGCTGATTAGATTTTGGTGACCTTGACCCCATTTTCAAGGTCACAGGATGGCTTAGATTGTTGGAAAATGGCTTGTCTGCATCCTATCTCTTGAAGGAATGAATAGATTTTAACCGAACTTACACATCTACATTGCTGGGACATGTAAAAGAACTGATTAGATTTTGGTGACCTTGACCCCATTTTCAAGGTCACAGGAGGGCTTAGATTGTGGAAAATGGCTTGTCTGCACCCTCTCTCTTGTAGGAATGAAAAGATTTTGACCAAACTTGCACATGTACAATGCTGGGACATGTAAAAGAACTTTTTAGATTTTGGTGACCTTGACCCCATTTTCAAGGTCACGGGGGGGGCTTAGATTTGTTGCAAAATAGTTTGTATGCACCCTATCTCTTGAATGAATCAATGGATTTAGACCAAACTTGTACAGCTATATTGTTGAGACAAGGAAAAGAACTGATTAGATTTTGGTGACCTTGACCCCATTTTCAAGGTCACAGTAAGGCTTAAATTGTTGGAAAATTATTTGTCTGCACCCTATCTCCTAAATGAATGAATGGATTTTGACCAAACTTCTACATTTAAATTGTTGAGACATGGAAAAGAACTGATTAGATTTTGATGACCTTGACCTCATTTTCAAGGTAACACTAAGGCTTAGATTGGTGGAAAATGGCTTGTCTGCACCTTGTCTCCTGAAGGAATGAGTAGATTTTGACCAGACTTGCACAGCTATATTTTTGGTACATGCATCGGAACTGATTAGATTTTGGTGACCTTCACCCCGTTTTCAAGGTCAGACTAGGGCTTAGATTGTTGATAAATGGCTTGTCTGCATCCTGTCTCCTAAAGGAATGGATTGATTTTGACCTAACTTGTACATCTATATTGTTGTGACATGGAAAAGAACTGATTAGATTTTGGTGACCTTGACCCCATTTTCAAGGGCACACTAGGGCTTAGATTGTTGGAAAATGGCTTGTCTGCACTGTATCTCTTGAAGGAATGGATTGATTTTAACTGAACTTGCACAGCCAAATTGTTGTGGCATGGAAAATAACTAATTTTATTTTGGTGATCTTGACCCCGTTTTCAAGGTCGCAGGAGGGCTCAGATTGTTGGATAATGGCTTGTCTGCACACTCTCTGCTGAATGAATGGATGGATTTTGACCAAACTTGCACAGCTATATTGTTGAGACAGAGACAAGAACTGATTAGATTTTTTGTGACCTTGATCCCATTTTCAAGGTTACACAAGGGCTATGATTTTAGAAAATGGCTTGTCAGCACCCTATCTCATTGAGGAATGGGTGAATTTTGAGCAAACTTGCATATAGGTATATTGTGACCTTGAGTTTATTAAAGATACAATCTAATTTAACAATATGTCTGTTCAAACTGGTGGGGGATATACGTTTTCCTCCGAAAACACTGTTCTAGTTTTTTTTTTGTTTGCTTTTTTTTTCTCCAACATTCGACCTCTTCTTTTTGTTTGTTCCAGCTATGCTTATCAGCTAGTCAGATTCCATGGCTAAATATAGATTAGGAATGGTTGGCATCATATTCCCTTATAAGGGGCCCAGAAAAGGAAGCTATGTTCTCACATGTACGAGGGTCCTGCAAAAAGTTTTGTCACTTGATTGGGATTACTTCAGTGCTACGTTTTATCATATTTTTATTACAAACCTTCAAAGTATTCCCCCTTTACTGAAACACATTTTTGTAACCTTTTTACCCAGTCGCGAAAAGCAGATAAATAGTCGTCGTTTGGTATCTGTTGGAGACACTGATAAATAGCGCTGCCAAGAGAACTTCTAGACATATTCTTATTTCCAGAAAGCATTTTCTTAAGCCTTGGAAATAAAAAGAAGTCACAGGGACTCAGGACTGGTGAATAAGGTGGATGGTTTAAAACTTTCACCTTTTCAGAAGCCAAAAAAGACTTAACAACCTCACACTTATGAGAGGAGGCGTTGTCATGTAAAAGGTGGACTCCTGACCATCCTTTGCTTGGTCGTTTCTTATTGTAAAACTATTTCACTTTCTTCAGTACAGAATTCTTGTAGAATCGGCCAGTGACTGTATGACCAGATGGAGAAGGCACTTGAACGACTGGCCTACTTGAATTAAAGAAAATTGCATAATCTTTTTCGAACATGGTTCTCTTGGCAATACATGGGTGTTTTTTATCTTTTCGCTTCCATTGCTTATTATCTTTGTGGCTCAAATATGTGCACCCAGGTTTCATCACCTGTTAGCAAGTTAGAAATAACCCGACTATTACAGCCTTTGTATGTCTTCAAAAGTTCCCGGGCACATTTAAGGCGTTGTGTCTTTTGTTCCTCAGTGAGCAAACGAGGTACCCACCTAGCGCAAACCTTTCTCAGGTCCAAACGCTTTTTCAGAATTGTTTGCACACTGCCTTCTGATATGCCAGTACAACTAGCTATATCTTTGACAGACAATCGCTTATCCTGTTCGACCACAATCTTTACAGCAGCGTTGTTAGCCTTGGTAACAGAGGTTTTAGGCCTTCCAGGATGGGTATCATCTTCAACAGAAAATTTCCCAGCTTTAAAAGCTTTAACCCACCTAAAAACTGTGCGCATTGAAATGGTCTGAGGTCCATATATACCACACCATTAAATATCTGCTTTGAATCTATATTAAACCTTATGCGGCATTTAATATAGCTATGAATTTCAGTCTTCTGGTCCATGTTCCAATGTAACAAGTAAATTGGTCAGTGTATATGACTGCATCTTATTCAGTTTGAAATAACTCGGTCAGTTGGAAAGCAATTTGCACGAACTAAACGGGTATCCTTAGCTATTCAACACACCATTCAAGTGCAGTGAAGCATTTTAAAATATACCTGGGATAAAACTAAGGAAGTCTATTAGTGACAGAACTTTTTGCACGACCCTCTTATCAAATGCGACGAAATTCTGTTTAATAGATATTTTATTTTTTCCAAATTCAGCCTTTCGTTTTTTGTTTTTTTTTTGTTTTGTTTTTTTTCAAATGTGCTTATCAGCTATCCAGACACCATGGCTTAATACAGATATTAGGAGTGGTTGGTGCCATATTCCCTTGTAAGGGACCCAGAAGGGGAAATTATGTTGTTGCAGGTATGAAATGCAACGAAATCCGTATATTCGATATTAGGTTACTTTTGTACAACAGTCAGCTTCTTATTTTATGGTTGTCACTGTGCTTATGAGCTAACCAGATCCATTGACTACATACAGAACAGGAATGATTGGCATGACATTCCCTTATTAGGGGCCCAAGAGGGGAGATTATGTTCTTACATGTATCAAATGCGACAAATTACCGTATGTTCGATGTTTTATTATTTTGTTTCCACCTTTCAACCTCTTCTGTTTCTGTTTTGACAGTGCTTATCAGCTAGCCAGTTCCCATGACAAAATAAAGAACTGGAGTGGTTGGCGACACATTTATCCGTGTGTGCGTGCATCCATCTGTCGCCCTCCATCTGTCTGTCACATTAGCTTCTCCTAAACTACTGGGCAGAATATAACCCAACTTACTACATCACTTCCCCTCATGGTAAGGTTGTGCGACAGCAACATTATATTACCGTCCGTCCGGCGTCGATCTGCCCGGCGTCCATCCTTCCCTCCGTCACGCTATCTTGTCCCAAATCACTGCATGGGTGGAATTTAACTGAATATGCTACAAGACCTTCTTTCAGGGTAAGGGTGTGCAAGAGCTAGTCCGGCTGTCCGTCAGAACATGGGGATTTGCGATGGCCAGCCATCTACTGCGCATTCTAGTTATCCCAACGCTTTTTTAACAAAAGCTTTGGGGATATTGTGAATGCCTCCGTCCATCCTTCAAGTTATCTCCTTAACCACTGGGCGCATTTCTACCAAATTTGCTACAACACTTCCCCTCATGGTAAGGGTGTGCGAGAGCAACATTTTCCGTGCCTCCATCCGTATGTGTGTCTGACATTCGTCCATCTGCCCGTCATGCTATCCCCTCCTAAACTACTGGTTGGAATTGAACCAAACTTGCTAAATTACCCATCCACTCATGGTAAAAATGACCCCGTCCCCCTCATGGTTAAAAGTGAAGTTGATGCCATACTACACTCCCTTATTCACATTTCAGCATTTTGATTTACATTTGACATTGGGGGTAAATATGTCTTGAGCTGAACTTCCGAGATTTTTTCACATTGAATTTTCAATATATTTTCCCGATATCCGGCTTCTTATTTTCTGTAAACCATTATGTTTATCGGGTACATAGATGCTCTGACTGCATTTAAATAGGGATGTGATCGTGTCGCATTCCCTGGTTAGGGGCCCATTGGGGGTAAATATGTCTTAAGGCAACTGAATATTCTAGATTTTTTTATAATGTTCAATTTTCAGTATTTTCCTCAGATATCCAGCCTCTTATAGAGTAAGTAGATAAACTAGCTGCAAAGAAATAGGGGTGCGATCTTCTTGTCACATTCCCTGTTAGGGGCTCCATAGGGGGTCAATATGTCTTAAGTAAGCCGAAAATCCAGACTATATTAGATATACCGATGGTTTCAATATTTTTTTTTTCAGATACCCAACCCCTTTTTTTCTGGAAACTTTTATGTTTTTTAAGCAGGTAGATACACTGCCTCCATTGAAATAGGGATATGATCGTGTCACATTCCCTCATTAGGAGCCCATAGGTGGTAAATATGTCTGAAGCGAGCTGAACATCGAGATTTTCTCACAGGTTGAATTTTCAATATTTTTTCCCGATAACAGCCCCTTATTTTATGGAAACCATTATAAGCATTGATTAAGAAGATATACCAGCTGCAAAGAAATAGGGTTGCGATTGTGTCACATTCCCTGGTAAGGGCTCCATACGGGGTCAATATGTCTTAAGTAAGCCAAATTTTTTCGCATGTTCAATTTTCAATATTTTTTCTCAGATATCCTGCCTCTAATTTTCTGAAAACAATTATGCCTATCTAGTAAGTAGATACACTAGCTGCAAAGAAATAGGGGTGTGATCCTCTCATATTCCCTGTTAGGGGTTCCATTGGGGTCAATTTAAGGGGTCAGTTTGTCTTAAGCTGAAAATCCAGACTATATCCTATATACCTAATTTTTAGCTCACCTGAGCCAAAGGCTTAAGGATGAGCTATTGTGATCACTATCCGTCCATCGTCCGTCTGTCCGTCCATCCATTCACACCTTTGAAGGACTTCTCCTCTGAAACCCCTGAGTCAAATTTCTTCAAACTTTATGTAGAGTCTTGTGTTAAAGGAGGATTGAAAATATGTACAAATGGTCATCGTCCGTAAATCAGGATGGCCGCAATGCCCATATATAGCTCCCATAGACTAATAATAGGAAAAACTTAAAAAATCATATTCTCCGAAACCATGAGGCCCACGGCTTATATATTTTGTATGTAGCAATGGGTAATGGTCCCCTACATAAATCCTGCCAATCAAGCCCCTGGGGTCCAAACTGGCCACGCCTCAGGGGGTCCTGAACTCCCATAGACTTATAATGGAAAAAACTTAAAAATGTCTTCTTCTCTCACAGCATGAAGCCCAGAGCTTATATATTTAGTATATAGCAATGTTTAGTAGTCCCCTACATAAATCCTGCCAATCAAGCTGCTGGGGCCCTCGGATATAAACTGGCCACGCCACGAGGGTCATTAGCTCCCATAGACTTATAATGGAAAAAACTTAAAAAAATCTTCTCTGAAACCATGAGGCCCACAGCTTACATATTTAGCATGTAGCAATGTTGACTGGTCCCCTACATAAATCCTGCCAATCAAGCTGCTGGGGCCCAAATTGGCCACGCCCCGGGGGTCATTAGCTCCCATAGACTTATAATGGGAAAATCTAAAAAACTCTTCTTCTCTGAAACCACGAGGCCAGAGCTTATATATTTAGTATGTAGCAATGTTTAGTGGTTCCCTACATAAATCCTGCCAATCAAACCCCTGGGGTCCAAACTGGCCACGCCCCGGGGATTCATTAGCTCCCATAGACTTATAATGGAAAAAACAAAAACAATCTTCTTCTCTGAAACCATGAGGCCCACAGCTTACATATTTAGCAATGTTTAGTGGTCCCCTACATAAATCCTGCCAATCTAGCCCCTGGGGCCCAAATTGGCCACGTCCCTGGGGTCATTAGCTCCCATTGACTTATAATAAGAAAAACTTAAAAAATCTTCATCTCTGAGACCATGAGGCCAAGAGCTTATATATTTAGTATGTAGCAATGTGTAGTGGTCTAAAACATATATCCTGCCAATCAAGCCCCTTGGGTCCAAATTGGTCACACCCCAGCGGTCATATATGTATATATAGCTTTATAGCTAAGGAACCTTCAAAAATCTTCTTCTCTGAACATAAGGCCCAGAGTTAATATATTAAGTGATGTTGTGGTCTCCTACATAAATCCTGCCAACCATGCCCCTGGGGTCCAAATTGGCCAGACCCTGGGGGTCATTAGCTCTTATAGACTTATAATGGAAAAAAAACTTAAAAAGTCTTCTTCTCTGAAACCATGTCCCACAGCTTACATATTTAGTATGTAGCAATGTTTAGTGGTCCCCTACATAAATTCTGCCAATCAAGCCCATGGGGCCCAAACTGGCCACGCCCTGGGGGTCATTAGCTGCCCTAGACTTATAATGGGAAAAACTTATAAAATCTTCTACTTTGAAACTATGAGGCCCAGAGCTGATATATTTAATATGTAGCAATGTTTTATGGTCCCCTACATAAATCCTGCAAATCAAGCCACTGGGGTTCAAACTGGCCACGCCCAGGGGGTCATTAGATACCATAGACTTATAATGAGAAAAACTTAAATAGTCTTCTATTCTGAAACCATGAGGCCCAAAGCTTACATATTTAGTATGTAGCAATGTGTAGTGGGCCCCTACATAAATCCTGCCAATCAAGCTGCTGGGGCCCAAACTGGCCATGACCCGGGGTGAGGGGGGGGGAGGGTTTCTTCTGAAACCATGAGGCCCAGAGCTTATATATTTAGTATTATAGATTTAGTATGTAGCAATGTGTAGTGGTCCCCTACATAAATCCTGCCAATCAAGCCCCTGGGAATGCCCCTGGGGTCATTAGCTCCCATAGACTTATAATGGAAAAAAAAAACTTAAAAAATCTCCTTCTCTGAAACCATGAGGCCCACACCTTACATATTTAGTATGTAGCAATGTTTAGTCGTCCCCTATATAAATCCTGCCAATCAAGCCCCTGGGGCCCATACTGGTCAAGCCCCGGGGGTCATTAGATACCATAGACTGATAATAGGAAAAACTTAAAAAAATCTTCTTCTCTGAAACCATGAGGCCCAGAGCTTTTATATTTAGTATGTATCAATGTGTAGTGGTCCTCAACATAAATCCTGCCAATCAAGCCCCTTGGGTCGAAACTGGCCATGCCCCGGTGGTTCATTAGCTCCCATAGACATATTTGAAAAAAACTTTAAAAATCTTCTTCTCTGAAACCATGAGGCCCACAGCTTATATATTTAGTATGTAACAATGTTTAGTGGTCCCCTACATAAATCCTGCCAATCAAGCCCCTGGGGCTCAAACTGGCCACGCCCCGGGGGTCATTAGCTACCATAGACTTTTAATGTAAAAAACTTAAAAAATCTTCTTCTCTGAAACCATGAGGCCCAGAGCTTATATATTTAGTATGTAGCAATGTATTGTGGTCCCTTACATAAATCCTGCCTATCAAGCCCCTTGGGTCCAAATTGGCCACGCTCCAGGGGTCATATGTTTATATAGAGCTATAAGGCTAAGAACCTTCAAAAATCTTCCCTGAATCCATGAGGCCGAGAGCTAATAGTTCAAGCATGAAGCGATGTTAAATGGTCTCCTACATCAATCCTGCCAATCATGCACCTGAGGTCAAACTTGGCCACACCTCTGGGGTCATCAGCTGCCATAGACTTATAATGGGGAAAACTTAAAAAATCTTCTTCTCTGAAACCATGAGGCCCATAGCTTATATATTGAGTATGTAGCAAAATGTAGTGGTCCCTTACATAAATCCTGCCAAACAAGCCCCTGGGCTCTGAACTTGCCACACCCCAGGGTGTCATATGTATATATAGAGCTATAGCTAAAGAACCTTCAAAAATCTTCTTCTCTAAAACCATGAGGCCCACAGCTTATATATTTAGTGTGTAGCAATGTTTAGTGTTACCCTACATAAATCCTGCCAATCAAGCCCCTGGTGTCTAAATTGGCCATGGCCTGGGGGTCATTAGCTCCCATAGACATAGTGGAAAAAACTTACAAAATATTCTTCTCTGAAACCTTGAGGCCCACAGCTTATATATTTAGTGTATAGCAATGGTTAGTGGTCCCTACATAAATCCTGCTTATCAAGCCCCTGGACTCCAAACTGGCCACACCCAAGGGTGTAATATGTTTACATAGAGCTATATAGCTTTAACATTCAAAAATCTTCTTCTCTGAAACCATGAGGCCCACAGCTTACATATTTAGTATGTAACAATATTTAGTGGTCCCCTACATAAATCCTGCCAATCAAGCCCCTGGGGCTCAAACTGGCCACGGCCCGGGGGTCATTAGCTACCATAGACTTTTAATGGAAAAAACTTAAAAAATCTTCTTCTCTGAAACCATGAGGCCTAGAGCTTATATATTTAGTATGTAGCAATGTATTGTGATCCCTTACATAAATCCTGCCTATCAAGCCCCTTGGGTCCAAATTGGCCACGCTCCAGGGGTCATATGTTTATATAGAGCTATAAGGCTAAGAACCTTCAAAAATCTTCCCTGAATCCATGAGGCCGAGAGCTAATAGTTCAAGCATGAAGCGATGTTAAATGGTCTCCTACATCAATCCTGCCAACCATGCACCTGAGGTCCAACTTGGCCACACCTCTGGGGTCATTAGCTGCCATAGACTTATACTGGGGAAAACTTAAAAAATCTTCTTCTCTGAAACCATGAGGCCCATAGCTTATATTTTGAGTATGTAGCAATATGTAGTGGTCCCTTACATAAATCCTGCCAAACAAGCCCCTGGGCTCCGAACTTGCCACACCCCAGGGTGTCGTATGTATATATAGAGCTATAGCTAAAGAACCTTCAAAAATCTTCTTCTCTAAAACCATGAGGCCCACAGCTTATATATTTAGTGTGTAGCAATGTTTAGTGTTACCCTACATAAATCCTGCCAATCAAGCCCCTGGTGTCTAAATTGGCCATGGCCCGGGGGTCATTAGCTCCCATAGACATAATGGGAAAAACTTACAAAATCTTCTTCTCTGAAACCTTGAGGCCCACAGCTTATATATTTAGTGTATAGCAATGGTTAGTGGTCCCTACATAAATCCTGCTTATCAAGCCCCTGGACTCCAAACTGGCCACACCCCAGGGTGTCATATGTTTACATAGAGCTATATAGCTTTAACATTAAAAAATCTTCTTCTCTGAAACCATGAGACCCAGAGCTAACAGATTAAGTATGTAGCTATGTTTGGTGGTCTCCTACATAAATCCTGCCAACCATGCCCCTGGGGTCCAAATTGGCCGTGACCCGGGGGTCATTAGCTCCCATAGACTTAAAATGGGAAAAACCTAAAAAGTCTTCTTCTCTGAAGCCATGAGTCCCACAGCTTATATATTTAGTATGTAGCAATGTGTAGTGGTCCCCTACTTAAATCCTGCCAATCAAGTCCCTATGGTCCAAACTGGCCACGTCCCAGGGGTCATATATTTATATAGAACCGTGTAGCTAAAGAACCGTCAAATAAAATCTTCTCTGAAACAATGAGGCCCAGAGCTAACAGATTTAGTATGTAGCAATGTTTGGTGGTCTTCTACAGTAATTCTTCCAACCATGCCCCTGCTGTCCAAATTGGCTACTTCTCAGGGGGTCATTAGCTCCCATGGACTTACAGTGGAAAAAAAATTAAGAGAATCTTTTTCTCTGAAACTATGAGGCCCAAAGCTAAATATTTAATATTTAGCAATGTTTAGTGGTCCCTTACATAAATCCTGCCAATGAAGTCCCTGGGGTCTAAATTGGCCATGCCCAGGTGGTGGGGGTGGGGGGATCATTAGCTCCCATAGACTTATAATGGGAAAACCTTAAAAAAATCTCCTTCTCTGAAACCATGAGGCCCACAGTTCATATATTTAGTATGTAGCAATGTTAGTGGTCCCCTACATAAATCCTGCCAAACATGCCCTTGGGGTCCAAATTGGCGATGCCCCAGGGGTCATTTACTCCCACAGACTTATAATGGAAAAAAACTAATAAGATCTTCTTCTCTGAAACCGTCATGCCCACAGCTTATATATTTAGTATGTAGCAATGTTTAGTGCCCCCCTACATAAATCCTGCCAATCAGGCCACTGGGGTTTAAACTGGTTTTACTTACGGTCCTTTGAACATTTCAGCATTTTAACCATGTAAGCAAGATATCTCAAAAACTGTGTAAGCCATTGCCTTGAAACTTGACGGGCTAATAGGGAATGATGAGTAAATGACCTGATTAACTTACAGCAGTTAACTCAGGTGAGGGTTGTGGCCCATGGGCCTCTTGTTCAATATTTTTTTCTCAGGTACCCAGCTCCTTATTTTCTGGAAATGTTTTTGTTTTTCGAATAGGTTGATACCCTGGCTCCCTTGAAATAGGGGTGTTATCTTGTCACATTCCCTCATTATTAGCCGATTCGGGGTAAATATGTCTTAAGGGAACTGAATATTCGAGATTTTTCACATATTCAATTTTCAATATTTTTCTCAGATATCCAGCCTCTTATTTTCTGGAAACGATTATGACTATCGAGTGAGTAGATAAACTAGCTGCAAACAAATAGGGGTGTGATCTTGTCACATTCCCTGGCAGGGGCTCCATAGGGGGTCCATATGTCTTAAGTAAGCCGAAAATCCAGGCTATATCAGATATAGCAAATTTTTCAATATTTTTCCCCAGATACCTAGCCTCTTGTTTTCTGGAAATCTTTATGTTTTATGAGTAGGTAGATACCCTGGCTCTGCTGAAAAAGGGGTGTGATTGTGTCAAATTCTCTCGTTAGAGTCCATTGAGGGTAAATATGTCTGAAGTGAGCTGCGCATCGAGATTTTCTAACAGGTTGAATTTTCAGTATTTTTTCCCGATATACAGCCACTTATTTTCTGGAAACCATTATGAGCATTGATTAAGAAGATATACTAGCTACAAAGAAATAGGGGTGCGATCGTGTCATATTCCCTGGTAGGGGCTCCATACGGGGTCAGTATGTCTTAAGTAAGCCGAAAATACAGATAATTATAGATATTCTGAATTTCAAAATATACTTTGCCTGATACTCAGCCCCTTATTTTCTGGAAATATTCATGTTTTTGAGTAGGCAGATACCCTGGCCCCATTTTAATAGGAGTGTAATTGTGTCACATTCCCTGATTAAGTGCCCATTGGGGTAAATATGTCTTAAGGCAATTGAATATTCGAGATTTTTTAACACGTTCAATTTTCAATACTTTTCTCAGATATCAGGCCTCTTATTTTCTGAAACTAATTATGACTGTCGAGTACGGAGACACCCGAGCTGCAAAAAGATAGGGATGCGATCTTGTCACATTCCCTGGTAGGGGCTCCATAGGGGTCCATATGTCTTAAGTAAGCCGAAAATTCAGGCTATATAAGATATACCACATTTTTCAATATTTTTTCTCAGATACCTAGCCCTTACTTTCTGGAAACCTTTATGTCTCTCGAGTAGGTAGATATCCTGGCTCTATTGAAATAAGGATATGATCATGTCACATTCCCTCGTTAGGGGCCCATTGTCTGAAGTGAGCTGCACATCGAGATTTTCCCACATGTTGACTTTTCAATATTTTTTCCCGATATACAGCCCCTTATTTTCTGGAAACCATTATAAGCATCGAGTAAGTAGATTAGCTGCAAAGAAATAGGGGTGCAGTCGTGTCACATCCCCTGGTAGGGGCCCCATAGGGGATCAATATGTCTAAAGTAAGCCGAAAACCAAGACTATATTAGATATATTGATTTTTTTTCAAAATTTTTTCTCGGATAACCAGCCCCTTATTTTCTGAAAACCTTTATATTTATCAAGAAGATAGATACCCTAGCTGCACTGAAATAGGGATGATTGTGCCACATTCCCTTGTTAGGGGCTTATTGGGAGAAAATATGTATGAAGTGAGCTGAACATCGAAATTTTCTTACATGTTGAATTTGCAATATATTTTCCTAATATACAGCCCCCTATTTTCTGGAAACCATTATGAGAATCAAATAAGAAAATACACGAGCTGCAAAGAAATAGGAGTGCGACCGTGTCACATTCCCTAGTAGGGGCTCCATACAGGGTCAGTATGTCTTAAATAAGCCAAAAATACAGACTATTTAAGATATTCCCGAACCGAGGATGCCTTGTGGCTGAATCTTTGCATAAATCATCTGGGACGAGAGGTCTACCAAAATTGTGAAAAATAATGGTCGTACATTGACATGACATTTGACCTTTTTACGGCAAGGTCAAGTTTGCTTCCCTATGCATTTGTATGGGAAAAATGTTGAGACTTTCAAATGACTTCTCCTCTGGAGCCTCTGGGCCAATGTTGCTCAAATTTCATTTGGAGCCTCCCTGGGGCAGGGAAATGAAAGATTGCTCAAATGGTTGCCGTCCATTGACCAAGTTGGCCGCCATACCCATATATGGTAAAACTCTTTAAAAATATCTTCCTTGATGGGGGTAGATTCCATCACATTCCCTGGTATGGGGGCTACAGAGCGCCAATATGTTGAAAATATGTCAAAAATATAGGAAAATCAAGGGTTGACTAATTTCAATATTTTTTTTCGGTGTTCCAGCCTCTTATTTGCTTAAAATAATTATGTGCATTAAGTAGCCAGGTACCCTGGGTACATCCTGGGTGGGGGTAGATTCCGTCACATTCCCTGGTATGGGGGCTACAAGGGGCCAATACGGTGAAAATACGTCAAAATATCAAAAAATCAAGGGTTGGCTAATTCCAATATTTTTTTTAGTGTTCCAACCTCTTATTTTCTTAAAATGATTATGTGCATTTAGTAGCTAGGAACCCTGGGTACATCCTGGGTCGGAGTAGATATCATCACATTCCCTGGTATGGGGGCTACGAGGTGTGTGTGTATGTGGAGGGGGGAGGGGGGGGGCAATATGTTGAAAATAGGTAAAAAAATATAGGAAAATCAGGGTTTGGCTGATTTCAATATTTTTTCTGTAATCCAACCTCTCATTTTCTTAAAATAATTATGTGTATTTGGTAGCTAGGTACCCTGGATACATCGTGAGTGGGGTTAGATCCCGTCACATTCCCTAGTATGGGAGCTACAGGAGGGAGGGAGGGTGGGGGGCATATGTTGAAAATACACCAGAAATATAAAAAAAATCAAGGGCTAGGTAATTTCAATTTTTTTTTTCGGTCCTCCAGGCTCTTATTTTCTTAAAATCATTATATGCATTTGGTAGCAAGGTACCCTGGGTACATCCTGAGTGGTAATAGATCCCATCACATTCCCTGGTATGGGGTAAACAAGCGTCCAATATGTTGAAAATACGTCAAAAATATAGAAAAAATCAAGGTTTGTTTAATTCCAATATTTTTTTTTTTTTTGATGTTCCAACCTCTCATTTTCTTAAAATGATTATGTGCATTTGGTTGCTAAGTACCCTGGGTACATCATGGACAGGGGTAGTTTTCGTCACATTCAAGGTGTGTGTGGGGTGAGGGGGGGGGGGGGGGGGTGCAGGGCAGTATGTTGAAAATACATCAAAAATATAGTAAAATCAAGGTTTGTCTAATTTCAATATTTTTTTTCCAGTGTTCCAACCGCTTATATTCTTAAAATGATTATATGCATTTGGTTGCTAGGTACCCTGGATACATCATGGGTTGGGGTAGATTCCGTCATATTCCCTGGTATGGGGCTACAGGGGGGCCATTATGTTGAAAATAGGTAAAAAATATAGGATTATCAAGGTTTATCTAATTTCAATTTTTTTTTTTTTTTTGGTGAATCAACCTCTTATTTTCTTACAATGATTATGTGCATTTGGTAGTTAGGTACCATGGGTACATCCTGGGTGGAGATAGCTTCCGTCACATTCCCTTGTATAGGGACTACAAGGGGCCAATATGCATTTTGTAGCTAGGTACCCTGGATACATCATGGGTGGGGGTAGTTTCCATCACATTCCCTGTGTTTGCGGGGGGGGGGGGGAGGGGGGGGGGAGGGTTCTCGGGCCAATATGTTAAAAATACGTCAAAAGTATAGGAAAATCAAGGGTTGGCTAATTTCAATTTTCGATGTTCCAACCTCTTATAATCTTAAATTGATTTATGTGCATTTAGTGGCTAGGTACCCTGTGTACATCCTGGGTAGGGGTAGATTCCAACACATTCCCTGGTATGAGGGCTACAGGGGGTTGGGGTGCCAATATGTTGAAAATACGCCAAAAATATTGAAAAATCAAGCGTTTGCTTTCAATATTTTTTTTGGGTGTTCCAGCCTCTTACTGTCTTAGAATAGTTATGTGCATTTAGTAGTTAGGTACCCTGGGTACATCCTAGGTGGATGTAGATCCCATCACATTCCCTAGTATGGGGGCTACAAGGGGGGGGGGGGGGGGTTGTGGGGGGTGGCAATATGTTGAAAATAGGTAAACAATATAGGAAAATCTGGGTTTGGCCAATATCAGTATATTTTTCGGTGTTCCAGCCTCTCATTTTCTTAACATTATTATGTGCATTTGGTAGCTAGGTACCCTGGATACATCCTGGATGGGGTAGATCCCGTCATTTTCCCTAGTTGGGGGCTACAGGGGGCCAATAAGTTCAAAATACACCAGAAATATCGAAAAAATCAAGGGTTGGTTAATTTCAATATTTTTATTTTCGGTCTTCCAGCCTCTTATTTTCTTAAAAATATTTTGTGCATTTGGTAGCTAGGTACCTTGGTACAGCCTGAGTGGTAATAGATCCCGTCACATTCCTTGGTATGGGGGCTACAGGGGGCAAATATGTTGAAAATAGGCCAAAATATAGGAAAATCAAGGTTTGTCTAATTTCAATATTTTTTTCCATGTTCCAACCTCTTATTTTCTTAAATTGATTATGTGCTAGGTACCCTGGGTACATCCTGGGTAGGGGTAGATTCCATCACATTCCCTGGTATGGGGGGTACAGGTGGCCAATATGTTGAAAATACACCAGAAATATCGAAAAATCAAAGGTTTGCTAATTTCAGTATTTTTCTTTTTGGTGTTCAAACCTCTGATTTTCTTAAAATGGTTATGTGCAGTAGTTAGGTACCCTGGGTACATCCTGGAAGGGGGCAGATTCCGTCACATTCCCTGGTATGGGGCTACAGGGGCCAATATGTTGAAAATACGACAAAAATATAGGAATATCAAGGTTTGTCTAATTTCAGGGTTTTTTTTCCGGTGTTCCAACCTCTTATCTTCTTAAAATGATTATGTGCATTTGGTAGCTAGGTACCCTGGATACATCATGGGCAGGGGTAGCTTCCGTCACATTCCCTGGTATGGGGGCTACATGAGGGGCTAATATGTTGAAAATACGCCAGAAATGTCGAAAAATCAAGGGTTTGCTAATTTCAATATTTTTTTATTGGTGTTCCAACCTGAAGTGATTATGTGCATTTAGTAGCTAGGTACCCTGGGTACATCCTGGGTGAGGGTAGATCCTGTCACATTCCCTAGTATGAGGGCTACAGGATACCAATATTTTGAAAAAAGTTAAAAAATATAGGAAAATCAAGGTTTATCTAATTTCAATATTTTTTTCGCTGTTCCAGCCTCTTATTTTTTTTTAAATTACTATGTGCATTTGGTAGCTAGGCACCCTGGATACATTCTGTGTGTGTGTGTGCGGGGATTTTGATGTTGTTAAGTGAAATGGTGTGTTGAATGTTATTTATAAGTTTGTGTCATTTAAAAATAACTAAATGTTCGCTTAAGTACAATTTAAATGACTTTTGTGAAAGCTAATACTTACTAAAATATACAGGACTTCCATTATTAGCTCACCTGAGCACGAAGTGCTCATGGTGAGCTATTGTGGTCAGTCAATGTCCGTCGTGCGTTGTGCGGCGTCAACAATTGCTTTAAAAGCCTACTCTTCCTACACCCCTGGGCCAATTGACTTGATACTTGGTAGGAAGCATAGGGTGACTTGTAGATCAAAAATAGCTAAAATCGTGCCGATCGGAAATCAAAGATGGCCGCCATGGCCGCCATCTTGAAAATCTATTTTTCGCTTCTTCTCCTGAACCGAAAGGCCAATTGACTCCAAACTTGCTAGGAAGCACCGGGGTGACTTGTAGATCAAAAGTAGCTAAAATCGTGCCGATCGCAAATCCAAGATGGCCACCATGGCGGCCATCTTGAAATTCTATTTTTTGCTTCTTCTCCTGAACCGAAAGGCCAATTGACTCCAAACTTGCTAGGAAGCATTAGGATGACTTGTAGATCAAAAATAGCTAAAATCGTGCCGATCGGAAATCCAAGATGGCCGCCATGGCCGCCATCTTGAAAATCTATTTTTCGCTTCTATTCCTAAATTCAAAAGCCAATTGACTCCAAACTTGGTAGGAGGCATTGGGGTGACTTATAGATCAAAAATAGCTAAAATCATGCCTATCGGAAATCCAAGATGGCCACCATGGCAGCCATCTTGAAAACCTATCTTTCGCTTCTTCTCCTGAACCGAAAGGCCATTTGACTCCAAACTTGGTAGGAAGCATCGGGGTGACTTGTAGATAAAAAATAGCTAGAATCGTGCCGATCGTAAAACCAGGATGGGCGCCATGGCAGCCAACTTGTAAATCTATTTTTCGGTTCTTCTCCTAAACCCAAAAGTCACTTGACTCGAAACTTAGTAGGAAGCACAAATGTAGCTAAAATCGTTCTGATCAGAAATCCCAGATGGCCACCATGGCCGCCATCTTGAAAAACTATATTTAGCTTCTTCTCCTGCACCGAAAGGCCAATTGACTCCAAACTTGGTAGGCGACATTGGGGTGACTTGTAGATCAAAAATAGCTAAAATTGTGCCAATCGGATATCCAAGATGGCTGCCATTTAGAGTTTGTTCAAATGATCACGCTCAATTGACTGGCATACCATATATCTTCTTTTTCAAAATAAAGAACTGCTTAAATGATGATCTTTTCATTAGTTGCGATGACAGGATTGGAAAAATGTTGCATAACATCTGCATATCTGCAGTGGCTATGTCACTCAGGTGAGCGACCCGTGGCCCGTGGGCCTCTTGTTTGCAGATTTGTCAGTAGCAGTCTTAAATCTAAATCCAGCGTTTTAAATATTTTAAAACTTGAAGAAAATATCAGTATACTGATTATTTTGGTTCTAATACAAAAAGCGTTTTACATTCGTAAAAAAGTACAATTCAAGGGGCGCAATCCAAAAATCTTTCCCTGCCGTTCGCAATGTTACCGTACAGACTACTGTCTGCTGGCTTGATTTTATTGACAATTGTTTCAGTTAGACGCTTGGTTAATTTTACCAATAGACTCGGCACTTCTAATCAGGCTCCTATAGATACTGATTTTTTACAGCTGTTAAGCAACCAAAAACCTCTGTGGATCCACAAACACTATAACAAATATTGGATTTTAACCATATAGCAAGAATTTCAAATTTCCCTCATTTTTTTTTTATTCATGTGCTGGGCCAAGAGTCAATTTTCCAGAAGTGACCCGCGATTTCCGGGTCACTTAATAAGTCTTGTCTTTGAATAAGAATCCAGTGAAGACTGATCAGCCTTGCATCCATGTAATCTGATTAGTCATCAGTCGACACTCTTTGGATAACCAAGAACCCAAGGTTATTTCATGCAGGTAGTGAAAACTTTGATCAGACTGTACCTATGTGCAAGCTGATCTGAATCTTCCTTGTCTGAAGATACTTTTTCTAATATAACAGCTCAAAGATTGCATGATAATAGAGGTGACAGTTTAACCCTTCTCTTGCCGGATTTAAAATGAATCAGGCCTGTAAGAGGGGGTACCTCTACTTGAGAAGTCATTACCCCCTGAATTTTACCTCGATTTTCATGAAATTTTCACGTATAATTTGCCGATCCTAGGTGGCCATTTTACCGGAGAAAGAATGGTCACGTGACTAGAAAGTCACGTGACAGTCATGTGTAAACCGGGAACCGTTTAAGACACTTAAAAAAAAAAAAAAAAAAAAAAATAATTACAAGAGCCCAGCGCCTACTGTGTACTATTGTGAATGAAACGAGTGACATACATAGGTTCTACTGTTATTCCTACTTATTCCTCACTGGAAATGATTCAGGTGTTATGGGCTTTTTTTCCAGAAAAGCCTGATCAATCTGTTGAAGTGAGTGCTGAAATTAATGGCAGCTTGAAATTTGGTATTCTCGGTCTTTTTTAGTGTGGGTAAAATCCAGCACCTGACTATCTAATGAAAAGTGGCGTGTTTGTATGAAAGTAGGTTCACTCCTGTATGAGAACACTTGCTCTGAATGGTTGCATTGGGTTTATTGTAAGTATGACGGGCTTTTGAGCTGGCAGACCCCCCCAGCGCGACTATTGTCGCGAAAGGCAAGATAAGGGTTAACTAGAAAAAAATATAAAATGTGGTTTTGCATTTTTTGTGTCGAATACAACCCCAAAACGTCAAATTCGGGCTAACTTTTTGGGTTTTAATTTTTTGTCCGGCTTTCTGTTAACCCTTCTCTTGCCGGATTTAAAATGAATCAGGCCTGTAAGAGGGGGTACCTCTACTTGAGAAGTCATTACCCCCTGAATTTTACCTCGATTTTCATGAAATTTTCACGTATAATTTGCCGATCCTAGGTGGCCATTTTACCGGAGAAAGAATGGTCACGTGACTAGAAAGTCACGTGACAGTCATGTGTAAACCGGGAACCGTTTAAGACACTTAAAAAAAAAAAAAAAAAAAAAATAATTACAAGAGCCCAGCGCCTACTGTGTACTATTGTGAATGAAACGAGTGACATACATAGGTTCTACTGTTATTCCTACTTATTCCTCACTGGAAATGATTCAGGTGTTATGGGCTTTTTTTCCAGAAAAGCCTGATCAATCTGTTGAAGTGAGTGCTGAAATTAATGGCAGCTTGAAATTTGGTATTCTCGGTCTTTTTTAGTGTGGGTAAAATCCAGCACCTGACTATCTAATGAAAAGTGGCGTGTTTGTATGAAAGTAGGTTCACTCCTGTATGAGAACACTTGCTCTGAATGGTTGCATTGGGTTTATTGTAAGTATGACGGGCTTTTGAGCTGGCAGACCCCCCCAGCGCGACTATTGTCGCGAAAGGCAAGATAAGGGTTAAGATAATTTGTCTTTTTCATGCAATTAAACCTATTTTACAGGTATTCATTGGAATTGCCTTGCTGAGGCAATTCCAGTGAGTACCCACAAGGTATGTTTAGATGCAAAGGTAACAAAATTATCTTGGAACTATTATTCCTGCATGTGTAAACAGTAAAGAGGTAGACCAGCTTGCATTTCCTCATGCTTGGTCAGTTTATTATTATGATATTCCATATAACACACTTCTTTTGACAAAAAAGTTAGAGGAATTTTTCTTCCTTATCTCATTTCTCCACAAAAAAGATTCTTAGACTCATTAGAATTTCTAAGGCAGTTCTGAGTACCCAAAAGGTACACTTTTGTGTAGAAATTCGAAAATATATTTGGATACTGCCCATATCTGAAGACATGATTTTTTTTTCCAGTGTGATATACGCCTGTCTTAGATTGATTCAAGATGAAGACACAGATATAAGACTACAGGCTGCTCAGTTTGTATCCAGCATCAAGCGTTTTTCTAACCACGTTAATGTAAGTTCATCATTTCTGATAAGCTGGGCTCCATAGTGCAGCCTGTAGCTCATCAGACTGCAAATCCTTTTTTGGAGATTGATCATGGAATCATTTCTATGGTCATTCTTCCCTTTTCTGTGATTTAAGAAGAGCAGTTGTTTGTACTGGCAAAAGTACTGGTTAAACCCTTAGAGGACTAAACTTGCCCAGGTAAAAGTATGAATATGTTAACTGACTGGCTGAATATGACCTTAATAGTGTTGACTGGGCCATAAAACTCCAAATCAAACAAAATCCTTTCTTATCGAATGACAACATTGTCATTAAGTGTACAAAGAAAGTACAATGTGGATTTGCAAAAAAAAACAACAAAACAACCACATGCCAAAAATGGAAAGCTTATATACAGACTACCATATACCTGAGTATTTGGATACCTTACCTCATTGCCATAGATGTCCTTAAATTTTAACAAGTACAGTAGTTTCACCCATCCAACGGAATGCCGGAACATTGGTCTTTGCATCCTGGATTACAGTATTTTTCGTTGGATTCACCGCCATTTAGAGAGAGAGGTTAGACTGTGAGTACAAAAAAATCATTTATTTAAAATATTAGGATGTTAATCGAACATGAAAAGTAGCCTATCCAGATCTACGTACATTCTTCTCACTGTCAAATCTTCATTTGATACATAAACTTTGCTGAAACTGTCAAACATTCAAAGAGAAAATTACCTTGGAATTGTTTGGCTAAAAATAGACGGGGAAGACGCTCGCAGGCGATGTGTTCGCCTTTTTTTCTACAGATGTCACTTTGTTCATACAGGAAAGCGATATTAATGTTGCCTTGATTTTTCACAGTGCACAGCCTATACTGACAGATAAATTCACCCAAAATACACACGCAGGTCCTTGAGGCTATGATTATCGGCAGACTGATCCACTAGTTACTTATTTGACACTACCCAGTCAAATCACATTTATGAGCTGACCACCTGACCTAGATTTTAACAGGTCAGGTGCACAATACACACCACACCTCCTCATTCTAACATTCCCAATCATAGAATTTATTATTTATTTATTTGTACAAAACATTCATAGAAAAGATTTCAACATGTTTTGTTTCATTTCAAAGTCTTTGGATACCAAATTTTTGTCATCGTGATTATAAATGCACCATTATATTTTAATGTTTATCTTTTCTTTTAAAAGATGACAAGAGGTGATAAGCAAATTAATACCTTATCACTTATGCGAGATATCAGTCTGCACATTAAAACATTTTCTGCTGTTGGCTAAAAGCAGTTTCTTAGTCCCGCAGAATTTGTCCAGTAAACCTTGTGTAGATTCTTATGGGACTGCTTAGATATGTACAGGCAATGGTACGCAATTCAGGGATGTTCACCTTCCAGTATAAGTTACGTTTTTGCTTGCTCCCTCATGAAGAAACCATGTGCTTGTAACAGTGACATCATGCAAAATCGTGGTGGGAAACAAATTTGAGAGAATAATGAACTTTTTACCATGTTAAATTAAAGTCTTCTCTTGTCAGAAATGCATATGCAAAATATTAAAACAAAACAAAACAAATTACACCAATTCTTTTCCTGCAAATTTAAGCAGAAGATTGAAATATCCACAAGTAAACAAGACCCAGACTTTTTTTCATAGCATAAGTTGATCGCAACACGGTGCAAGGTAAATATTGAAATGAGGTTTTGCATGAAGCTCAACAGAGAAGTCCATGATCAGAATGTGCGGGTATATTAACCGTATAAATTTGTGATAGCATAAAAGTGCTTTAATTGGTTTTGATTGATAAATTTTTCACTTAACACTCAAGATTAAAAGATAACCGTAGACAGCAACAAACCTTTTGGATGGTGTGGGGGTCAAATTTAAATGAAAGGCAGTGGAGGACAGGTGCCACAAGGAGGATGATTATTTCAGTACATCTTGAGAAATGTTCCTCGAATCATTTACCAAAGAAACCACAGAAATATAAAAAAAGGTAAGAGAAAAGTCCAGGGAGTGCCACAATCACAAGCAGCAGCACTTCCCAGAGACCAAGGGGAAGAGGAAACAGCCAAAACCAAACAAGCACAAATCGAACAAATGTACGAAAAGCACTAAGATTAGCTCTCTCTTCTCAAAGCGAGGTGATCGCAATGCCAAAAGGACTGAAAAACACAAGAACAAAATAACACAAGGCAAGACTAAAAACAAATCGCCTCATAGAATAAACCACAAAGCAACAAAGAGTAAGACTAACACCGGGATCACCATTTTAGAACGGTCAATAGAATGAACTACCAGGGGGTTTAAAGCACTTTTACAGCCGACCAACTTCACCCTTGGTTGCGATGCTACTCTTAATACAGAAATACATAAAAATTCACTTTGCATAAAGGCTCCCAACTCAGTCAATGCATCAAAGCGAAAACATAAAAATCAAATTAATCACTATGATAAACAAAGAAGATTACTCATGGCTAATTCTACTGCGTGCCAGAGTAAATGAAAACCAATAGCTGAACCACGGCTGCCCAAGCCAAAGACATAAAATATCTACCATACTTGCAGAAAACGATGAAAGGGTTCAAGTATTGTTACCACTGAAATAAAAAGAACTAGAAAAAACATAGAATGCTTTATTTGTTTTAAATTAAAGGAGGTTGGGATTGTCACATCTCGCTGATCTTGGACAAATTTCCCATGAGGGATTCGTGACATCGCTCTTTCTTGGCCAGCTTCATGCCTGATAGGATGTAAAATCCAGAATATATTCTGAATTGTCTAAATTGAACTTCCTGTGACCTTGAAGGATTGATATTCCAGACTGAGTTATTGCCCTTAAAATGTTTCATATACTTTTTTTTTAAATTCTGCATCTCTCTTACCCCTGAATACCCTAATTCGGTAAAAATCTCCTGTTTTATGCGAAGGCCATTTACTAAAGCTGCATCTCATTGTTATCAAGACCTAAGATGGTCAACTAAACAGCATTACACACCATAACTTGACCTTTGAACATGACTCCCAGCCTGACAACTCCTGATTGCTCTCTTTGATTAGTTAATTGTCTCGCAGGCTAATTGTGGAGTTTGCAAACTGCAATCACTAGCTTCTTTGAAGTATGGTACAATTAATATTGGAATAATTAAGTGAGGTTGTCTATTTTTTGGGTAAGTGGCTTGCACTGAATAAAGTTATTTGTTTATGCAATTACAGAGCAAAGGCGTTGCATTGAATTGGCATAAATTCCCTTCTGAAGTCAGAGACATCCTTCAAATAAACACAACACATGGAACAATCATGCATTAACAGTGGTGTAAAAAAAAAAAACACAAAAAAAAAAAAAAAAACAACAATGTGTAAAGAATAGGAATGAAGTTTTATTCTGTTAAAAACTGTTCCATGCATTCTTAAAATAATGCAAGTCTATTATATTACACATGATACATTAATTGATACAATACAATAAGTGGTCAAGCATTCATTAACATGGGCTTTTCAATAAAGTCATGCAGCCAATTGTAATCAATAAAATTTCATCGGATTACCAGCCGATTTTGATGTGATAATTGATTATGTTTTCCAACTGATGTTGCAACACTACATTCAGGACAATTGTTTTGTTGTATCAACCTTTCTCTGTTTGCCAACATGTTAAGACCCCTGATGAAGGGTATTCAGAAGATAGATTAGCCTTCGTACATATGCATACAGCTGAGCCTGACCAGCTTGCAATCTGGATGCTTGTAGTTAACCAGTGATCCTCGACTTTTGCATACAGACAGCAACGACTTCAATCAGACTGCTTGAATGGACCTGTTAGAAAATTTATTGCAAATACTAAAGAAGCATTCTAATTGGTGACAGTGCTATAATTATCCCCACGATTTTAAATGAAGAACACCTCTGTCCATCCGTCCGACCGTCACACTATCTCCTCCAAAACCACTGGGCGGAATTTAACCAAACTTGCTACATGACTTCCCCACGTGGTAAGGATGTGAGAGAGCAACATTATTTTCTGTCCGTTTGTCTGTCAGTCCATCCGTCCGTCCATCTGTCCATCACACTTATCTAATCCTAAACCACTGGAAGGAATTTAACCAAACTAGCTACATGACTTCCCCTTATGATAGGGTGTGCACGAGTGAGTCCATCCATCCGTCTGTCATGCTATTTGCAACATTAGCATGGAGCATAGGGATTTTGTGATGGTGTGCCATCGACTGATCATTCTAGTTGGTTTTGTTTTTGGGCTTAAAATTATCCTCTGTTGGTTAATTCATAGTCTAATACTAAGCTGCTAGGTTAATGGTTGAAAGATAAAAAAAATGACACTTCTAGTTGTAAAATTAGGTTTCTTCCACTTAACAAAAATCCACCATTCCTCAGACAGTTTTAAAGCACAAAATCCACCATTCCTCAGACAGTTTTAAAGCATTTTGTTATAGATTGCACAGCATCAGTGTTAAGATGATTTTAGTGCACAATGATTATGATTCCACTGATTTTGGCCTGCCTGTCCAAACACTTCTGGTAAATATTGTAGAGTGTGTTTGTATGTATGTTGCTTACTGGTGGCTTTCACTGTCTTTAAAACCTAAATGTTGGGACATTTGATTACCATTATTGTCCTAAAACGTGAACATGTCAACTTGACTACCTGTTGGATGAGTGGCAAGCAGTGTGGACTGAGATCAGATGCCTCATTCTGCATTATCTGATCTAGCTCTACACTATTTGTGGGGTGGTTGGGTGGTGTGAAGGTGTCGTGTATCTTACTTCACTGGGGCGTCCAACTGATATTGGCTTACAGTTGTGCAAGCCTTGTAGCAAGTAAGGGTAGAGGGGGATATTTTTATTTCTTCTGTTTCTTCACTTTCATTCCTGTTCCTCTTTTTTCCCTGTCCCTCTCTTTCATCTCTTCTACTATCTCTTCTATCTCTTTTTTCCCTTTCTCCTGGAGACGACACAAAATGACCCACAAGGGTTTAATTGTCATTAAAACCAAACACAATCAATCTACACTATTTGTCCCATTTCTTAGGATTATTATGGTTTAAAAACTTCTTGAATCTACATCTCCACCTGTTCTTTTATAGCTGTAAATGAAACATTACACTGGTTTGACCTGAATATGATCATATTTAAAGTTTGTCAGCTGATCGGATTGTATTGTGCTCCACTGATTATTACCAGAGTTATTGTCCTTTGTCTTACCACTCGAAGATGATCATATTGCATCATGTTTATGCTCATTTGATCATTTTGTTATACAACTTGAATATGATCATATTTCATCATGTTCTTGTTCTATTGATTATTACCAGAATTATTGTCCTTTATCATACCACTTTAATATGATCATATTGCATCATGTTTATGCTCCAAAGATTATTACCAGAATTATTGTCCTTTATCATACCACATGAATATGATCATATTGCATTAAGTTTTTGCTCTATTGATTATTCCCAGAATTTGTGTCTTTTGTGTTACCACTTGAATATAATCATATTGCATCATGTTTATGCTCTACTGATTATTCCCAGAATTATTGTCTTGTGTCTTACCACTTGAATATTATCATATTGCATCATATTTATGCTCTGTGATCATTACCAGCATCATTGTCCTTTGCCTTTAATAGCGAGCTAGCTGCTGCATGTGGCCAAAGGCCATATCTGGCGCAGGCGTGCACGAGCAAGCTCTATGGTAAGCAAACGTCAAACCAAACCGGAAATAAACATTTTGTTTGCAGTTTGTCAGGTTCTCAGTTAATGTGGCAGATCTATTTGTATTTGCCGGGACCAACTGGGAAAATCCAGTACCAGAATCCGGTACCAAAATTTGAATGGTACAGGTTGGGTCTTATACTTTGATTTTTTTGGACGATTGTTTTGGCTTTAATAATATCCAATAGCCCTCATCAACACATAAATTAAATAGCTATAAAAAGATTAATGCCGTACAATAGTAGGTCCTATAAGCCTTTACACTATAGCCATCACAATGTTGCTAGTGAATAAACTACTCATGTGTAACAGTGATGGTCATTGAAAAAGCATGACAAAAAGAACTTACAGTGGCCATATTATATGAAAATGGCTTTGTTTGTGCTACTCTGTGATGTCAGTGCTGATTAGTGCTATTGTACTGTAACTACTAAATGTGGTTTTACAAAGCATAATGCATTGCGAGCTCGCCCATAGGCATTGCCTATATTCATATTACCACTTGATTATGATCATATTGCGTCATGTTTATACTCGAAAAATTATTACCAGAATTCTTGTCCTTGTCATACCACTTGAATATGATCATATTGCATAATGTTTATGCTCCAAAGCTCATTACCAGAATTATTTTCCTTTGCCTTACCACTTGACTATGATCATATTGCAACATGTTTATGCTCCATGCTCATTACCAGCATTATTGTCCTTTGTCATACCAAAAGAATATGATCATATTGCGTTATGTTTAGGCTCTACTGATTATTCCCAGAATTGTTGTCTTTGGTCTTACCACTTGAATATGATCATATTGCATCATGTTTATACTCCACTAATTATTACCATAATATTTGTCCTTTCTCATACCACTTGAACATGACCATATTGCATCATGTTTGTGTTCCACTAATTATTACCAGAGTTATTGTCCTATGTCTTATCACTTGAACATGATCATATTGCATCATGTTTATACTTCAATAATTATTACCAGAATTATTGTCCTATGTCATACCACTTAAATATGATCATATTGCTTCAAGTTTGTGCTCCACTGATTATTACCAGAATTATTATTGTATGTCATACGACTTGAATATGATCGTATTGCATCATGTTTGTGTTCGACTGATTGTAACCAGAATTATTTTCCTATATCATACCATTTGAATGTGATCATATTGCATCATGGTTATGCTCCACAGATGATTACCAGAAAATATTATCTACTGACTAATGATTACCAGCATTATTGTCCTTTGTCATACCACTTGAATATAATCATATTGAATCCTGTTTATACTCCACTGATGATTACCAGAAAATATTATCCAATTTGATGCCACTTGATTTGTTTGTGTTGAGGTTTTACGGCCCAGTCAACCCAATGGGGTCATGTCGAGCGTGGTCAGTTTACCTAACCACACGTTTACTGGGCAGGCTTAGTCCTCTAAGCGGTTAACTAGTATTGTGCACATTCTTTCGCCAGAAACTGACAAGTGCCCTTCTTGAATCAGGGGAAGGGAGAGAATGACCGTAGAAAATATTTCATGATCGATCTCCACGAAAGAATGTTGCCAAACTCGGCAGGGGGTTGAACCCGCGACCTCCTGGTCTCCAGTCGGATGGCGCATCCAACTGAGCCACCGAGGCCGGCGATGCCACTTGAATATGATCATATTGCATCATGTTCATGTTCCACTGATTATTACAAGAATGTTTGTCCTGTGTCATAACACTTGAATATGATCATATTGCATCATGGTTATGCTCCACTGATTATTACAAGAATTATTATCCAATGTACTACCACTTGAATATGATCATACTGCATCATGTTAGTTCCACTAATTATTTCAAGTATTATTGTCCAATGTCTTACCTTTTGAATATGATCGTATTGCATCATGTTTATGCTCCACTGATTATTACCAAGTTATTGTTCTTTGTCTTACCACTTGAATATGATCATATTGCATCATGTTTATGTTACACTTATTATTGCCAGTATTATTATTCTTTTTCATACCACTTGATTATGATCGTATTGCATCATGTGTATGTTCCACTGAAAATTGCCAGTATTATTATTAGCTCACCTGAGCACAGAGTGCTTAAGTTGAACTATTGTGGTCAGTCAATGTCTGTCGTCCATCATCCATCGTGCATTGTTCGGCTTCAATAATTGCTTTAAAAGCCTACTCTTCCTGCACCCCTGGGCCAATTGACTCGAAACAGTAGGAAGCATCGGGGTGACTTTTAGCTAAAAAATAGCTAAAGTCATTCTTATCAGAAATCCAAGACTGCCGCCATGGCCGCCATATTGAAAATCTATATTTTGCTTCTTCTCATGAACAGAAAGGCCATTTGACTCGAAACTTGGTAAGAAGTATCGGGGTGACTTGGATAAAAAATACCATAAATCTATCCGATCGGAAATCCAAGATGATGGCCATAGCTGCCATCTTGAAAATCTATTTTTAGCCTCTTCTCCTGAACTAAATGGCCATTTGACTCGAAACTTGGTAGGAAGCATGGGGGTGACTGTTAGATCAAAAATAGCTAAATCTTTCTGATCGGATATCGAAGATGGCAGCCATGGTGGCCATCTTGAAAATCTAGTTTTTGCTGCTTCTCCTGAACTAAAAGGTCAATTTAATTGAAACTTGGTAGGAATCAACTGAGTGACTTGTAGATAAAAAATAGCTAAAATTGTACTGATCGGAAATCCAAGATCTTGAAAATCTATTTTTCTCTCCTTCTCCTGAACCGAAAGGCCAATTGGTTCCAAAGTTGGTAGATAGCATCGGGGTGATTTATAGATCAAAAATAGCAAAAATCATTCCGATTGGAAATCCATGGTGGCCATCTTGAAAATCTATTTTTCATTTCTTCTGTGCACCGAAAGGCCAATTTTGACTAGAAACTGGGTAGGAAGCACTCCGGTGAATGGTAGATCAAAAATAGCTAAAATTCTTATGATGGGAAATCCAAGATGGCCACCATGGCCATCTTGAAAATCTATTTACGCTTCTTAACCTGAACCCAAAGGCCTATTGACTCGAATCTTGGTAGGAAGCATCAGGTAGATCAAATATGACTAAAATCATTCCTATTGGAGTTCTAAGATGGCCGCCATGAAAATCTATTTTTAGCTTCTTCTCCTGAACCAAAAGGCCAATTGACTCGAAACTTGGTCGGAAGCATAGGGGTGACTTGTAGATCAAATATAGCTAAAATCATTCTGATCGGAAATCCAAGATGCCCCCCATAGAAAATATATTTTTCACTTCTTCTCTTGAACAGAAAGGTCAATTGACGAAACTGGGTAGGAAGCATCAGGGTGACTTGTAGATCAAAAATAGCTTAAATTTTTGCAATCAGAAATCTAAGATGGCCGCCATGGCGACCATCTTGAAAATCTGTTTTTCCCTTCTTCTCCTGGACCGGGGAGTGGGGGTTGAAGGGGGGTGGGGGTGCAGTTGACTTGAAACTGAAATTGGTAGGAAGCATGGGGGTGGGTTGTAGTAAAAAACAGCTAAAATTGTTCCGATTTGAAATCAAAGATGATAAAAAAAGTATCAGGGTGATTTGTAGATCAAATAATTGATTCTGATTGAAAATCTATTTTGAACTTTTTCTCCTGAACCAAAAGAGCAACTGACTGGAAACTTCATTGGCAGTATCGAGGTGACTTGTAGATCGAAAGTAGCTAAAATCATTGTGATTGGAAATCCAAGATGGCCACCATCTTGAAAATCTATACTAAACTTCTTCCCTTGAACCGAAAGGCCAATTGACTCAAACTTATCTGATAATCAGGTGAGCGATACAGGGCCATCTTGGCCCTCTTGTTCTTTGTGATACTATTTGAAGATGATCATAATGTTTCATGTTTATGCTCTACTGCTTATTACCAGAATTATTGTCCTTTTTCTTTAATACCACTTGAATATGATCATACTGGATCATGTTTATGTTCCACTAATTATTACCAGCATTATTGTCCTTTGTCTTACTACCTGAATATGATCAGATTCCAACATGTTTATGCTCCACTAGTCATTACCAGAATTATTGTCATATTTCATACCAATTGAATAAAATCATATTGCATCATGGTAATGCTCCACTGATTACTGATTACCAGAATTATTGTCCTCTGTATTACACATGAATATGATAATATTGCAACATGTATATGCTCCACTGATTATTATCAGAATTATTGTCCTATGTCATACCATCTAAATATGATCGTATTGCATGTTTATGCTCCACTTATAATTACCAGAAAATATTATCCAATGCTATATGTTTTAAATATGATCATATTCCATTATGGTCATTTTCCACTGACTATTACAAGAACTATTGTCCTGTGTCATACCACTTGAATGTAATCATATTGCATCATGTTTATGCTCCATTGATTATTACCAGAAAATATTATCCAATGTCATACGACCTGAATATGATCATATTGTATCATGTTCATGTTCCACTGATTATTACAAGAATTATTGTCCTATGTCATACCACTTGACTATGATCATATTGCATCATGGTTGTGCTCCACTGATTATTACAAGAATTATTATCAAATGTCATACCACTTGAATATGATCATATTGCATCATGTTCCTGTTCTTCTGATTTTTACCAGAGATTGTCCTATGTCATACCACTTGAATATAATCATATTGCATCATGTTTATGCTCCACTGATTATCACCAGGGTTATTGTCCTTTATCTTTAATATCACTTGAATATGATAATTTTGCTCATGTTTATGCTTCTCTGATTCTTACCAGAATTATTGTCCTTTGTTCTTACCAGTTGAATATGAATTTTGCATCATGTTTATGTTCCACTGATTATCACCAGGGTTATTGTCCTTTATCTTTAATACCACTGATGATCATATTGCATCATGTTAATGCTCCACTGATTCTTATCAGAATTATTGTCCTTTGTCATACCACTTGAATATGATCGTATTGCAGCATGTTTATGCTCCACTGGTTATCACCAGGATTATTTTCCTTTGTCTTTGATACCACTTGAATATGATCATATAGTTCCAGTTAATAGGATATTTCAAGATAATATTTTTCTAATTTCTCCACAGAAACATACGTTGTGGGTACTCATTAAAAGTGCATCATTGAGGCCTTTCTTATGAGTACCCACAAAATACATTTTTTGTGGAGTATGAGAAAAATATTTGTACTTTTTTAATTGAAAAATAGCATTATCTGGAGTTATGATCTGATAATGAGATATAATGGAAAATCAATACTTTTGCACATTTGTTTTGTAAAATCTTGTTTACTTTTTCTGTTTACAGTTTTCCAGTATTCAGAGTAATGTTGGCTACCAGGTAAGAGCTTTTATTGCTTAGCCTGCTGGGTAAAATTTTCAGCAGATGATAGTTTGAAATATTTTCATTGAGCCTGCTACCAGACTGCCAGACATAGTCAGCCACCTGTTTGGTATGAGTTTGTCTGTTCATCTGTTTCTGTGTGTATATATCTGTGGACACCTATAACAAACTATATTGGTAGTTTGGATTATTGATGGGGAAAATGCACTCATATTGACTGCCTTAGAATTATGTTCATCTGAGCCAGTAGGCAAGGGTGAACATACTACTCAGGCAGGGAATATGGGTCCATGTCCCCTTTCAAAAATCCAAATGATGAATTAGTTATACTGCAAAGGTTTTATGGAAAGTTTTCACTGTTACCACTAATTGAAATGGTACAAATGTCACACATCTTTATCAATATGCTTCTAACAAATTGATGATGGTCACATTTCCATGGTTCCTATGCAGTGCATTTGCATTCGTGTTGAAGATGCCTGCTGAAAAGACAATCAAAATCAATTTTAGGAGCAGTTCAAGATTTCTTCTGGAGCACAGATGGACAGATATTGTTGTGTAAGTTAAATTAAATGGAAAATAGATTAAAACATGAAAATATAAGTTTTTGTTATAATCATTAATAGATATTGATGCAGTGAAAAATGAAGATGATAGCCATTAAAGTTTTGGTCAAGTGTTTAAGATCCTTTCCTCAACACCAGTCGCCCCGAACTCAAAACTGTGGACCACTCAGTTCAGAGTCAGAGATTTGCATAAAATTTAATGATAAAGAAAGAAAGAACCAAAAAACAAGAAAGAATAGCAAGAAACTTCAAGCGCCTGTTTGTTGTGCATCCATCATGCAAGAAAGCTTGCAATTAGCTCTATCAGACAGGTTTTACTCAATTTCAAGGAGTGTTTATTGGAGGAAGGCAGTTATAATCAAAATACTAATTTACTGAATGCATCCAGACGAGCAGGGTAGTTTAATTCCTCCTGGTCAGAACAGAAAAATTTTACTATACATGAGTATGCAGTATTATCAGTTCTTTAAATGAATGGGCATAAGGCCCCTTTCAGATTGAAAAAGCCACAGTTATATATTCAAAATTTATCTGCTGTTGAAATGGCTAATTTTAAGTTATTGCTCCCAAATGGGAGAATTTTTTCTTACATTGAGAAAAGACTTAAAAACCCATTTTAAAACCTCTGTGGCCACTATATGCAGGTCCGACTGGTGATCAGGCGGTTGTGGATTTGATCACCGTCAGGTCCGGCAACATTCTTTCGTGAAGATTGATCAGGAAATATTTTCTACAGTCATTCTCTCCTTTCCACTGATTCAAGAAGGGCACTTGTCAGTTTCTGGCAAAAGAATGTGCACAGGTACTGGTTAATCACTTTGAGGACTAAGCCTGCCCAGGTTAAAAAGTGTAGTTAGGTAAAATGACTGTGCTCGACATAACCCTAACAGGTTGACTGGGCCGTAAACACAAACAAATTAAAACTCTATATGTCAGTAATTGATTACCCTAAATGAAGGAATATCTTTAGCAAAGAAACTAACATTTTGTGCAATATTCAATACTATGCAAACATTCTTACTCGGGCATTAACAAAAAAAAAAAAAAAAATCAACCTGCACACGCACAGGCTGGTCCAAATTTATGCCAAAAGTAATAGGAAAGCCACGGACAGTAGTTGAATGCCAAAAATAAAATCACGAAAAAGGCAAGGAATCCATGCATGCGCAATGTACAGCCCGCACACATCCACAACGTAAGCACATGAGCATGCGGATGCGTACGTGGATACCACGCCCATAGAATCCCTGCCCCAGGCTGATATAGGATCCTACCACTGGCACCCCATAATACTACACAGAAAAAGCAAAGAATCCACACACGCACAACATATACAGCCCGAACCCGCATCCACAAGCGCATACGCATATGTTAGCATATGAGTGTGCAGATGCGTAAGCAGATTGCGCGCCCATAAAACCTCTGCCTTAAACAAAGTAGGCGCCCAGGATGATATAGGATCCTACCGCTCGCACACCATAATACCAAATGACAGTTATATTGAAGATTCGATCGGAAGTATACATATAGAGCAGAAAATTCAAAGCAAGCAGCCAACCCTCATTTCCAATAGTATTTTGAATAGCAAGCACAGAAAATGTGCTATAAAGAAAATTAGATCCTTATACATATATTTAATGAATTATAAGTTAAAAAAAAAAAAAAAATCGGACGGATAGATTTGTGTAAATCCCCCACTGGGAGAATTAACTGCGTACTCCAAAATTCCTATTCAACATTGTATATCAACTTTGTATTTAGTCCACTGGGAAACTTTGTTCCTAGTTTGTGGATCCAGTAAGTTTCCTTTAACAGCCGTTCCATATCGTCCGGAACAAGGTCTATAGGCATGAAACTGAAGTCACTGAAACTATGACTTTAAAGCGACTGTAAGTGCACAAACCCAGAGTAGTCTTCCCGCTAGGGATCAATGCGCACAATCGCCAAATCAGAATTCAGAAAACACGAAACCCCAGGGCACGAAGAAAACATTCGCCGAGGCCCTATGTGGGGGGCCCAGTGCGCTTAACATTCAAAACCAGCTGAATCAATTAGGTCAAACTGTGAAATGGCTGGTAGAAAACGCAAAAACAGGCGGTTCATTAGAGCACAGAACAAAAAAGACTGGAAACGCTCAAAGAAGAGGAAACGCCAGATTCAAAGAGGGAAAGCAACAGTTCTGAATCTATCTAGTAAGCTTCTCACAGACACTGATTTTATTCTATTTGAAAAAGGGTTATCGTTTTGTCCGAAGACTAGGAACCATGACATTATAAAACTCGCAGAAGAGACATTCAATTTTAGTAGAAGGTTACGTCTGAAAGAATACTTTTACAAAAAACCCGACAACGACGCTTTAGGAAATAAAAATTCAAGCGAGTATAAAGAAATGCCTTCCTTTAACAAGAGGAAATCTACATTTACCCCTTCTGCTGGACGGGATACATACCTGGATTTCTACATTGAGGCCATACATCAAGAAATTCTTAATTCGCTCCCTAAAAAGTCTACCTACCTCTACAAACATATCCAAAGAAGAACTAAAAAGTCTACAACGCCTGCCCAACAATCCTGACATTATTATCAAGAAAGCAGATAAATCAAGTACTATAGTGATAATGGACAAAGGTAATTACCTTCAAGAAGTTGAAAGACAGCTAAACAATGAAACATACTATGAAAAGCTTGATATGGAATTTTCAGATACTGTTGAAAAGAATGTTTTAAACTGCATCAGAGAAATCAGTGAACAGAATGAGAATATATGTGAAGAATTTGATGCATTACCCGATAGTATACGTATTCCTCAATTCTACATTCTTCCAAAAATACATAAATCATGTGATGATGCACTTCCTATAGGATACCCAGGTCGTCCTATTGTTTCTGCTTGTAACTCACACACTGACAATGTTTCGAAATATATAGATTATATTTTGAAACCCCACATGCAGTCACTACCGTCTTATGTCAAAGATACCACTGACTTTATCACAAAACTTAAACAATTTCAAATAACATGCCAGAAGACTTACTTAGTCATTCTTGATGTTAGTTCATTGTACACTAGTAGCCCCCATGAAGACGGTATTGAAGCGTGTCGGTATTTTCTTGAGAATAATGGCCATAGTAGTGGCAGTTTGTCTATAGATAACGTTTGTTCACTTATTGAACTAGTTTTGAAAAACAATTATTTCAAATTCAATAACATTTGTTATCGTCAGAGAATGGGTACGGCCATGGGTAGTTCTATGGCCGGCATATGCTTCCCTTTTTATGGGTAAATTTGAGATGGATTTCATGAAAATTTGTCCTGAAAAGCCAACACTTTGGTTAAGGTTTTTAGACGACATTTTTATGGTTTGGACACACAGTCTCGATATATTACATGAATTTATCAAGTGTCTTAACAATTTTCATCCATACATCAAATTTACGTATGACATTTCTGAAACAAAAGTATCTTTTTTGGATGTGGACATTTTGCTACAGAATAATTACATGTCAACAAGTGTACATGTAAAAAGTACCAACATTCGTCAATACATTGAGTATTCATCATGTCATCCCAGGGCGTGTAAGAATGGCATTCCTTACAGTCAAGCAAAACGCTACCGGCCGATTATGTCTGATAATGCAGATTTTCAAATGCTTTAACTGATCTCAGAGAGTTCTTCATTGCAAGGAACTATCCAGAAGCTATTATTATTTATGGGTTTAATGAAGTATGTAAACTTTCCCAAAGTGAGGCTTTGGTGCCCAGTTCAAAAGACAAAAAGACAATAGTTTAAATATAATTTCTTTTGTTATCGAATATAACCAGTCTTTACCTAACATAGGATATATCATAATCAGATATTGGGATTTGTTACAACTCTCTAGTAACTCATCTGTAAAACAACTGCATAAATATAAACCTGTGATGGCATACAAACGTCCTCGAAATATAAAGGATATACTTGTGAAGTCGAAATTTTCAGAACCGTCAGATTTTAAGTTTTTTTTCTCTAAATGTAAGAGACCGAGATGCACTCATTGTTCACGCATTGTTGAAAGTGATCATTTTTTTAGTTCATAAAAGTGTACTTCATTTAAACTGAACTATGATACAAACTGCACTACAAGAAATGTTATTTACCTCGTTTCATATAAAAAATGTGACAAGCAGTACGTTGGGCAAACTAGTCAACAAGTGTCGAAAAGAATGAACAGTCACAAATTTGACATCACTAATTTCAAGGACCCAGACTTCTCAACTCATGTTGCTACACACTTTAATGCTGAAGATCATAGTTTCAGTGACTTCAGTTTCATGCCTGTAGACATTGCTCCGGACGATATGGAAGAGCTGTTAAAGGAAACTTACTGGATCCACAAACTAGAAACAAAGTTTCCCAGCGGACTAAATACAAAGTTGATATACAATGTTGAATAGGAATTTTGGAGTATGCAGCTAATCCTCCCAGTGGGCGCATAGCGTTGGGGCATCGTCGATTCGTCGTTGATTCTACGTCAAGACATTGAACCGACGTTGGGTCGACGTTGTATGCCCGCTAGGTCTTTTCTTTATGTAATTACATCCGAGCGTGGCTGAACCCGTGGCTGTTCAGCCACGCTCCGCTTCCGTTTTACACAAATCTATCCGTCTGATTTTCTTTAACTTATAATTCATTAAATATATGTATAAGGATCTTATTTTCTTTATAGCACAATTTCTGCGCTTGCTATTCAAAATAATTTTGGAAATGAGGGTTGGCTGCTTGCTTTGAATTTTCTGCTCGATATGTATACTTCCGATCGAACCTTCAATATAACTGTCATTTGGTATTATGGTGTGCGAGCGGTAGGATCCTATATCATCCTACGCCCCTACTTTGTTTAAGGCAGAGGTTTTATGGGCGCGCGATCTGCGTACGCATCTGCACGCTCATATGCTTACATATGCGTATGCGCTTATGGATGCGGTTTCGGGCTGTATATGTTGCGCATGTGTGGATTCTTTGCCTTTTCTGTGTAGTATTATGGGGTGCCAGTGGTAGGATCCTATATCAGCCTGGGGCAGGGATTCTATGGGCGCGGTATCCACATACGCATCCGCATGCTCATGCGCTTACGTTGTGGATGCGAATGCGGGCTGTACATTGCGCATGCATGGATTCCTTGCCTTTTTCGTGATTTTATTGTTCGCATTTAACTACTGTCCGTGGCTTTCCTATTACTTTTGGCATAAATTTGGACCAGCCTGTGCGTGTGCGTAGGCTGATGTGAGTTGTAACGAAGTATTTTGCTACTTTCAGGATATTTGCCTCTGTTTTTTTTTTTTTTTTTTTTGTTTTTTGTTAATGCCCGAGTAAAAATGTTTGCATAGTAATGAATATTGCACAAAATGTTAGTTTCTTTGCTAAAGATATTTTTTCAATTCTTCAAGATACTTTGTATCAATTGATTTTGATCCATTTTGTCACATTTTACTGTGGAAAAATCATGAAAAAACCTACTTTATGCCTTTGCGAGCGAGATAGGTGTGGACCAGCCTGTGCATCCACGCAGTCTGATCTGCGCCTTTCTTGTTCGCTGCTTGATATGGCTCTTTTCATATACTCGGGTTTGAATGTTCTGGTAAAGTAGTGTTGCATATGTTATTTGCCGCGTAATGTCGCGTTACGTTTCCACAAACAGACGTGACGTTTAATGCTTTTCAATATGGTGTTTAGTTCTGAAGAAGACGTGAAGTCGAAACATAAAAAAAGCTGTGTTTTGTCTTATTTCTTTGACCATTTTCCTAAATGAAGGAGTAATTCAGTCATAGCCTGCTGTGTTTGTCATTCATTGAGCACTTTTTTCTGGCACACCCGCAGGCCCAACCAAGACTGTACAGACAAATAGTTCAGGGGTGGTTGCTATAAAGAATCTTAGATTTTTTAAGTTCTCATCTTATCTTAAAAAATAATCTTACCTGAGAAAAAATCTTAAGTTGGTATTTATAAACCGACTTAAGAACTTTCTTAGCTGAGATTTTCTAAACTAAAGTTTACTTAGTATCCTTAGCAATCTTCGAGTTCACGTGCGTTTTTTCCGGAATTTCCAGGCTATTTTTAGCTTTTGATAAAAATAAACAGAGGCGATCTTGCCAGAAAATAACGCAAACTACATGTAAAGTGAATGTTTATTTTTGCTTCTGAAATTGAAAACTGCCAAATAGTTTAATGGATTATTGGACAATGGCTAGTAACAAATGTGCAGAAACAGAAATGGGAAAAGATTCTTTTTCTAGACAGAAAGATATTCAAGATTTTAAATGCGCTGTCAACTCGTATTCCGGGAGCAGAGAAAGTCCACAAACAAAAAGAGCTCAAAATCAGTATTTTTCCTAAATTGTGCTATCAATTTATCAATTCATATTTATTTATTACATAACGTTTGCAAAAAAATGAAAAACAAACCAAAAAACTATAGGTAGAAATTACTCCTTCCATTACACGAACTCAGGTGCAAGTTTCTTTTGAGGTTTGTTTACTTTGGCGCATATTGCACTGTCACAAAGGTCAGGCGATTCTAAAAATAGCTTCCACTGTGTGCCGTCCACGCGGATCTAGTCTATTTTGTACCGGGGATTATAGCCTACTTATCGAAAGAGGTTCTAAAAATCTTTTCATAACCTTATTTTCAGCTCCACCTTTTTATCCTATCACATTTTATTCTCTTCACTGTTATGTTTATTACAAAGACTTAATCTTTTTTTCCGCACCAGGGGACTTTTCTTAACCCTTATCCTGCTGCATTTTCCTCTGATCTACTCTACAGAAGGGGTACCCGTTTTTCCCCGCATCTTTCACCGACTTTAATCCGAACTCTAGCATGGGTATTGCAGGGGGTGGTCGGGAGTGGCAATGGTGTCATGTATCTTACGTCACCGGGGCGTCCAACTGAAATTGGCTTACAGTTGGGCAAGGCCTGCTATCCTTGTAGCAGGTAAGGGTAGAGGGGGAATGTTTTTATTTCTTCTGTTTCTTCACTTTCATTCCTGTTCCTATTTCTTCCCTAATCGTCTCTTTCATCTCCTCTACTATCTCTTCTATCTCTTTTCTCCCTTTCTCTGGGAGACGACACAAAATGACCCACAAGGGTTGACGTGTCGTTAAACCCCAACACAATCAATCAAAAACATGGGTATTGCAAGAAGAATTCGATAACTTGCATTGTTAGTAACTTGATACATCTACCATCTCTGTACTTCTATCACATGAAGTTGTTTAAGTATAATCTACATGGTTGACACAGGAACCTATATGATCGGGTAGGTGTGAGACCGCAAAAAAGAAGTAGTGAAATCTGACTGGCTTTGGTGAATTATTTCACTGACTGACCTTGAACGCAGACTAATAAGGTTTGTGTTAAAGTACGTCCCCTCCCTCTGTGGGACAACATAGAACAAAGGTTGAGCTTTGTTTCTAGAGGTCTTGAGACACAGTCAAATAGTCCAACCACTTGAAAGGTAAATAGATATGAATAGCAGGATAAGGGTTAAGAACATAAGATTGTTATTCACTTCTACTGTAACAGTTTCCCTCGGATACTCCCATCTGCCCATAACATGGGTCAACAGTCCATGTCCCATTCATTTCAATGCATCTTTTTTTTCAAAATTTTGCTGGGCCTTTTGAAAATTTTACAGGCCATTTAGAAAATCTAATGGACAAAACAATCCTTTATAACCCTGCTTGAGCAATATAACCTACAATATGAATATAATATGAATATAGTAGGGGCCGAGCCAAAATTAATCAGATGTATCATTGACTTTTATCATAACGTAGGCTCCCTGGAAAATCTGTGGTTCTCACTACGAGGGTCCTGCAAAAAGTTTTGTCACTGGATTCGGATTACTTCAGTGCTACGTTTTATCAAACATATTTTTATTACAAACCTTCAAAGAATTCCCCCTATACTGAAACATTTATGTAACCCTTTTACCAAGTCGCAAAAAGCAGATAAATAGTCTTCTTTTGGTATCTGTTGGAGACACTGATAAATAGCGCTGCCAAGAGAACTCCTAGACGTATACTTATTCCAGAAAGCATTTTCTTAAGCCTTGGAAATAAAAAGAAGTCACAGGGACTCAGGCCAGGTGAATAAGGTGGATGGTTTAAAACTTTCACCTTTTCAGAAGCCAAAAAAAGACTTAACAACCTCACACTTATGAGAGGAGGCGTTGTCATGTAAAAGGTGGACTCCTGGCCATCCTTTGCTTGGTCGTTTCTTATTGTAAAACTCTTTCACTTTCTTCAGTACAGAATTCTTGTAGAATCGGCCAGTGACTATGAACAGATGGACAAGGCACTTGAACGACTGGCCCATTTGAATTAAAGAAAATTGCGTACAACATCTTTTTCGAACTTACGGTTCTCTTCGCAATACATGGACGTTTTTAGCTCACCTGAGCTGAAGGCTCAAGGTGAGCTTTTGTGATCACTCACCGTCCGTCGTCGTCGTCGTCCGTACGTCCGTCTGTCCACAATCTTTAAACAACATCTCCTCCTAAACCACTGATTGGATTTTGACCAAACTTCACAGGAATGATCCTTGGTTGGTCCTCTTTCAAAGTTGTTCAAATGGTTCCGGTCCGTTGCATATCTAGGTCACAGGAGCTAAAAATAGATTTTTTAACTAAAAACTTAAAAAATCTTCTTGTCAGAAACCACTGGACCGATTTCAATATAATCTTGCAGAAATGTTCCTTTGTGGATCCTCTACCAAGATTGTTCAAGCCATTCGGATTCGTCAAAAAACATGGCCGCCTGGGGGCGGGGCTTATTTTCCCTATATATCTATATAGAAAACTTTAAAAATCTTCTTGTCCGAAACCACTGGACAGATTTCAATATAATTTTGCAGAAATGTTCCTTTGGTGATCCTCTACCAAGATTGTTCAAGACATTTGGGTTTGTCAAAAAACATGGCCGCCAGGGGGCGGGGCTTATTTTCCCCATATATCTATATGGAAAACTTTAAAAATCTTCTTGTCCGAAACCACTGGACTGATTTCAATATAATTTTGCAGAAATGTTCCTTTGGTGATCCTCTACCAAGATTGTTCAAGCCATTTGGATTCGTCAAATAACATGGCCGCCAGGGGGCGGGGCTTATTTTTCCTATATATCTATATAGAAAACTTTAAAAATCTTCTTGTCCGAAACCACTGGACCGATTTCAATATAACTTTGCAGAAATTTTCCTTTGGTGATCCTCTACCAAGATTGTTCAAGACATTTGGATTCGTCAAAAAACATTGCCGCCAGGGGGCGGGGCTTTTTTTCCTATATAATCTATATAGAAAACTTTAAAAATCTTCTTGTCCGAAACCACTGGACCGATTTCAATATAATTTTGCAAAAATGTTCCTTTGGTGATCCTCTACCAAGATTGTTCAAGCTATTTGGATTCGTCAAAAAACATGGCCACCAGGGGGCGGGGCTTATTTTCCCTATATATTTATATAGAAAACTTTAAAAATCTTCTTGTCCGAAACCACTGGACCGATTTCCATATAATTTTGCAGAAATGTTCCTTTGGTGATCCTGTACCAAGATTGTTCAAGCCATTTGGATTTGTCAAAAAACATGGCTGCCAGGGGTCCGGGCTTATATTTCCACTGTATATCTGTATAGAAAACTTTAAAAATCTTCTTGTCAGAAACCACTGGACCGATTTCCATATGATTTTGCAGAAATGTTCCTTTGGTGATCCTGTTGCAAGATTGTTCAAGCCATTTGGATTTGTCACAAAACATGGCCGCCAGGGGGGCGGGGCTTATTTACCTTATATATCTATATGGAAAACTTAAAAAATCTTCTTGTCAGAAACCACTGGACCGATTTCCATATGATTTTGCAGAAATGTTCCTTTGGTGATCCTGTTGCAAGATTGTTCAAGCCGCCATGATTCGTTAATAAAACATGGCCGCTAGGGGGCGGGGTTAATTTTCCCTATATATCTATATAGAAAACTTTAAAAATCTTCTTGTCATAAACGACTGGACCGATTTCAATATAACTTGGCAGAAATGTTTCCTTAGTGACCCTCTATCAAGATTGTTCAAGCCGACATGATTTGTCAAAACACATGGCCGCTAGGGAGCGGGGCTTATTTTCCCTATATATCTATATAGAAAACTTTAAGAAAATCTTCTTGTCAGAAACCACTGGATGGATTTCAATACAACTTGGCAGAAATGTTTCCTTGGTGACCCTCTACCAAGATTGTTCAAGCCATCATGGGTTGTTAAAAACATGGCCGCTAGGGGCGGGGCTTATTTTCCCTATATATCTATATAGAAACCTTTAATGTTCTTCTTTCCAGAAACCACTGGACCTATTTCAATATAACATTGCTGTTTCTTTGGTAACCCTCTATCAAGATTGTTCAAGCAGTCATGATTCGTCAAAAAACATTGCCGCCAGGGGGCGGGGCTTATTTTCCCTATATATCTATATAGAAAAATTAAAAAATTTTCTTGTCATAAACGACTGGACCGATTTCAATATAACTTGGCAGAAATGTTTCCTTAGTGACCCTCTATCAAGATTGTTCAAGCCGACATGATTTGTCAAAAAACATGGCCGCTAGGGGGTGCGGGGCTTATTTTCGATATAATTCTATATAGAAAACTTGAAAAAATCTTGTCGTCAGAAACCACAGGACTGATTTCAATATAACTTCGCAGAAATGTTTCCTTGGTGACCCTTTACCAAGATTGTTCAAGCCGTTATGATTTGTCAAAAAACATGGCCACTAGGGGGCGGAGCTTATTTTCCTATATAATTTATCTATATAGAAAATTTTAATAGTCTTTTCAGAAAGCACTTGACCGATTTCAATGTAACTTTGCAGGAATGTTTCTTATGTAACCCTCTATCAAGATTGTTCAAGCCGTCATGATTCGTCAAAAAACATGGCCGCCAGTAGTCGGGGCTTATTTTCCTTATATAGCTATATAGAAAACTTTAAAACTCTTCTTGTTAGAAACCACTGAACCGATTTCATTATAACTGCAGAAATTTTTCCTTGGTGACCCTCTACTAAGATTGTTTAAGTAATCATGATTCGTCAAAAAACATGGCTGCTGGGGGCAGGGCTTATTTTCCCTATATATCTATATATAAAACTTTAAAAATCTTCTTTTCAGAAACCAATGGACCGATTTCAATACAACTTGGCAGGAATGTTTCTTTGGTGACCCTCTGCAAAGATTGTTCAGGCCGTTATGATTCATCAAAAAACATGGCCGCTAGGGGGCGGGGCTTATTTTCCCTATATATTTATATAGAAAACTTTAAAAATCTTCTTGTAAGAAACAGTTGGACCGAGTTCAATGTAACTTGGCAGGAATGTTGCTTTGGTGACCTTCTACCAAGATTGTTCAAGCCTTCATGATACGTCAAAAACCATGGCCCCCAGGGGGATGGGGCTTATTTTTCATATATATCTGCATAGAAAATTTTAAAATTCTTCTTGTCACATACCCCATGACCGATTTCAATATTACTTGGCTGGAATGTTGCTTTGGTGAACCTCTATCAAGATTGTACAAGCAAGCATGATTCGTCAAAAAACATGGCTGCCATGGGGTGGGGCTTGTTTTCCCTATATATCTAAATAGAAAACTTTAAAAATCTTCTTGTCAGAAACCACTGAACAGATTTCAATATAACTTGGCAGGAATGTTCCTTTGGTGACCCTCTACCAAGTTTGTTCAAGCTGTCATGATTCGTCAAAAAACATGGCCGTTAGGGCATAGGGCTTTATAGCTATATAAAACTTTTTAAACCACTGGACCAATTCCAATATAACTTGGCAGAAATGTTCCTTTGGTGACTCTCTTTTAAGATTCAGTTCAAGTCATCAAGATTTGTAAAAAAACATGGCCAGGGGTGTGGTGGAGGGGTTAGGGGGTGGTTAGTGCTATAAAGTTTATACAAAAATCCTAGAGCAGTGAACTTGGCTGAAACTTAAACAGTAAATATGCAAATCTGTTTGGTCAGATGAGCGATATAGGACCATCATGGTCCTCTTGTTTATCTTTTCGCTTCCATTACTTATTATCAGCCCTTCTTTGTGGCTCAGACATGTGCACCCAGGTTTCATCACCTGTTAGCAAGTTAGAAATAACCCGACTATTACAGCCTTTGAATGTTTTCAAAAGTTCCTGGGCACATTTAAGGCGTTGTGTCTTTTGCTCCTCAGTGAGCAAATGAGGTACCCACCTAGCGCAAACCTTTCACAGGTCCAAACGCTTTTTCAGAATTGTTTGCACACTGCCTTCTGATATGCCAGTACAACTAGCTATATCTTTGACAGACAATCGCGCATCCTGTTCGACCACAATCTTTACAGCAGCGATGTTAGCAGAGGTTTTAGAACTTCCAGGACGGGTATCATCTTCAACAGAAAATTTCCCAGCTTTAAAAGTTTTAACCCACCTAAAAACTGTGCGCATTGAAATGGTCTGAGACCCAAATATATCACACAATTCATTAAATATCTGCTTTGAATCTATATTAAGCCTAACACGGCATTTAATATAGCTAAGAATTTTAGTCCTCTGGTCCATGTTCCAATGTAACAAGTAAATTGGTCAGTGTATATGACTGCATCTATTTCAATTTGAAATAACTCGGTCGGTTGGAAAGCAATTTGCACGAAATAAACGGGTATGGTTAGCTATTCAACACACCATTCAAGTGCAGTGAAGCATTTTAAAATATACCTGGGATAAAACCAAGGAAGCCTATTAGTGACAGAACTTTTTGCACGACCCACGTATCACTGCATATTTTGGGTATGACTTACTACAGTGAACAGAACAGACATCCACGTCTCTTTCGGGCTGGTATTGTGACTTACTAAAGCAGGTGCATGATTAATCTATGCCCAGTTGGTACTGAGTATCTCTCCAATGTGACGCCTCAAAGACTTGCTTCCAAAGTGAAGGCAGAAAGATATGATTTACATACTGAATGTTTATTTATCTAACACAGATGACACTGGCCTTCATAAACAGTACTTGCACTAACATTCAATAGCAGGAAGGACTTCCTGGCATTTTAATTTGTAAGTATAACTGAATGTAAAATATCATATTTTAGCATAATGTTTGTTAATATGTGTATTTCTTCATTTCTTCTTCTTTTAGGGGTCTAAAAATAACATTTAAATACTAAATTAGATAGGAGTTCAGTCTGCTTTATAAATGGCAGTGTATGTTTGCTTTTTTGGGGTTTTTTTCTTCAAAAAGTTGGATATCCTACTTCCAAGCATCAATATTTGGAAGTCCACTGCATTTTTGGGGGAGTCTCAGACTTCCCTTAGTGCAAGTACTGCATATATATTTAAGATGTATCTAGGCCAATAAGGTACTTCATATCAGCATATACATATATCATTCTCCTGCCATTCTATCCGAAACAACAGTTACATGAAATAAATGCCAGCAATTTGTGTAATAATTTTATTTTTGAACACTGATGAACTTCCCTTACTATTACCATGTTTTTTTTTTTTGTTTTTTGTTGTTTTTTTTTGTGTGTGTGTAATTTTTTAAACTACTGTCAGTGTAATCTACCAGAACATTTTTCTTACTTATCATAAATGTTAGTTCCATTTTTGGGAAACGGTACATACTGACATACACCACCCTGGAAACATGAGACAGTGTAAGGTACACATATGCTAGATTCTTAATCCAGTTTTTGTTGTTGCTTGTGATAGCTCATTTCCAAACAGGACAGCACATTATGAAGAGGCAGTGTGATTTCTGTATGCCATCTCATCTCCTGTGTGACATCTGTTCAGTCTCTCACTCTTGTTTCTATTGAACTATGCAAATATGATGCTGTTTTGAACTTGGCTATGACTGGAGTTGAGCAGTATATCCATTCTCTTGCAGATATTGTGCAGTCCTGAACATCTAATGGCAATTCTGAAATAAAAATGCTCATCATCAGTGCTTAAGCATCCCCTTGCAAACAGCACTGACCCAGTCCTGCCTCCATAACACTTGTTTACTAATCAGGGTCTGATCTGTTGTCATGACATTCTATCAGTTAAGAATTATAGAAAAAAAAGCAGTTTCTTTGTTTTTATTTAACTTTTAATATACATTGTTTGTACTTTCCCTTTGTTTTTAAAAACACAGGCTCCCCCACCCCCACCACACACACAAAAACAGATATGGAGTAGCCATAAATGCAGGCCATATACACCTCACCTTAAACTTAACTAGACTGGCACCTGTCTAAAAAACTGTAAGGCAGAAAATTTTAACGCATACTTAATATTGAAGTTTCACACAAGTACACTACTGTCAGATTTTTGTTTTATCTTTTATGTTCATGAGTGACATGATGGTCCTATATAATGGGAACAGTAATGCCATATATGGTAAGCAGTATCACAATTTTAATCAATTTTTAAATAATTTTCAAGGACCACCCAAGGATCATTCCATCATTCCGAAAAAGGGAAAAAATATATGATCTTATATTACTCCAAGAATAACGTTTATTGGTCCGTTGTTAAGAAACTTCATTAAGCTCAATTATTCTATTTTTTTTTTTAGCTCACCTGAGCCGAAGGCTCAAGGTGAGCTATTGTGATCACTCACCGTCCGTCGTCGTCGTCGTCATCCGTCTGTCCGTCCCTCCGTCCACAATCTTTAACAACATCTCCTCCTAAACCACTGGTTGGATTTTGACCAAACTTCACAGGAATGATCCTTGGTTGGTCCTCTTTCAGAATTGTTCAAATGGTTCCGGTCCATTGCATATCTAGGTCACAGGAGCTGAAAATAGATTTTTTAACTAAAAACTTAAAAATCTTCTTGTCAGAAGCCGCTGGACGGATTTCAATATATGAGGGATGTTCGAAATGAATTGCTTATTTCTATCTGGAGACTTCAAATTTCAAGTTAGCTCAAAAGTACTCATTTCATGCCCTCGAAGTACTCCCCGTGGCTAGAAATACAAAGTTTCAGCCGATGTATCAACTTCTTGAAGGCGTCACGGTATGCTGATTTGGGCACAGTAATAAGGTACTGATGAATTGCAGATCCAAGTGCCTGTCGGGACTGGTATTTCCGCCCAGCAAGGAATGCTTTCAATTTCGGAAACAAAAAGAAATCACATGGGGCAAGGTCTGGGGAATACGGGGGTGTGAGGCAAAACAGTTACTTTCTTTCTTCAAAAACGCCATAACTATTGCGGAGGTATGAGCTGGGGCATTGTCATGTAGAAGACGGACATGTTTAAAACCAGTGGCAGGGCGTCGTTTCTGATAATACTTTTTCAGTTTCTTCAGTACTACGTCTTTGTAGTACTTTCCGGTGATGCTTTTGCCCTTTTTCACTGGCACTTTTATTGCGACTCCTTCACCAGAGAAAAAGATTGCATACAAAACCGTCTTTGTACCCAAAGAACGTTTGGCAATTATTGGGCATTTGCTGTGTTTAGTGGCCCAGATCTTATTGCTAACCTTTCTGACGGGCTCAAAATAATGGACCCAGGTTTCATCACCTGTGACGACATTGGCAAACTGCTTTTTGTCATTTTGGAAACATTTGAAGCAGCTTTTTGGCCACTTTAACCCGTTGCCTCTTTTGCTCGTCAGTCAGCAGATGTGGCACCCATCTAGAAGAAATCTTTCTGACTTTCAAATGCTTCTTCAAAATAAGGTGAACCGTTGAAAGTGATATGCCTACCTTTCGTGCAATATCACGAACTGTAAATCTGGCATCTCCTTCAATGATTTCCTTTATTTTGGAAACGATTTCTTTACGAGATGCAGATTTTGGCCTACCTGATTTCGGTGCATTTTTGATGGACTCTACACCAGACTCAAATTTCTTTTTCCACCGCCGAACTGTGTCATAAGACACACAAGAAGGTCCAAAAGCAGTAGAAATTTCAGTCGTCAGCTTCTTCAAAGAACAACCAAGTTTTGAGCGAGTTTTGATGTAAGCCCATATTTCATCTTTTTTGTCGACGCTTCTACCAACCATTTTTACTGCAGTGGTCAATGACTGCGTGTATTCAAATGGCAAATTTTATGTCTTACACTTAGGCTAACATGTACATTTATACACCATTGTGTAGATATTGAATAACCCTATACAGGTATGTATTGGTTTTTATCGTGCCCCACGTGGATATCGAGCTAGAGGACAATAAGCACTTCATTTCGAACATCCCTCGTAATTTTGCAGAAATGTTCCTTTGGTGATCCTCTACTAAGATTGTTCAAGCCATTTGGATTCATCAAAAAACATGGCCGCCAGGGGGTGGGGCTTATTTTCCTTATATATCTATATAGAAAACTTTAAAAATCTTCTTGTCAGAAACCACTGGACCGATTTCAATATAATTTTGAAGAAATGTTTCTTTGGTGATTCTCTACCAAGATTGTTCAAGCCATTTGGATTCATCAAAAAACATGGCCGCCAGGGGGCGGGGCTTATTTTCCCTATATATCTTTATAGAAAACTTTAAAAATCTTCTTGTCAGAAACCACTGGACCGATTTCAATATAATTTTGCAGAACTGTTCCTTTGGTGATCCTCTACCAAGATTATTCAAGCCATAGGGATTCGTCAAAAAACATGGCCGCTAGGGGGCGGGGCTTATTTTCCCTATGTGTCTATATAGAAAATTTTAAAAATCTTCTTGTCAGAAACCACTGGACCGATTTCAATATAATTTCGCAGAAATGTTCCTTTGGTGATCCTCTACCAAGATTGTTCAAGCCATTTGGATTCGTCAAAAAACATGGCCGACAGGGGGCCGGGCTTATTTTTCCTATATATCTATATAGAAAACTTTAAAATTCTTCTTGTCAGAAACCAAAGGACCGATTTCAATATAAGGAGAAATGTTTCCTTGGTGACCCTCTACCAAGATTGTTCAAGGTATCATGATTTGTCAAAACACATGGCCGCTAGGGAGCGGGGCTTATTTTCCCTATATATCTATATAGAAAACTTTAAGAAAATCTTCTTGTCAGAAACCACTGGATGGATTTCAATACAACTTGGCAGAAATGTTTCCTTGGTGACCCTCTACCAAGATTGTTCAAGCCATCATGGGTTGTCAAAAACATGGCCGCTAGGGGCGGGGCTTATTTTCCCTATATATCTATATAGAAACCTTTAATGTTCTTCTTTCCAGAAACCACTGGACCTATTTCAATATAACATTGCTGTTTCTTTGGTAACCCTCTATCAAGATTGTTCAAGCAGTCATGATTCGTCAAAAAACATTGCCGCCAGGGGGCGGGGCTTATTTTCCCTATATATCTATATAGAAAAATTAAAAAATTTTCTTGTCAGAAACCACCGGATCGATTTCATTATAACTTGGCAGAAATGTTTCTTTGGTGACCCTCTACCAAGATTATTTAAGTAATCGTGATTCATCAAAAAACATGGCTGCCAGGGGGTGGGGCTTATTTTCCCTATATATCTATATAGAAAACTTAAAAAATCTTCTTATCAGAAACCAGTGAACCGATTTCAATATAACTTGGCAAGAATGTTTTTTGGTGACCCTCTACCAAGATTGTTCAAGCCGTCATGATTCGTCAAAAAACATGGCCGCTAGGGGGCGGGGCTTATTTTCCCTATATATCTATATAGAAACCTTTAATGATCTTCTTGTCAGAAACCACTGGACCTATTTCAATATAACATTGCTGTTTCTTTGGTAACCCTCTATCAAGATTGTTCAAGCAGTCATGATTTGTCAAAAAACATGGCCGCCAGGTGGTGGGGCTTATTTTCCCTATATATCTATATAGAAAACTTTAAAAATTTTCTTGTCAGAAACCACTGGACCGATTTCATTATAACTTGGCAGAAATGTTTCTTTGGTGACCCTCTACCAAGATTATTCAAGTAATCGTGATTCATCAAAAAACATGGCTGCCAGGGGTCGGGGCTTATTTTCCCTATATATATCTATATAGAAAACTTAAAAAATCTTTTTGTCAGAAACCAATGGACCGATTTCAATATAACTTGGCAAGAATGTTTCTTTGGTGACCCTCTACCAAGATTGTTGAAGTCGTCATTATTCGTCAAAAAACATGGCCGCTAGTGGGGTGGGCCTTATTTTCTCTATATATCTATATAGAAAGCTTTAAAAATCTTCTCTTAAGAAACATTTGGACCGAGTTCAATGTAACTTGGCAGGAATATTGCTTTGGTGACCTTCTACCAAGATTGTTCAAGCTGTCATGATATGTCCAAAAACATGGTCCCCAGGGGGCGGGGCTTATTTTCCACATATATCTGTCAAATACCCCCTGACCCATTTCAATATTGCTTGGCTGGAATGTTGCCTCGGTGACCGTCTACTAAGATTGTTCAAGCAATCATAATTCGTCAAAAAACATGGCTGCTAGGGGTGGGGCCTATTTTCCCTATATATCTAAACAGAAAACTTTTAAAATCTTCTTGTCAGAACCACTGAACAGATTTCAATATAACTTGGCAGGAATGTTCCTTTGGTGACCCTCTACCAAGTTTGTTCAAGCTGTTATGATTCGTCAAAAAACATGGCCGTTAGGGGGTAAGGCTCTATGGCTATATAAAACACTTTAAAAATCTTTTTATTAGAAACCACTGGACCAATTTCAATATAACTTGGCAGAAATGTTCCTTTGGTGACCCTCTTTCAAGATTCAGTTTGTCGTCATGATGCATTAAAAAAAAACATGGCCGCTGGGGGTGGTCCTCTTGTTTTCATTTCTTCCTGCCTAAAGTTTCATCCCCACATTGTCTTACTCAACCACATGTTAAACTTGGATGATCAGCAGAAACCATTTTGAAAAACTAGATGATCCCTATAGGGGATGAATGGCCCCGATGCTGCAAGTTTGGCTAATCATGGCAAAATATTTAAGTAAATCAAGGGTATGTAAACATTTGATCTGAATTCTGTGACCTTTATGCACATGCCCAGTCTATAACCTTACCATTATGCAAGTTTCAAACCATTATCTTGAAAACTGTAGGCAGAGTTGCGGAACAGGAACTGTACCATAAAGTATGACAGAGGGTAAAACTATATGCCCTTCTCCAGTCTGTGGCTGGGGCATAAAAAAACAATTTATAACACTTTCAGTAGTTTTCCCTCCATAATTTTAATGTCAAATGTTGGGCTAACTTATACAAGTAAGCAAGTCCACACTTTCTTACACAGACCCAATTGCCAAAATTGCTGACCCTGTCATGTACAATAGTTGGAATGTTTGATGACCTTGAGGTTATGGAGCAGACACAAGTTCCATATCCCAATTTATAAAGGGCCTTTTTCAAGTTAAAATTAAAGCAGAAATATACATGTATATCCCCTTATAAGTTATTTTTGGATTTTCAGAAGGTGTGTGTCAAATGGTTCAAAGGAAATAGCATAGAACCTATCCCATACCAAAAAAAAGTACAAAATAAGCACATTTTTGGGGTACAAAATAAGCACAAAATAGGCACAAAATAAGTATACCTTTTTTGTATAGAAATGGCCCACTATCTGAAACATGGGCCAAATTGATACAAAATAGGTACATCTATAGAATATACCTATTTTGTACTTTAAGCTTTTTATATCTTTACATGTACCTAAAAAGTACTCTATGTGCCTAGAATGTACCCGGTGTACCAGCAGTGCCTATAATGTACCTGAGACTGTACCTGGTGTACCCTGTATGTACCCACAGTACCTAAAATGTACCTGAAATACCTAAAATGTGTCTGGGTACCTATGTACCAACAGTACCTAAAACGTACCTGTAGTACTCTGAAATACCTATAGTACCTAAAATATACCTGAAATTCCTAAAATGTGCCTGGGTACCCAGAATGTACCTGGTGTACCCTGTATGTACCTGCAGTACCTAAAATGTACCTGGTATATCCTGAATGTGCCTGGGGTACCCAAAATGTACCTTAGATACCTAAAATGTGCCTGGGTACGTAGAATGTACCTGGTATACCCTGTATGTACCTACAGTACCTAAAGTGTACCTGGTGTACCCTTAATATACCTATAGTACCAAAAATGTACCTGAAATATCTAAAATGTGCCTGGGTACCTAAAATGTACCCATACTTCACTGTACATGTACTTACAATCATATGTACCTTAAATGTACTCCATGTGCCTAATATGTGCCAAAGGTACCTAATATGTGCTCCAAGTGCCTAATATGTACCCAGAAGTACATTTTTGGTACACAGTTTCAGGTACATTTTAAGCACTCTATAAAATGTGCCTAAAATGAACCCGAGACTGATAGATAACATGACTATTGACCAATCACATTTCACCTACCTGATGTTAGCAGGTGCATTATGGACACCTACTTGCCTCATAATTATTGGAATTATGTTGAAGGGCTGTAAAAACCAAACTGATGCAGATGAAAGGAACAAAAAGTTGTCCCCTTTTGAAATTACTTACTTATTTTATTTTGTTTTTTGGCTGATTGGGTTCAAACTGCTTTATTACAAATGGATAATATGATACACTGAACTGTGTGTGACATTATGAGTTGTTGTGCAAGACACAGTCTTTTTTTGCTATATTTATATTCCAACTGTTCTTTACCTTTCACTATTTTTATAGTGAGGCCTGCTGGCTTAGTCAGCTACAGATTGGACTCCTATCGTGGCAATGAAGAGGTTGCAAAATTGATGCCTGTCATGGCCACATATCATTGAAATAATTTCTAAACCAATTCTGTGTATAAAACGATATTTTTATGCGCCAACTAGTTCTGGATATCAAAAACTGAATTATGGACATTTATTATAATAATAAAAATAAAACATGAATTATGGATTTACTCTACTGACCATTCTAAGGCAGTTGTCCAGGTGTTAGTCTTACTCTTTGTTGCTTTGTGGTTTATTCTACAAGGCAATTTGTTCTACATCTTGCCTTGTGTTATTTTATTCTTGTGTTTTTCAGTCATTTTAGCATTGTGATTACCTCGCTTGGGGAAGAGAGAGCTAATCTTAGTGCTTTTCATATGTTTGTTCAATTTGCACTTGTTTGGTTTTGTCTGTTTCCTCTTACTCTTGGTGTCTGGAAAGGGCTGTGACTTGTGATTGTGGCACTCCCTGGACTTCTCTTACCTTTTTTGGACTAAATATTTGCTGAGAACACCATATATACATGTATAGGAAATTATTTTGGGTGTCTGAGACAAGCATTTTCAACTCCTCAATACATCTTGCCACTAGACATCATAATCATATCCTATTTGAATTCAATGAAAGACTTTTGAAAGCACTGCAAATTTAAACATACATGTATACACATCATGTATTAAGACTCACATACTTGACTTTTATTCCTTGAAATTAAAACATCCAATCTTTAATTTAGTTCACAAGCATGATAGAGGACTTCAATATTATTAAGGGGCTTATCATAAACCAATATAATGCAGTTTACTTACAATTTCTAAACAGACAGTCTGACTGCTGACATTTTCAGTCACAGATCCATGGAAAATGAAATATACACTTGAACAAATGTCACAGAGTGGAAAATGCAATGAAAGTAGTAGCACCTGTACAAACTTGTATATGAATGCTTCTTTAAATGTAGTAAAAATAAATTCTCCTTACCTTAATACATGACCTTACATATTATATTAAGTTAAATCCTTCACATATTCTACATGTTTACTGCTCTATCTCTGTCTCTAAAATGGGCATTTCGGCACTGATCCAGATTTATTTGGTCCAAGTATGTGGTCATAAATCTGATTTTCCTCAGAAAAATGTGTTACTGATTTAGAAGGAACATTATAAAATCATTATAATCCTTCAAGTGGTTCATAGGCACATTATTGGTACATTGGTTATGTCACCAAGATAAGACAAAATAAAACATTCTTTGTGTTGCTTCATACTTAATAGCATTATAACATGTCATAATAATTAATTAAATAAAAATCTACAAGTTAAGTTTGATACATTTGTAGTTTACTCTAAGAAACATAAATTTGGAAAAGTTAGAAAATATAACAAAAACAACAACAACAACAACAACAACAAAAATCAAGGGTATTATTATGCAAAGTCCTATTTGTTTTTTGGACCAGAATGATATACATTTTCTATAGCATTTTCTATATTTGTTAAAAGAAAAAGAAAAAAACAACTACAAAAAGCATATTTTCCTTGTCATTTTAAATACAGCTTTCTGAAAAGTACAGCATTATGTATAAAATTAAATTAGATTGCCATTTTAACCTCATAATCTTAACATGATGAACATATATGAGTGTTTGGGCTTCCTGGCTATTTTCTGATTGCCCTTCAAAATCATACTTTTTACAGATAAAATGTGTAAAGGAGTATTATGTAGGAAATGCATTTCCATACATTTGTCCTTTTTTGACAGTACACTTAATACTAAATTTTTGTTTAGTTCACAAGCATGATAGAAGACTTCAATATTATTAAGGGGCTTCATTCTTCAAAAAAATGCTAAGACCACATAAAAGCACAAAAAAGGCACACATAAAAATGACTAAGTTCTTTTGAGTAGCAATCTGAATTTCAAAGTTCTCAAAAGCCACATAATAGATACACTGCAAAAATCTAAGTTCTCATAAGTACATAAAAGGCACATCAAAAAATGACAAAGTCCAAATCAGGTACACAATAAGCACACTGGAAATTTTTTTAAGTTTTTATGGGCACATGACAGGCACAATGAAAAATGACTAAGTCTGAATAAGCACAAAAAAGGCACATTAAAAATTTCTAAGTTCTCAGTCAGGTACAAAATAAGTATACCTATTGTGTGCCTAAATCCTAAAGGCACATAATAAGTACAAAATAGGTACATATTTATGTACCTATTTTGTACCTAATTTTGGTATGGGATGAGATGCACAATTTTTGAAAACTACCAGATTCTAAGATAACTTCATGGAGCCTACTATTTAAGTAATCTTTTTTCCACTAATCATCCAATCTGTTCCATATTTTCAAATATTTTAATACAGAATTATATATTTTTTGGACTCTGTACCATAAAAAAGCCAAATAAAAAATATGTGTATTGGGTAACTATACTCTACCTAAATGTAAATTTCTTGGTGAAACTACTGTTTTTTTTTTTTTTTTTTTTTTTTTTTTTTGTTCTTGATGTTGTTGTTTTTTTCTTATGTTTTCTCCCCACAAAAAAATAAAAATAGGTGTTACTGGGATGTAATATTTATGCTAAATATTCAGATAAGTAGGTCTGAGCAAAGAGTATAGACCCAGACCAAACTGCTCCTATCTTTTTTTTCTTTTGAGAAAACATGTTTCACCAGGAAAATTAGGTAGGGTAGCATTACCCTAAACACATACTTTTTTGATTGGTCTCATTGGGTAAATTACTTTGATTCATTATAACATGCTGAAACTGTTTATGCTTCCCATTATTCTTCTTTTTCACTCAAATAACGTGGATCTGCAGAATCTAAAAATAGAATAGACATAAACTAAACGAAATTAACCGAAACGGTTGAAAGGTCCTCAAGGTTCAGGTGAGCTAATAATACAGTCATTTATGACTCCACATCTATAACTAATCTGATAGCTTTTCCCATTATTGCTAGCCATTAGATGGTATTAGATGAGTATGTTAAGTTTAGGCCCTTTCAATGCTCTTGCTTTCCGTTTCAGTTATTTTCGTTTAGTTTATGTCTGATCTATTTTTAGATTTTGCCGATCCTCGTTATTTAGATGAAAAAGAAGAATAATTAGAAACATAAACAGTTTCCGCATGTTATAATGATTCAAAGTAATTTTAAATATATTTTTGCAACCTCTGTCAAGGGTTCAGATTATAAAATATCGCCATTTGTTCACAAACTGGCCAAAACTTATCTTTTTCGCGACCATGGCTTTCATACCCCTGTTGAATGGAAAATTGGATATAAAATCACAAATAAGCAAGTAATTATACTAATATTAATTATGAATATAGCATTTTACATATATGGTAATATAAGATTAAAACAAATAAGTATCTTGAACTCGTTTGAACTGTTACGAGCCAGGCGTAACGAGAAAGAAATGAAAGTGAAAGCAGCAACAAGCTTTAAATTATTAACAATATTTATTCATAAAAAAATAAGATAAGATTCAAAACAAAAGAATGTAAGTAAACAGTACCTTTCAAGTTTATGTCGCAAAATCCCTCAGAAATAATCCACAAGAATTTATAAAACAAATCCTTTGAATAACAGTTTCTGATCCCACAATTTAAAGTTCCTGAATTCAGAATTTAAGTCCAGAATGAATAAAATATTAAAGTAATCCAGTATAGAATAATTTCTGATGAAAGTATACAAAGATGCCCATATGAAAATCTTTTCTCCTTATATAATATCAAAGAACATTCTAGAAAAAGAATTTACTAAGGCATCTCTTATTTTCCAGATCTAGTCAAGAACATTCTAAATTTTCCATGACATACCAAAAATAACTCTGTTCAGAATCAAGGACATAAACAACATGTCATTGTAAACAAGTTGTTCCAGAAAGTTATTTATGGAAACATAGTAAGTAAAGTTATTACGGAAACACAGTAAACATGATGCTTAAAGTAATTGAACACCCTACATATAACACTTCCCCTCTTCAAGGAAAAAGAAAGATTTATGTAATAAAGCTTTCTTTTGCCATAAAATTATCATAAAATAAAATACTGATAAAGGCAATTATTATCTTACATACAGCAAGTCACAGGAAACCACAGATCAAGACATAATGCTCTAGACAAGGCATCAGGAATAATATTATCTTTTCCTTTGATATGCCTGATGTCAAGATTGTATATCTGTAACAACAGGCTCCATCTGAGCCACCTTTGATTCTTGTTTTTCATCTTATGGATGGAAGTCAGTGGATTGTGATCGCTGAAAACAACAATAGGTGAGGATGAAGAAGTTAGATAAACTTCAAAATGTTGAAGAGCAAGAATGAGAGACAAACATTCTTTCTCTACTGTAGAATAATTCTTTTGATGTTTGTTAAACTTTTTGGAAAAGTAACAAACTGGATGATCCACATCATTGTCATCCTCTTGCAGCAATACACCACCTGCACCAACATCACTCGCATCTACTGCTAGCTTAAATTCTTTATTAAAATTTGGTGCCAAGAAAACTGGCTCACTTCTCAGGATGGCTTTCAGTTTATCAAAGGTATTCTGACAATCACTAGTCCACTTAAACCTCATTCCTTTACTAAGTAAATTAGTCAGTGGCTCAGCAATGACAGAAAAATTATTACAGAATTTTCTGTAATAAACGGCCATACCAAGAAACCTCATCAGTTGTCTTTTGCATGTGGGCACCGGAAAATCTGAAATAGCATCGTCTTTAGCTTCTGTAGGTTTAATCTGACCATGACCCACAACATGTCCTAGAAATGTTAAAGTTGCATGGCAGAATTCACTTTTCGCAAGGTTAATTGTAAGTTTTGCTTCACTTAGTTTATCAAAGAATGCTTTGATAGTCCCAAGATGGTGATTCCACTCATCATTGTATATGATGGCATCATCGATGTAAGCCTCGCAGTGCTCAATTCCAACTATTATAGTGTTGATTAAGCATTGAAATGTTGCTGGAGAGTTTTTCATTCCGAAAGGCATTACTTTATAGTGATATAAACCATCAGGAGTAACAAATGCTGCGATCTCTTTGGCTCTTTCTGTGAGAGGAATTTGCCAAAATCCTTTCAGAAGATCGAATTTAGTTATGTATTTTGAATTTCCAATTTTGTCAATACAGTCATCCATTCTTGGGATGGGAAAAGTGTCTGTTTTACTCAAATTATTGACCTTCCTGTAATAGGTGCACATCCGATATGATCCATCCGATTTTGGCACAAGAATACAAAGAGAACTCCATTCACTTTGGTTTGGTTCAATGAAATCATTTTCCAGCAAATACTGAATTTCCTCCTTAAGATATTTTTCTTTTTTTGGGTTCATTCTATATGGATGTTGTTTGACAGGTTGTGAGTCCTCAACATTCACATCATGATAAATTTTGTCGGTCCTTGTAGTAATATCCAGAAATAAGTGTTCATATTCATGAATCAAATGTTTCAGTTCCTTTCTTTGGACAGGATCTAGGTGTGAAAGTTTCTGGTCGAGTCCTTTAGAATGTCAGAATTCTGGAGTTTTGATGAAGCAGGATCAGATTTGATCAAGTTCCTGTCTTCAGAGTTCATATCACTTTGTTCCTGAGGGACTGAACTAACAACACTAATTGGTGTAACAGAAGAGCTATCCCTATCTATGTATTGTTTAAGCATGTTAACATGACATAACTGTTTTTGTTTGCGTCTCCCAGGAGTGTTAACAATATAATTTACATCACTAATCTTTTAATCTACAGTGTAAGGGCCGTAATATCTGGCTTGCAATGGTTTGCCAGGAATAGGCAAAAGAGCAAGTACCCTGTCTCCAGGCATGAATTTTCTTTCTTTCGCATTTGCATCAAACCAACGTTTCATTTTCCTTTGTGCTGACTTAAGATTGGTCCGAGCAGCTTCACAAGCTTTAGACAGTCGGTCTTTAAAATCTGATACATACTGAAGTGTTCAGAGAAGTCATCATTTGAAATTTTTCTTTCAAAGGTTCTCGCACAGTGTGGCCAAATACCAGCTCAAATGGGCTGAAACAAAGAGATTCCTGAACAGATTCTCTAACGGCAAACAACAACAAATGGATTCCCTCATCCCAGTCTTTTTCAGTGTCAAAGCAGTATGATCTGATCACATTTTTCAGTGTCTGATGAAATCTTTCCAGGGCACCTTGACTTTCAGGATGGTAAGGTGATGATTTGTACTGAGTAATGCCCAACTCATGCATGACCTGCTGAAAAATTCCAGACATGAAATTTGAGCCCAGATCCGACTGAACAGACTTTGGGGGCCTACAAATGTGAAAAACTTTACCAGAGCCCTAACAATGTTCTTAGTTTTAATATTCCTAAGTGGAATGGCTTCTGTGAAATGTGTAGAAGCACACATTATAGCGAGAAGATACTCATGGCCTGACTTGGTTTTGGGCAAGGGACCAATACAGTCTATAATTATCCTGCTGAAAGGTTCATCAAAAGCAGGTATGGGCTGTAAATGAGGTTTTGGTATTTTCTGGTTGGATTTTCCTACCATCTGACAAGTATGGCAAGATTTGCAAAACTGAGAAACATTAGACTTTAACCCTGGCCAGTAAAAAATGGTTAAGAATTTTGTGATAGGTCTTATTTATACCTAAATGACCTGACATGTTGGGCCAAGTTCAAACTTTCAGGGCAATAAACCCTTGGAACCACTATTTGGTGGTTAACAGCCCACTTGTCTTTTGCTGAGACATCAGGAGGACGCCGTTTTCTCATTAAAATGCCATTTTTGACATAGAAACAGACTGGGACTTGATCTATCTCTTTCTCATCAAAAGCCCTTTCAAGCAAAGGCAAAATTTCAGGTTCATTACGCTGTTCCTTATGAAGTTGTGACCTTGACACTAAGTCATGACCTTGACCTTGGTCACTTGATATTGAAGAGTAATGACTGACTTGTCATTTCAGTCTGTCTGTTTGTCAGACAGGCGGGATGAAAGAGAATTTGTAATCTCATGTTTAAAAGGCTGACCCAAATAGGTATCAGTTAAATCAATGTCCCCATCATTCTGTTTTGCTTTCTTAGCCATGGCCCTTGTAATGGCACAAGATGGGTAAAGATCAGGGATTTCCTGTTCAATGGGATCAGGTGGCTGATCAATATAAGGTATGTTAGTCAAAAGTGGGTTTACCACAACCTTATCTCCCGCTAAGTCATTGCCTAACAGTAAGTGAACACCTTTAAAAGGTAAAGAAGGTCGAATACCGACAGCCACTAAACCAGTAACCAAGTCTGAGGATAAACAAATGTTATGAAGAGGAACATTAACAAATCCACACTCTGCACCCTGAATAAGGACACTTGTCCCAGAAGAAGTCTTCTCAGAAAAAGGCAGAGTATCTGCTAAAATAAGGGATTGAGAAGCTCCGGTATTTCGTAAGATTTTAATTGGGGTAGACTGGGCATAGTCACTATTTAGTGACACAAAACCATCTGATAAGAATAGTTGATAAATCTCCATAATAGAATCAGTCTCAGACCTTTTGGTCTGGGTAGGCTCTTCCTCCTTAACACATGACTGGTTTTGACTGTAAAGAAGTAAGGCCTGTAGGTTTAAGCCCCTCTTGTTTTCCTTTCTTTCTCTTCAAATGTAAACACTCAGAAATAATATTACCTGTCTTTTTGCAATAATTGCAAATTGGTTGAGATAGGGGTTTTGATCCTTGTTTTCACCAGAAGATTTGGGTTTGGGAGTAAATGTTTGGCTGTAACTGCCAGATGGATTACTGGGACTATGTTTGGATCCTGATTGTGGGAAAATTGGTCTTCTAGAGGGATTCGACTTATTAATAAAGGAAACCTTATGTGTTAAAGCATAATCGTCCGCAAGTTGAGCTGCAGCTTCCAAAGTTTTAACTTGTTTCTCATCTAGAAAGGACTTAATGTCTGAATTTATGCACCTTTTGAACTCTTCTACAAGCATGAGCTGCCTAAGTTTTTCATGATCAGAGCCAATTTTCTTGGACGAGCACCACCTATTAAATAACTGTTCAAGCAAATTCTACATGGGTCTGCTCATTTTTATTCTTACAGTTCCTAAATTTTTACCTGTAAGCCTCTGGGACCAACTCATAAGCCTTAAGAATTAATTCCTTTACAGTATCATAACTGGAGCTCTGCTCAACAGTCAGCAGAGTATATATTTCTCGAGCCTTCCCAATTATTACGCTTTGCAAAAGCAAGGTCAAATGCTACTTTGGCCATTTTAAATTTTCTGCTACTTTTTCAAAATGAAGAAAATATTTGTCAACTTCTTTTTCCAGAAATGAAGGAACTAATCTGATGTGTTTGGTAACATCAAAATGAACGCCAAAGTCTAAAGGTTGCGGTTTTACCGTCTTGTTTTGCATTTCTAGTTCTTTCATTCTTAAATTAAATTCTCTCTCTCTTTCTTTTTCTTCTGTATCAAATTTTAATTTTTCCCTTTCTGTCTGAATTTGTCTTTCTTTTTCTTTCTCCCTTTCTTCCATTTCCATTCTTTCCTTCTGCGTTTGTCTTTCTTGTTCTTTTACTCTTTCTTCCATTTCCATTTTAAGTTTTTCTTGCTCTAATCTTAATTTTTCTAACTCAGTTTGCTGCTGAATTTCAAGCTCTCGCATTTGTATACCTGTCTTGAGTTACGAGAACAAGAGACAAAGCAGAAGAATCAAGAATTTCCTGATCAATCAAAAATTGAACCAAAATATTTCTTATTTCCTGTTTTAACATGGACTTGTTGATGGTAGTCAATTCATAGTGAGCAGCAATGCCCAACAAATCTGACTTTTTGGCCAAATTTAACAGCTCCTGCAAAGGCGCAGTAATGAAAGCTTGAAGGTCAAATGACATGATTGCTTTTTGCTGGTTTTATCAAGTAAATTTATCAATCAAAGAGTTTATTTATTTATATTTTTCAAAAGTCAATACTTGCTTTTTTGCTCACCTGAGCCGAAGGCTCAATGTGAGGTATTGTGATCACTCACCGTCCGTCGGCGGCGGCAGCGGCGGCGGCGGCGGCGTCGTCGTCCGTCTGTCCGTCTGTCCGTTCACAATCTTTAAACAACATCTCCTCCTAAACCACTGATTGGATTTTGACCAAATTTCACAGGAATGATCCTTGGTTGATCCTCTTTCAAAGTTGTTCAAATGGTTCCTGTCCATAGCATATCAAGGTCACAAGAGCTAAAAATAGATTTTTTAACTAAAAACTCAAAAAATCTTCTCGTCAGAAACCGCTGGACCGATTTCAATAAAATTTTGCAGAAATGTTCCTTTGGTGATCCTCTACCCAGAATGTTCAAGCCATTTGGATTCGTCAAAAAACATGGCCGCCAGGGGGCGGGGCTTATTTTCCCTATATATCTATATAGAAAATTTTAAAAATCTTCTTGTCAGAAACCACTGGACCAATTTCAATATTATTTTGCAGAAATGTTCCTTTGGTGATCCTCTACCAAGATTGTTCAAGCCATTTGGATTCGTCAAAAAACATGGCCGCCAGGGGGCGGGGCTTATTTTCCCTATATATCTGTATAGAAAACTTTAAAAATCTTCTTGTCAGAAACCACCAGACCGATTTCAATATAATTTTGCAGAAATGTTTCTTTGGTGATCCATTACCAAGATTGTTCGAGACATTTGGATTCCTAAAAAAACATGGCAGCCAGGGGGCGGGGCTTATTTTCCCTATATATCTATATAGAAAACTTTAAAAATCTTCTCGTCAGAAACCACTGGACCAGTTTCAATATAATTTTGCAGAAATGTTCCTTTGGTGATCCTCTACCAAGATTGTTCAAGCCTTTTGGATTCGTCAAAAAACCTGGCCACCAGGGGGCGGGGCTTATTTTCCCTATATATCTGAATAGAAAACTTTAAAAATCTTCTTGTCAGAAACCACTGGACCGATTTCAATATAATTTTGCAGAAATGTTTTTTTGGTGATCCTCTACCAAGATTGTTCAGAACATTTGGATTGGTCAAAAAATATGGCCGCCAGGGGGCGGGGCTTATTTTCCCTATATATCTGTATAGAAAACTTTAAAAATCTTCTTGTCAGAAACCACTGGACCAATTTCAATATAATTTTGCAGAAATGTTTCTTTGGTGATCCTCTACAAAGATTGTTCAAGACATTTGGATTGGTCAAAAAACATGTCCGCCAGGGGGCAGGGCTTATTTTCCCTATATATCTATATAGAAAAATTTAAAAATCTTCTTGTCAGAAACCACTGGACCGATTTCAATATAATTTTGCAGAAATGTTTCTTTGGTGATCCTCTACAAAGATTGTTCAAGACATTTGGATTGGTCAAAAAACATGTCCGCCAGGGGGCGGGGCTTATTTTCCCCATATATCTATATAGAAAATTTTAAAAATCTTCTTGTCAGAAACCACTGGACTAGTTTCAATATAATTTTGCAGAAATGTTCCTTTGGTGATCCTCTACCAAGATTGTTCAAGCCTTTTGGATTCGTCAAAAAACCTGGCCACCAGGGGGCGGGGCTTATTTTTCCTATATATCTGTATAGAAAAAATTAAAAATCTTCTTGTCAGAAACCACTGGACCGATTTCAATATAATTTGGCAGAAATGTTTCTTTGGTGATCCTCTACCAAGATTGTTCAAGACATTTGGATTGGTCAAAAAACATGGCCGCCAGGGGGCGGGGCTTATTTTCCCTATATATCTATATAGAAAACTTTAAAAATCTTCTTGTCAGAAACCACTGCACCGATTTCAATATAATTTTGCAAAAATGTTTCTTTTTTGATCCTCTACCAAGATTGTTCAAGACATTTGGATTGGTCAAAAAACATGTCAGCCAGGGGGCGGGGCTTATTTTCCCTATATATCTATATAGAAAACTTTAAAAATCTTCTTGTCAGAAACCACTGGACAGATTTCAATATAATTTTGCAGAAATGTTCCTTTGGTAATCCTCTACTAAGATTGTTCAAGCCATTTGGATTCATCAAAAAACATGGCCGCCAGGGGGCGGGGCTTATTTTCCCTATATATCTATATAGAAATCTTTAAAAATCTTCTTGTCAGATACCACTAGACCGATTTCAATATAATTTTGCAGAAATGTTCTTTTGGTGATCTTCTACCAAGATTGTTCAAGACATTTGGATTCGTCAAAAAACCTGGCCGCCAGGGGGCGGGGCTTATTTTCCCTATATATCTATATAGAAAACTTTAAAAAATCTTCTCGTCAGAAACCACTGGACCGATTTCAATATAATTTTACAGAAATGTTCCTTTGGTTATCCTCTACCAAGATTGTTCAAGCCATTTGGATTTGTCAAAAAACATGGCCACCAGGGGCGGGGCTTATTTTCCCTATATATCTATATAGAAAAGTTTAAAAATCTTCTTGTCCGAAACCACTGGACCGATTTCAATATAATTTTGCAAAAATGTTCCTTTGGTGATCCTCTAGGAAGATTGTTCAAGCCATTTGGAGACGTGAAAAAACATGGCCGCCAGGGGGGGCGCGGCTTATTTTCCCTATATATCTATATAGAAAAGTTTAAAAATCTTCTTGTCCAAAACCACTGGACCGATTTCAATATAATTTTGCAAAAATGTTCCTTTGGTGGTCCTGTTGCAAGATTGTTCAAGCCATTTGGATTCGTCAAAAAACATGGACGCCAGGGGGCGGGGCTTATTTTCCCTATATAATCTATATAGAAAACTTTAAAAATATTCTTGTCCAAACCACTGGACCGATTTCAATATAATTTTGCAAAAATGTTCCTTTGGTGATCCTGTTGCAAGATTGTTCAAGCCATTTGAATTCGTCAAAAAACATGGCCACCAGGGGGCGTGGCTTATTTTCCCTATATATCTATATAGAAAAGTTTAAAAATCTTCTTGTCCCTTGGTGATCCTGTTGCAAGATTGTTCAAGCCATTTCGATTTGTCAAAAAACATGGCCGCCAAGGGGCGGGGCTTATTTTAACTAGGCCGGCCTCGGTGGCTCAGTTGGATGCGCCGTCCGACTGGAGACCAGGAGGTCGCGGGTTCAACCCCCGCCGAGGTTGGCAACGTTCTTTCGTGGAGATTGATCATGAAATATTTTCTACGGTAATTTTTTCTCCCTTCCGCTGATTCAAGAAGGGCAGTTGTCAGTTTCTGGCAAAAGAATGTGCACAGTACTGGTTAACTGCTTAGAGGACTAAGCCTGCCCAGTAAACGTGTGGTTAGGTAAACTGACCGCGCTCGACATGACCCCATTGGGTTGACTGGGCCGTAAAACCTCAACACAAACAAATATTTTCACTATATATCTGTATAGAAAACATTAAAAATCTTCTTGTCCGAAACCACTGGACCGATTTCCATATGATTTTGCAGAAATGTTCCTTTGGTTATCCTGTTGCAAGATTGTTCAAGCCATTTGGATTTGTCAAAAAACATGGCCGCCAGGGGGGCGGGGCTTATTTTCCTTACATATCTATATAGAAAACTTTAAAAATCTTCTTGTCATAAAGCACTGGACGGATTTCAATATAATTTTATAGTAATGTTTCTTTGATGATCCTCTACCAAGATTTTTCAAGCCGCCATGATTCGTTAAAAAACCTGGCCGCTAGGGGGTGGGGTTAATTTTTCATATATATCTGTATAGAAAACTTTAAAAATCTTCATGTCATAAACGACTGGACCGATTTCAATTTAACTTGGCAGAAATGTTTCCTTAGTGACCCTCTATCAAGATTGTTCAAGCCGTCATGATTTGTCAAAAAACCTGGCCTCTAGAGGGTGCGGGGCTTATTTTCCATATATATCTATATAGAAAACTTGAAAAAATCTTGTCGTCAGAAACCACAGGACTGATTTCAATATAACTTCACAGAAATGTTTCCTTGGTGACCCTTTACCAAGATTGTTCAAACCGTTATGATTTGTCAAAAAACATGGCCACTAGGGGGCGGGGCTTATTTTCCTATATATCTATATAGAAAATTTTAATAGCCTTTTCAGAAACCACTTGACCGATTTCAATGTAACATTGCAGGAATGTTTCTTATGTAACCCTCTTTCAAGATTGTTCAAGCCGTCATGATTCGTCAAAAAACATGGCTGCCAGGAGTCGGGGCTTATTTTCCTTATATATCTATAGAAAACTTTAAAACTCTTCTTGTCAGAAACCACTGAACTGATTTCATTATAACTTTGCAGAAATGTTTCCTCGGTGACCCTCTACTAAGATTGTTCAAGTAATCATGATTCGTCAAAAAACATGGCTGCCGGGGGCAGGCTTATTTTCCCTATCTATATATAAAACTTTAAAAATCTTCTTTTCAGAAACCAATGGACCAATTTCAATACAACTTGGCAGGAATGTTTCTTTGGTGACCCTCTACAAAGATTGTTCAAGCCGTCATGATTCATCAAAAAACATAGCCGCTAGGGGGCGGGGCTTATTTTCCCTATATATCTATATAGAAAAATTTAAAAATCTTCTTGTCAGAAACCACTGGACCGATTTCAATATAATTTTGCAGAAATGTTCCTTTGGTTATCCTCTACCAAGATTGTTCAAGCCATTTGGATTTGTCAAAAAACATGGCCACCAGGGGCGGGGCTTATTTTCCCTATATATCTATATAGAAAAGTTTAAAAATCTTCTTGTCCGAAACCACTGGACCGATTTCAATATAATTTTGCAAAAATGTTCCTTTGGTGATCCTCTAGGAAGATTGTTCAAGCCATTTGGAGTCGTGAAAAAACATGGCCGCCAGGGGGGGGCGCGGCTTATTTTCCCTATATATCTATATAGAAAAGTTTAAAAATCTTCTTGTCCAAAACCACTGGACCGATTTCAATATAATTTTGCAAAAATGTTCCTTTGGTGGTCCTGTTGCAAGATTGTTCAAGCCATTTGGATTCGTCAAAAAACATGGACGCCAGGGGGCGGGGCTTATTTTCCCTATATAATCTATATAGAAAACTTTAAAAATATTCTTGTCCAAACCACTGGACCGATTTCAATATAGTTTTGCAAAAATGTTCCTTTGGTGATCCTGTTGCAAGATTGTTCAAGCCATTTGAATTCGTCAAAAAACATGGCCACCAGGGGGCGTGGCTTATTTTCCCTATATATCTATATAGAAAAGTTTAAAAATCTTCTTGTCCCTTGGTGATCCTGTTGCAAGATTGTTCAAGCCATTTCGATTTGTCAAAAAACATGGCCGCCAAGGGGCGGGGCTTATTTTAACTAGGCCGGCCTCGGTGGCTCAGTTGGATGCGCCGTCCGACTGGAGACCAGGAGGTCGCGGGTTCAACCCCCGCCGAGGTTGGCAACGTTCTTTCGTGGAGATTGATCATGAAATATTTTCTACGGTAATTTTTTCTCCCTTCCGCTGATTCAAGAAGGGCAGTTGTCAGTTTCTGGCGAAAGAATGTGCACAGTACTGGTTAACTGCTTAAAGGACTAAGCCTGCCCAGTAAACGTGTGGTTAGGTAAACTGACCGCGCTCGACATGACCCCATTGGGTTGACTGGGCCGTAAAACCTCAACACAAACAAATATTTTCACTATATATCTGTATAGAAAACATTAAAAATCTTCTTGTCCGAAACCACTGGACCGATTTCCATATGATTTTGCAGAAATGTTCCTTTGGTTATCCTGTTGCAAGATTGTTCAAGCCATTTGGATTTGTCAAAAAACATGGCCGCCAGGGGGGCGGGGCTTATTTTCCTTACATATCTATATAGAAAACTTTAAAAATCTTCTTGTCATAAAGCACTGGACGGATTTCAATATAATTTTATAGTAATGTTTCTTTGATGATCCTCTACCAAGATTTTTCAAGCCGCCATGATTCGTTAAAAAACCTGGCCCCTAGGGGGTGGGGTTAATTTTTCATATATATCTGTATAGAAAACTTTAAAAATCTTCATGTCATAAACGACTGGACCGATTTCAATTTAACTTGGCAGAAATGTTTCCTTAGTGACCCTCTATCAAGATTGTTCAAGCCGTCATGATTTGTCAAAAAACCTGGCCTCTAGAGGGTGCGGGGCTTATTTTCCATATATATCTATATAGAAAACTTGAAAAAATCTTGTCGTCAGAAACCACAGGACTGATTTCAATATAACTTCACAGAAATGTTTCCTTGGTGACCCTTTACCAAGATTGTTCAAACCGTTATGATTTGTCAAAAAACATGGCCACTAGGGGGCGGGGCTTATTTTCCTATATATCTATATAGAAAATTTTAATAGCCTTTTCAGAAACCACTTGACCGATTTCAATGTAACATTGCAGGAATGTTTCTTATGTAACCCTCTTTCAAGATTGTTCAAGCCGTCATGATTCGTCAAAAAACATGGCTGCCAGGAGTCGGGGCTTATTTTCCTTATATATCTATAGAAAACTTTAAAACTCTTCTTGTCAGAAACCACTGAACTGATTTCATTATAACTTTGCAGAAATGTTTCCTCGGTGACCCTCTACTAAGATTGTTCAAGTAATCATGATTCGTCAAAAAACATGGCTGCCGGGGGCAGGCTTATTTTCCCTATCTATATATAAAACTTTAAAAATCTTCTTTTCAGAAACCAATGGACCAATTTCAATACAACTTGGCAGGAATGTTTCTTTGGTGACCCTCTACAAAGATTGTTCAAGCCGTCATGATTCATCAAAAAACATAGCCGCTAGGGGGCGGGGCTTATTTTCCCTATATATCTATATAGAAAACTTATATATAAAAAATCTTCTCGTAAGAAACAGTTGGACTGAGTTCAATGTATTTTGGCAGGAATGTTGCTTTGGTGACCTTCTACCAAGATTGTTCAAGCCTTCATGATATGTCAAAAACCATGGCCCCCAGGGGGGCGGGGCTTATTTTTCGTCTATATCTGCATAGAAAATTTTAAAATTCTTATTGTCACATACCCCATGACCGATTTCAATATTACTTGGCTGGAATATTGCTTTGGTGAACCTCTATTAAGATTGTACAAGCAGTCATGATTCGTCAAAAAACATGGCTGCCATGGGGTGGGGCTTATTTTCCCTATATATCTAAATAGAAAACTTTAAAAATCTTCTTGTCAGAAACCACTGAACAGATTTCAATATAACTTGGCAGGAATGTTCCTTTGGTGACCCTCTACCAAGTTTGTTCAAGCTTTCATGATTCGTCAAAAAACATGGCCGTTAGGGCGTAGGGCTTTATAACTATATCAAAACTTTTTAAACCACTGGACCAATTTCAATATAACTTGGCAGAAATGTTCCTTTGGTGACCCTCTTTTAAGATTCAGTTCAAGTCGTCAAGATTTGTAAAAAAAACATGGCCGGGGGTGTGGTGGAGGGGGTGGGGGTTGGGGTGGTTAGTGCTATAAAGTTTATACAAAAATCCTAGAGCAGTAAACTTGGCTGAAACTTCAACAGTAAATATGAAAATCTGTTTGGTCAGGTGAGCGATATAGGACCATCATGGTCCTCTTGTCTTTTTTCTTTTTTTTTCTTTTTTTTTTTTTTTTTTTTTAAATTATTTACTTATATTTTTTTTTTGAAAGTCGATACTTGTTTTCTTTAAAAAGCTCAAATTTGTTTAAGCAGAAGAAAATGTTCGATCCCGGACGAGCCCCCAATTTCTGTTATGAGCCAGGCATAACAAGAAAGAAATGAAAGTGAAACCAGCATCCTTTGAATAACAGTTTCTGATCCCATAATTTAAAGTTCCTGAATTCAGAATTTAAGTCCAGAATGAATAAAATATTAAATCCAGTATAGAATAATTTCTGAAGAAAGTATACAAAGATGCCCATATGAAAATCTTTTATCCTTATATAATATCAAAGAACATTCTTGAAAAAGAATTTACTACAGGCATATCTTATTTTCCAGATCTAGTCAAGAACATTCTAAACTTTCCATGACATACCAAAAATAACTCAGTCCAGAATCAAGGACATAAACAACATGTTATTGTAAACAAGTTGTTCCAGAAAGTTATTTATGGAAACATAGTAAATAAAGTTATTAATGGAAACATAGTAAACATGATGCTTAAAATAATTGAACACCTTACATATAACAAAACAAATACAAGAAAACACTATATCATGCTCGGCTTTTTCGGCTAGGCTGGGCTGGGCAGCTCGGCCGTGGCTTTCATACCCGACCACTAGATCTAAAGACCGATAGTTTTTGAGAAGTTGAGAATTGCTATTTGTATCATCATTTTATGTAAGTACATGTATACCCTTTATTGTTACCTTGGGAGGGCAGATTCCGTGGTTGTAACCTTTCCTGCATATCTCCACATTTATTTTTTGGAGACTAGGCCCCTATGTAGGCCTGTTCCGTGAGAGATATGACGATATGTAGTCGATTTTCAGGAAGCTGTTACTTGCTTTTAAAAAGACCGTCTGACTGAAAGATTCACCGACTTACCAAAACGCTGCAATAAAATGGACCCCAAATAGTCTGAACAATGTCAACACATTTTTTTTGTTGGAAACGAATCGTAGCTGTCTTCTAATCACACACGCATTTTGTCTAATAAACACAAATACAACACAGTCCTCAGTTAGCTGAAACAGGAAACTGGACGTCACGGTTTTGATATGCGGATCTAGCAGGCCAACGCAAGGATCGACATCCCGACTAATGCAATTCAGTTTTGATCGTAAAAAAGAATGTTTCTTGGTGGTTAATTTCTCTCTGGCGGCCATTTTATTTCTCTTAAATAACATAAGAAATTTCTTAGAAAAATCTTAGAAATTTAAGACACCTTCGAACCTGTCTTAAAGTTAAGACGTATCTTAAGTGATCTTAAGGGTTAAGTGGGTTTATAAATACTACGTAAGAATTTCTTAGATTTAAGCAGAAACTTAAGAAAATCTTTGAGTTAAGAGAGAACTTAAGTCAAAATCTTATCTTAAGTTGCTTTATAAATACGACCCCTGATATAGTTCTTTATATTACTTTGTGGTCCCTGGCTTATTTTTGTTCCATCCTGTTTCCTTCCTTGTTAGCTCACCTGAGCAAAGCTCAGGCAGAGCTATTATGATCACCCTCTGTCCGTCATAAACAATTAGTTTGCTAACACTCTAGAGGTCACAGTTTTTACCCAATCTTGATGAAACTTGCTCAGTGTATTTGCTCCTATAAATTTTTATAGGTCAAGTTTGAAACTGGGTCACTTGGGGTCAAAAACTAGGTCACCAGGTCAGATCAAAGGAAAATATTTTAACACTCTAGAGGTCACATTTTTCAAGCAATCATCATAAATTTTGCTCAAAATGCTTGTCTTGATGATTTCTAGGTCAAGTTCGAAACTGGGTCACTTGTGTTAACAAGGTTTTCAAACTTTTGAAGCAATCATCACGAATCTTGCTCAAAATATTTGTCTTGATGAGTTCTAGGTCAAATTTGAAAATAGGTCACTTGGGGTCAAAAACTAGGTCACCAGGTCAAATCAAATGAAAACCTTGTTTACACTCTAGAGGTCACATTTTTAAATACATCATCATGAATTTTGTTCAAACTGTTTGTCTTGATGATTTCTAGATCAAGTTCGAAACTGGGTCGCTTGGGGTAAAAAACTAGGTCACCACGCCAAATCAACAGAAAACCTTGTTAACACTTTAGCGGTCACATTTTTGAAGCAATCATCATGAATCTAGCTCAAAATGTTTGTTTTGATGATTTCTAGGCCAGATTTGAAACTGGGTCACTTGGGGTCATAAACTAGGTCACCTGGCCAAATCAAAGGAAGGCCTTGTTAGCACTCTAGAGGTCATATTTTTTTTAAGCAGTCATCATGAATCTTGCTCAAAATGTCTATCTTGACGAGTTCTAGGTCAAGATTGAAACTGGGTCACTTGGGATCAAAAACTAGGTCACCAAGCCAAATCAAAGGAAAACCTTGTTGACACTCCAAAGGTCACATTTTTAACTAATCTTCATGAGTATTGCTCAAAATGTTCGTCTTGATTATTTCTAGGTCTAGGTCAAAACTGTGTCACTTGGAAACTAGTAGGTCACCAGGCCAAATTAAAGGAAAACCTTGTTGACACTGTAGAGGTCAGATTTTGGAAGTGAACATCATGAATCTTGCTCAAAATGTTTGTCTTGATGATTTCTAGGTGAAGTTTGGCACTGGGTCACTTATGAAGTAAATTTCATGGTCCAATGACTTTCTTAATTTTTTTTCCGTTTAGGTCAGTTTCTCAGTAACTATTGGTCCTGCAGAGTGGTACTTGGCACTTATGAAATGTTTTTGTTTAGGTCAATTTCTCAGTAACTATTGCTCCTACAGCCAGTGATACTTAGCACATGCATACATCTTAGCATGATCTCTTGAGTGCAGTCATCCATATTTAACCTTGACCTTTATTTCACTGTCCATTAGACATGCTTCATTGTTTAACTTGTTAATATAATCATTATGAATTTTGGTCAGAATATTTGCCTTGATAAGTTCTAGATCAGGTTCTCTAAGTGCTATGATACTCAGGTGAGCATTACAGGGCCATCATGGCCCTCTTGTTTTTGTGTTTGTTCTGTCATTTTTAGGCATATGATCATCGCATTTAGGGAAGAGGGAGCTGGTGGCTTTCCTATTAATTGATTGTGTTGGAGTTTAATGACACGTCAACCCTTGTGGGTCATTTTATGTTGTCTCCCAGAGAAAGGGAGAAAAGAGCTAGAAGAGATAGTAGAGGAAATGAAAGAGAGAGACAGGGAAGAAAGAGGAACAGGAATGAAAGGGAAGAAACAGAAGAAAAAAAACCAAACAGTTCCCTCTACCCTTACCTGCTACAAGGATAGCAAGCCTTGCCCAACTGTAAGCCAATATCAGTTGGATGCCCCTGTGACGCAAGATACACGTCACCTTCGCCACACGCGACCACCCCCAGACCACCCCCAGACCATTTGCTATATATTCTGGCTGTTGATGCCCCTGTCTGTTTGTTTTTCTCTCAGTATTATAGGTGTTGGAGATCTGTGAACTGCTTAATTCTGTGTTCAAAGTTTATGAATGTATGGTAGTGAGTTAAAGTATGTAAATATGTATGGTAATTATGGTACATGTGAATCTGCTGGGGAAAACTTACATTTTCTAGTACAGCAATAAAATGGACAGCTGTGCATGCTGTCCTGGAGTAGTCTGTACTGTTGCAAGTTAATTTATCTAGATGCAGCTCATGTAGGAGTAATGATATCCCATATTTACCCCAGTAGTTCAGACACTTTAACTCCTTGTCATACTTATCCTAAAAATTGAACAATTCCATTTGACTTCCTAATAAGGTATCTAAACTATTGTAATAGAGTGGCAAAAAAAGCAGACCTAGACCAAACTGCTCTTTTAGGAATGATCTGTTTTGTTTGTTCAGGCCTGTCCATCAGAATATTTAGGGTAAATATGGAAAGGTTAATCTTTAAAGTGCATATTACAACTACAGCAGAAAACTCTTTGAATTTTTTTTTTTTAATTTTGGGAGGAGGATATATTGTTTTTGGTGTGGATCCCATTAGCATTGGTGTCACACTCTCTTTTCTGCACATCTTGCGAACAGTGATTGAATTCTTACCAAATTTTCATGGATATATAATTGAGACACAAGCACAAGACAAAATATTTAGACGTAAACGTCTAAGTACCGGTGCAAATTTTGTTCATGTTTACTTAGAGATATAAAGTTTAATAAATTTTCAATGTAACAGGTAAAAAAGAAGAACAATGTGATTCTTTAATGTATGCTTTTATTAAGCTTTATGAAATTTCTTGATTGAAATGACAATAAAATAGACATTTATCTGTTTATAACATAGTTTGTTATAAGAATTTTCATATTTGCCGGGATTGTCACACACCGACGATCCTGGCAAATATAAAAAATCCTTTGTGAGCTAATCGAATACTCCAAAGCTATATTAATATTAAGAGATTGGCATGATCCCCGCGCCGATCAATAACAAAGAGCTGATTTGATTTTGGTGACCGTGATAGTTTTCAAGGTCACAGCAGTAGAAAAACTTAAAATTCACAGTGGTTGGACATCTATTTTCTCTGGAAACACTGTTACTAGTTTATTGTTATTTTTCAGAGAAAATAAAATGACATTTCATGTGAATTGTCTACCTACCAGACAGTGCACATGAAATGTCAAATCTTATTTTCTCTAAAAAATAAAATCAATTTTAGAATGTTGTCTGTTACAAATCTGCTTAGCGCTTTAAGGCGTAAACCATATGGTACTATGTGTGTGTTGTTGTTTTTTCCAGTTATTTCTAGAATATGTCGGTAGAAGATTTCCTCAGTCAGTGGAATGTTGTCAGTTTCTGTCTCAACAGCTGTACTGTCCTCATAAACTGGCTGTAATTCTTAAAGAAAAAAAAGAATCTAGGTATGCCATTTATTTCCCCCTTTGATCTGCTGCCAGGCCCTGTGGTATTGGATAGCTCTAGGTAAGATGCTTTTTTTAAATGAAAAATATCAGTACACTGGAACCTCTTTATAAGACCGTTTCTGATATAAGACCGTTTAAAAGTGGACCCCAAAAATGTTGTATTTGAACAAAAATGTATAGATTATATAAAAAAAAAAACAACCATTTAGCTAACACGGTTTTTGCTTTGGATCCCAGCAGCAGTGTATGTAGTTTGTGGTGTATTTTCTTTTTCCTCTACAAAACACATTTGTTGTGAATGCTCATGGTGAGAACTAATGAATACCCACAGCATATGTTTTTAAGGAGAAAACCAGAAAAATATTTATAGATCTGCTCACCTTGGTTACTTTCTGCAGGGCCCTGTTACTGTATAGACAAAGATGACATAGATCTTGATCAGACTGCAGGACTGCATAAGCAGATCTAGGTCTGTGTATTATCTACCATAAATGGTAATTTTTTTATATAATCTATACATTTCTGTTTGGATACATTTTCGGGGTCCATCTTTAAGCCATGTTATATCCAAAACTGTGCTATAATGAACCGTCTTATAAAGCAGTTCCTATGTATGCAGATGTTTTGCCTGCATTATAACTTGAAGACAATTTAGTGTCTAGGAAGGGCTGCGGTTTGTGATTGTGGCACTCCCTGGACTTTTCTCTGACCTTTTTTTTTTAGATAAGTGTACCTGTCAAAGTGTAAATCATAGTCCATTATGAACATAAAAATTCTAATTTTTAGCTCTTACAGCCCCAATCACAACATCAGGAGATAACAGATTTGTGATATTAATCTGATTTTCTTTTTCAAAAAATAAGGCTTTACTTTTATGATAAATGTCTGAGAGGCAGAGATTTCACATGAAATATTGAGTCCGATTTTCTCAGAAAAATAAAAAGAAATATTTAGAATGTCATCTGTAACAATTTTGAATAGTTCTTTATGTGTTTATAGATACCTATTAGAAAATATTGCACCTTTATTTAAACTAAAGTTTGAAGATGAATACAATGAACATTTGTGATCTTGTGAAAGAAAAAAAAACAACATGGCATTTACATGTGTTTTGTTGGTATTTGTTCTTCTCTCAGACTCTTTTACTACAGTTTGTTATTACTGAAATTTAATTATTTTCCTATTTGTAGATATGAACAGTTATTTGATCAAGAAGACAATAGTTTCTTTGCTGAAAAGCTCTACAATAGTATTCTTATACATAGGACACTAAAGGTACTGGTGGCCAGATAGTTTTTTTCTATCTGCATTATAGTTCAAATCTTGTCTACTAAACAATTAATGCACCAGTCTTAACAGCCGCAGACAACATTAAAAAAAAAAAAAAAAAAAAAAAAATATGTATATATATATATATATATATATATATATATATATATATATATATATATATATATATATATATATATATATATATATATATATATGTATATATATATATATGGCTCAAGAAACTAAAAATTGCCAATCGGTCCAGTCATTTTCGGCTGCATTTCCAGAGTTTGCTGGGTCATTTTCGACCGCATTTACAGAGTTTGCCGAGCAGGTATCTCAGTAGTTTCCATAATTCTTGTTTAAGAATTTCCGTATTGTAACTGCCAAACTCAGATGCTGCTTTAAAAACCTTGTTAACACTCCAAAGGTCATATTTTTAAAATAATCTTCATGAATCTTGCTCAGCCTGTTGTCTTGATGAGTTTTAGTTCAAGTTTGAAACTGGGTTACTTGGGGTCAAAAACTAGGTCACTGGGCCAGATCAATGGAAGACTTTGTTAATGCTCTAGCGGTCACATTTTTGGATCAATCATCATGAATCTTGCTCAAAATGTTTATCTTGATGATTTCTAGGTCTTTTTCAAAACTGGGTCACTTGGAGTCAGAAACTAGGTCACCAGGCCAAATCAAAGGAAAACCTTGTTGACACTCTAGAGGACACATTTTTGAAGTGATTGTCATGAATATTGCTCAAAATGTTTATCTTGAGGATTTCTAGTTGAAGTTTGATACTATGACATATATTTCATGGTTCAGTGACTTTCCTAAGTTTTTTTTCTGTTTACATCAGTTTCTCAGTAACTGTTTGTCCTACAGAGTGATATTTGACACTTGTGAAGTATTTGTGTTTAGGTAAGTTTCTCAGTTATTATTGCTCCTACAGCCAGTGATACTTAGCACATACATACATCTTAGCATGGCCTCTTGAGTGCAGTCATCCATATTTGACCTTGACCTTTATTTCACATCCCATTACAAATGGTACATTGTCTTACTTGTTAGCTCACCTTGACTCCAGGTCAGCTTATGCCATGGCCTGTTGTCCGTTGTCTATCCGTCCGTCATCTGTCTGTCGTTAGCTTTTCACATTTTCAACATCTCCTCCAGAACCAGAATTTGGATTAGGCTGAAACTTAGTGGGAGGCATTGTGGCAACATAGAGATTCAGAATGGCTAAAATCTTTATATTCCGATATCCAAGATGAACGCCATGGCGGCCGTCTTGAAATTCTTCAAACGACATTTCCGTAAGTCTGGTTGAGCCAAAACTTGATGGGAGGCATCACAGTGACACAGAGATTCAGAATTGCTAAAATTGTTCCGTACTGATGTCGAAGATGGCCGCATCGGAGTGACATAGAGATTCAGAATTGCTTAAATAGTTCCGTTCCGATATCCAGGCTGCCTTGGACTTCCCCGTTATTTCGATGTTGCAGTGAATAATGAATTTTGGGTTAGATATTACAATTTATTGATTTTAGCCTAGTAATTTGATCAGATTTTATACATATTATAATTATTATTAAAAATTAGAGGATTCCTTGACATAAACCCAGACAAGCGCAACTGAGTCTGAGCGGTACAGATGAACAGCTAATAGGCCTCGCATTGGATCGGTCACAACAGTGTCAGGCTCTTGTTGAATGACCATTGTAACAGATGTGTGTAATATTTCATTGTCTGATTTGGTTTACTTAAGTTTGAGTTGGAGCAATTGTCTTGCCAAATTGATACAGATTGATACAGATTGTACCTACAGGTATACATATGTCCATAACAGATACTGGATTTTTAACCAATGTTTAGTGCCATACGGTATTTCCTAGTCCATATTCTTTGAAGTAATCTGATTACCGGTAGACACATTTACAAAATCCATTTTGATTGGCCAAATATTAGACAGTAACTATATATGTATATTCTTACGACATGACAGCCGCAACAAAGGAACAAAGCACAGCTGAAAAAAATATTCCGCCTTTCGTGGGAATCGAACCCGGTCCTCCCGGATAAAAATCCAATGCTCTAACCACTGAGCCAAAGAGTCGACTCCCTGACACAGTTGTCAGAGATTGAATATATACTTAGAAGCTATGCGTAATCTGCCAAGGCAGATAATCAAAGGTAGGAGTGCTCGGTCGTAACACTCCCCCTCTTCAAGGAAGTCATCATTTATGATGATGTGAAGCCATTTTCGGCGTATAAAGTCCAATCCCGGACGAGCCCCCATCTTACAACACGATAGTCGCAACACAGGAATGAAGCATAGCTGAAAAACATTCTCACGTCTGCCATGGGAATCGAACTCGGTCCTCCCGGTTAAAAATCCAATGCTCTAACCACTGAGCCAAAGAGTCGACTCACTGACGCAGTTGTCAGAGATTGAATATATACTTAGAAGCTATGCGTAATCTGCCAAGGCAGATAATCGAAGGAAGGAGTGCTCGGTCGTAACAATATATATATATATATATATATATATATATATATATATATATTTTCCTTTTAATCTTTATAGGCTCTGGTGATCACTTGTGTTAAAAGTCAAGATAAATCTGTATCTGTGTTCCTTGAAGACCTATCCAGAAACTTAGAAGAGGAGTTAGATGTCCTGTTGTCTGCTGTTGAAACTATAAACAAAGGTACAAAAAAGCATAAAATAATTTACTTAGTGTATTTGATACTTCATCAATAGCTGTCCATATTTCATGCTGTTTTATCTTCTGTCTGTGAAGTCCAGTCATTCCATAGTTAAAAGAGACTTGATACTTTTTGTAGATTTTTCTGCCAGTTTTAGCTCGCTGGGACTATCACCAGTTGTTGGCGAGTGCGTCTATCGGCATCCGCGTCGGCGTCTGCGTCATCGTCCACATTAGTACAATGTTTAAGTTTTGAAAAGTGTGCATAGTTTTTTAATTGTTTAAGGTACTGCTTTCTTATTTCGCCAACACCTACCTTAGGGTAAGACCTTTCAATAGCATACACCCCATCCCCAAGTTAGAATCTTTATGTAGGTCAAGGTCACGTCATACTTTGTCATTTAAACCCATGTTTGAGCTGCGTTTAAGTTTTGAAAAGTGTTCGTAACTGCTGAAGTATTCAAGATACCGCTTTAATATTTGGCCCACGCCTACCTTAGGGTAAGACCTTTCAATAGTACACACCCCTTCCTCAGTTTGACCTGCCTAGGTCAAGGTCAGGTCATATTTTGTCATTTACAGCTGTGTTTTAAGTTGAAAAAGTGTACATGACTGCTGAAGTATGTAAGATATAGCTTTCATATTTCGTCTAGATGAACCTAAGGGATTCAGCATGTAAGATACAGCTTTCATATTTTGCCTTCACCAACCTAAGGGAAGACGTTTCAATGGCATATACCCCATCCTTGACATTCTTCAGACATCAAAATCAGGTCATACTCTGTCATTAACAGCTATGTTTACGTTTAAGTTCTGCATTTAATCTTTAATTTTTAAAGATTGTTTTCTTATCCCATCATCCCGGCAAGCTGCGTTGTCTTCTGACAGCTCTTGTTTACAAGGGAGACAGACTTACTGTTTGCTTTCCTGTACCGTAAGCTCCATGTCCCTTCTGAAAAGGGGTCTATTCTAAAAGAAAAGAATTTGCTCCCAAGGGAATAGACCCCTTATCAGAAGGGAAACAAAACAATTTTGAATGAGTTATCTCCCCTGGAAGTGTATCCATTCTCCTTAATTTGCCGAGCAGAGCCTACATTCATTGACATAAAGCAACTCACACTGATATTTTTATGCCTTACAATAACAAAAAGATGTAAAGTTACTAGTCAAGAGAGAGTGTGTGTGAACTGCTGGAAACATAGATGTTACAACAAATAGATTTTGCTTGACTTCTCTGAGTCATCTGGTGTTTTTTTTTCGGGGACTAATTATCATTTTGCTGGAAAATTTGTTGGTCTTAGCTGACTTTAGTCTTTATCTGTGAAAAGTGGAATTCATTTTCTTCCAAAGCTTCAGATCAGTGATTTTGGAAATGAAATGACATTTTTCCTATTCCACCACAAAAAAACATAATAACATTCTTCAGTGTTTTTATTAAAGATGATTCATACCTCTAGTTAAGACACTTATCATCAACTAAATTGTGTTGATAGTTTTCTTATTACGGTAAATGTTCTAAAATTTCGAACAAAATTTAATAATTATTGTTCTTGATGTTCAAAATTTTAGAAATATGATTTGCTAAAAATTTTACTGTTCGAAATTTTAGGACAGATTCAGTGACCGTCAAAATTGACCTGGCAATCGGACGCTTTCGGCTGTTTCTTATTTCCTTTGTGTGATTGATAAACTTAATTTGAAATTGTATGAACTAATAAAAGTATTACCATTCACTGATGTTTGTTTTCAATTACATCCGATTAATTCTGTGTTGAATACATGTACCTCATAACCAAACAATTAATTATCTCCTACACTAATTAATAGCCAAATACATTTGTTCGGGTTGCAGGGAATGTGCCACTTTCTAAATGTATGCCACTGCACAAAGTTAAAAAAGACAGACCAGAAAATTCATAAGAAGCATCAGGAAAATTTTGTCAACAGATGTTTTTACAGAACAGCTCTCAGGTTGTCAAATACTGAGATACACAAGCTGACCAAAAATACTTCAAAAGGGTACTGAATGTTTGTTCTTGTTTGAATCACTGCAGAAATACAAAGATCCCTTTCCTCAAAGGCAAAGTGTACTGAATTTAAATGCGAAAAGCGCAGGCCAATTAAAGTTTCCGCCGATGCGCATACTAAATGTAGTGGACTGTTTTTAAGTGCAGAGTTTACACTGCTGGCTGACATAATGGGTACTGAATTTAACTTAATAGCAAAGTAGAGGAAAGTCATGAAGAAGAAATAGGACTGCTTATTACATGGAAATTTCCACACAAATCTTCTATTGTGTACTTAGTCACGGTCTGATTATCCGTTATTGTTATCTGTGGTACACCGCAAGCCTCGTTGTGGATTAATGAGATTATGCGTGGATTAGCGAGAACGGTAAAACTCTCAGTTGTGAAACTGGTCTATTCACAGGTTTGATATAGTTCAGTCTGGTGCAGAGCTAAAATCTTTGCTCTTAATCAGGCAGCATGTATGCCCAAGCTGATCTGGTTGGGTCCGCACTATTCGTATATGTATGAGCCCCTTCCAATTAAAACAACCTTATGGCATTTGAGACCAGCGTAGTCCAAGATCAACCTGTGCATCCTTGCTGGCTGGTCTGGGTGTACACATATCACAGAATGCCTGATGTCCCGTGAACAGTGTAAACTCTGCATTTAAACATCAACTACATTTAGCATGCGAATCGGCGGGTCTAATCTGCCTGCACTTTTTGCATATGAACTCATTACAGACCATTACTGCTGACAACATATACAACAAAACGTAAACACTGATCAGATGCTCTTCACTTTTGAGGAAAGTGACATTGTGTGTTCTATCCTGAACAGGCTGCATGGATGAGCAAGCTGAACTGGTTGGGTCAACACTGATCGTATATATCAGCCCCTAAAATAGAAAAGACCTTATGATATATGAGACCAGTGAGGACCAAGATCAACTTGCGGTTTGATATGGGTCTATGCATATCGCCAACAGACTGCCACCCCAAAGAAGATCGTTGCTAACTGTAGTAAGTGATCTTGAGTGTTATGGATTTTAAGTGAAACATATTTTAATCAAAACTGATTTAAAGCTCTGATCATGACCACCACTGTTGAGCTTCCCGCAAAACGTCATTTCAATGTTTACATGTGCTGTGATCAATAAACGCTACGAAAAAATATCCGGGACTTGTTTTTTACTTGCTGACATTTTGATCTACTGCTTTGATTCGCAGAAACAGTATTGGTAATTTAGTTCTGTTTTTAATATGTGTCTACGTATTTCCGATCAGAAAATGCTCTACAATCCAACATGGTAATAGTTTGATTTTCTTTTAATTGCATGTGCGTCATGACTTGCAGTAATGATGAGATCAACTTTGGAATTCTGGTATAGTGGTGAGACTTACAGTTGTCGGATATGGAGTAGTAATATACTTGAACGAACAGCAAATAGTCTGATTGTACAGCGCCGATCCACAGATTTATCCGGACCTTCGCTTTTCAACTGGGCTATTTATTTTATCATGTTTGCCACAATACAAGTCAACAGTCTTAGGTTGCCTTAACATAATCTAACCCTAATCACGCGGACATTCAGGTGACTGTTGCATGGACATGGCTAACACTGTGATGGAAGACTGTGATTTATTGTTTATTTTCAGTCAGTATCTTCTGGGTTCTTTAAAATTAAAATATGATTCCTGTGCCATTTTTGTATATAAAATTTATGACACTGCTGTGTGTTTTTAAATTTTGCGGTAGCTTGCAACACTACTACTTTAGTTTCTGGTTCCGTGACGGTAAAAACGGTTGCTGAAATTTGATTGTGCCGATAAAAATGTACCTGAAGAAAGCTGGGTACAAAATTTGAGAAATCCACTTTTTGCAAAACTGCTACTGTTCGAGATTTTAGGACATTTCCAGAAATAGTTTTGGGCAAAAATATTAGTGGTTTGAAATTTTAGAGTGTACAAAGTTTTAAAACATTTACCATACTCCATGAAAACATATGTCATGGGTATTCTGTAAAAGTACCTCAGTGAGCTGCTTCTTGTGAGTATCAAAACATAGTTTATGTTGAGAAATAAGAAATATAGTTCTCTGGATTTCTCTTTTCTCTAGAGCTGTTGATTTCTACATGACAATTGTTAAGGTATTCCAGGTTGTATGTTTAATGTGGAACTGTTTACTGTAAAACTTCAGTCACTGTATGGGTCTGTGTCGTGACATTTCTTTATTCAGCATAATCTGACGTTCTATATACAAAATATATAAGGGGTATATAGTTTTCATCATTCTGTCTGTCCATTCATGCATCCAAGTGTTTTAATTTTTGTATTAAGTTTTTTGTCTGTGCTTTCGAATGTTATCTTCTACAGCTTTGCTTGGCACTTTAAGGGGACTGACACCTTCAGGGGAGGCAACTCTATTGTTGTTGTTTTTTTCTATCTTCCTAAAAGGGGTCTGCTCTAAAGGGAAGAATTTGCCCCTTTTTAGAGTTAACTAGTTGGGAGCAAATCATTTCCTTTTAGAGCAGACCTTTTCAGAAGGGGCTTGGTTTGCAGGAAAGCAAACAGGAAGTCACAAAAGTTGTCTCCTTTGTAAATTATGGCAGAAATATTACCAAGTATATCAAGTCACCTTAAGTTGTTTTTTTTTTTCTTTGCTTACATTTCTGAAAATCTTCACTTGAAGTTTATAATTTCTGGTTATTTATACCCTTGCAAACTGTGTTTGTTGGGGTTGTACTCTTTTCCGGTCCATCCGACCGTATGTTTGTCCATCCGAAAGTCACATAATACCCATTTCGTGAGAATGTCCTTCCATTTCATTTTGGTTTCTGCTTTTTATCTTGCTAAATAATTAAACAGAAGGCAGTCATTACCTTGGGGGCGTGGCAGGGGTATCTAATTGCTTATCACTGCTTGTTGACACGTGTTGTTTTTTTTTCTACTGGATGGATACAGATCTGCTGATGTATCTTGCTGCTAAAGCTGAACAAAGATCAGGGTCACAAACTTAGATGTTTTATTAACATGCATGTTAAAGTTTTCTTGTTAAGTTCCATTAGCATGAAGTTATTGATAAATGATTAGCATTGCTGCTAGAGTAATACAGATCCATTGACAGCCACATGGTACTGCTGCTGATCAAAGGTCCCGGTCACAGAATGAGAAATGTTGCATCAGTCTAGGTAGTGGTACTGCTCAGCGATATACATAAGCCTATGATCACTTGCTTTAGGTTTGATTGTTTATGATGTCATTTGATAGGAAAAGGGTTCCGATATGTACAGTCTGGTCTAGGTTTCCCTGGTTTACTCATTGACACTGTTTGTAAGCAAACAGCCCAGACCCTCTTTAAATTGTGCTTGTGTGCATGGTCATCACAAGATTGTATACTGTGGCTTATGTTGTATAGATAGTTTAAAATTGTTTGTTGGCTATTCCCATGTTCCATATATTACTAGCTGCATAATTCATGTTCTTCACTTGATCTTTTTCAGAATCCATTGTAAATATTTTGTCAGATGGTACCATCCTTGGCAGTATTTGTGGATTAGTACTCTTATCCAATATTGTTGCTATGGCAACACATAATGAAGAAAACTGTAGGAAGAAGCTGAGCATAATAATTAAGGTAAACTTTCTTTATTGACATTTCAGCTGTAGTGAATGGCAGCACTTGCCACAACCAAAGAAAAGCAAATCAACCACTTTTCTCTTCTACATTCCACCATGAGGTGATCACGATGCTAGACAGGATCCACCAAATACAACAGTAAGACAACAAACAAGACAAAACATAAAAAAGTCTTACAGTGAGTAGCCACAAGGCCTCACAAAGAACTAAAAACATGAGAACCACAAACTTAGGATGGGTAGTAGTAACAAGAGGCCCATGGGCCACAATTCGCTCACCTGCATATTTGCAAATGCCATGCAGCAGTCTTCCAGTTTGCCACAGCAACTGGGACACAAATTTGACCACACCATAAAAAGGTCAAAGGTCATCCTAGTCTCATCATTATAACAAACTTGGTAGATCTTGAGTCCCCGATGCTGTATACCAAGATTCAGCCTTAAAGCTTTCATAGTACTAGAGAAGATTTTAACTGCACAATACATTAACCTATAGATAATGTGCTATTCTATTCTGTATTTTCACCCCTTTCACAGAAAAAAACGACAATTCAGTCATCTTAAAGAGTCTTAATCCAGAAGGTCCCTTAGGCAGTTACCTGTGTGACGTAACTCTTCTTGCTCTTTCAGTCACATGTCAGTTTCTTTTCTGTGGAACAAGAAAATAAACAGGATTTTTGCCGGTGATAAAAAATCTAAATTTCTTTCTTTTTCTCAGGTCTATTTTCTTAGTTCCTGTTTTCTTACATTCCTTTCTCATTCCTTTCACTGAAGATTCTTTTATTGTCAATAAATTGATTTTCAATTTCTTGTTATTTTTTATCATTAATTTGCGTCATACGTTTTTGCGACTCTCGTATTTATCGGCACAACGCTCGTGTTCGGTTCGGAAGTCTTGCATAATAACTCAAATATTTAACTTGTTCTTTCTGTTCCAGGTTATTCATTGACGTGATCTGTAATAACTGGACTAGTATTGGTATCTTGCAGACAACGACGATTTGGCTGAAGATTACTATGGTGGAAAAGCTGATAAGTAAAGAACTTGTCAACCCTTTTGGGTTATACGACAATTCTTTACTGATGGGACACCACCCCACAGGGCTATACTACCAGGGGTAGGACTCATCTGGGTGGCATCTTTATTGAGTACTTATAGCACCCATTAAGTCTAAGTCCACCAGGCACCAGTCACTGGTCAACCAGTCACCAGTCAACCAGCCACCGGTCAACCAATCACCAGTCATTCCTCATCAGCTTCACCAGGCACTGGTCATCCAGGTACCGGGTAAAATCACCAGTCATCTAATGACTGGTCACCAGTCATCCAGTTCCTGTTCATGCAGGCACTGGGTAAAATCACCGGTCATCTAGTCACTGGTCATAAGTCACCGGTCATCCAGGCACCGGGTAAAGTTACTCTCCCAATCTACACATAGATCTTGAGAGTCCCTCCTACCTTTCCTGATATCAGATACAAGTATAGATATTCGTGATATTTCAGGAGGTTTCAACTATTAAGAAATTTGTCTTAAACTATTTGATATTTGACTATTTGATATATTACAAATGGATTGTTCATCATTATATACAATCCTTAGAGTTATATTTTATTATATCTAGTTTCTGTGGATAATCTTACCGTCATGATGAATGATTTATCCATAAAATGGAACATCTTATAGATTATTACAATCTAAATTATTTTTCTACCTGAATAAATTAGTTATGTTTAATGATTTATTCATAACAGGAATATCCTATAATTGTATATATATTATGAATGATAAGATAATTGTTTCTCACTAATCCATTATATTCGTGCAGAATAGTTAATTATGTCTCTGAACCTCTACATTTTGCGTTACCAGAGATACTAAAATTAGTATTATTTTGACTAGACATGTATACTTATATTATACTATGATCAGTTGAAATTTGCGTAATAAACTCCCATATTCTCGTCTAAGTAGGAAAGTTTTAAGCATTTATGGAGTAAGAATTTCCTATATTATACTATCTCATAGAAGGAAGTCATATCGATATTACTTCTCTTACTATCATAATCAAATTATTAATATACTGTCGGAATTTGACTAATAATATTGATAAGAATTATTTAAGAATTAGATCCATGGTATGTAATACTTAGACCTGGTAATTGAAATGATTCTAGCCAGTTCTTTCTTAGTTCTTGATACATATTGTAAGGTCTTCCTCTTAATTAGGAGGCTGTTTTATAGTACGCTATGTTACCAGCCTTTTTCTTCTTATGAAAACTGTTTCGTCTGCCAAACTCTATGTTATGGTGTTAGCAGTCTTTCCTTTTGTTAATTTTGTTTCGGATAAGAAATATTTCCTAAATCTCTTAAAGTAGAAGCGTTTTATTGAAATTATTCAGGTTGTCATTCTTCATCCGCAGAAGCAGACAATCTCTTTCTAGTATCATTGCTGGGACTAAGATATGTTAATACAATCAGTCTAGCAATAGATAAAATTATCAATCATATATTCGCTATCATTGATGGGTAAACTGGGTATTCAGCAAGGATTAGTCCATTTACCCAAATTATGATTATTCCTTTTTTAGATTGAAATGCAAAAGGGAATTATTATAAAGCCTTATGGTTATTTAACTATTATGAACTGGTTATTGGAAACAGTCAAATCGGTCCAATTAATCAGATTCTAACTAGATCATATTTATAAATAGTTTAGACTATTTACTAATTAGATAATCTTTACATGTCTAGGATTTATATGAAAATCTCGAGAAATGTAGGTTATCTATAGGAAACTCGTTCAAGAAGACTTTTCCTTATCGAATAATGCGCCTCTCAAAATAGACAGCTATTTGTCTAAACATCTGTTTGACAAGTTTGGCTCAGATGTATTATCAAACAGTATTCTTGAGATTGCATTTAAAGTCCAGTATTGAGGTTATGTCTCAATGACTCATTTATTCTTTTTTTGGGATCAACATGTTGTTACCCAAAACAGAAGGGGGTGTGGAAGGGGGCCGGGGGGGGGGGCGGGGGGGGCGGGGCAGGAATTTAGGCCTCTGAGGCTGGAAAACTAACAGCCCCTCAGAGTCGACTATATATATATATAAGGTAGTAATACCTTTAAGATATGTCATTAGTGAATCTAGAGCATTCTAACTCTTATATATAGAAATAGAATGTATCTGATTCCTTAGTTTCCTGAGTCTTAATCTAGAAGTATAGGGATTTGTATTATATGTGTTAGAACTAGGAGAGTTCCTCCCTCCTAATCTGCAAATTCTAGCACATCTATAGGTTAATGTATTGTGCAGTTAAAATGAAGTTTTTAAAAGTAAAATATATTTTAACTAGCAATACTTAACCTATAGATAAGAGGGTCCCTCCTTCCTCCCGCGCAGCTCAGTTCTAATTAATATTTTATTATTTTACACTTCGAAGAAACTGACACGTGATTGAAAGAGTGGGAAGAATAACGTCACACAGGTAACTGTCTATGGGACCTTCTGGATTAAGACTCTTCTGTGGAAGGGGTGAAAATACAGAATAGAATAGCACATTATCTATAGGTTAAGTATTGCTAGTTAAAATATGTTTTACTTTAAATACCATATATGGGCATGGCCACCATCTTGTTCAGTGATGCAGAACCATTTGAACAAAGTGTCAGCATCGCTTAGACTGCAGTCCCCGTGTGAAATCTGGTGAAAATTGGTCATGTGGTTTCAGATAAGATTACATGGTTTACCTGTATATAGCACAGGAGCAAAAGATAACCCCTGGGGGCGAAATTTTCATCCTAACTAAAACATTTTACTACTTTAATCATACATTATATGTTTCAGCCATTAGTCTTAATACATATTGAAAAAAGATGATTTTTCAACTCGCTCTCCCCCCCCCCCCCCCTCCCCCCCCTCCAAATCTATAGAGATGCAAATTTGAATCTTGCAGTAAAAAGATCAAAAGTCAACCTATGATCATCGTTTGAACAAACTTGGTAGAGCTTGAGTCCTATGTACCAAGATTCAGCCCCCAAGCTTTCTTGGTTCTGGAGGAGAAGATTTTTAAGAGCATTTACCATATATGGACATGGCGGCCATCTTGTTCAATTGCACGGAACCATTTGAACCAATTGGCAATATCCTTTCGATGGAAGGCCCATAATAGAATAGCACATTATCTATAGGTTAAGTATTGCTAGTTAGAATATGTTTTACTTTAAATACCATATATGGGCATGGCCGTAATCTTGTTCAATGATGCAGAACCATTTAAACAAAGTGTCAGTGTCACTTAGACTGAAGGTCCCATGTGAAATCTGTTGAAAATTGCTCAAGCAGTTTCAGAGTAGAAGACATTTAAAAATTACAAAATTTTATACATGTATATAACCAAGTGTCAAGGGCAGATAACCCTCAAGGGACAAAATTTTGATTATAACTAAAATGTTTTACTACTTTAATCACATATTGTAAATTTCAGCCATTATTCTTTAATACATTCATAGAAAATGACTTTTCAACATTTTCCCCAAACAAATGCATGGGGACGCAAATTTGACCTTGCCGTAAAAAGATTAAAGGTCAACTTACGGTCATCTTTTTAACAAACTTGGTAGACCTTGAGTCCTCGATGCTATATACCAAGATTCAGCCCCAAAGCTTTCTTGGTTCTGGAGAAGAAGATTTTTAAGTATTTCTACCATATATAGGCATGGCGGCCATCTTGTTCAATGATGCGGAACCATTTGAACAAATTGGCAATACCCTTTCAACATAAGGCTCTATGTGAAATCTGGTGAAAATTGCTCAAGCAGTTTCAGAGAAGAAGATATTTAAAAATTACACAATTTTAAACATGTATATAGCCCAGTGGCAAGGGCAGATAACCACAAGGGGACAAAATTTTGATTGTAATTAAAATGTTTTACTAGTTTCATCATATATTGTAGGATTCAGCCATTAGTCTTTTATGCATTTTTAGAAAATGACATTTTTCCCATATAAATGTAAAGGGATGCAAATTTGACCTTGCCGTAGAAAGGTCAAAGTACAACTTAAGGTCATCATTTGAACAAACTTGGTAGACCTTGAGTCCATGATGCTATATACCAAGATTCAGCCTTGAAGCTTTCTTGGTTCCAGAGAAAAAGATTTTTAAGTGTTTTAACCATATATGGGCATGGCGGCCATCTTGATTAACTGACCCTGACCATTTTTATAAATTTGCAATCCCCTTTCAACAGAAGGCTCCACATGAAGTTTGAAGAAAATTGGCCCAGGGGTTACAAAGGAGAAGTCGTTTAAATGTGTGGACGGACGGACGACAGACGGACGACGGATGGCGAGTAATCACAACAGCTCATCCTGAGCCGTGCACAGGTGAGCTAAAAACTATTACTGTGCTTTCAACATCTTTCAGAAAGACATTTTTTGCTTGGTGCTTTACATAGAAGAAGAAAATTTGCAAACTTTTGTCATGATTTAATGCAAAACCATTTGTCATAACTATCTATGCATTAAAGGTTTTATTCCAGTCACTGTTTTTTTTTTTTTTTTTTTTTTTTTTTTTTTAAATTCAACTATTTTCACTTTTTCCCCATAGTAAAAATGAATGCAAATTATGCAGAAATCTAGTAACTTGGAGGCAGATTTTCAACAAATTCCACTTGTTGTGAAACATCGATGATTCAAATTCCGCAAAGAAAAGTAAAAAAAATTTCTTAAAAATTCAAAAAAATCACTTTACCATAGAAATTGCATAGGTTAGACCAATTTTTGGCAGTAAATTTACTTTTAGGGTACATATTTGAGAACAAAATTCAGAAACGGAAAAGACAAATTGTTTCTGATAATATATGGTCAATCAGAACAGAATATTTTCATTTAAGATAAAACGCCAAGCAAAAAACGTCTTTCCCAGTGATGTCGAAAGGACAGTAAGGGATGTGGGAAGGGTAAATCAATTTTACTGCTAACAAATCTTCACCTTAGGTTCAGATATTGTAAAAATACAAAATGAGTGTTCACCTCACATAGAGGCTCTCTAATTCAGTCAATGAATCACAGAAAAAAATGTGTAAATCAGACTTCTGTTAGATGCAGTATTTCTAGAGTTATGACCCTTGTAACAAAGTCTGTATCAAAGTGTATCATGTTGAAAGTAGGTCATTCAATGTAATATATGTAGAGTTATGGCTGTCTGTACAAAATCACTTTTTAAGAAGTGGGAGCAGGGAGGGTAGCATACATGTATAGTAATGTGATAACACAGAAATGCTAGTGGATGTAGGCAGTTTGATTTATAAGCTATTCTGTTCATTAATATAGTTTGTAGCAATCAATAACTACTTACCCTTTACCCTTTCACCCTTGACTTTCTCGAGTGGACTATTCCATCTTTGGACATGCCCATTGTTGCAAATAGATATGTCAGTCAGAAACCAACACAGATTGGCAAAAAGTGTAGATCCTGATGAGACGGCTTGTTATGAGCCATCTTATCTGGATCTACACTGTTTGCAAAGATATGTTTTGGTTTGCAGGGCTGAAGGGTTAAAGAGCCATTTAAAATGATTTTAAAATTGTTTCAGACAACATTCTGAAAGATTTATTGTTTATTTTTCTAAGAACATGAGGCTTCAGAATTCATGGGAATCATCTGCAGAAAATTATTATTTGCTCTGAGAAATAAGAATATTTTAGAATGTCATCCACTACTGCTGGAACTGGCACTTTAATAGTTAAGATATCACGAAAACATGCCTATATAATTTTGACCCCCCCTTAAACCCTACTTTTATATAGTAAAACTGGCGTTCACAGGGGTATACATTATTTTTCTTATTTCTGCTCAAAAACAGAGATTGTGGGTACTCGTTAGAACTGTCTTATTGAGGCGGTTCTAATCTATTGAGTACCACAATCTATGCTTTGAGCAGATATATTGAAAATGTTAGAATTTTTTATCTGAAAATTTTCATTGTTTGGTGGTAAAATTTTCAGTATATTTGAATAGGCATGTTTTCATAATGTGAACAGTGAAGATCCCAAGCAGTCTATATATGAGTAGGTTGATTTGAGTTTGCTTTTCATGTAATTAGTATTGACATGGGTGATATTTTTTTTCAGAAACAATTTCTTCCAAGGACAGTCCAATCCATCCTGGAAAAGAGTTGACATGGACAGAACTACTCTTACATTACTGTGCTAGTCGGCACAATATATGAAACTTGCTCTTGGAAAATTATCTGTATGCAGATGTTGCACACCTAGAGACCAGTCTAGTGCTGGAATAAGTCTTCACTATTGGCATGTGGACATATGTTGGGTTTCCCCACATTGAGCTTCATTTATGACAGTAGAATATTGACCTGTGATAGTTTACAGATTTTTGTGTCATCTGTGTAGCATGGCAGACACATTGGGATCAAGTTGTCCATCCGCGTCGGTGTCATCGGCTCGTCGGTGTGGTTGTCACACTTTTCCTTTCTGCTCAATAACTTTTGAAGGGCTTCATTGATTTCATTTAAACTTTACAGAACTTTATATCACTGTAAAATACAGGTCAGGTTTGATATTGGTAATCATCTGCCAAATTTTGGCTGTTATGGCCATTTTTTGACTTAGTTTTTCTTGTTTCTTTGCACTGTAACTTTTGAAGAGATACATTGATATCTTTCAAACTTTGCAGAACTTTATATCACTGTAAAATACAGGTCAAGATCAATATTGGTAATCATCTGCCAATTTTTGGTTGAGTTATGGCCCTTTTTCTACTTAGTTTTTGTTGGTGTGTTGATATTGGTTTCCGATCAATAACCTCTGCAGGGATGCATTAATTTTATTGAAAGTTTGCAGATGAACATAAGTTTTATATTAGTAATCATCCGCAAAATTTTGGCTGAATTATGGCCCTTTTTAGCTCACCTGTCACAGTAAGCTTTTGTGATCACATTTTGTCCGTCATCTGTAGTGCATCCATGCCTCCATCTGTGAACAATTTCTTCAAACGACATCTTCTCTTAAATCACTGATTGGATTTTGACCACACTTCACAGGAATGATCCTCTTTCAAAGTTGTTCAAGTGGTTCCGATCCATTGCACATCTAGGTCGCAGGAGCTAAAAATAGATTGTTTAACTGAAAACAAAAAATCCTCTTGTCTGAGACCAGAAGGCCCAGGTCTTTGATATTTGGTATGTAGCTTTGTCTAGTGGACCTCTACCAAAGTTGTTCAAATTATAGCCCCGAGGTCAAAATGACCAGGGGGTCACTTGTTTTACATAGATCCATATAGGGAAAAACTTTAAAAATCTTCTTGTCTAAAAGCAGAAGGCCCAGGCCTTTGATATTTGATACATAGCTTCACCTAGTGGACCTCTACCAAGATTGTTCAGGTTATTGCCCTGGGGCCAAAACATGGCCCCGCCCTCAGGCCGACATGTTTTACATAGACTTATATAGAGAAAACCTTCAAAAATCTTCTTACATGAAACCAGAAGGCCCGGGCATTTGATATTTGGTACATAGCTTCACCTTATGCAACTCTGCCAAGATTGTTCAAATTATAGCCCTGGGGCCAAAAAATGGCCCCGCCCTGGGACAGACATGTTTGACATAGACATATTGGAAAACACAAAAAAACCTTCTTGTCTGAAAGTGCAAGGCCTAGGCCTTTGATATTTGATATGTAGCATTGCCTAGAGGTCCTCTGACAAGAGTGTTCAAATTATGCCACTGGGGTGGAAAGAGGCCCTGCCCAGAGGGGCTTGGGTCACTTGTTTTACATAGAGCAAAAAGCCATTGGCAGTGATTAGGCCTAGGACTATCAAACTAATAGGGAGAGTGGACCTGAAGAGTAGATGACCTTTTAAAGGTCAAGGTCACCATGACCTTTAGTACCAAAAAGGCTTATAATTCTGCAATGCTTATGGTTAGGATCCTCAAACTTAGTAGAGATGTTGGTCCCCACCAGTAGATGATCCTGAGAGCAAAGGTCAAGGTCACCAGGACCTTTAGTACTAAAAAGCTTGATAACTTGGCAATGCTTGGGGCTAGGACCCTCAAACTTAGAAGGATGTTGGTCCTCACCAGTAGATGACACCGAGGGCAAAGGTCATGGCAAGGTCACCATGACCTTTAGTACTAAAAAGCTAATAATTTGGCAGTGCTTGAGGCTAGAACCCTTGAACTTAGATGGGATGTTGATCTTGACCAATAGATGACCCTAATGGCAAAGGCCAAGGTCACAGTGACCTCTAGTACAAAACAAGCTTGTAACTCAGCAATGCTTGGGGCTAGGATCCTCAAACGTAATAGGGATGTTTCATATGAATAGAAGATGACCCTGAGAGCAAAGGTCATGGTCAAGGTCCGCATGACCTTCAGACCCCATCTCTGTCAGCAGTGCTATGCATAACATGATTCAGGTGAGCGATAATATAGGGCCATCATGGCCTTCTTGTTTATCGCTTTTGTTGGTGTGTTGATATTGGTTTCCGCTCAATACATTTCGCAGGGATGCATTAGTTTTATTGAAAGTTTGCTGAAGGATATATAATTGTGAAATACAGGTCAAGTTTGATATTCAGTCGATCGTCCAACCTAGAGAGCACTACCATGTCAGGGTAGCAAACGTTTTATCCATTATCTTCTTCCAGCAAGTTAATGGCATTCCTGTGATATTAAATTGTAGTGTTTCAAGGCATTAATTTAAAGAGGCTGTCTTGTAAAAACAATTAACTGATACCATTGCTATAAAAAAAAATGTTTGAGCTATACAGTAAAAATACTTAAATAGCGGACATTATCCTAAACTTTTGACTTTGAATATTTGTTGTTGTTGGACATTGATGCCTCTGACCAGACTGCTCCTCTGCTCTGGGTCTGCATTTTTTCTATAGGCCTGATTGTCTAAAAATTTAGGGTTATAGTTGATTGGGTCTTAGTATGAAAATTGTGTTTTAATATACTTTACTGTTGTAAAGCAAGCACTGACAGCGATTTTATTTATCTACAACTGACCATAAACATTGAACCATAACATGAAAGACAAAATAATAACATGATATTATCTCAATAAGCAATTTTATGCCAAGTGTGTCACATAAAACAGACATAGGCAAGTGGTGAAGATGCGGAACAGAAGCACTAAATGTGGCGTCTGATCAGGGTCTTCACTCTTTGCCCTTAAATTACATCCATTAATGTGAAAACAATAGTCAATATCAAAATGATGTTGTTGCTCCTAAAATGATAAATAGACTTGATGGAAGAGTTAACTCGGCATAAATTAGTGACAACGGCATCAGCAACTCTGAAAACGCTGTAAATTGGCAGTCGTGCGAATACGGACGTACAAGCTTGAAAACTTTTAATGGCTAAAAACTTTTCAAAAATGTAACCCTCCAGATTTTAAATTTTATCTCGATAAGATTACAAATAAATTTTTTCCAATATGATGCAATGTTAACTTTCTCTTCCTTTTGTTGTTAAAAGCAGTGATAAGTACAAAATTATTATTTGACCATTTGGGGAATTTTTCTTATAAATTAACTTACCAAGATAAAACCTTTGGTTGAATAATTCACATATTGCTAGTTGTAAGACTTTAGAAACACACTGCTTAATTTCATTTTCCTCTGCATCATGTTTGAACAGTAAACCGTTCGTCACACAAAATAAATAACTAAACCCTAAACATCTCATTAATTTACCTGTAAGTTCATATAACAGTGACTGATTCCAATTTAGATAGTAGCCGCTGATCAATCATCCATTTGCGACTTAATTTTGATCTGCTCCTTTTCTCAAAGGTACTCAAAACAGAATTTAAAGGTGCCCTGCTATTTCCCATCAAGTATAAGATAATGTTGGGAATCGGGCAGGAAAATAACAATCGATTATCGTTAAAGTAAAACCGATTCATTATCGATTATACAATCGGATATCCTATAACACACACCAAACTAAAAAGATTAAAGCCTATGGCTCTTAGATTTCTGTACATGTTAGAATGCAACTGACTAAGTAAATTTAAGATAAAGTTGTTTCAAGGCAGACCAGATGCTTGCAGGCATGGTTCTAGTCGATTAAAGTCTTACTCTTGATATGTATGTCTCATTATGTGACCTTTGGTCCACCTTTGTTATAACAGAATTTCAAATAATCGATTGTGAAAAAAAAATAGTCGATAGTTGCCGATACTAGGCTCATCTGATTAGTTTCGATTATTTTCGATTAATTGTTCCGACACTAGTATAAGAGCACACCTGTGACACGACTCCTAATACTGATTATTCCTTCTTTCAAATATCCTCCGATTCTTCAATAATCTGTTTGAATCCAAACATATTGTCCTCATCAGAGTCAGTATTGTCTGGTGGTGGTTCACTGAATGTCGACTGTTGTCTCCTTCTTAGATCTTTAATTTTTCTGAAATTTTAGTAAAGCTTTGGTTACCTATTGTGACAGTATTCATGCATATTGTTGAAGACATAAGAAACATTTTGATCAATGCTATTTTATTCATGTTTGAGCTCATTATTTATCATTAAGTTCTAAAAATGAAGACTCTTGAGAGCAATGAACACAAAAATAAAAAAGAGCTGAAGTGTCAAAATTTCTAGGCCAGACTAGTTAGTTGCAGCCAATAATGCCCCATCAGTGACCCTCATACGAATTTACAAATGCAGAAATGGGCTCAATGACACCAAAGGACTAGAAAATATAAACTACACTTTGAGTGAACAACGGATTAAAATTTGGCCAACATCTTCTCTTTTACTATTTCTTAAAACGGTCTCATTTCACCAGAGAGATGAAATACCACTCTAGTTATTTCACACTCTGACTGAAAACCAGGCTCTCTATGATAGCTGAAACCAAGGACGTAAATAATACAAGGATTTACAACTTGTTCTCCGCGTAATAGAAAGAACCAACACATCTCGTGATACCCCGAGAAACCGCGAGAGACTTTCGAGAACCGATAGCGTCACGTGCCGCCATCTTATTTTTTTCTTCGCCAAGAAACATTTATTGATGAAATACTATCGTATGATCGTTACTGTTAAAAACTGTTGCCTTCAATAGATTTTATCTAATCAACTGTGTCCGTTTATGTCATGAATTAGGGTCGGGTATGAAAGCCACGGCCGAGCTGCCGAGCCGAGCCGAAAAAGCCGAGCCTGCTAAAGTGTTTTCTTGTATTTATTCAAACGAGTTCAAGATATTTATTTCTTCTCATCTTATATTACCATATATGTAAAATGCTGTATTCACAATTAAAATTTGTACAATCGTTTGTTTATTTATGACTTTATATTCAATTTTCCATTCAACAGGGGTATGAAAGCCACGGCCGCGAAAGGGATATATTTGGGTACGTACAAACACCGGATCGGACCGGATCGGGCTCAATTACCGGATCGGACCCGGTTGTCTGTGCTATGTTCATTTTTTCTTCGATATTTTATTCTTTATGCACAGTTGGAAGAGGTTTACAGCATACAAAAACTATTTTTACCTCACACCTTCATTCCAATATAAAAAAAAAACAAAAAACGGACCAAACATAACTCCACCCATATATATATAGCCAAACGGCTAATGTAGGCTATGCTAGCATTTGCATTGTTCGGATGACAAGCCAGCACCAAACAGCGGGACAACATCGGACCGAGAGCGATACGTTGTTACGTCGTATTGCCGTCGGCCAACACCGGACCGTTTTTTTTATTTTTGTTCACAAACAGAGATTGTTGGTACTCGTTAGGCTTGCCTTGCTGAGGCGGTTCTCACAAGTTCCCCGATTCTAGAAATATGAAAAATATCAGAATTTTTATCTTTTTTTTTTTTTTTACATTTCGTTGGTAAATTTTAATGTAAAAGCAAGAATCACATTACCAGTAATCAAACACAAAGTTCAAAAAGCTTATCAATCAATCTGTCAAGTGTCATCCAAAACGCATATCACTTCTAATTGAATGATATGATGAGCTATTTTTTCTTCTTCTAATTAATGCTGGGGATTAAAATTAGTGATTGACTGATATATGGAAATGATGCTGCGAGTGATAAATTAATATAGTGATTGACTGATATATGTAAATGATGCTGCGAGTGAGGCAAAGTGGCGACGGAGTGATAGTATTGAATCCGCTAATGAAATAGCATCACATACATAATTAAAAAACTAATACAGTATTAAAAATAACTACTAGAAAGAAAAAATCAAAAAAAAAAAAAAAAAAAAAATCAAAATAATAGTCAAAATAGGGTCCGATCCGGTAATTGAGCCCGATCCGGTCCGATCCGGTGTTTGTACGTACCGGATATATTTTGGCCATTTCATTAATAAATGGCGATATTTCATGATCAGAGCATTTGACAGTTGCAAAAAGGTATTTAAAATTATTTTGTATCATTATAATATGCAGAAACTGTTTATATTTCCCATTATTCTTCTTTTTCATCCAAATAACGAGGATCGGCAGGATCTAAATATAGAACAGAGAAAACTAAATAAAAATAAACGAAACGGAAAGCAAAAGCATTGAAAGGGCCCAAACTTAACAATTACATCTAATACCAGTATGGTGACCAGCCTCAATGGGAAAAGCTATCAAATTAGTTATAGATGTGGAGTCTTAAATGACTGTTTTGTTAGCTCACCTTAGCCTTTAGTCCCTTTCAGCCTTTCGGTTATTTTCGTTTAGTTAATATCTATTCTATTTTTAGAACCTGCCGATCCTCGTTATTTGGGTGAAAAAGAAGAATTGTGAGAATATAAACAGTTTCTGCATGTTATAATGATTCAATGTAATTTAACAATATATTTTTGCAATCTCAGTCAAATGCTCAGACTATAAAATATCACAATTTGTCCACAAACTGGCCAAAACATATCCCTTTCGCGGCCGTGGCTTTCATACCCCTGTTAAATGGAAAATTGGATATAAAGTCATAAATAAGCAAACGATTGTACAAATTTTAATTGTGAATACAGCATTTTACATATATAGTAATATAAGATTAAAAGAAATAAATATCTTGAACTCGTTTGAACAAATACAAGAAAACATTATAACAGGCTCGGCTTTTTCGGCTCGGCTCGGCAGCTCGGCCGTGGCTTTCATACCCGACCATGAATTAGTCAAACAACATCGTTTTACCAACAAAAACGGGTTTCATCATGAAGACTGGAGCATGAATTTTTAGCAGATTTCAAGTAAGTTTTATATAACTTCTTACTTTATGTAGCGAATTTAAGGGAACGAAATAGGTCCTTGAATGTCTCAAGTTTACTAACTACCCAGTTATTTTTGCACATCTGCCGAACCAACTGAGAAAGAAGACGTTGAACAGTGCTGTACACATTGAGTGATGAAAGACCTTTTGTAACACGAAAAACATTTCAGTTTTCTGCGTTTTCTGTCTGATACTGTAATTTTTAGTTAAAATTATATCTGATCCTGTGTTGGCCAGCATTTTAAAGTGCTAAATCGGCCAAACCATGCATTAAACGTGTGTTGTATTTCATATACCCCAACCCGTTATATGCATAGGAACCACTGGTTGTTGCCAAGGCATTACCCATTTTGTAACGCAAAAAACATTTCAGTTTTCTAAATTTTCTGTCAGATATTATTACTGTTAGTTACAGTTATACCTGAACCTGTGTTGGCCCGCATTTCAAGCCATGTATCATCCTAAAATATGTAATATTTATGAGTTTATATGTTTATTCCAAACGCCCTCCCATTGTTTGTTATGGAATAGTTGAACGGGCATTGCCCATTTTGTAACACATAAAACTTTTCAGTTTTCTGATTTTTATGTCAGATATTATTATTATGGCCAGCATTTCAGGTCTTAAATCATCATAGAACAGGTGTAAATGTTTATTTCATTCACCCTACCCATTATTTGTTATGGATCTGATTAACGGTCGCCTCGATATAAGTGAAATAATCTTGAAAGAAACGTAAAACCCCGAATGAATAAATTAAAAAAAAATCAAGTATCATTGAGATTCTGATGCTGATCGGGACAGAAAATAATCGAAATGAAAACACCTGACAGATTTTTACCGGCAGCTGTGAATCTTCGATGTCTTTCGCCTCTTGAAAATCGCCGACTTTTACAAATTCATTTCTCCTTTTTATCAATTAAATAGTATGAATGACACCTTGTGAAAAAAAAAAGATAATGTTTATTAATGCTGTTAGAGAAAACAATCAAGAAAAAAAAGGTAATGTTTATTTATGCTGTGAGAGAAAACAATCAAGAATTACGGTCATGGTTGTTCGCACTTTCGAGCGATACCGGCGATAGCGTACCTGTGTTGTCTTGGTAACGAAAGTCTCGCGCGGCTCTTGCGACCGTAGGACTCTTAACACAAGGACGCACGAGATATTGCGGGATTTCGTTCAGTTGCGAATCTTGTAATTTTATACGTCTTTGCTGAAACTGTCATCCTGTCAATGCTAACCGAATGCTAAATAATCCATAATCTAACTGGTCTACCTTGCCATAAAGAAGTGAAAGTTTGAATCCAGTGGGCTATTGCAACTTGTTTATAAGCAGATCCTACCGCTAAAATGTGTGATCAGTGCATTGCTTTGTTATAACTTAATTATTCTATTATTTCTAGTCATCTGCTGCTGAGTATATAAGCCTTGAAATAAATAAATATATACTTTATATGCCATAACCTTTATGAAAAAGAATCTGTGCCGTAATGTCGCCACAAGGCAGCGGCATGGTTGCAGCAAAGAAATACTTTGCCGCTAAATTTTGCCGATCATTGCCGCTAATGGCAATGCTCTTGCAAAGTACCTTGCCAGCAGGGGGGAGTTTGCCAAAACTTTGCCAAAAGATATTGGGGATCAAGGAGCTTGCCAAAACTTTGCTAGAAAGTTTTCTTTTTTTGAGGTAGTTTGCCAGAGATTTGCCGTTATCTCTGAATCTGATGATAACTAGAGATTATTTCATGCCACTCAGTTGTTTATTTGGAATTTCAAAATTTATTTGACAAAGATAATTATACTGGAAGCAGTACACCACCGCAATATTAATAATTATATTCAAATAAAAACATTCTGAAATGGGGTTAAAGAAAATTTGCTACATCAATAATTTTCACCTTACATTTGCAAGTTTTTATGACAGCTGAATGTTAACAACAGATCACTGTGACAGTGATAATATAAAACAACCAAAACTGGATCTTCAATGGGGAAAAACAACAGTCTGCTGACATGATCCATATCAACTTTTTTTCTGGTCAGATACTTTGAAAAATTTCAAGCTGTTAAGTTCAGTGTAGAAGTGAATTTCTATAACATTATGGCAAGCTTATGGCCAACTTCGCCAGAACATTGCCAGAAAATAATTGTAATTATGCAAAACAGGTTTAGGGAAGTATTTATGGCCCTGTTGCCATGACTCCAATGTGCTTTTAATTAAGATATCATAAAAGTGGTCAGATACTTTGCTTTTTGACCAAAAAGTGCAGTCATTTATAGGATAGCACTGACTGAGTGACCATTTCGAAAGTAAAGGATTTGATAGTTAATTTCTTGTTTTATTGTGGAATACATTTAATTTTGTGTTTCGTTGTATCAGTGTCAATTAATAGGGGTTTGTGTTTTCATTGGAATACAGTTTTCTATATGGATTCTTAAATTAAATTTAAAAGGTTATTGAAAATGGTAAGTTTATTTTCTTTGCAATTAAAAACCCAAAACTTTCTCAAAGACTGTAATTCCATTTTACATTTTACTCATGATCATAAAGAATCATGCATAGAAATTTAGAAAGATAAATCATGAGTTTCATTTTGGATGAACTAAAAATGCATAGAGACTTGATAAGATTCTGCATGGAAACTAGTTATCTAAATGCATTGAGTCAAATAGCATGCCAAACGAGCATGCTTACTCACATCTGAAATTGTTGTTGTCAAACTATTGACTTCTTTAAAAGAAATGTAAGAACCTCTAAATAGGGGATCTGCTAGTAAAGGCTATGAGGCCCAGGGAGGAAGGATGGGCTCTGAGGAGGGATATCCTATGCAGATGCATATTAAAAGGGACTGTGTCATAGAAAGTTAACCTTATACATAAAACATTAGTATCAAATGCTCAAATATCTGTTCAAGATAAAAAATATCTGAGCTGAACTCTTACATAGGGTATATTTTCGGGTGTCTTGTGTGTTCAGGGTGTCTGCATTTTAGAACAGCAACACCCCTGAGGGCCTGTGCATGCATATATTTAGCTTTGTTAAGTCCCTTTTCCCATAGTACAGCCAAATGTTTGCCGCAATTTTGCAATAGGTCTGCGGCAACCTTACGGCAGACTTCATTTGCATGGTAAAAACACACTGCAGCAACCTTGCGGCAATGTTGCTGCATCATTGCGGCAACTTGGTCATAGCTCTGCAGCAGACATTGCCACAGGCCCATTTTTTTCATACGGGAAGAAAATAAAAATGATTTAAGGATGTTTATAGCTCTTCAAATCGATTATAATTATGTGATGGACATCATTTGATTGGAAGGGAGGAAAACCGGAGAATGTCAGAGAAAGAGAAAAATATCAGAAGTATTCATTAAATAGCAGAGGTCAAAATAATGGCATCTCAATTATTATTGTTGACGTCTGCTATGGAAAAGTACACTACCAGTTAAATGCCAAAATCTACTAAAATAAATAAAATCAATAGAGTTATAATCAGTACATTTACCTTGGAGTCGATGTGCTGGGTATTCTTTTTGCACCTCTACGACTGTCCTCCTTCTGTGGAGATTCAGACAGATCTCTCTTCCTGTTGCGCTGCCTTATAATCCGACTCACATGGCCCATCCTTTCCTGCAACACGTCCTCTGGGATTGTTGTGAGCTCATTTTCATTGTTGTAACGCACATTCTCTCCAAGATGATATACAATATCTCCCTCTTTGGTTCTGCGGAGGCCCCCATTCCCTATGAAATCTGGCAGATCTGCCTCGGGCTTACACACAGTTAACAGATAGTCCAACTGACTTTGAATGAGACACAGTATTTTCTGTATGGCAGACAATGGTGGAAGCCATTGCTGAGGGATTTTCATTTCCTTTCCAGGTAGCTTGATGCTCATTTGCCGAACTTCTTCATATGTCAGATTTCCACTTTGTAACTTTTTCGGACAGTAGAGGTCCTTCAAAATCCTTACATACACCTCTTCATTCACAGAAATGCTTTCAATAGCACGTGTGTGCTCATGTCTCACGATAAGAAATAGGTTGTCACAATAGGTTTTGTTTTCCACAATGGCTTTCATCCATTGGAGATGAGAAATCCCATGGAACTTTGGAATATAGTCATTGCCTCCGATGCATAAAATAAATGCCACTATAACGCCAATATCAGGGTTGGTGTTTTCAATTTCCGGAGTTTCCACAATTTTTGTGATGCAGTATAAATCTGGCTTCATGTCTTTCTTTGGCTTCTCCAGCGATAGGAACACGTCATTCTTAAACGTCTTGTTTGGGAGTCGTGGTCAATACTCAGCCACTGCTAAAATGTGTATTGACAGTGCATCATTATCACCAGATGTCACATAACCTAAAACTGCATCATCTTCGTCCAGTTCAGGAAAAATGAATGGCAACCAGTCAGACGAAGCTAACTCAGCTTCTCCTTTCCTTTGCCGAATGGTTGTGAGTTTCTTCATTTCTATATGCCCTCCGTCTTCTCCAAATACAGCTTGCACTGGTACGGCATGTTGTTTGCAAGGTGTTTTTTCATGGTGTAACTTGTCTGTGCAGAGACATTCACTGAGCAAGAACTCGCTGTCAATGTCTACAGTACACGTCCTGTCAAGTTTTATTTCATTGATATTAGCAGCCAAAAACGAGCTTGCTAGCTTCTTCCCTTGAGCTGTTCTTATCAAGGCAGACCTGCTATAGGTTTCCATGCTAAGCATTTCCTCGCTGGTTTTCACTGGGGGTGGTCGGGTGGTGCGAAGGTGCTGTGTATCTTACATCACTGGGGCGTCCAACTGATATTGGCTTACAGTTGGGCAAGGCCTGCTATCCTTGTAGTGGGTAAGGGTAGAGGGGGAATGTTTTTATTTCTTCTGTTTCTTCACTTTCATTCCTGTTCCTCTTTCTTCCCTGTCCCTCTCTTTCATCTCCTCTACTCTCTCTTCTGTCTCTTTTCTCCCTTTCTCTGGGAGACGACACAAAATGACCCTCAAGGGTTGACGTGTTGTTAAACCCCAACACAATCGCTGGTTTTCAGGTGAGAGACGTCCACTGCTTCTGTACTTTCTCTTTTTTCTCTGGTTAGTGTCTTGAATGTGTCTGGCGTAAATGAGTATTTTTCCTCACAAATTATGATATGATTTGTGTTCCTGAAGTCTTTGAAGATAGATGAGAACACCGCTTTCTGTATTAGATTCAGAAACTCCCTTCCACTTTTAACAGATGCCCAAAATTTTACACCAGCAAATTCAACTGTTACTACCTTCACCTTCTTTGATGCAGTTGTTGGTATGTTCGAGCACTGAAAATATATGAGTCCATCTTCTTTTAGTGCCTGCTTCGTCTGACTACCATAGCCGCAGCAGTTTGCTTTGGTGGTGGAGGGTTTTCACGTTCTATCCTGTGAGATAACACATAAGCAATGCTATCTCTCATGCCTTTAGATTTGTTTGAGTCCGGTTTGGAGCTATCTGGGTTCACAATGGCCTGGCATGTGTTCATGACTGAACTACAGTGCATTATCAATTTATTTAATTTCTTCATTTCTTTCAACCTTTTCTCCTCTATCACGTTTTTCTGTCTTTTGGACATTTGCCTTAATCCTGCGTCTTTGAATTGTTGTTCCTTTGCTCATTTTGACTTTTTGTATTAATTCTGATAGTCCCTGAATATCCTTAACATCTAGACAGTCACTGGAGTCTGTTCCACCTAATTTACTATTATATATATACTTCTTGATTAGATAATTTCCAATTTGTTCCGTCTCTGAATCTAAGATACAGAGAGAGAGGGGTTGTGGATTCTTCTGGTACATATTTTGGGGAATCCCATCATTTACTGTACTAAGAACATTTTTCCTTAGGATCATCTGAGAACACCTGGACACAAACCTCAGATCCTTCTCACTTATTGTTTTTCCAAGGTAGTGAATGCCTTGCTGCTTAACCTTTGGCTTTTCACTAGTCGGCTTGAATACTGAACTTCTAACTTTTCGAATTGCTTGTAGATCATCCATCACTGACATTCTTGAAAGAATTGACTCAATACTGACAGAGGAACGAAAACTTTTAATGGCATCACGATGGTCTATCTCACGCTGTGCGTCCAGTGCAAAGTTGGTTTCGTAGCCTTTGTGAGGTGCTGTAAATAAGGATTCTTTCATGCGTTTATGGAAGAAGCTTGACCTGTAGTGCTCATATAGCAGTTTTACACAGAAACCTGCATATGATAATGCCCCATTTAAGAACGAAAATGGTAAAGTGGTCTTAACCAGTGCAAGGAGAAGATTGTACCCCTGTTGTCCCCCTATTCTCTCTGCCAGCTGTATACCTACTATTTCGTCGCAGTGATTCATGATTTCGTGTGCAAGCGGAAAGTGGCATTGTTAGCACTAGCTTGTTGGGTAAACAAATCATAACTTCTGCCCCATCTTTGTTCTGCTTCTTTTGGTGAAAGGCATTTTAGGTCTTCCAGCAGATTGTCAGATTCAATCGGTGTTAAACTCTGTACGTATGTAGAGAAAATTGCAATATTTAGAGAGAGAGAAAGTCTCCTGATGTTTCTTGCTGCACTTTCGATCTCTGCTAGGGAGACCAATTTTTCCAGTCAGTTTCTTCATCACCATCCTTCATATACTTTAGCAACCCACGAATGCCTGCCGGCTCATATGCACTGATCAAGTTTGTTATTTTTTATTTTAGCAGATGAAGAACAGGAAACTCTGGCAAAAGGCAATTAAAGTGTGGTTCTTCCATTAAACGAAAAACATTGTTGGCAATTTTATGGTCTGGGGCAAGTAGTATTTTCTCTTTGTTTGGTTTTTGGTGCATAAAGTGACCACTCTTTACAATAACTTCATCTAACACGTTCCTTAGTACCTTTATGTCATCATCCTTTCTGATAGCTGGTGGTGGGTGTCTGCAAAGTAAGGCTGGTACATCATACTTTATAAATGACGAAACATTGCTTTCTGTAGTGACTGATGACAGTCCAATTTCATCTTCTTCCATATTAATGTCAAGGGTTAGATCAGTATTCGAATTAACTTCAAACTCTGGCTGGTAAATATCTTGTTGATCGTCATGGTTTTCTGGAGATTCAGCCTGCTGATTTTCCAATGATTCTATCTGGAATACTTTAAACTTGATTGCTGGAACTCCACCATCTGATTCTGGTTGGTCATGATCATAGTCCAGATTTGCTGCAGAGCTGTAACTTTCTATGTCCGAATAACTAATATCAGTATCCACAAATTCATTTTGCCCATCCTCCTCCTCCTGCTTCTCCTCCTCCTCATCATCATCTTCAGCCTTATCATTTTCTTCTTCTTCTAGTGTCAGTTCATCTGGATTAGGAAATAATTGCTCAAACTGATTATCTTGCACACTGTCTGGCTCTCCCAGGGAGAAGCCTGATATAGATTTTTCCAGCTCTTTATCTTCTATCCCTTCTACTTCCTGGAGACTCAGGTCGTGAAAGGATAAGGTCAGGTCGTCAGCAGCTGCCTCACTAAAAGTCAGTGGTTTGTGTATTTCTGCTGCTGCATCCATTATTGGTCTCAGCACGCTGTCCTGTAGAAGGAGGTTCATTCCCCAAATGGCCTCTTGTCTGAACAACTGAATTTGAGCCTCTTCCTCTTCAGTGTATGACAGAAATTTATCAAATATGTCATTCTTTGGTATCTGTGCTTTGTCTTTACAGCTGCAGTTATTTGAGCCGTCACAAGTGTCTGAATGCCAAGCGTCTGTGACCTTTGAATGTCTTGGTAATCCTTTTACAGTTATTGGTAAAGTGCACAACTGTACTGATTTCATGCGTCCACTTTCAGGGTCTCTCTTCTTCTGAGTTCTCACGAGATTGTCAACTAGAAAAATCAGATGGCAGTCCCTCATTCTCACAGCATGTGGCTGAACTGAAGTATCTGTCAGTGCCTCAAATTCCAAAGGATGTTGTTTGAGGTATGTGTGGTAATACAGCCTCTCCTTGTTTGATTGTTTTTTTTCAGCCTTTTCTCTGCTGAAATAAAGCTCATGGAAATACCACTGCTTTGAGTGATACCAAATACGGTGGTTGCATTGTGATAATTCACAATAAGTTCTGCGGTATTCATTTCTTGTGATGGTCCAAAGTAGTTTTTATTGAAAGTATTTAAGCAGGCTTCATATATGGTCGAAAGTCGAGGCACTTTGCTTCTTATTAGATCTGGAGCATTTATGGAATATTTTAGGCTATTAGAATTCAGGAAAGCCTTTTCCAGAAACAATCTCACTGGCAGTGGAACAAAAAGGAGCCATTCACTTAGTTGGTCATGTGAAGAAATTGATAGGGGATATTCTAGCCAGTCAGAATAGTTTTTGTAACATACAGATCAAAGCTGATGTTTCACCTCATCTTGGCTGTCAGTGTTGCAGTTATCCTCAGCTGTGTCCATATAAAGGATCTCATCATTTAGCCTCTTTAGAAGAAACATGTCTCTCAAGGTAAACCGGGCTACTTCTGTGTCTGTGCTGAACTGTGAAAGAGCACTTGGTTTGAAATAGACTAATTGTTTGATTTCAACGCGGTTCCTGAGGCTGGCCCTTACAATCGTGGACAGATCTTGAAAATCGGCCCCAATTAAGACAGGGTCAGATTCTATGAACACATAGATACCTTCACTATAGCTGCACATATCGGAGAAGTCCACTGAAATAATCTTATCAACTCCTTCAATTTTGTATTCAAGGATTGCTTCTCTTACAATCTCTTCTAAAACTCTAGGTAGGTGCTGTACGCATCCAACAAGAATAGATACACCCTCAATAGCTTCTGCTGCATCCATTCTCTCCCTCTGATAGCTGCACACTCTAGTATTAATCTTCTGTATGTGATGTCCAAAAGTCATTCCCATTTTGATACTATCCCAAAAAGACCATTTTTTATCTACTGATGAAGCTGCATATTCTGAAGATGTCTCATGTATTCTCTTGTCCTTCTCCATTGCACTGTACTGAAACTCAAAAAGCTGGATTCTTTTCCATTCATGTTCTAAGAATGCACTTCTATAGGAAATATCTATACTTTCTATTTTATTATCTTCCAAATGTAAGTTCTTTAAATCTTTCCCCCAAATGTAAACAAGGTCCTCAAAACTTGCTATCTCTTTGTAAAGTTGAAATGGAGTTGTAGCTAAGGTGACACCTTGTGCACCATTGACTGAATCTCTGTGTACATCGGAGACTGGTTCTTGATAGATTAATGCTCTAGTAGTTTCATCTACAATGTCTTTGCATACTGCGCGAGTGTCAGAGTGAAAAAAGCAGTAGCGCAAGACAGCTCCAACTGAGATATAAGTTGATGGTTTCCTCTCTTCAACACCATGGCCATATTTCCTGATTTCAGCATAAAAATTATTTCTCCTAGGAACACCCATTGGATCATTTTCACTATGGTTATCTTTGATATTCATAAAATTTGGCAAGATCCACCCAGATTTCAGAGGAATGGGATTCATAAGGAACTTTAAGGTGGGATATGCCAGTTATAGATGACAGACATAGAGGAGTCCCCATCTTAGTGCACCTGAAAAAAATAGTCACACCATGACCAGAATGAGGGCCAGTCAAAAAGTTGATAGTTGTAAGGCATTTTTTCATCTTTTAATTTAAAGAGTTGAATTTCTATTCAGCTACACAATTAATCAAAACTTTCAAGACTTTACCCAACATATATTCTTAAAATGAATAGCAAATAAAAGACCATCATTTATCGGGCTCTCTATCCTGCTTAATACTGGGGATGTTTCATGTTTTTGAAACAATTTGAAATTGCGGTGACTTATTTATTTTCTATTATATTTGAAAATTTTTTTTTTGCATATATGTTAGAGTGATATACAGGAAAATGTAATCTCTAACTATGGTTTGTTTACTGATGTCATTCTTGGTAAATCAGTGGTGCAATGGTAAACTTTGCAAAAAAACAGTTTGATTTGGAAACGCTAAAAGATTTCGTGTAAGCCTATGGTTTGAAATAAATAGTTGACATATTTTTAGCTCGTCTGAATGAAGTTCAGTGAGAGCTATTGTTGACACCCCGCCGTCATCGGCGGCATCGGCATTCGCGTCCACACAATGTTAGTTTTGCATTAAAGTTTATAATATCTCATATTTTCTAAGCCCTTTGATGGATTTAGTTTATATGTGGTACGGTGATAGATATTGGTCAAAAATTTTATTTAGTACCATCCCCATCCCTGACCGTGACCTACAGGTCAAGGTCACAGACTTAGAAATTGCATGTTAAAGTTTTGCTTTAAAGTTTATAAATATTATTTATTGTTACTTATTATAAGACCCATCAAATGACACTGACTGGGGGTACCCCCAACATGCATGCCCCCCCCCCTTCACTTTATTAAATGCTTAATATCTCAACACCGGTTCAGATCCCCACCCCTAAACCATATATATTATTGTTCCTTAAGACCCATCAAATGACACTGACCGGGGATCCCCCGGGGGCATGCCCCACCCACTTCACTTCTTAAAAGGCCTAATATCTCAGAAACCATTCAGATCCCCACCCTTAAACCATATATATTATTGCTCCTTATGATAAGACCCATCCGATGACACAGACTGGGGGTCCCTCGGGAGTATGCCCTACCCTCTTCACTTCATAAAAGGCCTAATATCTCAGAAACCATTCAGATCCCCACCCCAAACCATATATATTCTTGACTGACTGGGGGCCCAGGTGGGTATGCAACACCCCCTTTCTACAACCATAACCATGTTTTGCATTCAAGAATAAACTTTATCAAGCTCAACACTAGCAAAAACACATAGCAAAGTCATGTATAAATGTGCATTAAGATAAGCGCATGATGAGGAATCGTGAGTTTAGGCGAGCTATGCTTTTCAGGCGACAGGTCTTGTTTCTTGATACTTTGGGGTTTTGTACAGAAATGACTGAAGTGTGTTTGTTAACAACAAAATGCAATGACGTTGGATACTTCCTTTTTTCAACTTAATCTTTATTTTTACGTAAATACTGTTTCCAACTGAACTGTTTAAACAATATTTGATGTTTGTTTTATCGGCGGTGAACATTGGTTATGTCTAGGTACTTGATTCCCCTGTTTATTTCGCATATTCCTTCCGTAAGCATTCATGAGCCCACCTGTCTAACAGAAACAAGGGACCTGGAAAACGCAAAGGTTAGCGCATTCGCTTTTCAACTCTGTGCTCCCAGGTTCGATTCCTGGTGGCATGTGGGAGGGTAATGGTTGTCCATCAAAGGTAGGTAGTTTTCTCCAGGAACAGCGGTTTCCTCCACCAACGAAGACCACAAATGCCAACATTTGCGCCTTTGAGAGTAAATAAGTAAGTTCGTGTGAGCTATCTGTACAATTGAATTAAAATAAAGTTTATACTTTTTTTTTCTAAACAGAAACGAGCGTCCAAGTGCTGAATTTCTTTTGAGCCACAGAAAGAATTAATGTCTAAACTGTAATGGTTAACTGCTATTCCTGTTAAAGTTTTCATTCATGAAAAGTTGCACCATATGTGTTATCTACTAAGCATGCTGAGGGATTGATGGGTATTTGCAGACTCAGTGTCATGATTATGTTTCATATTACCATTCTGGTAGAATGGCAATATAAAACATAATGATGACACTGATTTGAAGCATGTATTTTTACATATAAATACACTGTGGTTAACATGAAACGTCCCTTGTTTATACAGCATTTCCTTATTTATTGCATATAGCCACACATTTAAACTGAGTTCTTGTCATCATATGGAAATAAGAATTAACATCAAAACTACCAGATCACAATGATTGTTATTTATCATATTATCTTACGATATTGAAACTTAACTAATTTATCCTGTTTTGGTAGATTGACAGACACAGGGTAAGATCCTACATTATTGATTTTCTTGTCTCAAAATGAGTGAAATGATCTCAACTGGCAGTGAAACAAGTCTCATTCAATTTAATTATAACACCACTTACCTCTGAGTGTTGGTACATGCTGCCGTGAAGAGTATAAATGCCTGTCAACATATTCCTAGACATAGCATCAGGGATTCTCTTTCTGCATGATCTCAGGCTCTGTTGTAAAGATGAAAAAATAGCATGCTTAAAATTAATATGACAATGTAATGGCTTAAATCATACAAGAGCCAACTCTTGAGAGCATATGGACCAGTCAAGACTCAGACGGGCCTGCAGTCTCTCAAAAACCACTCACTGTTAGCATACATGTAGTATTAAAAGAAGGTCCAGGCAAAGAATCAGTTGGCTGCAAATGCGTTTAAAGAATCACATAACAGAGGATGAAATGAAATGTTATCACACAACACGGCTAAAATATTGATGAATCGGGCCAACTCAAAACATACATGTGTTCCAGGTTTCACAGTTTATGAATGTTTATATTTAATTCAAACACACTGCGCCTATATAGGCAATGGAAAAAAATTGTTTACTCTGCAACAAATTCAAAGTGCGGTAGCACGCAACGCTAACTGGCACCGTTTGGACGCCATCTTGATTTTTTTGTGACCTTAGTCCTCATTTCCTTGATGTTAGACGGACAGAATCATATCGTTTTCTCGCTTTAAAAACCTAAGAAATATATGGAAATGTCTGCATTACAGTCAAAACTCTTGGCAGGATTTCTGCATTCGATGAGGAAACAATGGGAAAATCTGAAGGATAGAATTACTTTTTCATTCTGTTTAATGTGTTAAAAAGATTAGCTCTAGCTGTGATTTGTTGAGTACAAGATTATGTCTAGCAGCATTAGACCAGTGTGTCGGTCAGTTGTAAGTAGCTTCGCGCTTGTGATTTAATCTGCATCTGACCTCCGAACCGTGATCTAATACTCAACAAGCAGCTGCTAGAGCTAATTTATTTCTTAAATGCAATAACTTGAAACAAGTTTGGCCCGAGATTTGCATGGTCCATTTTGAGTGATTATATTGCTTTAATGTATTACTATATCTGTTGCAAAGTAGACTGATTTGTATGACTACTCACCTTACCTGCCTGAACTGTGTATCTGTAGCACTTTTCTCCGTCTGATGTTGAACTGTTGAAGTAATAACTGTGCGTCGAAATACACAAAGTTTTTGTCACACGGGTGTCCGACACGGATATAAAATGAGCGGTGTATCTACATGACCTACAGAATTACAACTCAGTTTAAAAAATGTATGATTATGATACCACCAGGATAGTACATAAAACATGTATGTGAAAATGGGTTGGATATTAACACTTTTACACTTTTTTCACTAAATCCATAGCTAAGAATATATACACAGGGCAAAGAAATTCTTAAAAGATAATATATTTCATATTAAATAACAATTTTTCCACATTTTGCTGCTACAGAATAACATTCTTATAATGCAAAACCGCTACTGAGAAACCCCTTTAAAATTTAGCATAAACTACTGATCTTATCAATTTCTCCATGCTGCTGGGGGTTTAATTGGTGTTAAATAAACAAAACTCAACCTCTGGTAAATGTTTCTTGGACAGCTGATTATAACATCTGCAAGTGCTCTCAGGTTGTAAGATCGACTGTATTGGTAATCATCCGCAAAATTTTGCCTGAGTCATGGCCCTTGTTTGACTTAGTTTTGTTGTGGTGTTGATAATATTGGTTTCCACTCTATAACTTTTGCAGGGATGCATTGATTACATTGGAAGTTTGCAGAATGATATATCATTATAAAATGCGGGTCAAGTTTGATATTTGTAATCATCCACAAAATTTTGACAGAGTTACGGTTCTTTTTTGACTTAGTTTTTGTTGTTGTATTGATATTGATTTACTCTATAACTTCTGCAGGGATGCACCAGTTTCATTGGAAGTTTGCAGAAGGATATATGAGTGTAAAATACAGGTCAAGTTTGATATTGGTAATCATCGGCAAAATTTTGGCCAAGTTATGGCTCTTTTCCGATTTAGTTTTTGTTGTTGGGGTATAATAAAAAGGTAAAGATAATGTTTCCCCTCACTTACTTTTGAAGGGATGCATTGATTTCATTCATAGTTTGCAGAATGGTATATTATTATAGTACAGAGGTTAAATTTGATTTTGGTAATCATCCAAAAAAAAATGGTTGAATTATAGCCCTCTATTTACTTGATTAGTAAAGTTTAGACAAAGTAGTGAGGAATTGCCTTTAGGGAAAGGAGGGATTATAAGGACAAATACAGTGTTTTTATCTTTTTTCTTATCAAACAGTTAGCGTGACGCATCTGATTCTCAGAATTCTATTTCTCAATGAAAATGTCAGTGAAATTATTGTTCATAGATATTGCTGCTTTCTTAAATATAGCATATCCTTATAAGTCTCTTGTTTTGTTTGTCAAGCTGTCTGCATTTAATAAGTACATCCATACATTGCACAAACTGGTCAGCACATAGGAAACTACAAGAAAAGCCATATTATATATATATATATATATATATATATATATATATATATATATATATATATATATATATATATATATATATATATATATATGCAAGCAATGTAGACCCAAACCAGCCATTAGGTCTCATCATGGCTGGTTGGTTTGTAACATAATTACTGAGTTCCATTATTGAACAAAAAAGTTTATACACTGTGAAATGTTGAAAAATGAAGGCGAAATTCATTACCTTAGTGGCGCGGGTTGTGTCGAAAGTCATGAACTTCCGGATAAAAGCATGGCATTTATAGGGTTTGTTTACATTGTCAAGATGGCTACCGGCAATTTCAAGGTGGCTGCCAAATTGAATGAATTCTGTAGTAATATACATGTACATAGTATATGTTTCTGTTCATGATTGAAACAGATTTTAGTGAAACACATTTTCTTTGTTTGCATCAGTTCCCTCCAAAATTATTAAAAGAAATGACACAAGAAGTACCCACTGAGCATGCTCCAGTTTTCGGCAATGTTATTGCCAGAAATAAAGTTGTTGTGACAATAAAATATTGTTAGAACTCTGGCTTTTTATTGCCAATATTATGGCAGTATTGCAGCTTCAAGAATCTGGCCTTTCTGGCAACAAATTTATATTGCGGCAATACTGCCGCAATATTGCCGCAACATTTTGCATTTTGGTAATGGGGAGTATAATGTTGCTAAGTACTGTATAAACCTATTTGACACCTTAACGGGAAGGGCCCAATACTACTACTTGTAGTTCAAGGTTTGTCGGTAAATACCAGTGGCGGGAATTAGTGGGAAATATGTTTTGTTTTTTGTTTTTTTGTTGTTTTTTTGTTATTTCATTGAAAAGCACCATTAATATTTGTGTAATTCAATTGAAATAATGAACAATTAGCTATGTTGCAAAATACCTTCCCATACATATATGTCAACAGTCTTGCAAATGAGTGTAATGGGTGTGTTGTTTATGTTTTCTTTAATAACAATATAATAATAACATAAATTTGATGAAGTTAACTGTTAATATGTAACAGTATCTCACTTTTAGGATGCAAAGAGTTATTTAAAATCACTCATTTGATATAGAAGATGAATACCATAATGATCCTAAGATTTGGGACAGACAGGCCTGGGCAAACAGTGCAGACCCAGATCAGACTGATCCTTCAGGAGGGTTTGCATTGGGACTATGTTTTTTGCATGCTTTGTGTAATGATAAAACCACATTGTTCAAAGTTTTGGAGAATTACAACAACTTTTTTGGATGTCTGAATTTTTAGGATGTTTGCACTAGTCATGTTTCAATGAAAGGTTTGTTTGCAAGGCTGTCAAGTAATTTGTGAATAGTACTCCTAATACTAAAAGGTGTGAGAATTTAATTGTTTGCTTAAGACAGGTATTAAAAAACACAAGTAAGTCTAAAGGTTTTTTAAATAATCTACAGGTACTCTCCAAAGTATTTTTATTTTCAAGTCAAGTAAAATAGCTGAAAGTTAAAACCTAATATTTCAGAATCACAGTTTTGAAAAGAAACTATATACATACTATATGAAGGTAACAGACTATAGATCTTTCAGGTAATTCAATATGAACTTGAAATGATTTTGTTTTCAAATAGCTAAGTTGGTGGGGTATATTAAGCAGTCTCAGTTGGTACCATCTATGTAAATGTGTATTTCCCGGGAATTCCCTGTATTTCCCGCCGTCCTGGGAAATATGAGTCCTGCCTTTTTGCCAACCTTTTTGTAGTTTGGAAGAAAGGCATTCAGTAGTTTAGCATTTTGCAACAAGTTTCATGAATATCGACCAATCTATAAGAAAGTTATAAAGGTTTAAAAAAAACGGTAATGTAACTCTAGAACAAGGCTGTGAGTTTTATGACGTTATAAACTCACAATCAAAAATATCAAATAACACCCATTCTGATGCAAGATAATTTCAGTGAAGGCAGTGGCTATTCGTTACTGCTCTGTACGAATAGCCTATAGTGGCTAACCGCACGGCCCCGTACGATTAGCCTATATTGACTAAACGTACGGTCCCTTACAATTAGCCTATATATAGCCTACATTGGCTAATCATATGGCTGTTTTAGTTAGGTAACAAGAATGTGATAATGAATATATTAAAATATATTTTGCGAATACGAAATGTGTATTTGTAGTAAGAAAAATTGGCTGACCGTGCGGCCTTGAAAGACAAGCCATTCCTATGTGGTTGACTAGCCGTACGGCTACTTTGCAATCTTGTGAAATTTGCGAAGGAAAGTGCTTATTAATTGTCTTGCATGACCTTAATTAGGTTATATGGACAACAAACATAAAAAAAAACAAACTTAAATGACCTTTTATCAATGCCTGTTTGGGGCTGATCAGTCTTTGTTGACAGCATAAGATGAATAAGCTGTTCGCACGACATGCAAACACTCAGATCAATCTGCGCATCAACTCTGTATGGCAAGGGTTTCTCATATCTCTTGATAGCCCTGCGGTGACAGTAGGCTCATGCAATCAGTGAAGATTGATCCTTCTGCACGCATGTGCGGGCTGATCTGAGTCTTCGCTGGTCGCACATGTGTTTCTTGTACTTTTTGTTCCGTGCGCTGGATCTTTTGTTACGATGGACAATTGGTTTTCTAGGAACGCATTTTATTTCTTCAGAAATACACATATACCCAACTATCAACATGCTCCATGTGACAGATACCATTTTTCCACGCAATGTCTCATTGATTCCCTGGATCTTTGATAGCAGAAGTGCCCCTTTAAGTTTAGAATGCGGTATAATATCATGACAATTTTCATCTGCATAAAGAGATTTTCTTAAGAAAATTTGTAACTTCTGTTGCAAAGATAGATTGTTGGAGCTTGTTTGAACTGCCTTGATGAAGCAGTACTAACAAGTACCCACAAACTATGCTTTTTGCAATTGATTATCGTAGTCTCGAGACACTTGGAACACTTTTAGGATGAAAAAACATGTGCAACCAAAGGACTCGGATCAGCCTGGGAAGACGCAAAGTCTGATCAGAATCTTCGCTGCTCGTGTGAGCCTTCTTTTCAAAGAGCAACAAGCGAGGACTTTGGCCACATTGGCTAGTTTTGCATTTATACAGACAAAATCAAGAATTTTGATATGTTCATACCATGTGGAAACATTGATGCCACAGATCAAGCTTGCGCATAGACCCAGTCTTGTCAATATATTTGTTGTTCACTATGACGACAATTTTGTATTGATACAGGCTAAATGCATCCGCACAACATCAACAAGCACAACAAGCCTGTATAATCTTGACCCCCCCCCCCCCCCCCCCTAAATCCCATTTTTATACAGTAAAACTGGGGTTTACAGGGGTACACATTATTTTTCTTATTTCTGCTCAAAAATACATTATGGGTATTCGTTAGAACCGCCTCGCAGATGGTTGTTATAACGGGTACCCACAATCCAGGTTTTGGGCAGAAATATGAAAAATATCAATTTTTTATCTGAAAATTTTCATTTTTTGGGAGTAAATTTTTTTCAATATATTTGAATAGTTATGTTTTCGTAATGCTTGTCAAATTCGTAGTTGACCGTATAAAAGGAATCTTTGATAGTGCTGACACTGAAACAAGAAAATTTCATTATTAAGTCTAATGCGAGACTATTTGGGGAATGAGCTGTAAAAATATTAAAATTAGCCTGAAATTTCCTCGACTCGATCCCTGAACCACCAATGATTGTTTTTCTCACTCAAAAATTTTAAAAATGTGCATATGTGCAGGCTAGATTGATCCTTCACCGGTCACATATATGATAAGTTCTATAACCTCATCTGCTGGGTCATATTTTGAATGCTTTATAAATAACATTTTATAGGAGGAAAATGTTGAAAGAAATGCCATTAGCTTAACTTTTATGTAAGTTCAGGAAATTGATTTACAGTGCTTGCACTAACTGTCAAAATCAGGAAGTCCCAGGACTTCCTAGCTCCAATATCTGGAAGTCCTGGTGATCACATTTTTTCACACACTTTCAGAAATTTAACCTCAGTATTCTTAAACTCTCATTTATGGAGTGAAACTGCCGTTGCTAAGCTAAATAACACATAAATTCATTCTAAATTTTTGCTATAAATGACTAAATATCTTTAAAAGTTGGGATTCTGGCATTGATTTTTTGAAGTCCCAGGGCAATTTTTGGGAGTCTCTGACTCCCCGACTTCCCTTAATGCAAGCGCTGATTGAAGAAATAATTTGATAAAAAATATCCTTTACCTCAGATTACGTTTCCCTGTGCATTCAGTTTTGAAGGTCTTCCCGCCATGGATACAGCTAAACGTTATTTCCGATACTTTAAGAGCATCAATGAAAGTCTTTTTAGGGCATCTGCTTTTAGCAGCCACAGTTGTGTGTGAACTTCGCTTATAAAATTGAACACAGCTAGAATGCTGATATTCTTCAGTTTTGCTCTCCAAAGCACTAGAAAGTTTTTCTTCTACACTCAATGGTACATCCATTTTGGGAGAAATGGCATCTTGCTTGTAGCTTATCTTGTTTTTATTAAGGGAACAGAAATAATTACGAGGGTGAGTCAATAAGTAACCAGCCTAACTTATTTCAGGTTGAGATCCACCTCTTCTTTTTCGATGTAATTGCCCACTAGTGTGATGCACTTAGACCAACGGAGTTCAAGTGCCATCAGCCCAGAAGTGAAAAAGTCAGGGTCCTTTCCATTGACCCACTCCGTCAACTGCCGTCACGACTTCTTCATCAGACCGGAAATGAAGTCCACGGATATCCTTTTTCAAGTTTTGGAATAGGAAGAAGTCGCTAGGAGCTAGGTCAGGCGAATAGGCAGGATGTAGTATTAATTCATACCCGTTTCGCTCTACAGCATCCATTGCAACTTTGCAAATGTGGACTCTCGCGTTGTCCTGTTGCAGCAAAAGACCTTTAGAGAGTTTACTTAGGTGTTTTTCACGGATGGCGGTTCTCAGCTGTTCTAACAAGTTTGCATAGTACACTCCAGTTATTGTACTTCACTTGAGTAAAAAGTCCAACATAATAACGCCTTTTGCGTCCCAAAATACTGTGGCCATCACCTTGGCAGCAGATGGTTGCGTCTTGAACTTCTTTGGCCTCGGGGACCCAGGCCCTACCCACTGACGACTGAGCTTTATTCTCTGGCTGATAATAATGAACCCAAGTCTCATCTACAGTCACCAGACGCAAAAGAAAATCCTCTTTTGACCTATCAACAAGGCGCTGCATACTGATGCCCTGGTTGCCATTTGCTCATCGCTAAGGGATTTGGGGACCCAACGGGCTGTTAGCTTGCGCATACATCATGTAAGATTGTTGAAACGCTACCATGTGAAATGCCTAATGCCTGCGCTATTTTTTCCACCTGTATTCGCCTATCAGAGTGTACCAGATCCCGAACTTTATTACACATTTCTTCGTCGGTGGCATCCAGTGGGCGTCCAGACCTGGCTTCATCTTCTAAAGATGTTCTACCGCGTTTGAATTCCCCTACCCAGAATTTAACCTGAGCATAAGATGCTGCAGAAGACCCATAAGCATCGGCTAACTCGCCGTGTATTTCCTTGCCTGTTTTACCTTTTAAATACAAGTACCGAATTACAGCACGGTACTCAACTTTAGATGAAAAGCATGCCTTTGCATCACTAGCCATGTTTGACATTCAATATCTTATTAAAGAATGACTCGATACGTGTGCAATTTTGTACCCATGTATAAAACATATATTGAAACAAAGCATGAAAATCGTGACCGTCTCGGTCCATCGGAAATGGGATAGGCTGGTTACTTATTGACTCACCCTCGTATTTTATTTATGCGTACTTAAATATTTAGACACAACCTTTTAAGTATACCGTCCATTCTGTAAATTGATCTGCACCGCGACTCATCTGAAAGCTGTTTTCAAAGTGTTTTTCACAACTTAATTAGCATTATCGGCCACTTAAATGCCTGAACTGCGAAGCTGAAAACGACAATTGAAGCAATTAATTTCATTAACTTACCAATGATCCTAAACAAACCGACAGTTGATAATAAGCAATTAAATCACTTTTTGTTGCCATGTAGTTTTATATATATAGATGAGATAATATAATTCTGTTCCATACTGCCCAATACACATTTAATATTTGCCAAAAAATGTTTTAATATATTCATTGGTACCAAACTAAAATAGACATACAATTAGACAATATAAGCTATATAGGCTAAACGTACGGAGCCGTAGGTTTAGCCAATACTGGCTAATCTTATGGGGCCGTACGATAAGCCAATATAGGCTATTCGAACGGGGCCGTACGAATAGCCACTGCCTTCAGTGAATGGCCAATTTATATCCCTTTTATTGCATATAATGAAAATTTACTGTTTTTAAGAGAAACCAACTTATCCTTGTGCTTGAAATTAGAGATTTCCTATTTCGTCACGTGACATGACTGACAAAATGGCAGCCTCCATAGAAAGCTATTGTGAAATATACAAATCGGCCATATCTCCTAAACTGCTCAACCGATTTACATAAAATTTGTGGCAAGATGTTTGCCTCTTTAACCCCCTTTTTAGCTCACCTGAGCTCTGCTCAGGATGAGCTATTGTGATCACTTGTCGTCCGTCCGTCCGTCCATCCGTGCGTCCGTCCGTCCGTGCGTCCGTCCGTTAACATTTTCAAACGACTTCTCCTCTGAAACCGCTGAGCCAATTTTACTGAAATTTCATATGGAGCCTCCTTAGGGTGGGGGAACGAAAAATTGCTAAAATGGTCGCGGTCCGTTGACCAAGATGGCCGCCACGCCCATATATGGTAAAAACCTTTAAAAATCTTCTTCTCCAGAACCGAGAATGCCTTTGGGCTGAACCTTTGCAGGAATCATTGGGGACGGGAGGTCTACCAAAATTGCTAAAAGAATTGTCGTACGTTGACGTTTGACCTTTTTACGGCAAGGTCAAGTTTGCTTCCCTATGCATTTGTATGGGAAAAACCTTTAAAAATCTTCTTCTCCAAAACCGAGCATGCCTTATGGCTGAATCTTTGCATATATCTTTGGGAACAGGAGAGCTACCAAAATTGCTAAAATAATGGTCGTACATTGACATTTGACCTTTTTACGTTAAGGTCAATTTTGCTTCCTTATGCATTTGTATGGGAAAAATGACCAGAATTTCAAACAACTTCTCCTCTGGAGCCTCTGGGCCAATTTTGCTCAAATTTCATATGGAGCCTCCTTAGGGTGGGGGAACAAAAAATTGCTAAAATGGTCACGGTCCGTTGACCAAGATGGCCGCCACGCCCATATATGGTAAAAACCTTTAAAAATCTTCTCCTTCAGAACCGAGAATGCCTTTGGGCTGAACCTTGGCAGGAATCATCGAGGACGGGAGGTCTACCAACATTGCTAAAAGAATTGTCGTACGTTGACGTTTGACCTTTTTACGGCAAGGTCAAGTTTGCTTCCCTGTGCATTTGTATGGGAAAAACCTTTAAAAATCTTCTTCTCCAAAACTGAGCATGCCTTATGGCTGAATCTTTGCATATATCTTCGGGAACAAGAGGGCTACCAAAATTGCTAAAATAATGGTCGTACATTGACATTTGACCTTTTTACGTTAAGGTCAATTTTGCTTCCTTATGCATTTGTATGGGAAAAATGTTCAGAATTTCAAACAACTTCTTCTCTGGAGCCTCTGGGCCAATTTTGCTCAAATTTCATATGGAGCCTCCTTAGGTAGGGGGAACAAAAGATTGCTAAAATGGTCACGGTTCATTGACCAAGATGGGCGCCATGCCCATATATGGTAAAAACCTTTATAAATCTTCTTCTCTAGAACAGAGGATGCTTTGGGGCTGAATATTTGCATAAATCATCGGGGACAGGGGGTCTACCAAAGTTGCTAAAATAATGGTCATACATTGACATTTGACCTTTTTACGGCAAGGTCAAGTTGCTTCCTTATGCATTTGCATGGGAAAAAACATTTAAAAATCTTATTCTCCAAAACCGAGGATGGCTTGTGGCTGAATCTTTGCATATATCATCTGGAACTGGCGGTCTACCAAAGTTGCTAAAATAATTGTCATACATTGACATTTAACCTTTTTACGGCGAGGTCAAGTTTGCTTCTGTATGCATTTGTATGGGCGCCATACATTTGTATGGAAAAAATGTTGATAATTTCAAATGGCTTTTCCTCTGAAGCCTCCGGGCCAGTGTTGCTCAAATTTCATGCGGAGCCTCCGTGGGCAGGAGAATGAAAGATTGCTAAAATGGGTATGGTCCATTGATCAAAATGGCTGCCATGCCAATATATGGTAAAAACCTTTAAAAATCTTCTTCTCCATAACCAAATAAGCCCTGGGTCCTAATCTTTGCACAAATTATAGGGGACAGGAGATCTACCAAAATTGCTCAAATGATGGTTTATGTTGACATTTGACCTTTTTACCTCCAAGGTCAAATTTGCTTCCCTATTTGTGTGGGCCATATACATTTATATTGAAAGTATCGAAGTGACTTGTAGATCAACAGTAGTTAAAATTGTTCTGATTGGAAATCTAAGATGGCCATCATCTGGTTTATATTTATAATATGTCCCTGCCACTGTGCTGTTTACATGTATAAAATCACGATTCTTCAGAAACCACTTAGCCAATTTCCACCAAATTTCACATTGATCCTTCTGTTGAAATGTGATTGATAGTTTATTCATGATCATGCTCCATTGACTGTCAGGCCCATATATTCTTCTTCAAAACTAAGAACTGCTCAAATGATGATATTTTCATTAGTTGCGATGATAGGATTGGATAAATGTTGCGTAACATCTGCATGTCTGCAGTGGCTATGTCACTCAGGTGAGCGAATCGTGGCCCTTGGGCCTCTTGTTTACTGAAGCGACAAAGTTTGTGGGCCCTTCCCTTTAAATCCCTGTCATACTGAAATTTTATCAAGTCTGTTTGGCTACCTGTTGACATAGCTTTTAGCTGCTGTTTGAGTGGCAATCAGTGTAGACCTTAATAAGATGCTCTGTGATGTAATGTCTGATCGGGGTCACTGCTGTTTGTTAAATTGTGTCAATCAGAATACTTAGATTAAATACTGTACGAGGGTCCTGCAAAAAGTTTTGTCACTAGGTTTGGATTACTTCAGTACTACGTTTTATCAAACATATTTTTATTACAAACCTTAAAAGTATTCCCCCTTTACTGAAACACATTTTTGTAACCTTTTACCCAGTCGCGAAAAGCAGATAAGTAGTCTTCGTTTGGTATCTATTGGAGACACTGATAAATAGCGCTGCCAAGAGAACTTCTAGACGTATACTTATTTCCAGAAAGCATTTTCTTAAGCCTTGGAAATAAAAAGAAGTCACAGGGACTCAGGTCAGGTGAATAAGGTGGATGGTTTAAAACTTTCACCTTTTCAGAAGCCAAAAAAGACTTAACAACCTCACACTTATGAGAGGAGGTGTTGTCATGTAAAAGGTGGACTCCTGACCATCCTTTGCTTGGTCGTTTCTTACTGTAAAACTCTTTCACTTTCTTCAGTACAGAATTCTTGTAGAATCGGCCAGTGACTGTATGACCAGATGGACAAGGCACTTAAACGACTGGCCCACTTGAATTAAAGAAAATCGCGTACATCTTTTTCGAACTTATGGTCCTCTTGGCAATACATGGGCGTTTTTTTTATCTTTTCGCTTCCATTGCTTATTATCAGCCCTTCTTTGTGACTCAAACATGTGCACCCAGGTTTCATCACCTGTTAGCAAGTTAGAAATAACCCGACTATTACAGCCTTTGTATGTTTTCAAAAGTTCCCGGGCACGATTAAGGCGTTGTGTCTTTTGCTCATTAGTGAGCAAATGAGGTACCCACCTAGCGCAAACCTTCCTCAGTGAAGCATTTTAAAATATACCTGGGATAAAACTAAAGAAGCCTGTTAGTGACAGAACTTTTTGCACGACTTTCGTAAACCACTTTCTTCTTCAACCACCATCTGTCAGATTCAATAAATTGTTCACATCTTTTCAACATTAGCCTAAAGATAATTGTTTCAAAGTCTTCAAAATCTTTCTTAATCACACTTGCCCTGTCTTTTTAACATTTTCAACACTGAATTGTCTAAACATTGCTGGGTAAGTGTAAAACAGTATAGGCCCTGATAAGACATTTAAGTTACTGCTTCTATATCGCTGTTAACAGAATCTGTGTAGCAATATCTAGGGCAGATGGAGCTCTGAAGCCCTGATCGGCAATCCATCTAGGAGTTGGCAACTCCAAACAAAAACCTGCATACCTGGATTTGCCTGTTCCAGTTATGTAAAGTCTGCTTCGGCAGCTGGGGCGGAAAAAATCATTATTATGATTCAACGGCCCAAATGGCGATGCAGCAGCATGTTGTGGAGCATGGAGAGCATGACAAGGCACAAAAGAAGTCATGATCATCCACTGCATCCGGGCTTAGCTCCAGATGTCCTGACACTGTCTTGCCTCTCAATCCAGCTAGGTCAGGATGAGAGAGTGAGGTTGACTCTGCGCGCCTCTCCCTCACTATTATAATCCTATTCACAGCGCATGTCATCTTAATCAGCAACACACATTCACAGCAAGCACATATATGCAACATCTTAGAACACACAAATAAAAACACAACACACAGTTGCTTAGGATTGGTCATTGTCAGTAATGACAGACGAACAAGGCCCTGATCACACAGTGTGTTATGTGACATGTGATCTGGGTCTACACTGTTTGCACAGGCCTCTCTCTGTCTAAAAACCTAGGGTAGCCAGTAATAATCCAAACAAAACATTTTATCCATATTTGCTAACAACCCAACACAGAAATAATACGAGTCTCTCCAAATAAAAGCAGTTTTATTTTTTATTAATTTTTTTTTTTACATAATTTTAGATGTATATAATGGCTTAATTTTACCATTTCAGTTGGTAGGCTATTCTCACATTTTGTTTTTTAACCCCTGTTAAAAAGTACTTTTTGCAGTGACCTGTATTCCTTGGATCAAATCACTTGGAACTTGGACTGCTTGTCTAAGTGATTATCAGTTAAATGAGGTGTATTCCTTGGACCAATTTCAGTTGGACCAGGTCAAAAATAACTGTTGGACGATATTAAACCACATTTTTTACAACTAAATAATATGTATTTTATGGAAGCGTCCTAGTGCCAGGTGAAAAAATATTTAAGTCCTATGTAGGAGATAGTAACTCCTACGTAGGAGATAATAAGTCCTACGTAGGAGTTAGTAACTCCTACGTAGGAGATAATAAATCCTACGTAGGAGATAGTAAGTCCTACGTAGGAGTTAGTAACTCCTACGTAGCAGATAATAAATCCTACGTTGGGGATAATAAGTCCTACGTAGGAGTTAGTAACTCCTACGTAGGAGATAATATGTCCTACGTAGGCGACAGTAAGTCCTACGTAGGAGGTAATATGTCCTACGTAGGCGATAGTACTACGTTGGAGATAGTAAGTCCTACGTAGGAGTTAGTAACTCCTACGTAGCAGATAATAAGTCCTACGTAGGAGTTACTAACACCTGAGTAGGAGGTAATAAGTCCTACGTAGGACTTACTTTCTCCTACAAAGATGCTAGTAACCGCATTACAAAGCGGAGAAAAACAATGTTAGTCATATTTCATTCCATAAAGTAAATCTATTCAATTGTTTATTTATAATATTTAAGAAATTACAATAAAACAAAATGATAATAATAACATTATTATTGATATTATTTTCAGAAATAATGATAATAGTAATCAAGCTGTATATCATAATTCGGAAAATCCTATGCTGATCCTTTTTTATTTCATAAAATGTTTTTCTAAGAAATTAAACATAGTGATAATAATGAAAAAGAAACATAGTGATAATAATGACATTATTGTCATTATTATTACCATTATTTATTTATTTATTTATTTATTAAAATTATTACTAATAGTAACAGTGATTTATCTGTACCTTTGAATTCCGAAGAATAAATATTATTATGTTGGTCATGTTCAAAACGTTTTGTTTTTAAAAGAGCTACGTGGAGCTTTAACAGTTTTTACTGCATGTGTATTTAGGGGTATAATATTGCTAATTATTAAACAACTTAAATCCCTACCATACTGAAATTTGATTAAGTCCTTGTTACTACCTGTTGACATAGCTTATACGTGCTATTGAGTGGCAAACAGTGTGCCGACCTTAATAAGATGCTCTGTAATGTAATGTCTAATCAGGGGCCGCGACTGCTATTTGTTAAGGTGTGTCTATCAGAATACTTAGGTTAAATACTGTAAACCACTTTCTTTTCTAACCACTATCTGTCAGATTCAATAAATTGTTCACACCTTTTCAAACATTGGCCTAAAGGTAATTGTTTCAAAAACAAACCCGGAATATCAGATGATCCTTAACCACACTTGCCCTATATTTTTTACTAGGCCATTATAGTACCCACTGATTTGTCTAAACATTGCTGGCTAAATGTAGAACCGTGTAGACCCTGATTACACAATGTGTTATGTGACATCTGATCTGGGTCAACGCTGTAAGCACAGGCCTATCTGTCTAGAAACCTAGGATAGTAACAGTAATAATCTAAGGAAAACGACATTTTATCCATATTTACTAACTACCCAACACAGAAATAACAAGAGTCTCTCCAAATAATAAAAACAGGATTTAATAATATGTGCAACAATTGTAGTTCCAGATCAGCATGTGCATACATTTTTTTCGCTGACAGAATGTGCAATCTCTATTCGCATGCAGTGTAGATTCTGATTATAAAGCGGACATACAGACTAATCTGGTTCTACAGTGGTCGCATAATTCATAAAGTCCATTTTTATTTAAAAAGACTCAACCATCATTGTTTCTTATTTTACTTGTAGACACCTCAAAGTTCTACAAAATATCAACAAGACATTCTATTTTTTATTTTTATTTATACATTGTTTTGAAAAGATTGTTCAAACATATATAAAAACAAGTGTAATAACATCATTGTGTGCCGTGGGCCTCTTGCTTTTTTTCAACTGGACGCTTTCAACACGTGATAGATAAACAAGGGGATGGGATTATAAATCACAACAAAACAATCAGTTGTAGTCTGTTCAATTTTAACAATAGGTTAAATTTCCGAGATAACGGTCAGGAAATATACCAAACTGTGAACACAAATATGACACATTCATTTATAATCTGTGCCATTTTCAGCTTTAGGACCTAAGTATTCGGGCACCTAACAAAATAATTAATTTTGATGGTCCAAAGTATTGGGGCAGCTAGAAATTTAATTATTATTTCCCATCTCAATACTTAGGTATAATACAGTATCATTCACAATATGCATTTGAACTAACATGCATATTTGAATACTAGATGGAGGGCAATGTATCAGCTTTGATACCAACTTTATCACTCTATGTTGAACACAGACAGAGGTATTAGAAGTTCTCAATGTGTTTTGCAGATTTCTTTTTTTTTTTTTTTTTTCTTTTCTTTTTTTTGCAGTGAAAACAAGTATAATTAATATTAATAAATTTTCAAATAAGCTAATTTGCATATTGGAATATAAGTTGACTGGCCAATGTGTAAGCTTTAATTCGGTACCAATTTTATCACCCTATGTTGAACACAGATGGAGATATGAGCAGCTTATGGTATTTTTGCAGACTTTCTTGCAACAAAAATAAGTATAATTTATATTCATAAATATGCAAATGAGCTAATTTGCATATTTGAAAAAACATTTAAAGGCAATGTATTAGCTTTGCTTTGGTGCAAACTTAATTATACTATATTGAACACAGGCTGAGATATGATTAATTTACTATGTATATCAATATATAAGTCAGTCAATTTGGCGGCCATCTAGATATAAATGGTAGCCGTCTTGAAAATGGAAAAAAAATGATGGCTAACGAGAAAATCTTGACAAGAAAGGTCTGAAGAACAAATCTTAAAAAATGTCATGCTTTTATCCGGAAATGCATGATTCTTCTAAAAACTGGGTCTAACCAGCTCCATTACCAACAAATCAGTAATGTATGTCCCTGGCTTCCCTAAAATATATAGTGAAAACAGGGATAGAAGGGCAATATCATGCAAATTTTATGACATTTACAATTTTTAAACCTTACTACAATTTGTTATTGTTGTCAAAGTTTTATACTGCATAAGTCTGTTTTAATTGGCTTTATGACTAAACCTTCATTTTCCCTTTATTACATAATAATGAAAATTTCTTGGTTTAAAATCTCTAGATGAGAGGGTAATGATTATTTTTTCTTGTTTCTTCATGAAAACAATAGTTGTGCATACCGAACATGTTTCAGTGGAGAAAAAAAAAAAAAAAACAGAAATAAGTAAAAAATATCAGTATTATTGTGATTGTCATTGATTATCATGATATCAATATGCCTGTAATGATGATATGTAGTTTCTAGACAAAACGCAATTCTGAGATATTGATACACATAAGAAATGACCCCATACCTGAAAATTGTGTTTAAAAATAAATGTTTATGCCAAACAGTTTTTAATGCTTCACACAACTATTTATATACCCACATTTTTACATCGCTGTTGACACCAGTTTCTTGTGTGCATCATGATGTCTTGGCAATGGATTTTCATGAAACTGGCATGACTATTGCATTACAGTTAAAAGAACATGTACACCCACGTAAACCCGAGATCTCGATATCGGAGGCTATCTGGTTTTGGAGGTAAACAATAGCAGAAACTGCATAACAGGGTCTATATTTATCTATTTTTTCCCGTATATACTTGTTGGGAGAAAAATACCAAACAGATAATTTTTATGTAGAATGATGTTAACACGGAATGCGTATTTTGTTTTAAGTTTGTCCGTTGGATTAAAAATCACTTCTGAAATGAGAAATCATTTTTTTTTTCAACGAAGATTTCTATTTGCTTATTGTTTGTATTTATATTTATCATTTTCATAAAGTATAAGCATTGTTGTAATCTTACATCTCTCTCTCTCTCTCTCTCTCTCTCTCTCTCTCTCTCTCTCTTGATTATATCAGATGTGTAAAAGTCAAAGTCGAAAAACTCTCAAGACTCATCTAATTTTTTCAAATAATTACGGTGCTGTCTTTTTATGGTTATTTAAATGATCGGAGGTATGTTGCATTGATGTCGGAGGGCATACATTTTTATGTTATTCCTATGTCAGAGAACGGCAAAATATTTAAAGCGAATATCACACGTGCGTCTATCGCACTGGTAAACAAAATGGAAACTGTTTAAACATCTCGAAAACAAAAAGCTTGATTGGTGAATATGTAGATAACAAAGCTCCAAATGCATTTTGTTGATAGAGAAAACTTATAATATAGTCGTTGTTCAACGCTCAAAATACTTTTTGTTTCTTTAAATTGATATGATAAGCGAAGTGACTAGGTCTATTTATTTCACTCTTGCTCAGTGTAAAACCCAGCAAAATCTGTCACTAAGACAATAATCTTGTAGCAGGATATTCCAAGCATACATTTATCCGAGTGAGAGCTACATGTACTAAGCCTTCGAGTGGTCTCACTTCGTCTATGCTAATTTCGTCTAGGTGGCAAAATTCCGCGTAATGAAAGGGACCGAATAAACTGGTAAGTAAACGGTTCTTTATATCTTTGCATGACAGAAAATATAAATTGAGTCTGCGCATGACAAAGTCAACAATTAGACTTGTGTGCTCAGCGATGTCTCAGTTGAAACCGGACATCTGTTCAGTCTGACGAGAGACTTCGCTGTGTCCTCCTTTGATAGCTAATGACCTAAGGTTTCTTCTGAAAAAAAAAAAAAACAACACCAAAAAACAAACAAACAAACAAAAAAACAACAAAAAAACAAAAAAACAACAACAAAAAAAAAAACAAAAAAAAAACTAGTGCTGCGTTCAGAAGTGCTAAGTGATTGCAAATGTTTTGCCCTGGATCCCTGTACCTAATGACAGCGCTTACAGGAGGGGCTCTCTCTCTCTCTCTCTCTCTCTCTCTCTCTCTCTCTGTCTGTCTATCTCCCTGTCTGTCTGTATGTCTCTAATTTCATCAATACCGTTGGTCCAAAGTGCAAAAAATGTAGCGGAAATCAGAAAAAAAAAGAAAATAATCTCTCTCATTTTTGTTTGTCTATCTGTCTGTTTTACAGTCCTGAATTTTACCAAAACTGTATCCAAAAATGCAAGAATACCTCTCTCTCTCTCTCAGAACAGAACAGAACAGAACTTAAACTTTATTACACCTCAGGTAAATCGACAAGTGAGGTATGAAATGTGGGAATAAGCCATGTGACCACTAACTTTTTTTTCAAATTTTCGATAGAAATCTATGCTGCGACTGTCGTCTCGTAATAATGAAGAGATCATAACAGCTTCATTGTGCCGTTGTACTGTAGGTTTGCCGTGTGGCGGCCCTAAGATGTCTCCCCGTCCTCGCAAAATTATGTGTATTCGTGAGAATTCTTCACTTCTGTGCCAAATACAAAGGCTAGGACGAAGGAACTGTATAGATTGACCATACAACACCAGTAATTTATAATTGACCTTGCTAAGGCGGTACTTCGGCTATTATGTTTTCTATTTGTCAGGGTTTATTTGAAAATAGAGTTCTGCTCATATATACGCTAGAGGGCGTAAGCAGTGATGCAAACTTCATTACCTTATGAAGAGTCTCAATAAAACCGAGACTCCCATTTTCAAATCCGTGGTGTGTTCTTTGTTCCAAAAGGCAATCTTTTTGACGTTTATTTATCTACTCTCTGTTGGTGTTGACATTTTGTTCGCTTCATTTATTATAAGCTTGTGACTGCTTCTAATACAGAACTAACAGACACCTTTGCTTTTCGCCTGAACATTTAAATTCCATGTGTTACTCTGGTGTAGGCTGTGTACTTCTGTCACGTATACTGCATTTAGTTGTACCCCTATCCGGTAATACCGTCTTATAGTAAGTACAGTTATTGCTTACAGGATTTATGTCCCTTGGATACTCTTCATAATAAAAACACAGTTTGCTCTGGGCATGTCTTCGATCGTTATGTTACATGGTGTCAAGAAGTCTTTCATCGGCCAGAATCGATGTTAATCGATGTCATCCGTTATTGACAGACACTGAACATAAACTTTGAACATTTGTCTAAGTTCGGGCCGTATTAAAGTTGAACATGGAGACAACAGCTGGCAGTAATCCAGTGATGAATTGGGAGTCTGGGGATTTGCTATCAGCCTGGCAAAGTTTTAAAAAACATTGTGAATTCAGGTTCAAAGGTCCCCTGAAAGAGAAGACAGCTGTTGAAAAATGCGCGTACCTAATGATTTGGATAGGGGCGAAAGGTAGAGATGTATTCAGACTTGGAAATTGACAGATAACAGAAAAATGAACTAGAAACACTGTATAGTAAATACGAAGAGTATGTAAAACCCAAGTCAAACAAGGTGTTTGCGCGGTACAAATTCCAGCGTAGATCACAACAAGACTCTTAGTCAGCTGAGCAATTTATCTTAGAACTGAAAACCTTGTAAAAGAGTGCGGGTATGAGAACAGTGATGAACTGGTACGGGACCGTATTGTTTGTGGTACAAAACACTCTAAAGTGAAATGAAAGCTACTGAGTGAAGGTTCAGACCTTAGTCTTGAAAAAGCTATTGACATTGCACTTAAGAAGTCTAAGCTCTTTAAACCACATAAAAAGAAACCACAGGCTGTTAAACAAAAACAAGACTTTAAATTTGCTTAGCCGAAACCTAAATCTTGTACAAGGTGCTTTTACAATCACACAGGTCAACAGAAATGCCCTGCATTAGGGAAAGTTTGCAAAAAAATGTAAACGCAAAGATCACTTTGCGAGAATGAGTTTAACGCGGAAAGACTGGAAAGTCTATCAGCTTCAAGACATGGATGACTTTGATGATGATGATTCTGATGCACTGTTTGTCGGTAGCATAGACTGTTCAAAGAGAAAGTAGAAATCTGACTCATTTGTTGAAAAAACTGTCCATTAATAACACAGACATCCATTTTCAGTTAGACACGGGGGCCAAATGCAATGTTATCTCAGTCTTTGATTGTAAAAAAAAACCTGAAAGTAAACAGACCACTGCAAAAGCAGATACAGTTCATAGGTCATACTCTGGTCAGAGGATAGAGCCTGAAGGCATTATAATATTACCGCTTCATTATAAAGATTCAGAATTTTGGGTAACATTCTATGTAGTAGACACAAAATCACAGTCAGTGCTCAGTGGTGGAACATGTGAAGAGATAGGGTTGGTAAAACGGATCAGTAGGACTGAGAAAGACTATCCAGAAGTTTTTGAAGGCTTAGGTTGCCTTCCAGGAACTTACTGTATCACATCAAAATAGACCCTGATGCGACTCCGGTCGTGCAGCCCCCATAACGCGGCACAATCGCACTAAAAAAACGGTAAGAGAAAAGTCCAGGGAGTGCCATAATCACAAACCGCAGCCCTTCCCAGACACCAAGAGGAAGGGAAACAGACAAAACCAGACAAGCGCAAATTGATCAAACATACGAAAAGCACCAAAGTCGAAAGTACGCGAAGAATTACAGCGAATTGAAAGACTCGGTATAATAAAATGTCAAATTGATCCCACTGAATGAGTAAATTCTATTGTCAAATAACGAAAAGTTCAAGTGATGTTCGCGTATGCATAGACCCGAAAGACCTCAATAATGCAATATTGCGCGAACACTACCCAATGAAAACCGTCGAAGAAATAGTGGCTGAGATGCCTAATGCCAAAGTGTTTAGTACTTTAGATGCCACTAGTAGATTCTTGGCTTTGAAGTTAGATGAGTCGTCTAGGTTAACGACGTTTCAAACTCCATTCGGTAGATATCGAATTCTACGCGCCCTATTCGGAATAAAGTCGATACCAGAGATATATCAGCGTGTCATGACAGCGATATTACAGGGCAAAGAAGGCACTCCTGTCATAGTCGATGATATATTGGTATCGGGTGAAAACATGAAATAGCATGATAAGCGCTTCAAATACTGGACAGAGTAAAACAGAACAATCTGAAGTTAAATCCAGATAAGTTTCAGCTGAGGAAGGAAGAAGTTGAGTATGTCGGACAAGATCTCTAAAGCTGGTCTGAAAGTGGACCCGGGGAAAATAAGGGCCATCAAAGAAATGAATAGGCCACAGAATAGGAAAGAACTACAAACATTCTTAGGTGGCATCACCTTTTTACAGAAATTCCTGCCTCATGTCAGAAATCAGTGCGCCACTGAGAAAACTCTTAGAGAACAATGTGGAAAGCACTGGGATAAGACACAAGAAGATAGCTTCAATAGACTTAAAGAAATGGCCTCAACAGCACCAGTTCTCGCGTTTTATAACTCAAATTGACAGTCTTATATTGAATGTTGACGCTAGTTCATATGGGCTAGGTGCGGTGTTGTTACAGAATCGAAGGCCAATATCGTATGCGTCGCGAGCGTTGAACGTAACCCAACAGAAGTAGTCACAGACAGGGAAAGAAACGCTTGCGATCGTATTCGGCTGTGAAAAATTCCACAACTTCGTGTTTTCTCGAGAATTCGAAGTCGAAAGTGATCACAAGCAACTAGAAAATATCTTTCGTAAGCCCATTTCAGAAACACTAGCTCGTATTGAAAGATTCTTAATGCAATTGCAGAAATATGGCTTTAAGTGAAATACATGCCTGGTAAGAAAGTGTACGTTTCTGATATGCTCTCAAGAATGAACTTGCCTGAAACAAAAGAGTATATTCCAGATATTGACTTTAATCAGTTGCAGCTGAATGCTCATTTACCTATGTAACCACAGAAATACAATGAACTTAAAAGCGGAACAGCAGAGAATGAAGACATGCAGAGTCTGAGATTCTATATCAATAATGGCTGTCCTGATAAGAAATATCAGGTACAGTTGAACATTCGAGAGTACTGGTCATTTGGCGATGAACCTACATGCGTTGATGGGATTTAGTACAAATGACTGAAAATTACCATCCCTAAAGACCTCAGGAAAGGGATGCTGGAAGTCGTGCATAGTACACATACTGTGTCATGTAAAAAGAGAGCGCGAGAATTCATGTTCTGGGTTAGCATGATTGAAGAAATACAAGACATTGTGGAAAGGTGTGAAATATATGCTAGAAACAATAAGAAAGCGAATCATAAAGATCCAATTATATCCAGTGAAATTCCAAATAGACTATCGTCAAAGGTGGGAGCTGACTTATTTGAACTGAATGGCTGTCATTACTTGCTAACTGTAGATTTCTACTTTAAATGGTCTAAAGTCGAGAGATTGGACAATCTCAGTTCAACCAATGTTATAGCCTATTTGAAGAAACAGTTCAGTAGATTTGGCTATATAGACGAGTTGGTTACAGATAATGGACCTCAGTTTTCTAGTGCTGAATTCAAGAAATTCGCGAAAGATTATCAGTTTACTCACACAACGTCTAGTCCACATTACAGTCAAAGTATGGGTCAGACTGAGAGATATGTTCAGACAGTGAAAAATTTGATTAAAAAGAGTTCTGATCCCAATAAGGCTCTCTTGGACTATCGTAATACACCGTTGGATGGCGTAAACCTCTCGCCCACTCAACTACACATTGGTAGGCGACTGGAATGTAATCTTCCCGCGAGAACAGAACTGTTAACACAACAAGTACATGACAGTAAAACTACTAAAAATGAACTCAGAAGGAGACAGCAAAGAGCAGAATACTACTACTATAATAAACACAGTGGTAGACCCCTCAGTGAACTACACGATAAACAGGCTGTCATGATTAGTCATAACAATCAAATGGTTCCGGGAAAGGTTGGTGAAAAAATATCGGACCACGGTCGTATATCGTAGAAACCATGGGTGGAACGAAACTTTGCAGAAATCGGCATCATCTGAAGGGTACGAGGGCTAGCTTTCAGCCATTAATACTTCTGGGAACGGGAAACAGCGAGTCGAGTCCGGAACAGGCTGAAAACAGGGCGTCGAATCAGCTTGTTTCGAAACAGCATGATACGTCTGCAGAGAACCAAGCGGTAGAAAATCAACTTCCTGCTATGAATCAACCAGAACCGCAGCAGGAAATACCTACGACGCATTCAGGAAGAGCAGTCATCAAACCAGCCAAATATAGTGATTATTTGTATAATTCGACATCAGTGGATCAAGAAGAATATTTTGTGTAAAATCAGTGAAATGTATGAAAATTCTTGATCAGTGAAAAATCAGTGAAGTACAGTCCATAACCTATGATCATAAATGTAAAGTATGTATGGAATCATTCATGATGTGTCTGAATGATTGTGTAGATAAGGCTTGAAGATATGTGTTGATCATAGTGAAAGCTGAAATCAGTGAAAGGTCTTGAAATTCTAATCAAAATGGTAGAAAGTTAAATATGAAAGAAGCAATTCTTATTCTTGGCTGGTTGGAATCATCAAAGAGAGACAGTCCAGTTTCTACTACACCGTTGGTCATCACAAGGTTATAGTATAGATCAACAGCACAGATTATTGATTTTTTAGTTTAGTTAATATTTCGTTTAGTTACTGTTACAGTTTGTATTTGGGGTTTCATACATACTTTCCAAGCAATTACAAGACTAGAAAAGTGTTTTACATATTTCATTCAGTGATTTCACACTTATGAACATGCAGTTCAGATGGGTTGATACTCATAAACAATTGTAGCATCATGTATGTTTTTTTTTTTTTGTTTTTTTTAAAGTTAAAGCTATTCTGACATTGAAGTATTTTGACTAGTTACTTGGTTTAGATCAAGGTACAAACTTTAAAGTGCAAGATCTTCTCAAAGCAAGTAAGTTTTAATAAAGTTTATATCTTTTCAAAGTAAGGGGGAGGGGGCGGGGGTCACATAAAATGCATGTAGTTGTACCCGTATCCGGTAATACTGTCTTATAGTAAGTGCAGTTATTGCTTACAGGATTTATGTCCCTTGAATACCCTTCATAATAAAAAAAAACATAGTTTTCTCTGGACATGTCTTCGATCGTTATGTTACAGGGTACAGTGAACTAATTATTTTTCCCACAGAGCTCCATAGTAATTCCACCTTTTTTGATGGTTAAGGGTTCATTTCCGGGTATGGCTAGGCTTCTAAATATTGTTTTTCAAAGACCAGGCTTAGCACAGCAAAATTAACAAGGAAAAACACCGCAGTCACCAACATTTTCTGGGACTTTCTGGAGGCTGAATGCAGCAACCCCTCAATTGGCAGGTATCTAAAATTGAAACTTTGCAATTTCACCACTTCTTCTTTTGGCTCCAGCAAACACACACAGAAACATTTATTTCTTTCAAACAATCAGGAAATTATACACAAACATTTCTTTTTCAAATTAGAATGATGAGTTTTAATTCATCTTTATTATTAACCAATCACAGGTCGCCTACACAAAATAATACCCCCGGGCTTCCCTACGCTTTTTTGCACCAATCAGCAGTCCTGTCACAATTGATTTCCTGTGCCCTATAGAGCAACATTTCCCCCAATAAAGCACCAAACACACTTAATATCAATAAAATAAACTGATTATATCCTAATCATGTCCTTTGTTTTTACTTATTTGCTTAATTTTGCTGATACGGACACTTTTTGTGTGCCTACCACTCCCCACCACCCCCCTCAAGTAAAAATATAGCAAAAGTCACCAATATAAATAATAGAGATAAAAAAAAGTGACCAAAAACTTTGATTAGCTTTTTCTTTTAAATTAATTGTCAGAATGATACAAAAATCAAGCCATGTAGGTATACTTATATTAAAATACAAATCAAGTACTTAGAGACAGCATGTGTATTACAATTATTGTCTTATCTTGATTTTACCCCACTCACCCCCTCTAGCATGGGCTAAATAGCTTGGCTTTAATATAACACCATTATCTCAATTGTTTGTGCCTGAAGTGTATTTTTATGAATAATATATTACAGAAACATTATGAAAAATGTCAAATTATATACAGAAAATATATACTAGGTTAAATTGGCCCGGCTGACATGTCAATGGCACAGTGTCTTTCAAATGTCAGCTTAAAGCTACCAACAGTAAACTTATATTTGTGCTTTCTGATGAATAGCGAATAAGAGGAGATAAAAAAGGAACTTAATGGATAGGTACAAAGGTCAAGGTCACACAAGATCACGGTCAAGGTCACACAAGGTCAAGGTCAAGGTCACTTAAATATAGAAAACATAGAAAATCCAGTTCTGTTACATGTTTCTAGGTATGCTTGTAGATTTTTTAGAAGAAAGGTCACTAAGTCAAGGTCAAGGTCACATGTCTGTTAAAAAAAGAAGCAGTTTTGTTTGACTGATCCAGTTTCAGTACCTGGCGGTGTGCATTCTAAGAAAAGGGCACTTATAGTTCATGCCATTATGGGATACCATGCAATATGCCACTTTCCAAGTGATACATATCACCATCATTTTATATCTACCTATATATTACTACATATATTTCATTAAAAATATGTATAAAAGAAAAAAGTCTAATCTGATGTTTAATTCAAGGCATAAAACAGTTATGTCTGATGGTCAAGGTCACAGAAATTGTCAATTTTTCTTGCAACAGCATTACTTTACTTTCTCTATTACCTGTGTAGGCTTCCAATTCATGGAAATCAGAGGTAAAAGATTCAGAGGTCAAGGTCATTTCACGGTCACCTAAGTAAGCATTTTCATTTGCCTTGTTTGGTGTCAGTGCGCAATGTTAAAAGATCTAATAAGGCGTTGGTAAAACTCAACAAACCTGCGCGGGCTCAAGATTTGTCACTTTACCACTGGAATGTAACTGCGCGTGAAGTGCGTAAAGTTTTTGAGAATTTCCCCTATTATTGTATTCATATTTACTTTTTTGTTTAAAACATAGCCAGGTACACATTTGTTGACATCTATCAACAACACAGGACAGACAGAAGACGAAGTTGTGAAAACAAATGCGCTTATGGTGAATACTACTGTACAGACCATCTACATAAGTACCTACTCCAGCTGACCCCTATATCAAAGTAAATTTTACAAACTGATCCCAGAATCGTTGTTTAGAGACTCATATTTGCTTATTTCCCTTCGGGGGATTTAAAGCAGATAAAAATCAGTAAAAAATTGCAAGTTTATTTATTTGCTTCTCCCAGTCTACTGCAAGTGTAGGGTACAGTGAACTAATTATTTTTCCCAAAGAGCTCCATAGTAATTCCACCCTTTTTGGTGGTTAAGGGTTCATTTTAGGGTATGGTTGGGCTTCTAAATTTTGTTTTAATTCAAAGACCAGGCTTAGCACAGCAAAATTAACAAGAAAAAACACCACTGTCACCAGAACTTTCTGGGACTTATTGGAGGCTCAATTGGCAGGTATCAAAAATTGAAACTTTGCAATTTCACCACTTCTTCTTTTGGCTCCAGCAAACACACAGAAACATATATTTCTTTGAAACAATTAGGAAATTACACACAAACATTTTTTTCTTCAAATTAGAATGATGAGTTTTAATTCTTCTTTATTATCAACCAATAACAGGTCGCCTTACACTACCCCGGGCTTCCCTACACTTTTCTTTGCACCAATCAGCAGTCCTGTCACAATTGGTTTCCTGTGCCCCACACTTCCATTGTGTTGATTCCTCATCATTGCCTTTTCATCTATATTCAAAGGCAATAAAAAGTATACAGTTTCGAGTTTTGAGTGCCGGCTCGTGTTGTACGTTTTTCGTTTATATGTTTTCATGGTCATTTTTGTCAAAAGTCTGTTTTTAAAAATCACAAAGGTAATTCTTTCGCAGTCATAGATTATGGAGTTATGAGCCCTTAATTAAAAAGAGCATTTCCAGTCATAACTCACTTTGTATAAAACAACTTACTTTTCATAAATGTCTTGCACAAATGTCTGTGAGTAAAACCACAAGGTATTTAAATTCAAAATTACCATCAAATGACGTCAAACTGAATTTGAATTTCTTTCTGTCTCAAATTATCTCCCTTTGAATGAAAAATATAGGGAATTTAAAGAGTCTATATCTGAAGTGGCGTTGGTCGTTTTCACTTGAATTTTTTGGAAAAGTGTTGCTTGGCTTTAGCCTCCTTGTTCCACATACAGATGAAATCTCCTTAAACCATTTATTTTTAACAGAACAATGTCAATTAATGTCCCATAAAAATTCAGTGCATTCCGTCAGAAGAGGCACGAACATGTCAAAAATGTCATGTCCTTTGTATAGAAATTTGACAGTGAACACTGTTATGCATTTAAAGTTGAAACATGTCTTTACAGCATTTTTATCATTTTTTCTCCAAAATGCACTTTTAAAGTGAAGCTACTCATACGCAAATGTTGATTTAGACCCCTTATTTGTTTCCGTAAATGTCATTTCCTTGCTCTTTGATAGAATTTCCTGGAAATTGTTGCAATTATGCGTAAATGATTGCTCTTAACTACCATATCAATGATTAATGTACATATGTAAAATTTCGGTGACATTTAAAAAAGTAGTTACCTATATACTGATTTTTGCCCCTCAGTATATTTTACAAATGTGGTATAAACTCGTCCCTGATAATCCATGCATTTTACATGAAAAATGAAAAATTATTTTCATATATTTTTTCAGCAACCAATCTACGCAAACAATAAAGATATATTACATTAACATTAGATTGTGGAGTAAGCACTATTTGCCCTAGAGAGAAACAATAGATACCATAGATGGATAACAGTACTAAATATGAATAATGACCTGTTAACTTGCAAGAAGTATTCCATTGTACTATAGCTGGATGAAGCACGAAAAACAATATTATTTTATAACCTGTAAAAAAAAAAAAAAAATGTTTTCGATTTTTCATCTTTTAGTTACTATGTTATTTCTTCTATTATATGGTATCACCCATTGCATTGCACTAACATGCCTAAAATAAAACTTATTCAGGCAGTAATTACATGGCATTATTTTACGACCTCCGACATCAAAACAACAGCTGCTCCGACATCGTGAATAAAGCTGTCAGAATGCCTCCGATCATTTGAATAACCATTAAATAGATACCAACGTTACTAGTTTGTAAAATCTATGTATTATTCAATAATTTTGAATCTGAGACAGAGAATGATGTAAGATTGCAACGATATCAACCATTAGTGTCAAAGGTAAATACAAATTAAAATATTAGCAATCGAAAACGCGATCTTCGCTGAAAATAATGAAGTCGCCATTTCAAAACTGGCTTTGATTCCTATGGACACAGTTCAAATTAATCTAACGTATTCCATGTTATCATCATTTTATCCAGAAACGGCCTATGTTTTTTTTTTTTTTTTTTTTTTTTTTTTCGTTCCGCAAGGCTGATCTATAAGAAATAAACATGGATAAGTACAGACCCTGGCCCGCCATGTCTGTGTTTGTTTACCTCCGAAATCTGATAGCCTCCGACATCGAGATCTCGGGTTTACCTGGGTGATGTAACAAATTCAGACCATGATAATTGAAAGAGTTCTGCCAGACAAAGCTTTCTGGGGATGCAAAATTTGTGATTTCATCAAGGCAAACAGAAAAGGTTTTGAAATTCTTCTCCAATATTGAAATTAATAAAGCTACTGGTACAGACCTGATTGGGCAACGTGTGTTGAAACTTGCTTCCCCTTACATAGCTGAAGAAATAACTTTTATTTGCAACCATAGTATCACTAACAGTGTTTTTCCAAGCGAATGGAAGAAAGCAGAGGTTACTCCCCTTTATTAAAATGGTCCCCATGAAAAAGTTAATAATTATCGTCCAATATCGATTTTGCCCATCTTGAAAAGCATGTTCATGAGAGTCTGTCTGACGTTTTGCTTGAATATAATTTACTGCATAAAAGTGAAACTTGGTATGTAGCATTGGGGACTAGAGCCAATCATAGTTCAAATAATGATACCTGGATGATCTCGACCTGTTTTAGGCCAAGGTCAAATTTGTTCGCATAGACTTTTGTATGGGAAAAAGTCAACACTTCATATTTTTTTCAGAAACTATTGCAGCCTGTGGTCTGAAAATTGGTAGGCGCAGTGAGCTAAATGAAGAAATGAAACTACAGGGTTATTTAAGATCAAGGTCATTCAGATATGAAAATAAATACTTATTTGCTCAGGTGAGCTATTGTGATCACCCTCTGTCCGTTGTCCGTCGTCCATCGTCCGTCGTCATCAATGAGTTTGTTAACACTCTAGAGGTCACAGTTTTGACCCAATCTTGATGAAACTTGTCCAGCATGTTTGCCTCTATAAAGTCTAGGTCAAGTTTGATACTGGGTCACTTGGGGACAAAAACTAGGTCACCAGGTCAAGTCAAAGGAAAAACTTAGTAACACTCTAGAGGTCACATTTTTGAAGCAGTCATCATGAATATTGCTCAAAATGTTTGCCTTGATGATTTTTAGGTCAAGTTCGAAACTGGATCACTTGGGGTCAAAAACTAGGTCACCAGGCCAAATCAAAGGAAAACCTTATTAACACTCTAGCAGTCACATTTTTGAAGCAATCATCATGAATCTGGCTCAAAATGTTTGTCTTGATGAGTTCTAGGTCAAGTTCGAAACTGGGTCTCTTGGGGTCAAAAACAAGGTAACCGGGAAAATCAGCAGAAAACCTTGTTAACACTCTAGCGGTCACATTTTTGAAACAGTCATAATGAATCTGACTCAAAATGTTTGTCTTGATGAGTTCTAGGTCAAGTCCGAAACTGAGTCTCTTCGGGTCAAAAACTAGTGTCACCGGGGCATATCAGCAGAAAACCTTGTTAACACTCTAGCGGTCACATTTTTGAAGCACTCATCATGAATCTTGCTCAAAATGTTTATCTTGATAATTTCTAGGTCAAGTTCGAAACTGGGTCACGTGGGATAAAAAACTAGGTCACTTGGCCAAATCAGCGGAAAACCTTGTTAACACACTAGCGGTTACATTGTTTCAAGCAATCATCATGAATCTTGCTCAAATTGTTTGTCTTGGTGATTTCTAGAACAAATTTGAAACTGGGTCCTTTGGGGTTAAAAACTAGGTCACCAGGCCGAATCAAAGGAAAACCTTTTTAACACTCTAGCGGACACATTTTTGAAGCAATTATCATGAATATTGCTCAAAATGTTTGTTTTGATGAGTTCTAGGCCAAGTTCGAAACTGGATCACTTGGGGGTCAAAAACTAGGTCACCGGGCCAAATCAGCAGAAAACCTTGATAACACTCTAGCGGTCATATTTTTGAAGCAATGATCATGAATCTTGCTCAAAATTTGTCTTGATGATTTGTAGGTCAAGTTCAAAACTGGGTCACGTGGGGTCAAAAACTAGGTCACCTGGCCACATCAGTGTAAAACCTTGTTAACACTCTAGCGGTCACACTTTTGAAGCAATCATCATGAATCTTGCTCAAAATGTTTGTCTTGATGATTTCTAGGTCCAATTTGAAACTGGGTTACTTGGAATAAAAAACTAGGTCACTAGGCCAAATCAAAGGAAGACCTTGTTAACACTCTAGAGGTCACATGTTTGAAGCAATCATCATGAATCTTGCCCAAAATGTTTGTCTTGATGATTTCTAAGTCAAATTTGAAATTGGGTCACGTGGGGTCAAAAATTAGCTCACCAAGCCAAATCAAAGGAAAACCTTGTTAAAGCTCCAGAGTTCACATTTTTTAAACAAACATCATAAATAATCCTCAAATTGTTCGTCTTGATGATTTCTAGGTCTAGTTAAAAACTGGGTCACTTGATGTGAGAAACTAGGTCCCCAGGCCAAATCAAAGTAAAACCTTGCTGACGCTCTAGAGGTCACATGAAGTGATCATCATGAATCTTGCTCAAAATGTTTGTCTTGATGAGTTCTAGGTGACGTATATTTCACTGTCCAGTGACTTTCTTTTCTGTTTAGGTCAGTTTCTCAGTAATTATTGGTCCTACAGAGTGATATTTGGTTCTTGTGAAGTGTTTGTGTTTAGGTCAGTTTCTCAGTAACTATTGCTCCTACAGCCAGTGATACTTAGTACATGCATACATGTTAGCATGGCCTTTTGAGTGCAGTCACCCATATTTGACCTTGACCTCTATTTCACAGTCCATTAGACATGCTACATTGTCTTACTTGTTAATATAATCATTTTGAATTTTGATCAGAATGTTTGCCTTGATCAGTTCTAGGTCAGGTTCTCAAAGTGCTATGGTACTCAGGTGAGCGTTACACGGCCATCATGGCCCTCTTGTTTTTCTCAGAAACTATTGGGCCATTTGTAACCCAATTTCATATGAAAGTTTTAGGAACGAGAAAACGGAATTTAGTTAATATGAGTTTGGTTATATGATCAATATGGCCGCAATGCACATATAACATCAAACCCTTTTAAAATCTTCTCAGGAAACAGTGGGCTGATTATTATAAAACTTGGTATGTAGCATTGGGGACTCAAGCCAATCATAGTTTATTCAAATGATGACCCTAGATGGCCTTGAACTATTTAGGCCAGGGTCAACTTTGGTTGCATAGGCTTTTGTATGGGAAAAGTCAAAACTGTGTATTTTTCAGATACTAATGCAGCCTGTGATCTGAAAATTTGTAGATGCAGATAGCTAAATAAGTAAGTGAAACTGCATTAGTATTCAAGGTCAGGGTCATTCCTTGACCTTGGCCCAAGGTAATTCAGATATGAAAATTAAAACTTGTTTTGCTCAAAATCCACTGGACCATTTGTAACCAAGTTTCATAGGAAAGCTTTTAGGAACAAGGAAATGAAAAATGATTAATATGAGTTTGGTCACATGACAAATATGTCTGCCGTGCCTGTATATGGTAAAGACTTTTAAAAAACCTTATTCTCCGGAAACAATGGACCGATTGCCTTGAAACTTTGTCTGTAGTATTGGGGTTTCGGAGCCCACTGTAGTTTCTTCAAACGATGACTAGCTTGACCTTGACTCAATTTACGTCGAGGTCAAATTTGGTCGCATGTGCTTTTGTATGGTAAAAATTGGAAATTGTTAATCTTTTGGAAACTATTGTTGCCTGTAAACTTTAATTTTGTATTTGCAATCAACTAAATGAGTAAATGAAGGTACATGAGTATCAAAGGTCAAAACCACTCCTTGACCTTCGATCAAGGTCACTCAGATGTCAATATTAAATCTTAATATTCATTAAAAACTGCTGGGCAAATTGAAGTCAAATTTCATATGAAGCTCTTATGAGGGTTGGAAGAAATGAAATTTTGTTCAATTGGTCCCAGTCACATGACAAAGATGGCAGCCATGACCATATGTGGTAAATAATCTTCAAAAATCTTTTTTCTCGAACCAGCAGAAAAAAGGGCCTTGAAACTATGAATGTAGCATTGGGAACTATGGCCTATTGTTATTTGTTCAGATGATGAGTCTGGATTGACCTTAACTCATTTAACGCCAAGGTCAAATTCGATCACGTGATACCTGCAAATGACAATAAGTAAAGCATGTTCCGTCACCGATTTTTGTTTTCTCGCCTGCCGTGGGGATTGAACCCAGGGCCTCTAGTCCAGTGCACTAACTGCTCAGGTACGAAGATAACATTTTTTTTTTTTTTTTTAAAAAAAAACAAAAAAAAAAACAGCTGGGCAAATTTCAGCCAAATTTGCCTTTATGGGACGGAGGAACAACAGTTTCAAATGGTTTAGGTCACATGACCAAGATGGCTGCCATGGTAAAAACCCTTCAAAGGTCTTCTCAGAAACCAAATGGTTCCATATACACTCAGCACTCAGTTATTGAGAAATAAAAAATAGTAGTTTTTGGAATGAATTTTTAGCTCAACTGAGCCGTTGGCTCACTGCTGAGCTTATAGTTCGAGTAGGTCCGTTGTTGTCATCTGTCGTCTGTAGTCTGTCGGTCAACATTTTCAAACATTTTCTCCTATGAAACCACTACGCCGATGGAAGTCAAATGTCATGTGTCGCCTCCCTGGGATGGGGGAACGATAGTTTGTTTAAATGGTCCAGGTCACATGACCAAGACGGCTGCCATGGCCATATATGGTAAAAACCCTTCAAAAATCTTCATCTCTGGAACCTGTGAGCCGATTGCCTTGAAACTTGGTAAGTAGCATTGTGGAGTTATAGTTTGTTCAAATGATGACTCTGGGTTTGCCTTGACTTATTTTATGCCAAGATCAAATTTGGTCACTTATACTTTTGTATGGGAAACAGTAGAAATCGTGAATTTTTCGAAACCTGTTGTTCACTGTGAACCTTAAGTTGGTATACGCTATCAGCTAAATGAGTAAATGAAGCTACATGGGTAGCAAAGGTCAAGGGACTCATATACTTTGGTCAAAGGTTACTCAGATATCAAAATTAAAACTTAAAAAAAAAGAAAAAGCTGAGCAAATTGAAATCAAATTTCATATGAAGCCTTTATGGCAAAGAGAAACGAAAGTTTGTTCAAATGGTCTAGGTTACATTACCAAGATGGCTGCCAAGACCATATATCGTAAAAACCCATAATCTTCTCCAAAACAGAACGGCTGATGACCTTGGAAATTGGTATGCAGCATTGGGGACTCGGGTCCTACCAAGTTTATTCAAATCAAGACTTTGATTGACCTTGACCTGTTTAACGTCAAGGTCAAGTTGGGTCACAGAGGCTTTTGTATGGAAAAAAAAGCCTACAGTGAATTTTTACGATTCTTTGCAGCCTGTGACATCAAAGTTGATATACGCAAACAGCTAAATGAACTTTTACAGGCACCAAAGGTCAAGGTCATTTACTGACCTTTATCCTGTTTGCCTAAGATGGAGTATTGTTAAATTCTTCTCCTTAAAGTACTGGGCTGATTTAACCAAATTACATGTGAAGCCTGTATGGGAATGTGTCCACAATACACGGATGCCCCCGCTTTGGGTACCTCTATAATACTGTGCAAACCTTGCCAAATTAGCCTACGTCAATGCGGGGGCATCTGTGTACTTTGGACGCATTTCTAGTTATCAAAGATTGCCTGCAAGGCCTGTAACTCTTAAACCATAAGACTAAGAAACTCAGTTTTGTGTTCCCTAGTAGTGATTTTCAACAAAGAATGCAAAAATTGAGGAGAAAGATAAGGTCATTTGCCTACAAGGCATTTAACTCTAAAACCCATAAGACTAAGAAACTAAGTTTTATTTTCCCTAGTAAGTGATTTTCAACAAAGAATGCAAAAATTAATCATGAAAACAATAAGGTGTGCATCCAGAGTATAAGTAAGGGAGATAACTCCAGATGGACAGATGGCCGGACAGACGGACGCTCAGGCACCTTTGCCTGCAAGGCCTGGAGCTCTAAAACTGTAAGTCTGAGAAACTCAATTTCGTGTTCTCTAATAAGTGATTTTAAAATTTAATGCAGCAGCGATAATAGCGCGTGGAGTTGCGCAGTTGTAATAATACTCTCTGTTTATTGTACGCTATGTAAAACCCGTGGAGAAAACTTCCAGATACCAGTCCATCTTTCTTTGGTTAATATTTAATTATTATTTTTAAACAGTAAATATAGCTGAAAGTTATCAAAAGATTTAAGGCATTATACGGTTTCAAACATCAAAATCGGTTGACAGTTTTTTTTCTCAGCTTTTTTGATACGCAAATACTCCTACTTTTCCGTTCTACTATCGGCTTTCAAGATCGGCTATCTCCATACAGTGTAATAATTTGCAGTTATGAATAAGCTCATCAGGGCTCAAAATTCTTACTCAGTTTCGTATGAGAAGCATTGTACATATATCGAAGTTTGTTGTAAACATAAACCTTATTATTATGTTCAATCCGAATATATATTTATTTTCACGGGCCTTTTTTAGCGTAGTTGCAGGCGGTACTTTGCACTTTTACACGGGTTTTTCCGTAAATGATTTGGCAGGGGTTGAAATTTTGTTATGACTTCTATGGCCTAACAAGCCCAGGCCAAAATTTACAAAGGTAATTCTTTTGCAGTCATAAATTATGGAGTTATGAGCCCTTAAGTAAAAACAGCATTTCCAGTCATAACTCGCTTTGTATAAAACAAATGTCATTTTACTTTTCATAAATGTCTTGCACAAATGTCTGTGAGTAAAACCACAACGTTATTTAATTCCAAATTCCCATCAAATGAGTCAAGCTGGTTGAATTTCTTCCCGTCTCAAATTATCTCCCTTTGAATGAAAAATATAGGGGATTTAAAGAGTCTAAAGTGACGTTGGTCGTTTTCACGTGAATGTTTCGAAAAAAGTTGCTTGGCTTAGCCTCCTTGTACCACATATAGTGAAGGGCGCTGTGTCGAGTTTTGGGCTCCCATGTGCAAATCTTGTTTAAATTGATTCAAATGCGTTTTCAACATTCAGAATATATGTTCTTTCAGATAAAATATGTTGCCAATTTTTCTTTTTAGAATTGACTTCATGGTGAGGGCACAAATTATGCTACCGTCATTTACGTACAAAATACTTGCAGAAGGGGATAATTAATGATGTCTGAATTAGATATGCGAGTTGCATATCCTGGACAAGACTTATTCGCACGGATGCCAAGTAGCTACATAGGGCCTGATGAATGAAAAACAAACCGTATAGGATACTTGAAATGTCAACGTTTCCATGGCAACCCACAATAGTAGATTGAACCAAGATAGTACACCATACAAATTAATCATATCTTAGTTTATATTCAATATATATCAAACTGTAAGGTACCAAATAAAAGAATATAGTATGAAAATATACTAATCATCTCATTTGCATATGTATGAATATCAATTTATACTTTTTTTTTTTGCGAAAAACGTCAATAAAATACAAAACAAATTAATCATATCCCAGTCTTTTGCCATATAGGTTAACCAAAATGAGATTAGACATTGGCTTATTGCTTGTATTACATATACAAATATACGAATTAGCTTATTTGCATATGCATGAATCGGCACTAGCTTGTTGCTTCTCTATATATGCAAATAAAATCATTTTCATAATCTATATATATATATGCCTTAATGCTTGAACTTTGATGATAAATCATACAAAACGTCTGAAACGAAGCCGTTTTAAACGCTCTCTTGGTAGCTTTGTAGATCCCCTGGGTCAGAACGGAATGGAGATAAGTGGGGTCACGTTTCCCTAGTATGGGACAAAGATGGCTAAGTATATCTACTTTTGATAAAATGTAATAAAAATAGCCATTATCAGAGTGAAATTTATTTCTGATATCTAAGCTATCAATTCTCTTAAAATTAAAATTGTTGCTTCGTAGTTTTATAGGTACCCAGAATCAATTACAAATGAAGTAAAGAAAGGGCATGCTCCTCGTGAAGGGGCGCCTGTGGTGTCGAAATACCTTCCTAATAGATTATCTTGAATTTTATTGGCATTTTTAATATATATTTCTTGAGACCCTGTTTCTGATGTACTTGGTATTAATTTGCCTACTAGTATGGCAGGTAGCCTGGCTAACACCCAAATGCAGGTAATTATGGGCATATAACCACCTAGTCAGGATCCGAGGATTTGGGCAATATTTTCTTCCCTATGACAAACTATTGTAATTTAAAAGGCATTCCCAAATACATTATTGTTTCTTTCCGAAGTCTAAGCCTCCTAATTTCCTTGATAGTATTACGCTTATTAGCCTGTTTGGCATCCTTATCCAAACATGAATGGAGAAAAGTATTATCATGCTCCCTGGTAAGGAGCCCAGGGTAGGCCAGAATATATTCTTAATATGAAACTTCTAATGTTTGCATATATTTTCTATTTTTTTAATGTTTGGAGACTCAGACTTGTATTTACTATAATTATGCTTAGTAGTTTCGTCATATGTCCTGACACAAACCAGGTTTGAAAACTGTATGGACAATTCCCTACCAAGGGCTCCAGGAGAGTACGCGAGTCCTATTTGACGGCAAAATACCATCATTTTATATACAGTTTTCTGTTTCATTTATTATTTCTGAAGTCTCAGTCTTTTAAACTCTTTCAGTTAAGTATGCTTTGTAGTTCAGTAGGTCAGTTCAGTTCAGTCCCTTAACCTTGAAGGTCATTCGGGCACCACTGATGATGTTGCAACATTTTTCTCCATTTTTCTATGTCTGTCGCTGCCTTGGGTGAATATCAAGTGCCCAGTCTGCCCTCCTTTTGTCCTTGCTCCTTTCAGTATTCGCTGCAGAATTGTTTTCGACATGCAAGACAATCTTGCTATGTGGCCATACCATCTGAGATTCCGCATCTTCATAATGGCTAGGAAATCGTCATGCACTTCGATTGAATCCTGGATCCTGTTGCGAACTTCCTCATTTATCACATGGTCTTTGTAGGAGATATTTAGAAACCTCCGCCAGCAGCTCTTCAAAGTACTTTGGAGTCTTAATTCCAGCTCTGCTGTTAGGGTCAAGTTCTTGTGTGAGTAAATATGCTTACATACTGAAAAGCATAATTGTTTCAAACAAATAAGAGGCAAAGCCAGCAGAAATAGTCATTAATAATGAATGTGAAATAAAATGTGCTATTTTACCAGAAGCAAGCTACGAGTATATCTAGCCAATATGTGCCCCTTAGTAAAGAATGTGATCCAGCATGTTCCTATTTTCGTTTAAATCAGGGTACCAAACCAGCAGCTAAGCATAAAATTCAAAGCAATATGAGGTTTGAAAGTCAGAAATAATCACCGAAATAGAAATGGCACACAAAACAATATTTTACCAGAAGGAAGACATATCGATCCCTCCCCCGCTCCCTTTCTCAGAGACGTATCATTACACACTTGCAATCTTCTAAACGTCTAAGCGTGACTATTTCAATGTAAATTAAAGGATGTATCAGTATAAATAAAACAAATCGAGCATAACTGCCACACTAATAAGCGTTCTTATTTGAAGGAAATAAGAGGCGCAGACTTCAGAAAAAAATAAAATGTAAAATGTGTGTTAAGTTACAATATTTTGAAATAAGGAAGACATTTTCATCTCTCTCTGGGCCCCTAAATATGGTGTGTGCTTCTACACACCTCCATTATAGTTTGAGCTAGGATATCAACCAAGCCAATAAGCGTAACTAGTTCCAGTATAAAATGAACAGCCGAGACTCAAGAAATAAATGTGAAAATATAAGAAAAACTTTATATTTTTAAAACTAGAACAGTTTGACATTATGCCGCCATATTTTGATCTCATATGGGCTCAAAATCAAGGAATACAGTCCATACTCAAGATATCCTTCATTGTAAATAGCATTATTATCCCAAGAAAAAATTGGAGGCAAAAATACTCGGAATAATGATTGCAAATAAAAATGCATAGCATATACAGGGCCATCATGAGCCCAGTTTAAGGCATGTGATACTAATTAACCAAATTCCTCTTTTAGTCCAGACGCTGAAATTCGTGTGAGCTCTAAATCGCGAGAAAAATTCCCCCATCGTTCGAAAAGATACTTTTGGTCTCAAATTAAAGCTTAACATCTAAACTATCATTTCCCGTGTGTTGTCGCGTCCGCAAATGGTAGCGTCATATAGTAAAATGGGAAGATAACTCTGTACCATGGCAGTCTGAAAATGGAATCATAGGTATTTAGATGAGAAAATTAACGTTCTTAGTCATTTTAAATTCTTCAAATTGCAACATTTTATAAACATAGAATATATACGCTACAGAACGATGCTGTTGAACAGATTGTTAAAAGTCGATTAGTGTAATCTACGTGATAGAGTAACCCTATAAAATGAGTAAGTAGCACTTTTTGCCGTTTAATTGTGGAACTTCAATATATCAAGTTGGGCTCTGATTCTTTTTTATATTCTAAATAAGCAATCCATAAGCTTTTCAAAACTGTACATTTGTCTATGCTGTATACTTAATCAGCTATATCGTATCAAACATGCGTACCCTGTGTGTAAAATATCCGTAAAAATGCCTGTTCCTAATTGTTATATATGTATGACCATTGATTTAAACGTTTCTGGAAGTCTTTCAGCTAAAAACTAATGTAGTGCATTGTTATATAAATGATGAACAGGGTACGGAAATCATCTTATGTTGTTTTTAACTAACTCATATTTTTGTGTTTGTTTTACTAAATACTTTGTGCTTTGTTCTAGTAATGAAATTTGCGTCACTACATTTAAGTCCAGATCAAGTTCAGCCTCAAGCCCGTATTATTTTTCAACTACAATGGTATGTTAGCGTTACGAATTTACGAGTATGTTAGCGTTAGTAAAACAGCGAGTACGGGTTTTGCGGTCGGATCAGTTTTGTCCGTTTGTATAAACATAGACACTGTGGAAAGTAACTAGCTTCGTGTAACAGAAAACACTAATTAATTAGTCTGCATGATTAGAAAGTTGGTCTTCGTCTGGCTTATTTTTATGTTACGTCGGGTCTTGCCTTATATTCTGTAGTGTTAATTATGTGAGTATTTTAGACCTTACATTGGGAAAATCACAACTTACATTAGTCAGTCAGCGAAAATCCCGAATACGCACAATGTTGGCAATATCAAGATGCATTTTCATATGATGATAGGACTTTTTAGACGAAACAGAACACAACTGGCAAAAAGGTTGCTTCACGAAAGTCACATTTTCTTTATTGTCCATAGGCATTGTGGCAGCTGCTGCATTTCTGTGCATCATGTTGAGGTTCTTTATTGTCCATAGGCATTGTGGCAGCTGCTGCATTTCTGTGCAACATGTTGAGGTTCTTTATTGTCCATAGGCATTGTGGCAGCTGTTGCATTTCTGTGCATCATATTGAGATTCTTTATTGTCCATAGGCATTGTGGCAGCTGTTGCATTTCTGTGCATCATATTGAGATTCTTTATTGCCCATAGGCATTGTGGCAGCTGCTGCATTTCTGTGCATCATGTTGAGGTTCTTTATTGTCCATAGGCTTTGTGGTAGCTGCTGCATTTCTGTGCATCATGTTGAATTTCTTTATTTCCATAGGTATTGTGGCAGCGACTGCATCTCTGTGCATTATGTTGAGTTTCTTTTTTTCATAGGTATTGTGACAGCTGCTGCGTTTCTGTGCATCATGCTGAGGTTCTTTATTGTTTAATTGTTTTATTGTTTGTGGCAGCTGCATGCTTATATTTTGCTTTAGGTGGCTGAGATCAACGACATTTTTCTGCGCTCTGTTTTTATTACCCGATTTTCCTGTAGTTTCCATTTTTATGGGCTATGGATGATTTCACCACTTCAAACACTGGATGTATCAGGATTTCATTCTTTTTTATCAATTTTGGCGGCGTGCAATTTCGACACCAGAAATGGAAGTGACTGAGTTTTAAACAAAAAAAAAAAAAAAAAAAAAAAAAAAAAAGGACAGTACGGATTTGAACCACACATACGTATGATCAATGAACCACTACGAATAAGTATATATTACTAGATATTAGTAGAAATTACTAAGAATATTCCAGGTTTGTACAAATCCGTGATGACCCTCCTTGAGAGTGTGTCCATAGTTTAACTAAGATGCAAATGGCGGTATAAACCTGACATTATCTTATTATTTAATGGACGACACGAACTCAAAACGAAAAAAAAAAATGCTTTTTTACACAGGCATCTAAACATTGTCTTCGGAGCGCCGGAACTCTGGTTTTCCGAGGTCAACATTGGACAGTTTTGTCAAAAAAAATGCACTGAATGGATCAACTGATAAATTTGATGTTCATCTACAAGTATATGTATACTAATTACCACTAAATATATAATAAACCTCCATCGCAAGTGTGTGCTTATATCAATATTATACTACTCTTCTTGTTGAAATCTGTTATTCGTGTGCCTGCCTGTCTGTATGCTTGTCCGTACCTGTTTGTCCATCTACATATTTGTCTGTGTGCCTGCATTTGTATATTATATGTTTGTCAGTGTTTTAGAAGACTCTCTGAATTTTCATTGTCAATTAATTTTCAATTTTTATTTCAATGTTATGGACGTGACATCATTTCCCTGTCTCTTTCTTTTCATTTATCTACATCTACTTCAAACGTTCGTATGTCAGTCGTACTGAACTTTGCATATGTTTGTAATATAATTGCAATGCTTGTTAATTTGTTAAAGAGGGCCCCAAGGAAGATTGGTGTATTACAATTTGATTACCCTCTCTAAATAAAGTGGTTACTTACTTATTACGTTAACACGCCTATGTGTCCACGGCTATTCCACTCCTAAACATTAGCAAGCTGGGTAAAAATTCCAACAGACGACAATTTAATTTGTTTTATATTTTTCCAGAAAATAGGCTTTGACATTTCATGCAAAGCAAATTTGCATGAAATGCCTAAGCCTATCTTCTGGAAAAAATAAAATATCAAATTTTTAGCAGACGACTATCTGATTTTATTTTAGTTTTCCCAGAAAATAGGCTTTGACATTTCATGTACAACAAATTACTTCCCCAGGAAACTATTAGCATGAAATATCAAAGCCTATTTTAAGAAAAAAAAAGAAGAAAAAATATCATTAACTTGTCGTCTGCTAAATTTGCCCAGAGAGCTGAAAAGTTAACTCGCATGATTTTTTTTCTGTGAAAACCCATTGAAGAGTTCGAGAATATTTCTACGCGGATTGTAGATGTATCTCTATCATGATTAAGGACGAGGTTTGACGTCTTTGTTCGTTGTATTTTCATGCTGTTTTATTTAGTCATTTCATGTGATTAAGTTCTTATCAGAGAGCTTTCTTCCGTAATTGTGGCCTATCCTGAGTATTTTCATATCATTTTTTTTTTAAAACTATCACATCACGAAAAACAACATAACGTATCTCCCCGTTGACCCAGTTTCTACTATATATACTTAAAGCCAAAAGTAACTTTACAGCTAATATTTATACGCTTTACTGACTTTTACTGAGCGAAATTTAAAAATTGTTTTAATGATGTTAAAGAACAATCATTTGTGCACATGATACATAGTTGTTGAGCCCTTTCTGTCAAACAGATTATCAAAAGGGTCTCTCTCAAAAGAGAAGGGGTCAGAGTCAAAAATTGCGATATTAATTCACTTTTGGAAGGTCAATGTACCTTAAATACGGGTTTATTTCAGGCAAAAATGCTGTATTCGCTCAGACATGTATAGAAAATTGTTCTTAAATTAACAAAAGAGTCCGCATCATCTATTCCGCAACATCAGAACGCGTCGAATTTTATCGAGAAGGCCGTTTGATCAAACTTAACAATCTTTGTAATGGAAATCATACAGGTAATTGTCATCCGTTTTTGACATGACAAGAACTTTTGCATCTTTTTCTGGTCATACACTCTCTGTAGAAGTCCAAACAAATCGCCGTTTAAAACTTCCAAAAAATGTCAGAGATATGGCTTTTACGAGCAATGAAAGTTTACTGTTGTTTTTATTGCAAGGGAGATAATTTCAACGTAAAGCAACTTTGAGTAATTACCATTTATTAGCCAGGTCGAACTGAAAAAATCTTTTGCAGAGAATTTTATCGACAAACAATGGACTTACAGATTTTGTGTTGAAAGTCATGTTCTGCTTTTGATGTTGTGAGAAAATGTGAAAATACTGTTTTTGATGAAAATGCAGGTAACTCGAGACTAGAATCACTTACACGAATGATCTCTCTTGAATTCTGTTGAGACTAACTGTGGAAAACAATTGAACTAATTTATTACAAACAAATCGAAGTAGAAATAAAATTATTCATTAATAAAAGTGACAAGTTACTTTTGGTTTTAAGTATATTATGGGGAAACGCCATGTGTTCATTGCATAGACTTGTGATCAGCACTATCTCCGTTGACCGCATTTTATTTCGAACCTAAACTCTAAAGACAAACTTACAAAGTGATTAGCTCACCTATGCTCAGGATGAGCTGTAGTGATCACTTTTGTCCGTCGTCCGTCCGTGCGTGCGTGCGTCCATCCGTTAATATTTTCAAAAGACTTCTCGGAAGCCGCTGAGCCACTTTTGCTCAAATTTCATATGGAGCCTACTTAGGTTTGGGGAAAAAAAGATTGCTTTAATGACGCAGCCTCCGGGCTTATGTTGCTCAAATTTCATGTGTAGCCTCCTTGGGGCAGGGGAATGAAAGATTGCTAAAATGGTTCTTTGACAAAGATGGCCGCCATGCCCATATATGATAAAAAAACTTAAAAAATTTCTTCTCCAGAACCGAGGATGCCTTGGGGCTGAATCTTTGCACAAACCACCGAAGATGGGAGGTCTACCAAAGTTGCTAAAATGATTGTCGTACGTTGACGTTTGACCTTTTTACGGCGAGGTCAATTTTGCTTCCCTATGCATTTGTATGGGCCCCATACAAATGTTTTGGAAAAATGTTGAGAATTTCAAACGACTTCTCCTCTGAAGCCTCTGGGCCAATGTTGCTCAAATTACATGTGTAGCTTTCTTGGAGCAAGGGAATGAAAGATTGCTAAAATGGTTGCGGTACATTGACCAGGATGGCCGCTATGCCCATATATGGTAAAAACATTTAAAATTCTCTTCTCCAGAACCGAGGATGCCTTGGGGCTGAATCTTTGCACAAACCACCTAGACGGGAGGTCCACCAAAGTTGCTAACATGATTGTCGTACATTGACGTTTGACCTTTCTACGGCGAGGTTAAGCTTGCTTCCCTATGCACTTGTATGGGCCCCATACATTTGTATTGGAAAAATGTTGAGAATTTCAAACGACTTCTCCTCTGAAGTCTCTGGGCCAATATTGCTCAAATTTCATGTGGAGCCTTGTTGGGGCAGTGGAACGAAAGATTGCTAAAATGGACGCGGTCCGTTGACCAAGATGGCCGCCATTATCTTCTATTACAGTTATTCGTCTCCCATTGCATCTAAAATTTTCAATTACAAAAACGTGCTGCAAGGTCTAAATACTGAGAATATTACTCGAAACCCCTCAACGTGTTCCTGTAAAGCCTCGGAGCTGCTATAATCCAACCGGTCACATCATAACCGCAGACCTCAATATAGTCAGAATTAGCAAACACAGGTCTTTTACTTGGAAACAGAATTCCAAATTAATTTTGGATTCTGCTGAAGAATATGCACGACGCTGGGCCAAGAAAGAGGACGTGGAGGTTGATACCCTCTCTGAATGTGTTAAATCGGTAATGTCCTTGGTAAACAGACGTGTCTCAGTACTCAGCAGAACCATGTCTCGCCGACATGAATCGGTGTTTGATGATCCAGATGTTTCTGCTGAGTTAGCGGAAATCCATGAAAAGTTTGTCGTTGTTCCAGCCGACAAGGCATCTAACAATATTGTGTTTGTTTGCAAAACACACTATATAAACTGCTTCATGGAAGAGCTTGGTATGAGTATCATGACTGGAAACCCTACATATAATCTTACTGCTATGTCCAAAGACGATATTCTACAAAAACACCATTCGGTGCTGCTGACATTCGGAATTTCCCTCCCAGACCTTCCTAAATTGTACTGGATTCATAAACTTCACAAGAATCCGTACAAGCAGATATATATTGCGGATTCTTCTAAGTGTTCAACCAAACCTCTTTCTCAGATTCTAACACGGATCCTAACAGCAGTTAAAGAAGGCCTTCAGAAGTATTTTGACACTGCATATGCCTGGAGTGGTGTTAATCAGATGTGAGTCCTGAAAAAATCCAAAGAGCTTTTGTAAAACTAAAGGCACAATCTCTTCATTCCGTCAACAGTATAAAGGTTTTCGATTTCTCTACTCTTTACACAACTATTCCTCATGATAAATTAAAATCTAAATTAAAGGAAATTATCAACCAGTGTTTCTTCCATATGAATGGTAACCGTCGCTTTCAGTATGTTGTCATTGGCTACAAAGACACATATTTCATTCGGGATCACTCTTATGCCCACAAAAATACTTAGGTGCAGATGTCATAAAGATGCTGGAATATCTCATCGACAATATTTTTGTCGAGTTCGGCTGACGGATATTTCAGCAAACAATCGACATACCGATGGGTACTAACTGTGCACCGCTGCTTGCCGACTTGTTTTTATACTCGTATGAGGGCGAGTTTGTACAAAGTCTCCTCAAAGCAGGCAAGAAACACCTTGCACAACAGTTCAATTTCACCTACAGATATATAGATGATGTATTGTCTCTGAAAAAAACACAAAATTTGCAGAGTATTTAGAATTCATCTATCCACGTGAGCTTGAAATAAAGGAAACAACGGAGACTGCAGCCTCCTCCTCATACTTGGATTGTTATCTCTACATTGACAATGGAAGACTTACTACTAAGCTTTACGACAAACGGGATAATTTCAATTTTCCCATGGTAAACTTTCCATTCCTGAGCAGTAATATCCCTTCTGCACCAGCATACGGCGTTTACGTTTCACAGTTAATCCATTATGCCAGAGTGTGTTCGAATTATCAGGACTTCATGGCGTGGGAAAGTGCTCACTACAAGGGTATTGAGCCAGGGGTAACAAAAAAAAAAAAAAAAAAAAAAAAAAAAATCTGGTTTAAAGTTCTAAGGAAGACATCATGATCTGGTCAATCCCTACAATGTGGCAGTTTCCAGAATTGTTTCTGATGTTTTTGCCAATGACGAGCCATAAGTAGACTTCCAAAATCCCGGACATACGCTTCTACCTACATTTCCTTCGTTTAGGCCTATGGGCATTGTGGGCAAAGCTTGCTTACCAAGTAATGCTTACTAGCAGCGGACGCCTGATTACACCCTTTATTCTGGGGTCCATGTCTGTTGGTCTGAACATTCTGATTCTTCTTTCGTTTACGGATTGATGGGTTATGATTATGGCTTGGGTACCATGATCACAACTACTTCTCCAGAACCAAATAAGCCCGGGCCTAATCTTTGCACAAATCATCAAGGACGGGAGCTCTACCAAATTGCTAAAATGATGATGCTACGTTGACGTTTGACCTTTCTACGGCAAGGTCAAATATGCTTCTCCATGCAGGCCCTATACAATATATGGAAAAATGTTGAGAATTCATATTTTGGACAACTCCTCTAAAGACTATGATCTAGTTGAGTTGAACTTGATGAGGAGCATCTGGATGCCAAGTAAACATAAAATAGATAAAACTGAGCCGATTGGAAATCCAAGATGGCCGCCACAATCGCCATCTTGAAAATCAATTTTCAATATCTCTTCCCAAATCTTTGGTCGATTTGAACCGAAACTTGCTCTGTAGCAACAAGACAACCTTGGACCAAAATGAGCTAAAACCATGTCGATCGGAAATCCAAGATGGCCACCACAGCCACCATCTTGAAAGTCTGTTTTGGACATCTCGCAAAACACAAGGCGAATAAAGTTGAAACACAATGTAGCAAGAGGTTGACATGTAGACGAAAAATAGCTAAAATCATGCCGATTGAAAATCCAAAGCCGCCATCTTAAAACCAACTTTTAACTTCTCGACCCAAATCGTGGGCAATTCGAATTGAAATACACTGTAGCAACAGGATGACCTCTACATTGAAAATAACTAAGACTGTGCCGATCAGAATTCCAAGATGGCCACCACAGCCGTCATCTTGTTTTTAAGTGTCTTCATCTGTGGAACCGCTTGTTTTGTTTAGTTGCCATGGTAAAATTTTAAAGTAGGAAATTAATGAAGCACCAACAGGGAAAGGGGACCCTGTGAATCACCAGCAGGGAGAGAAGCACTAGCAAGGAAAGAAGATACTTTTTGCATATGAGCATGAAAAGAAGACCATGTTGTAAACCAGCAGGGAAAGAAGACCCGGTTGCATACCAGCAGGAAACGAAAACCCTGTTGAGCTTTACACAGGTGGGAGTGGCAACATGGCATTGAAAGACCGCTTCTCCCAACATTTCCTTACTTATTCAATGAAGATGAGTGTTTGGCAAGTCCCTGCTTTCTGGCCAAGAGAAATAGATTATAAAAAGAATGACCATTGAGGGCATTGAACACACACACAAAGACAAAAATACCTGAAGTGTCTAAAACTTACAATATATGATTGAACTAGCAAAAGCTTTAAGTTACAATCAAAACTTTATTCTGTGATGGTTATCTTCCCTTGCCCCTATGCTGTATACATGTAAAAAATCATGATATTGTTAAACACTTTCTCTTTTGAAATCAGTTTGCCAATTTTCACTAAGGTTTATGTCGATCCTACTGTTGAAATTGGATTGAGAGTTTGTTTAAATGATCACGCTCTATTAACTGTCATGCCCATATATGTTAAAATAATGATAATCAAAAATAACCCACATTCTTCTTCTTTAAAACCAAGAACTGCTCAGATGATGATCTTTTAGTTGGAATGACAGGATTGGAAAAATGTTGCGTAACATCTGCATATCTGCAGTGGGTATTCCCCTCAGGTGAGCGAGTCTTGGCCCGTGGGTTTCTTGTCAGTATGACATAGAGTTTAAAAACTCTTACAAAACTTCTGAGATTATTTCATATGGTCATATTGTAAAGATGATTCGGTGGATCTTTAGTGTCCTTCTTTTTGCTGGTAATATCATTTAAACTATTAGAAAGTCTCTGATGTTCAAGAAAGCTTCGAATACGAAAGACATTTTCTCTACGTGTTAAAAAAGGAAACACGTCACGCAAGAAAGTGTTTAAGGGGAAAGGATACACTATAAAGGGAGTCAATTTTGTCAAAATTAAAAAAGGAAAGAACTGTCTCTGAAGTAGAGTATTATTTCCTTTTGGAATAAATACAGTTTCAAAAAGGGTTTGCAATGTAAAAAAAAAAAAAAAACAAACGGGGAGTCACAGAAGTTGTCTGCCTTGTAAAAGTTGGCGGAAAATATATCAAGTGTATCCAGTCCCCTTGAAGCATGTAGAATGCGAAGACTCGTATCAGCATGTATGTCTGCGTAGTGTGAGCAGGGTCATTCTTCAACATCTGCTAATGTAGAATCCTCGCTATGGTTTTGTCTTATGCTCACTGGCACTGCATCTTGACACGGTTTTGAGAAATCGTGTACCAAACTATACATGATATAGTATTTTTAGAGTCTACAATTTCCGTGTTCATTATGTAAACTCTTTGTTGTTTATAAAATTAAATTGAAACATACATTCTGTAAGTCAAAGGTAACTGTTGAACTGAAACACACATCCTGTACGTTTTATGTAACTGTTGAATTGAAACATACATTATGTAAGTTTTCTGTAACTGTTGAACTGAAACATACATTCCGTAAGTTTTGTGTATTTTTTTAACTGAAAATACATTCTATACGTTTTTTTGTACTGTTAAATTGAAACATACATTCTGTAAGTTTAATGTTACTGTTGAATTCTGCAAGTTTTTATGTACCTGCTGAATTGAAACAAACATTCTATAAGTTTTTGTAAACGTTGAAATAAAACATGTATTCTGAACGTTTTATATAACCATTGAATTGAAACATGCATTCATTAAGTTTTATATAACTGTTGAATTGAAGAATACATTCTGTAAGTTTCATGTAACTGTTGAACTGAAACATACAATCAGTAAGTTTTATTTAACTGTTGAATTGAAACATACATTGTGCATTTTTTTTTGTGTGTAACTGTTGAAATGAAACATACATTCTGTAAGTTTTATGTAAGTGTTAAATTATAACATACATTTTGTAAGTGTTATGAAACATATTTCTGTAACTGTTGAACTAAAACATACAATCTGAACGTTTTATGTAACTGTTGAATTGAAACATAATTCTGTTAAGTTCTATGTAACTATTGATTTGAAACATGCATTCATTAAGTTTTATTTAACTGTTGCATTGAAACATACATTCTGTAAATTTATGTAACAGTTGAAATGAAACATATTTCTGTAAGTTTTATGTAACTGTTGAACTGAAACATATAATCAGTATGTTTTATGTAACTGTTGAATTGAAACATACATTCTGCATTTTTTCTCGTAACTGTTGAATTGAAACATACATTCTGTAAGTTTTATGTAACTGTTGAATTTTAATATACATTTTGTAAGTGTTATGTAACTTTTGAACTGAAACATACAATCAGTAAGTTTTATGTAGCTGTTGAATTGAAACATACATTCTGTATTTTTTACGTAACTGTTGAACTAAAACATACAATCCGAACGTTTTATGTAACTGTTGAATTGAAACATACATTCTGTAAGTTTTATATAACTGTTGAACTGAAACATACAGTCAGTAAGTTTTATGCAACTGTTGAATTGAAACATACATTATGTAAGTTTATGTAACTATTGAAGTGAGGCATACATTCTGAAAGTTTTAAATTGAACATACAATTTGTAACGTTTATGTAACTTTTTCGCAGGTGTCGTAAGTGCGTACCAGAAATGTAAGGGTACGCCGCGTACGTACAACGGCAAAAGATGCGCTTCTACGACCCACTATCATGATGGACATAAGGGGGCATGTGGCTGCGGTCCTGCAAGCAACGACAAGATGTTTGACTGGAACAGATCTGGTTTTGTAGCTGCCGCGAGCCAGTCCTTTTTTGATCGCAATGGTGGCGGATGGTGTGGTACGAACTGCGGACGTTGCGTAAGACTGACAACCACTGGTAAATGAAAGAAATGTATTGCTGCTTCTAAAGTATCAACTAATGGTTTTCATTTTGCTCTAATAATATAAATATTTTGCACGTAAACTTATTTGTTTCCTTTAAACATGTGAAGCTAGGTATCCAAATCCGCCATAGGAAATATGTTTTGGTTCCAGCTGACAAGGCCGCAAACAATTTTGTCATCTCATGATGTTTGCAGAACTGTCTGTTTCTGTAGGTGGTCTCTTTTGTTACCAAAGACTTTACGATAGCGTGATCATAGCTTTACAAAGGGCAGTTAAACACACATCAAAATGGACAGGAGAAATCTAAGTTATAAGTGGTACGTTAAGGGAATGAAGTGAGGTGAAGTTAGTGAATTATTTCTGAGGTTTTAAATACGACTAAATATGTTAGCATTAATGCAAATTGTAGAATTGTTGTGCGTCGATATGGTCAGTATTAACACAAAACTGTAGAAATGTAGAAATTTTAAACAATAGTTCTCTTATTAATGTATCTGTTTGCAGTATGTCTCCCCATTCGCGGGATATATTTGGTTTTCACTGTCGTCGTCTGTATATCCGTACATTTGTCCTTGATAAAATGTTATCAACTCGATATCTTAGTAGAGGGTCATGGTATTATATGCTTCTGAAAATACTTATGTTTTACAAATAGATACCTTGGCAGATCGCTTAAATTCTATAATACCTTCCCGATGTGTTGCGGGAGGTAAAATATTTGAGATTTATGGTAAATCACCGTATCGTGAAATATGCTGTCATTCATCACATGACAGAAACCTATAAAGATGACTGATTTCTTGTCAACTGTCTTGAGGAGACGTTTGCATGAAAGAACAGCAGTAGAAGGCTATCTAGAGAGGTCCAATTTTTTGGCTTCCAGTTTCACACCGGGAGCATTAACTCGAGGGTCGGTAGTCATATAATGGATATTGACTATCTCGGGCACCGATGTACGGAATATGAAAGCTTCGTGATCAGTAGATGTGGATACAAGACCAATATAAAGAAGCTTGTATACATATTTTACCGCAAGCTGCCCTGTGGCGTACACGAAAACGCCGAGGAAGTACAGCGGCTGTTATCTCGCACAGTCGATCTAAGACATGTCCCCCGGCCCTACTGTTGAACTATAAGAACTGGTATTCATATATGGAATCTTAACTACAGAGTATCTACTTTACACATCTCTGCATTTTACAATGACGCCAACGCAAAAAGTAGAAATTTCTACGATTCTACATTTTGGGTTGTAACACAGTTTCTTTAGAGCATGAGAAAATATTAGCTTCGGGCTCATGAGGTCTTATCTAGGGTCATATATATGTTTAAAATGTACCAAAATGTAATGGCAGTATAATAGTTTCTAGAGGAGCGGACACAGGTACAGACGAACAGGATGCCATTTATTTCAGGGTTAAAACTATTATACGGTTGCTAAAAGGATAAACGGCATTGCTTGGGCATCAGATAGTGTCTTCCTAGGACACATGCAGGGTAGGACTGTATAGACTCTGAACAGAACGGTCTCGCGGGACACTGCAAATAATAAAAACAGTAATAAACAGTAATATAACATGCAACACTGCTTACACAACCTAGTCCCGGGTTGAGCCATATTTTTTTCTATAATTTCCAAATGAGTTCAGTGCTCCCAAAGGTCCTGAAAATATATTAAACTGTTTTGAAATGAAATACGTGGAACTGTTCAAGAACACATAAGTCCAATTGTGGTGAAGATAAATTTGGATAGAGGATCATTTGGAAGTAACAGCCACATAGCCTCGGTTTAAGTGATACCCTTTTTTAAAATATTTTCAAATGAAGTTTACGGTCACTAAGGTCCTAAATTATAAACTAAAATATTTTTTTCTTTGAAGTTGGATCATTTGGAACCAATAAACACATTAAATAAACGAATATAGCAGATTCGGGTTTACTGTGAGTGCTCACAAACAAAATGTAACACTGCACACACCTCCTAATCACGGGTTGAGAGATGGCCCATCTTCAATAAATCCAAATGAGGACAGTGATATATTCTTCTGATGAGAATCTCAAACAGAATCAAGGTTTGAAGCCGTTGTTTAGTTTTGGATTCCAACGTAAAGCCATTTTGTCGAAAATTTACATTAAAAAGCAAAAGCGCTCCACGGTTTTGACCAAAAACACCTGTCATCCTGGCACACATATACATTGCAGAATAAAAGAAAACAATGCACAAACAGGATTCGAAGCCTTTATGAATATCAACGAATAATGTAATAAATCTCTTTGTAATAAAGTTCCGTGCAGATATTTAACAAAGTCATATTTCCATAGGTTTTTTCTTCTTTCCTTCCGCGAGTCCCTGATATTTGCTTGTTAAAACGATCAGGGCTAACGGCACATATAATTGCTCACGTTAATTGAAACACTTCTAAGTTAACATATCATTATAGAGAGGAATGTCGATTAGACAGACAGACAGACAGACAGACAGATAGACAGACAGACAGACAGAACAGAACAGAGCAGAACAGAATAGAATAGACTAGAGAGAGAGGGAGAGAGAGAGAGAGAGAGAGGGAGAGAAACCATATACCATAAAATAATGTTTGTATCGCTATGTGATGAAATACACGTATACTTATAAATATTGCCAGAAATACTGTATAGAAACCGACATGTCCACTCTTTCTAAGGATGAAAAGACTTACCAGACTGAAACGACTAAGACCGAAAGGGAATGTACGGAAACAACCCAAGGCTGATCATGAACTGGGCCGCAACTTGGGAAAAGGTACATTCTGACGTAGGCGCCCAACAAAGACTCAGATCAGCCTGCGCATCCGCGCAGTCTGATCAGACTCTTCATCATGAAGAAACTTTGCATCCTTGGCTATTCAAAATGCGCCTGTAAAGATTCTGATCAGACTGTGCGAATAAGCAGGCTGATCTTAATCTTCGCTGGGAGCACATGTTAGAAGGTACGTTTTTTGACGTTGGGACATAATTGTAACAAAACGGCCAGTATTCGACTTTGTCAACTTTTGTCCTGTACTTACGTTTGAAGACTAACGTAAAAAGCTTGCAGAATGGTTGCAAAAATAATGGAGATGTTCAAGAAATGCAAGAATTACAGATCGAAGTCTTTCTTCGATACCGAGAGGGACAGCCACAGCCAGAACATACAATTAGACGACGAGCATCATTTTCCTAAACGAGGTACTCACAAAGCTTAAAAAAAGCAATCAGTTCTCTCCTCTTTAGCGAGGCACTCACAAAGCTGAAAGAGCAACCGATTCCCCCGTCTTTAGCGAGATGCTCCCAAAGCTGAAAGAGCAACCCTCTTCTTCAATTAGGTGCTCCTAAAGCTGAACAAGCAACCAGTTTCCTCTTCTTCAGCGAGGTACTAACAAAGCTGAAAAAGCAACCAGCACCCTTTTCTTCAGCGAGGTGCTCCCATAGCTGAAAGAGCAACTAGTTTCCTTTTCTTTAGCAAGGTGCTCACAAATGTGAAAGAGAAACCAGCTTCCTGCTCTTCAGCGAGGTGCTCACAAAGCTGAAAATCAACCAGCTCCCTTTTTATTAAGCGAGGTGCTCAAAAAGCTAAGAGAGCAACTAACCCTCTTATTTAGCGAGGTGCTCACTAATCTGAAAGAGCAAACAGCTCCCTCTTCTTTAGCGAGATGCTCACAAAGCTCTGAAAGAGCAAACAGCTCCCTCTTCTTTAGCGAGGTGCTCACAAATCTGAAAGAGCAAACAGCTCCCTCTTCTTTAGCGAGATGCTAACAAAGCTCCGAAAGAGCAAATAGCTCCCTCTTCTTTAGCGAAGTGCTCCCAAAGCTGAAAGAGCAAACAGCTCCCTCTTCTTTAGCGAGGTGCTCACAAAGCTCCGAAAAAGCACCCAGCTCCCTTTTCTTAAGCGAGGTGCTTACAAAGCTGAAAGAGCTACCAATTTCCTCTTCTTTAGCGAGGTGCTCACAAATGTGAAAGAGCAACCAGCTACCTGCTCTTCAGCGAAGTCCTCACAAAGCTGAAAAATCAACCAGCTCTCTCTTATTCAGCGAGGTGCTCACAAAGCTGGGAGCGGAACCAACGACCTCTTAATTTGTGAGGTGCTAACAAAACTGAAAGAGCAAACATGGCCCTCTTCTTTAGCGTAATGCTCACATAAAGAGCAAACAGCTCCCTCTTCTTTATCGAGGTGCGCACAAAGCTGTGAGAGCAACCAAGTCACTCTTCTTTAGCGAGGTGCTCACAAAGCTGAAAGAGCAAACAGCTTCCTCTAATTTCGCGAAGTGTTCACAAAGCTGCAAGAGAAAACAGCTCCCTCTTCTTAAGCGAGGTGCTCACAAAGGTGAAAGAGCAACCAGCTCCCTCTTCTTGAGCGAGGTGCTTACAAAGCTGTGAGAGCTATTCTTTAGCGAGGTGCTCACAAAGCTGAAAGAGGAAACAGATCCCTCTTCTTTAGCGAGGTACTCACAATGGTGAAAGAGCAACCAACTCCTTATTCTTTAGCGCGATGCTCACAAAGCTGAAAGAGCAAATAGATCCCTCTTCTTTAGCGAGGTGCCCATAAAGTTGAAAGAGCAGCCGGCTCCCTTATCTTTAGCGAGGTGCTCACAAAGCTGAAAGCAAACAGATCCATGTCTTTTGGCGGGTTGCTCACAACAGCTCCCTCTTCTTTAGTGAGGTGCTCACAAAGGTGAAAGAGCGAGGTGCTTACAAAGCTGTGAGAACAACCAACTCCCATTTCTTTAGCGAGAAGCTTCTTAGGCTGAAAGAATAACCATCTCTCTTGTTTAGCGTGGAGCTCACACAGTTCCCTCTTCTTTAGCGAGGTACGCACAAAGCTGAAAGAGAAAACAGCCCCCTCTTCTTCAGCGAGGTGCGCACAAAGCTATGAGGGCAACCAGCTCCCTCTTCTTTAGCGAGGTGCTCATAAAGCTGTGAGGGCAACCAGCTCCCTCTTCTTTAGCGAGGTGCTCATAAAGCTGTGAGGGCAACCAGCTCCCCCTTCTTTAGCGAGGTACTCATAAAGCTATGAGGGCAACCAGCTCCCTCTTCTTTAGCGATGTGCTCATAAAGCTGTGAGGGCAACCAGCTCCCTCTTCTTTAGCGAGGTGCTCATAAAGCTGTGAGAGCAACCAGCTCCCTCTTCTTTAGCGAGGTGCTCATAATGCTGTGAGAGCATCCAGCTCCCTCTTCTTTAGCGAGGTGCTCATAAAGCTGTGAGAGCAACCAACTCCCATTTCTTTAGCGAGGTGCTCCTAAACTGAAAGTGCAACCATCTCTCTGGTTTAGCGAGGTGCTCACAAAGCTAAGAAACAACCAGCTCGTTCCTTAGGAAGGTGCTCACAACCATCTCCCTCCCCTTTAGCGAGGTGCTCACAAAGCTGAAAAACAACAACAAAAAAAAAAAACAAAAAAAAAAAAAAAAAAAAAAAAACAACTAGTTCCCACTTTTAAGCGAGGTGCTCAGAAAGCTGAAAAAAAAAAACACACAAAAAAAAAACAAACAAAAAAAAAAACAAAAAAAAAACAACAACAAAACAACCGTCTCCCTCTTCTTCAGCGAGGTGCTCACAAAGCTGAAAAAGCAACCAGCCCCCCTCTTCTTTAGCGAGGCGCTCACAAAGCTGAGAATACAACAGACTCACTCTTCTTTAGCGAGGTGCTCACAAAGCCGAAAAGCAAACAGTTCCCTCTTCGTTAGCGAGATGCCCACAAAGCTGAAAAAGCAACCAGCCCCACGGCCCCTCTTTAGCGAGGTGCTCACAAAGCTAAAACAGAAAAAGAAAAATGAAATAACCCAGCTCCCTCTTTTTTAGCTTACAAAGCTGAAAAAGCATCCAGCTTCCTCCTCTTTAGCGAGGTGATCACAAAGCTGAAAAACACAACCGGCTCCCACTGCTTCAGCGAGGAGCTCACAAAGCTGAAAAAGCAACCAGCTCCCTCTTCTTTAGTGAGGTGCTCACAAAGCTGATAGTTCAAACGGCTCACTCTTCTTAAGCAAGGTGCTCACAAAGCCGAAAAGCAGCTAGCACCCTCTTCTCCAGCAAGGTGCTCACAAAGCTGAAAAAACAAACAGCTCCCTCTTCTTTAGTGAGGTGCTCACAAAGCTTAAAAAACAACAACAAAAACCAAACAAACAAACAACCAGTTGCCTCTTCTTCAACGAGGTGCTCAAAAAGCTGACAAGACAACCAGCCCCCTCTTCTTTAGCAATGTGCTCATAAAGCTAAAAGAAATAACAGCTTCTCCTTCTTTAGCGTGGTGCTCACAAAGCTGACAAGACAACAAGCTTCTTCTTCTTAGCGAGCTGCTTACAAAGATAAAAACAACAACAACAACAAAAAACAAACATGAAAAACAACAAAAACAAAACAAAAAAAAAAAACAACAAAAAAAAAACCCCAAAACAACCAGCTTCCTCTTCTTCAGCGAGGTGCTCATAAACTGAAAAAGCAACCGGTTTCGTCTTATTTAGCGAGGTGCTCACAAAGCTGAAAAACAACCAGCTTCCCCTCCTTCAGCGAGGTGCTCACAAAGCTATACCACAACCAATTTCGTCTTCTTAAGCGAGATGCTCACAAAGCTGAAAAGAAAACTAGCTCCCTCTTCTTCAGCGAGGTACTCACAAAGCTGACTAGACAACCAGCCCCCTCTCCTTTAGCGATGCGCTCACAAAGCTGAAAAAGCAACTATCTCCGTCATCCTTAGTGAGATGATCACGAAGCTGAAAAAGCAACCTGCTTCTTCTTATTTAATGAAGCGGTCACAAAACTGAAAAAGCAACGAGCATCTTCTTCAGCGAGGTGCAAAAGCAGAAGTTCCTTTTTCTGTAGAGAGGTGCTCACAAGCCTGAAAAAGCAACCAGCTCCCTCTTCTTTAACGAGGTGCTTACGAAGCTAAAAGACAACCAGCTCCCTCTTCATCAGCGAGGTGCTTACAAAGCTGAAAAAAAAGCTCACAAAGCTGAAAAGGCAACCAGCTCCCTCTTCTTTAGCGAGGTGCTTACAAAGCTGATAGTTCAAACGGCTTACCCTTCTTAAACAAGATGCTCACAAAGCCGAAAAGCAGCCAGCACCCTCTTCTCCTACAAGATGCTCACAAAGCTGAAAAAACAACCAGCTCCCCCTTCTTTAGCGAGGTACCCACAAAACTAAAAACAAACAAAAAACAACCAGCTCCTCAATTTTAGCGAGGTGCTTACAAAGCTGGAAAAACAACCAGCTCCCTCTTCTATAGCGAGGTGCCCTGAAAAAGCTGAAAAAGCAATCAGTTTCCTCGTCTTCAGTGAGACGGTCACAAAAAAAACCCTAACAAAAAAAAAAAAACAACAAAAAAACAAGCAAGCTCCCTCCTTTTTAGCGAGGTGCTCGAAAAGCTGAAAACGCACCCGGCTCGCTCTTCTTTAGCGAAGTGCTCACAAAGCTGAAAAACGATAACAACAACAACAACAACAACAACAACAAAAAATAAAATAAAAAAAATAAAAAATAAATAAAAAAAAATAAAATAAAAAAAACAGCTCCCGCTTTTTAGCGAGCTGCTCACAAAGCTGAAAAAAAAAACAAAAAAACAATCGGCTCCCTCTTCTGCAGCGTGGTGCTCACAAAGCTGAAAAAAGCAACCCAACCGTCTCACTCTTCTTTAGCGAGGTGCTCACAAAGCCGAAAAGCAACCAGCTCCCTTTTCTTTAGCAAGGTGTTCCCAAAGCTGAAAAAACAACCAGCTCCATCTTCTTTAGGGAGATGCTCACATAGCTGAAAAAGCAACCAGCTTCCCCTACTTCAGAGAAGTGCTCACAAAGCTGAAATAAAGAAAACCAAAAAAAAAAAAAAAAAAAAAAACCCAAAGCTAAAAAAATCTAGATTTTAGCGGTGTGCTCACAAAGCTGAAAATAAAACCAACCAGTTTCCTGTTTTTCTACGAGGTGCTCACAAAGCTGACAAGACAACCAGTTTCCTGTTATTTAGTGAGGTACTCACAAAGTTGACCAGACAACCAGCCCCTCTTGTTAAGCGATGTGCTAACAAAGCTAAAAAAGCAACCAGCCCCGTCTTCTTTAGCAAGGTTCACACAAAGCTGAAAAAACTAACTAGCTTCCTGTTCATCAGCGAGGTGCTCACAAAGATAAAAACACAACCAGCTGCCTCTTCAGACAAACAAAAAAAAACAAAAAAAAAACAGCAAGACAGCACCGTCTTCTTTAGCGAGGTGCTCGTAAAACAGAAAAAAAATTAACAAACGAAAAACAAAAAACAAAAACAAAAATCAAAAAAAAAAAAAAAAAAAAAAAAAAAAAAAGCAAGAAAAACAACAGAAAAAGCAAGAAAAACAACAACAACAACAACAGAAAAAAAAAAAAAAAAAAAAATAAAAAAAAAAATAATAAATAAATGAATAAAAAAAAAAAAAAAAAAAAGACAAACAAAAAAAATATTTTATGAGTTTTTGTAGGAGGGCCCAGCAAAAATAAAGCAAACAGTTATTACCAAACAGTATTCTGATGGCGGTCTAAAGATGATTAATCTTCAAGCTTTCATCAGCAGCATGAAAGCAACATGTTTAAGAAGATGGATTCAAACTGACAGTGAATGGAAAGATCTTAATAGTAATATTAACTTTAAAAAACTATTTGATTTTGGGAAAGCATATGCAGACTCCATAATTAAACAAATCAGTAATCCGTTTTGGGAAGATGTTATTAAAGCTTACTCAAATGTTCTTGAATTAAATCAACAAAGCACAGAAGATTTTGCCCTATCAAGTCCTATATTTTTTAATCATAACATTCTCATAGGGGGTAAACCAGTCTTCTTCAGTCAGTGGTACATGAAAGGAATAACTTACATTAACGATATTATTAATAACAGTGGTGAATTTTACTCTGAGCAAGAGTTGAAAACTAAATATAGTATAAAAACAAGTTAATGGAATAATACGGTCTGTTAAAGAGTTTCTAAAACTGAAAACTGATATAAAAACTTTCACTAAAAAGTTACAACAGCCAATACTTCCCACATACCTGACAGTGTTTGTCATACCTAATAAAGGTTGCAAGGAGTTTTATAATATATTGAATAAAAATAATGATAAACCTACATCCCAAAGTAAATGGGAAAATATATATGATATAGAAGAAGATAAATGGAAAGATATATATTCTTCTCCATTTAAACTAAATGTAGGCACAAATCTTCAGTGGTTTCAGACAAGAATAAACCACAGATTATTACCTACTAAGAAATATCTTTATACAATAAACGCTACACCAAGCCCATTATGCAATTCTTGCCAGATGGAAGAAAATAAAATACATATGCTTTGGACATGTAGAGACACAAAGTCTTTAATTACCCAATTAAAAACATGGTTATTAACATATAATATCAATATAACACTTAGTGAAGAACTGTTTATTTTTAATATAGGTAAAAATCTTACACAAGCAGATTTACAAATTATAATCACCACAAAATACTGTATCTATTTATCCAAACATCTTAATTCAGCCCTATCCATTGTCGCTTTGAAACACAAATTAAGAGCAGGATACATAATTGATAAACACATTGCTACAAAAAACAACAGAATGGATGCCTTTGAGACAAAATGGCAAAAGTATAGGGAACTTTTTGAACATTTTAATAGAAATGAACGGCTTGATGAGAGATCCTGACACATTTAATTGAAAATAGTATTACGGTAAGTCGCTTTATCTGGTCTTGTTGGGGAGATGTCCAGAACAGAATTCTTTCCTTTTTTTTCAAAATCATCTATCTTAATTTCTTATTGTTTTTTTCTGTCTTTTTTTCTTTTTTAGAAAACAAATTAATTCCCCGTCATTCCTAGAATTTATTTTTGTATATGCTAATAGGCCAGCTTTGAACCTGAAGAGCTAGTAACTGCTGCGATCACCCCCAGTGTATTGGAAAAGTCAAACCTGGGCAGACATATGGACCAACATCAGAATGCAAGATCTTTTTTTGGCTCCAATGTTAGCCTCTCATCCTACATATTTCGGTTGCATCATTGAGTGGTGAGGAGGACTGTTTGTTGAGGAATGAGTGTGTTTGAGATGTAGTAGTATTTGGGGTGATGATTAGAAATATATATAGTAGATTGATTATAATGTCATTAAGCAGAGTTCTGTATAGTGTATGTATGTAAACAATATATTGTAAGATGCATGGAGGGATGGCCCTCCCCGACCATCTGTGCATCATGTGACGGGGAGAATAAAAAAAAATTATAAAAAAAAATAAAAAATAAAAAATATAAAAAAAAAATAAATAAAAACAACAGCTTCCTCTTCTTAGCGAGCTGCTCACAAGCTATAAAAGCAGTCAGCTCCGCCTTATTTAGCAAGGTGCTCAAAACGCTGAAAGCAAAACCAGCTTCCTCTTTTTAAGCGAGGTGCCCACAAAGCTGAAAAAAACAACCAGCTTTCTCTTTGTTAGCGAGATTCTCACAAAGCTGAAAAAGCAACCAGCTTCCTCTTCTTTAGCGAGGTGCTCACAAAGCTAAAAAAACAACCTGCCTCCTCTTATTTAATGAATCACTCACAAAGCTGAAAAGGCAACGAGATCCATCTTCTTCAGCGAGGTGCACACAAAGCTGAAAAAGAAACAAGTTCCTTATTCTGTTAGCGAGATTCTCACAAATCTGACAAAGCAACCAGCTTCCTCTTCTTTAGCGAGGTGCTCACAAAGCTAAAAAACAACCTGCTCCCTCTTATTTAATGAATCGCTCACAAAGCTGAAAAGGCAACGAGAGCCATCTTCTTCAGCGAGATGCTCACAAAGCTTGAAAAGTCACTAGCTTCCTCTTCTTTAGCGACACAAAGCTGAAAAAAAAAAAAAAAAAAAAAAAAAAAAAAAAACAAACAAAAAAACCCCAAACAAACAACTAGCTCCCTCTTCTTTAGCGAGATGCTTACAATGTTGAAAAGGCAACCGGCTCCCTCTTCACCAGCGAAGTCCTTACAAAACTGAAAAAGCAACAAGCTCCTTCTTCTTTAGCGAGGTACTCTCAAAGCTGAAAAAAAACAAAACAAAACAAAAAAAAACAACCACAAACAAACAAAAACAAAAACCAATAATAAAAAAGAAAAAGAAAAAAAGCAACCACCCCCCTCTCCTTTAGCTCCGTAGATGTTATCGAGGTGCTGATACAGCTGAAAAAGCAACGAGCTCCCTCCTCTTTAGAGAAGTGTTCCAAAAGCTGAAAACGCAACCGGCTCCCTCTTCTGCAGAGAGGTGCTGACAAAGCTGCGAAAGCAACGAAGTCAATGTTCTTTAGCGAGGTGCACACAAAGCTGAAAAAAACAACTGTCTTATTCTTTAGCGAGGTTCGCATAAAGCCAAAAAGAAACCAGCTCCCTCTTCTTTAGCGAGGTGTCCTCATCGCTGAAAAAGCAACCAGCTCCCCATTCTCTAGCGAGGTGCTCACAAAGCTGAAAAAGCAAACAGCTTCCCCTTCTTCAGAGAGGTGCTCATAAAAAAAAGAAAATCCCAACCAGGTCCGTCTTCTTTAGAGAAGTTTTCACAAAGCTGAAAAAAGAAACAAAGAGCAAACAGATCCCTCTGTTTTAGCGAGGTGCTCACAAAGCTGAAATAGCAAACAGATCCCTCTTTTTTTAGCGAGGTGCTAACAAGGCTGAAAGAGCAAACAGAACAAAGCCGAAAAAGCAAACAGATCCCTCTTCTTTAGCGAGGTGCTCACAAAGCTGAAAAAGCAAACAGCTTCCCCTTCTTCAGAGAGGTGCTCATAAAAAAAAGAAAATCCCAACCAGGTCCGTCTTCTTTAGAGAAGTTTTCACAAAGCTGAAAAAAGAAACAAAGAGCAAACAGATCCCTCTGTTTTAGCGAGGTGCTCACAAAGCTGAAATAGCAAACAGATCCCTCTTTTTTTAGCGAGGTGCTAACAAGGCTGAAAGAGCAAACAGAACAAAGCCGAAAAAGCAAACAGATCCCTCTTCTTTAGCGAGGTGCGCACAAAGCTGAAAGAGAAAACAGCACCCTCTTCTTTAGCGGGGTGTTCACAAAGCAGAAAAAGCAATCAGCTCCCTCTTCTTTAGCGAAGTGCTCACAAAACTGAAAAAGCAAGCAGCCCCCCCCCCCTCTCTCTTTAGCGAGGTGCTTACAAAGCTGAAAAAGCAACCAGCTTCCCTTACTTCAGAGAGGTCCTCACAAGTTGGAAAAAACAACAACAAAAAAAAAAAAAAAAAAAAAAAAAAAAAAAAAAAAAAAAACAGGTCCATCTTGTTTAGCGAAGTGCTCACAAAACTGAAAAAACAACAACAACAACAAACAAAGAAAAGAAAGAAAAAACAAACAAAAAACAACAACAACAACAATAGCAAAAAAAACAAACAACCATCTAGCTTTCTTTTAGCAAGTTGCTCACAAAGCTGAAAAAAAACAAAACAACCAGCTTCCTGTTCTTCTACAAGGTGCACACAAAGCCGGCAAGACAACCAGTTTCCTGTTCTTTAGTGAGGTACTCACAAAGCTGACAAGACAACCAGCCACTCTTGTTTAGCGATGTGCTCACAAATCTGAAAAAGCAACCAGCCAAGTCTTCTTTGGCAAGGTACACACAAAGCTAAAAAAAAAAACAACTAGCTTACTCTTCTTAGGCGAGGTGCTCACAAAGATAAAAACACAACCAGCTACATCTTCAGCGAGGTGCTCACAAAGCTGACAAGATGAAGAGCTTCCTCTTCTTTAGCGGGGTGCTTACAAAGCTGAAATAACAACCAGCTTCCTCTTCCGTAGCGAGGTGCTCACAAAGCTGAAAAAGAAAGTAGCTGATCTTATTCAGCGAAGTACTCAAAAAGCTAATAAAAAAAACAAAAAAAAACAAAAAAACAAAAAAACAAAAAAAACAAACAAAAACAGCTCCGTCTTCTTTAGCGAGGTGCTCGTAAAACTGAAAACAAACAAACAAAACCAAAACAAAACATCAACAACAACAGCAACAATAACAAAACAAAAAATAAAATAAAACAACCAAACAAATAACCAGCTCTCTCTTCTTTAGCGAGGTGATTTCAAAGCTGAAAAGGCAACCAGCTCCCTCTTCACCAGCGAGATGCGTACAAAACTGAAAAGAGCAACCAGCTCCCTCTTCTTTAGCGAGGTACTCTCAAAGCTGAAAAATTACAAAAAAAAAAACAAATAACAACAACAAAATAAAAACCAACAAAACAAAAACCAACAAAAAAAAAAAAAAAAAAAAAAAAAAAAAAAAAAAATATGAACCAACAAGCTCCCTCTCCTTTAGCGAGGTGTTTACAAAGCTGAAAAAGCAATCAGTTTCCTCGTCTTCAGGAGATGCTCAGAAACCTGAAAAAAAAACACACACACACAAAAACAAAACAAAACAAAACAAAAACAACCAGCTAACATCTTTTTAGCGACGTAGTCACAAAACTGAAAAAAAATCAACAACAAAACAACCAGCTTCCTGTACTTCTGCGAGGTGCTCACAAAGCTGACAAAAAGAGCAAACAGATCCCTCTTTTTTAGCGAGGTGCTAACAAAGCTGAAAGAGCAAACAGAACAAAGCTGAAAAAGCAAACAGATCCCTCTGCTTTAGCCAGGTGCGCACAAAGCTGAAAGAGAAAACAACTCCCTCTTCTTTAGCGAGGTGCTCACAAAGCTAACAAAAACAACAAGCTAACATCTTTTTAGCGACGTGGTCACAAAACTGAAAAAAAAAACAAAAACAACCAGCTTCTTCTGCGAGGTGCTCACAAAGCTGACAAAAAGAGCAAACAGATCCCTCTTTTATAGCGAGGTGCTCACAAAGCTGAAAAAGCAAACAGATCCGTCTTATTTAGCGAGGTGCTAACAAAGCTGAAAGAGCAAACAGAACAAAGCTGAAAGAGCAAGCAGATCCCTCTGCTTTAGCGAAGTGCGCACAAAGCTGAAAGAGAAAACAGCTCCCTCTTCTTTAGCGAGGTGCTCATAAAGCTGTGAGAGCAACCAGCTCCCTCTTCTTTAGCGAGGTGCTCACAAAGCTGTGAGAGCAACCAACTTCCTCCTCTTTAGCGAGATGCTCCTAAAGCTGAAAAAGCAACCATCTATCTTGTTTAGCGAGTTGCTCACAAGGCTGAAGAAACAAGCAGCGTCGTCTTTAGCGAGGTGCTCACAAAGCTGAAAAAGTAACCTCCTCCCTCTTATTCAATGAATCGTTCACAAAGCTGAAAAGGCAACGAGAGCCATCTGCTTCAGCGAGGTGCACACAAAGCTGAAAAAGCAACAAGTTCCTTATTCTGTATCGAGATGCTCACAAAGCTGAAAAAGCAACCAGCTTCCTCTTCTTTAGAAGTGCAAACAGACGCCACTTCTTTAGCGAGGTGCTAACAAAGCTGAAAGAGCGAACAGAACAAAGCTGAAAAAGCAAACAGATCCCTCTTCATAGCGAGGTGTGCACAAAGCTGAAAGAGAAAACAGTTCCCTCTTCTTAAGCGAAGTGCTCACACAGCAGAAAGAGCAACCAGCTCCTACTTTAGCGAGGTGTCACAAAGCTGTGAGAGCAACCAGCTCCCTCTTCTGTAGCGAGATGCTCACAAAGTTGTGAGAGTAACCCTCCCTCTTCTTTCGTGAGATGCTCTTTGAGAGAGAAAACAGCTCCCTCTTCTTCAGCTAGGTGCTCAGAAGCAGACAGAGCAACCAGCTCCTTTTTCTTTAGCGAGGTGCTCACAAAACTGTGAGAGCAACCAGCAGCTCCCTCTTCTTTAGCGAGGTGCTCACAAAACTGTGAGAGCAACCAGCTCCCTCTTCTTTAGCGAGGTGCTCACAAGGCTGTGAAAGCAGCCAACTCCCTCTTCTTTAGTGAGATGCTCCTAAAGCTGAAAGAGCAACCATCTCACATGCTTAGCGAGGTGCTCACAAAGCTGAAAAAAAACCCAGCTCCCTCTTCTTTAGCGAGGTGCTCACAATCAGCTCCGTCCCCTTAAGCGAGGTGCTCACAAAGCGGAAAAAAAAAAAAAAAAAAAAAAAAACCCAACCAGTTCCCACTTAAGCGAGGTGCTCACAAAACTGAAAAAGCAAGCAGCTCCCCCCTCTTTAGCTAGGTGCTCACCAAGCTGAAAAAGCAACCAGCTGCCCCTACTTCAGAGAGTTGCTCACAAAGGTGAAAAAAAAAAACAAAAAAAAACAGGTCCATCTTCTTTAGCGATGTGCTCACAAAGCTGAAAAAACTACCATCTAGCTTTTTTCAGTAAGTTGCTCACAGAGCTGAAAAAAAAAGAAAGAAAAAAAAAACAGCTTTCTGTTCTTCTACGAGATGCTCACAGAGCGGAGAAAACAACCAGCTACCCCTACTTCAGAGAGGTGCTCACAAAGGTGAAAAAAACAAAAAAAACAAAAAACAACCAGGTCCCTCTTCTTAAGCGAAGTGCTTACAAAGCTGAAAAAAACTACCATCTAGCTTTTTTTAGTAAGTTGCTCATAAAGCTGAAAAAAAAAAATAAATAAATAAAAAAAATAAAACAGTTTCCTGTTCTTCAGTGAGGTACTCACAAAGCCGATAGGACAACCTCTTGTTTAGCGATGTGCTCACAAAGCTGAAAAAGCAACCAGCCCCGTCTTCTTTCGCAAGGTACACACAAAGCTAAAAAAAAAAAAAAAAAAAAAAAAAAAAAAAGAAAAGAAAGAAAAACAACAACAAAAAAAAACAAATAGCTTCCTCTTCTTCTGCGAGGTGCTCACAACACTGACAAGACAAAGAGCTTCCTCTTCTTAGCGAGGTACTTTTAAAGCTGATATAACAACCAGCTTCCTCTTCTTTAGCGAGGTGCTCACAAAGCTGAAAAAGAAACCGGCTCATTTTATTCAGCGAGATTGTTGCAAAGCTAAAAATATAACAGCTCCGTCTTCTTTAGCGAGGTGCTCGTAAAACTGAAAAAAAAAAAAAAAAAAAAAAAAAACAACAACAAAAAACAACAACAAAAAAACCCAAACAAACAACCAGCTCCCTCTCTTTTAGCGAGGTGCTTACAAAGCTGAAAAAGCAACCAACTCCCTCTTCACCAGCGATGTGCTTACAAAACTGAAAAAGCAACCAGCTCCCTCTTCTTTAGCGAGGTACTCTCAAAGCTTAAAAATACAAAAACAACAACAACAACAACAACAACAAAAAAAAAAAAGAAAATGAGAAAAAAAAAGCAAACAAAAATAAAAAAAACAACAACCAGCCCCCTCTCCTTTAGCGAGGTGTTTACAAGCTGAAAAAGCAATCAGTTTCCTCGTCTTCAGCGAGATGCTCACAAAGCTGAAGAAACAAATAAACAAGAAAAAAACAACAACAAAAAAACAACAACAAAAAAAACAACAACAATTAGCTCCGTCTATCTGAGCGAGGTGCTGACACAGCTGAAAAAGGACCGGCTCCCTCTTTTAATTCGGTTCCCTCTTCTTTAGCGAGGTGCTTACAATGCTGAAAAAGCAACGAGCTCCCTCTTCTTTCGAGAGGTGCTCCAAAAGCTGAAAACGCAACTGTCTCCCTCTTCTTTAGCGAGGTGCTCACAAAGCTTAACCCCCCCCCCAAAAAAAAACAAAACAAAAAAAAACTGTTTTTAGCGAGCTGCTCAGAAAGCTAAAAAACAACAACCGGCTCCCTCTTTTGCACCGAGGTGCTAAAAAAGCTGAAAAAGCAACGAAGTCCATGTTCTTCAGCGAGAAACAAAGCTGAAACAAAAAAACAACCATCTCACTCTTCTTTATCGAGGTTCGCACAAAGCCAAAAACAACCAGCTCCCTCTTCTTAAGCGAGGTGCTCACAAAGCTGAAAAAGCAAACAGCTTCCCCTTTTTCAGAGAGGTGCTCGTAAAAACATAAAAATCCCAACCAGGTCCGTCTTCTTTAGCGAAGTTCTCACAAAGCTGAAAAAAAACAACAACCAGCTAGCTTCTTTTTAGCAACGTGATCACAAAGCTGAAAAACAACCAGATTCCTGTACTTCTACGAGGTGCTAACAAAGCTTAAAAAAGAGCAAACAGATCTCTCTTTTTTAGCGAGATGCTAACAAAGCCGAAACAGCAAACAGAAAAAGGCTGAAAGAGCAAACAGACCCCACTGTTTTAGCGAGTTGTTAACCAAGCTGAAAGAGCAAACAGAACAAAGCTGAAAGAGCAAACAGATCCCTGTTCTTTAGCGAGGTGCGCACAAAGCTGAAAGAGAAAACAGCTCCCTCTTCTTTAGCGAGGTGCTCACAAAGCTGTAAGAGCAACCAGCTCCCTCTTCTTTAGCGTGGTGCTCACAAAACTGTGAGCGCAACCAACTCCTTTTCTTTAGCGAGATGCTCCTAAAGCTGAAAATGCAACCATCTCTCTTGTAAAGCGAGGTGCTCACAAGACTTAAAAAACAACCAGCTCTCTCTTCATTAGCGAGGTGCTCATCACCAACCAGCACCCTCCCCTTTAGCGAGGTGCTCACAAAGCTAACACAAAGCTAAAAAAATAAAAAAGAACCAAACAACAACAAAAATAAAAAAACACAAAAAACTAAAAAAAAAAAAAACAACCAGTTCTCCGTTTTTTAGCGAGATGCTCTCAAAGCTGAAAAACCCTACCGTCTCCCTCTTCTTTAGCGAGGTGTTCACAAAGCTGAAAAAGCAAACAGGTCCCTCTACTTTAGCGATGTGCTCACAAAGCTGAAAAAGCAACCACCACCACCCCCCACACACACTCCTTTAGCGAGGTGCTCACAAAGCTAAAAAAAAAAAAAAAAAAAGAAATAACGCAGCTCCCTCTTTTTTCACAAAACTGAATATACAACCGACTCACTCTTACTTAGCGAGGTGCACACAAAGCCGAAAAGCAAACAGCTCCCTCTTCTTTAGCGATGTGCTCACAAAGCTGAAAAAGCAAACAGACCCCCCCCCCCCCCCCCCCACTTAAGAGAGGTGCTCACAAAGCTAAAAAAAAAAAAAAAAAAAAAAAAAAAAAAAAAAGAAATAACCCAGCTCCCTCTTTTTAGCGAGCTCCTTACAAAGCTAAAAAGCAATCAGCTTCCTTCTCTTTAGCGAAGTGATCACAAAGCTGAAAAAAGGCAACCAGCTCCCTCCTCTTTAGTGAGGTGCTCACAAAGCTGTAAAACAACTGGCTTCCACTTCTTCAGCGAGGAGCTCACAAAGCTGAAAAAGCAACCAGCACCCTCTTGTTTAGCGAGGTGCTAACAAAGCTGAAAAAATAAATAAATAAAAAATACCCCAGAAAACAAACAGTTCCCTCTTCTTTAGCATGGTGCTCATAAAGCTGAAAAGACAACAGCACCGTTTTATTCAGAGAGGTGCTCACAAAGCTGAAAAACAACAACAACAAAAAAAAATAAAAAATAAAAAATAAAAAAAAATAAAAAAATAAAAACAAGCAGCTTCCTCTCCTTTAGCGAGGTGCTCACAAAGCTCAAAGAGCAGTCAGTTCCCTCTTCTACAACGAGGTGCTGCTCACTGTTTGCTAATTCATGCCTGTCCGTATACTTTGGATAAATACGATACCATATACGAACATTTCCTCTGACGAGGTTTAACTGTTATGGACCTTAAGAGAACATGACACATTTGGTAGATTTTCCGCCATTTTCACATGGGAGACAATTTTTTTAACCTGTTTGCTTTTCTGCACAACAATCCTTTTCTGAAATGAGTATGCTGTAAAAGGAAATAATTTGTTCCTAATAGTAGCCGATTCTTTTCTTTTAGAGTAGACCTATTTTCAGAAGGGAGGCAAAAAGAATGACAGTTGCCTTCCCTGAAAGTGTGCCCTGGTTCGACCGCATAATGCGCAACGTAGAAGAAGGCCCTTGCTATACTTGTAAGGTCCAGAAATATGGGCCCTCTCTGGTGGTCGACATACATGCACTGTATTATACAGTATCCGTTGATTTTGAAAGCGTGTAAGTCAGGTAAGTGAGAGTAGTATCCAGGTTAAAGTTAGTCGACTGTAAAAGTGTTTTAAATCCCTCGGTAGTTTATACTACTTACCGTTCTAAGGCGATGATTCCTTATGCTGTTTGTTTTGTAGTTAAATAACGAGGCGATTTATATTAAGTGCTGCCTTGCGTTTTGTCCTTGTGCTTTTCAGTCCTTTTAGCATTGCGATCACTTCTCTTAGAGAGCTGGTCTGTGTGCTTTTCGTGCGTCTGTTTGTTTTGAGGGTGTTGGTTTGTGTCAGGTATTTTCTGCGACTTGTGATTGTGGCGCTCCCTGGATTTTCTCTTTACCTTCTTGAGCCATAAGATGAACTAGACCGTCGTTTATCGCATCAGCAATAAGGACTATTTTCTCACGTTGATTATCTGATGGGAACAGAGGTACACCATAAAATAATAGCTGAGGCCCATTGCGTGAAAAAGCAAACGTTTTTCATCTGTGCGCTGTAAATTCTCAGACTGTTCCGCATCTTCATCGGTAAATAATGTCTAAAGAAGGTCCAAATAATGTTGAGATCTGGAAGTACAGAATACGACAGAGTTCATGTCTTTCTGAGCTACTGCACTCGAATATTATGTCTGTATACAGAGATATTAATGTCAGTATATATACAATGATCAGAACTTAAATATTGTTTGACCTTGAAAGACCTACGTGCAAGGACGCTCTGCGACAGACGTTGGCATGTCTGGGCTGGTTTCCCAACCGCGTGCAGAATTGAATCCTCCATCAGAAGGCTATAACCACGCCCTTGCGTAAATCCTTAGACAAACAATATCGTGATACCTGTATTTGTCAATGAAGTCTGTATTCGTACCTGTATTTATCAATGAAAAAGTACATAGGTAATATTGTTTGTCTAAGCAATAACATTAACCGTTAACTGGTAAGCTAGTTTGGTTGGTCAGATTTTGGTGTCATTTACTGGTCAGGTGATTTCACGGAGGACTCAATTGTGTACGTCCGTCGCCGACGAAGAAGACATATTCAGAAAATAAAAAGCATAAAATAAATTCATAACTTATAACAATTCATTTCCTTTCTTATTACATTCAATATATATTTTAACAAAATTCAGCATTAATTTCCGTCACATAAATTGTAGTATTTAAACATTTAAAATTTTGTTTGAATATCAATTATTGTGTAAACACACGTACCTTATATCTACTCAAGCGTAGCGGAGCGGAGCTAAACTAGCTTCACTTTCTGTTTCTTCATTACGTAAGTTAGATGATGAGGCGAATAAATTTTATGATAGAAAACATGATTTGTATGGAGCAGCTCTCCTTACTAGATGTTATACTCAACATGCTCTTCGTCCTTACATTGATTCTGAAATTAACCACATTAGACACTTCATCAAAACTCCATTCATTAATAAAGGTATTGAATTCATAGATTTACCTAGCATATTTCGAGATAATAATGTTATATCAGCTATACCTTCATATTTCGAAAACACGGAATCTCCTATTATTTGTTATAAATATAACAAACCTATCCGTAGTACTATACTTAATTTCAATAAATTAGTTTCTGATCTTGATATTGATAAAGTTCCCCTGATTCTTGAGATTGTCAAGATTCTAAATTTTGTTATCAACCAGCGGGTCATATTGTCACTGGTAACTTGAAGATTATAACTGATTCACAAATCTGTTCAGTTATTTCAAAAGGACCTAAATATAGATTGCCAGCCCACATTGATTTCAATAAATGTCGGGAAATAATTGCCAATGCTTTAAATGATTATTGTACGCGTTGGTGTAAACGAGAGCATGTTGAGTCTAATGCTTTAAATAATTGGAAATTAAAGATTTTTACGATCATTGATGAACGTGTGTTATTTTACTCTAATAATCTTGATCTTCTCCCTCCTAAGCCTCAATTATCTTTTCGATATTTGAAACAAGGTATCCAAGAATTTCATAGGAAGTATGTTTTGGCTCCAGCTGATAAAGCTGCTAATAATGTTGTTGTTGTTGTGTGACGACTTTATTATATCAATACTCTAATACAAGAACTTGGTAGTACCAAAACATATGAACGGATTTCTACTGACAAGAGATCTATTGTCAATACCCATTCTATCGATATTACTGCTAAGTTTGCAGTGAGTATTAAAGAAAAGCAAGACAGTCTTCCTACGTTATATTGGTTACCGAAACTTCATAAACGACCTTATAAAGCACGTTTCATTGCTAATTCTAGTTCATGTACGACTACTGTTTTGTCCAAACTGCTAACTTCATGCCTTACTGCTGTTAAAAAAACATTGGATTAGATACTATGATACTGTTTACGAAAGGGACGGAATAAACTGTTTTTGGTCAATTAAAAATTCTAATGATGTTCTCAATAAATTTAAATCTAAAATCTTTCAGGCTTCTAAATTGTCTACATATGATTTTTCTACACTGTATACTTCGTTACCTCATCATCTTATAAAAGATAAACTTACTGATTTAATTAACCGAACGTTTATTTGGGAGAATACCCACTATTTGGCTTGCAATGAAGAATGTGCTTTTTTTTCACTTCTGATGTATATAATAATCACAATTTATGGTCGTGTCAAAAAGTCTGTGATGCCCTTGTTTATCTTTTGGATAATATTTTATTAGATTTGAAACTAAACTTTATAGGCAAACTATTGGTATTCCGATGGTAACTAATTGTGCTACTCTTGTTGCAGATTTGTTTCTTTTTTGTTATGAGAGAGATTTTTTATGAAGTCTCTCTCACGTGAAAATCAGGCTGACATTATTGAGGCTTTCTTTGGGTCTGGGTCTAGAATATCATTGCATGTGGAAACACATAGACCTTATATCTACTCAGGCGTAGCGGAGCGGAGGCTGAGGTATTTCTGGGTCTTAGCTGTGTTAAGGATTTAAAATTATCTATATTAGGAGAACCATTGTTTATCAAGTAGAACTGCACATTATAAGTATAAACATGCATTAAAAAACTAATTATTTCCATTGAATACAATATTGTATATCAGTAACATAAATAACAGTTTTATACCCAACGTGGCACTCATACATTTTACTCATTATGGTATTGTATAAATTTGCAGTACCACAAGGTGACATTATTGCCTTGTATCACTATAAATGCTACTATTAATAAGAATCATGACAGCAGTGGTATACACATAACCAGTATTTAGCATCTTTAGTTTTATATAATGGATATTACTTAAGAGTATTTCTGTATTTAATACATTATGTAAATGTGGAGTGATATTTGTTCCAATTTAAGGTAGAATTTATTTTATTCTTCGTCTTCTACATTTAAACATGTTATTAAACAAAAGCATTAAATATATAAAATTTCTTCATCAAAAGTAACGTAAACAAAACTTCATCCATACAGGTACAGCTTGTATACATTGCGTCGCATAACTTTTGACTTTGTCTTGTTTACCAATAGTGGCGACTAGCTCTTTCAAATTCAATTTATTAATTTATTGATATTCTGTATGAACTAAAGAGAAAGATAGAGCGGATAGTCTGACCAGTACTTTATTACACATTTCTTTCTATTTGATATTCTATTAATATTGAACCAAGGATTTGCAAATTCACCACCCAAGCAAAACTGTATTGTAAAACACCAAAATAAAATTATTTTTCTTCCTTTCTTTTACTTATCTTTCTTTTTTTGTTTATATTTCCTTGTGATGTCAGCGGAGCTATATATAAAAGCTGACATGTTGGATATCTTGTTGGACAGATTGCGTTAATTGTCATTGGGAATTTCTTTGGGCAGAGACTTCTGTGATTCTCATTATTTGCTTTACAATGTTCACACACTTTGCTCCTTAAACAATCTGTGGATTTATGTCCTACTTTTGAACACTTGTAACATAAATCTTTCAATATATTTTTCCTTTCTTTGATACTTTTGTTCTCTGGACATGCATCACTCCAGTGGGTTTTTATACAGTATCTACATTTATCAGAATAGTTCTTTGATTTAGAAATACTTGCAGCGTTAAACACATTTGCAAGAGCCTCTGATGAATGTTTCAGGGCGGAGTGTTTAGGCACTGTCCTGTCATGTCATTTGGCAGAGAATTTTCCCGAATGATTCCAAGAGTTCTCTTTCTGTTTTGAGTCTTGCTGCGCATGCTCACGTGCAACAATATAAGAATGTAAAGACTTACCACGCCATGTTTTTCTCTTAGAGAATTTCACCCCACCTTCCCAACTGTTACTATATCAAAGTCGGGTTAGTGGGGTGTTGCATTTTCATATGTTTCTGATGACTGAGACCATAAAACTCTGCCCAGATGCCAATAAAATGATGCTCTGTTATGCAATTAGTTAAGTAATACTGATAAGACAAATAACTAGAAACCCACACACAAAATTCTTAAATATAAAACACAATGAGGTAGCTCAAAACCGATTCTAAAATCTACATCTACATTAAAAATTAATCGAATTACACATTTTAAACGGTTTTCTATGTTGAAAAATGAAGATTTTAAGACTATATATTACAGTGCAGGGAAACAGTGTTATCAGAGAAAAGTAGTCTCCCAGGTAAATCTGGTGATACCACCTGTTGTGAACAGACTCATTCGTGTAAGAGAGCTGAGAGCAGTAGCCATAAAACATCTGGTTGAATTATCAGTTGAGCATGGATTTTTTTTGCCATTTTTTTTCTAAGAGAAAAACTTCGAATGGTAATGTTCCACAGTTCATTTGGTGCCATGGTCCTTTTGTAGTTCCATCTGAAGAAGAACATTCCTTGGCATCTTAGATTTTATCAGTGATATGAATACATCTTTATTAACGGTGTGTTTTTGAACCTCAAGACTTCTAATATGTCTTTCTGCATTATCTAGAAAACGTCACAGTCATTCTGTAGTGTTTTTATGTGGCGTAAGATTAGTCAGCTTACTGTAATGAAGATCATTTATTACTTGTGTATTTCCATACCTCTCCTTCAAAAGAGCAACAACCATGCCATAATTTTCGTTGGACAATGCTAAACCTGAAATGGCTCCTTTTGCCTCGCCAACGACTTTGGTTTGAAGATAGGTAAATTTCTCTATATCCGATAACTTAAGATTTTTATGAATAGAGAATTAAAAAATGTCCCAGAATTCCTTAAGTTTATTTTTATTGAATATCACTAGTTCTAGTTTAGGAAGTTTCACTGAAGGATTCTTACTTTCTTCATTTTCCTGTCGTTCAACGAAATCTCTCTGTTGTTTTGTTTGTTCTAACATAAAAGACTGCATTTGCTGCTGTGTAGAAAGCATCCTTTCATCAACACTTTCTTGTTAACACTCTTTTCCTCACCCTTTAATAATTTCCCTTAACACTTTTCACTAGAAAGTAGCACTCAAATGCCCTTTCACAAAGATCCATATCTTACCCTACTATAGTTTCACATAGCTCAGCTTCAGTTTCAATTAGTACTGAAACTAATTTCTCTGACTGAATTTCTAACATTTCTCAATATGTTTAGTCGTCCTCTCCAATCATCACACCTTCCCCAATATCAGATGATGATTCTGAGAGTAACGTTTTACCAATTTAGAATTTCTTTCTTTAGCGTGTTACGATATCTGGTTCTTGATGACTTTAAATATATAGTAGCCATACCTGGTTTTTGTCTTGAGCTTGTTGAATTGTTCCCGGGTTCCGGCACCAAACAACTGTAGCAGAGATCGATTGATTTTATTTTTTCCTGTTTCACCACCGCAATCGGATTGTTACCCTATCCAACACAGTTAACGACCAGAACAGAAAGACGTAACTATACGCATTTATCCTAATCCTTATTTGTAATAACTCCAAGTACATTTCACACTGTTTAACTATTAATTTTTAGATCACCTGAGCTCTGCTCAAGATGAGCTATTGTGATCACTATTCGTCCGTCGTCCGTCCGTCCGTGCGTCCGTCCGTCAGTCCGTTAACATTTTCAAACGACTTCTCCTCTGAAGCCGCTGAACCAATTTTGCTCAAATTTCATATGGAGCCTTCTTAGGATGGGGAAACGAAAAATTGCTAAAATGGTCGCGGTCCGTTGACCAAGATGGCCGCCACGCCCATATATGGTAAAAACCTTTAAAAATCTTCTCCTCCAGAACCGAGAATGCCTTGGGGCTGAACCTTTGCAGGAATCATCGGGGACGGGAGGTCTACCAAAATTGCTAAAAGAATTGTCGTACGTTGACGTTTGACCTTTTTACGGCTAGGTCAAGTTTGCTTCCCTATGCATTTGTATGGGGAAAACCTTTAAAAATCTTCTCCAAAACCGAGCATGCCTTATGGCTGAATCTTTGCAAATATCTTCGGGAACAGGAGGGCTACCAAACTTGCTAAAATAATGGTCGTACATTGACATTTGACCTTTTTTACGGTAAGGTCAATTTTGCTTCCTTATGCATTTGTATGGGAAAAATGTTCAGAATTTCAAACTTCTCCTCTGGAGCCTCTGGGCCAATTTTGCTCAAATTTCATATGGAGCCTCCTTAGGTAGGGGGAACAAAAGATTGCTAAAATGGTCACGGTTCGTTGACCAAGATGGCCGCCATCCCATATATGGTAAAAACCTTTAAAAATCTTCTTCTCTAGAACCGAGGATGCTTTGGGGCTGAATGTTTGCATAAATCATCGGGGAAAGGGGGTCTACCAAAGTTGCTAAAATAATGGTCATACATTGACATTTGACCTTTTTACGGCAAGGTCAAGTTTGCTTCCTTATGCGTTTTGTATGGGAAAAAAACATTTAAAAATCTTATTTTCCAAAACCGAGGATGGCTTGTGGCTGAATCTTTGCATATATCATCTGGAATGGGCGGTCTACCAAAGTTGCTAAAATAATTGTCATACATTGACATTTAACCTTTTTACGGCGAGATCAAGTTTGCTTCTGTATGCATTTGTATGAGCCCCATACATTTGTATGGAAAAAATGTTGATAATTTCAAATGGCTTTTCCTCTGAAGCCTCCGGGCCAGTGTTGCTCAAATTTCATGCGGAGCCTCCATGGGCAGGAGAATGAAAGATTGCTAAAATGGGTATGGTCCATTGATCAAAATGGCTGCCATGCCCATATATGGTAAAAACCTTTAAAAATCTTCTTCTCCATAACCAAATAAGCCCTGGGTCCTAATTTTGCACAAATAATGGGGGGCAGGAGATCTACCAAAATTGCTAAAATGATGGTTCTATGTTGACATTTGACCTTTTTACCTCCAAGATCAAATTTGCTTTCCCATTTGTATGGGCCATATACATTTATATTGAAAGTATCAAAGTGACTTGTAGATCAACAGTAGTTAAAATTGTTCTGATTGGAAATCTAAGATGGCCTTCATCTGTTTATATTTATAATATTTCCCTGCCACTGTGCTGTTTACATGTATAAAATCATGATTCTTCAGAAACCACTTAGCCAATTTCCACCAAATTTCACATTGATCCTTCTGTTGAAATGTGATTGATAGTTTATTCAAATGATCATGCTTCATTGACTGTCAGGTCCATATATTCTTCTTCAAAACTAAGAACTGCTCAAATGATGATATTTTCATTAGTTGCGATGATAGGATTGGAAAAATATTGCATAACATCTGCATGTCTGCAGTGGCTATGTCACTCAGGTGAGCGAACCGTGGCCCGTGGGCCTCTTGTCTTTTGTTTATGTTTTATATATTCCCAACATGAAATTTCAGCTTGGTATTTATATACTTTACAGACTCCGTTGAAAAGCATGCGCTGCATGAAATACGACAAATAATTAAAGAAAACATGAATAACATGAAAAATCTATTGCCAACAGTCCGTCTGAGCAGATCCGGTGGTATACAGTTCGGCGGAGCAGATACCCAAGTCACTCGTGAATTCACGACGGGTATCTTCACAAACAGTTTGGTAGTATTATTATATTCTAACTAACATGAGTGTGAGGTGCAGACCGAACATCCATTCCGAGGGTAACTGTTCGGCTTGCCTCGTGATGCTGAATAACTATCCCTGGGAACGGATTTTTCACTCTGCACTGAACACCCATATGATAGATTTTTGTCTTGCATATCTTTTGATGTAATACAGCTGAGATGTTAGAACTGATTAAATACAAAATTTTAGCGTTTGTAAAAGTTTCTTTTCATCTTTCTAAATCGGTGTAGGGGAGGGGACTGAGAGGAGAAAACAGGAGTCAGAATGAGGAAGTTCACGTGACGTCAAAATTGTCTATTTTCCTGCTGTTTATTTCAGGTAGCTGCCTCGCAAACTACAGTGTTGCATATGAAGAGACTCAATCAAACCGAGTTTACGAGTTTCGTGATGTTTTGTGTGTTCTTTGTTTCCAAAGGCAATCCTTTTTGATTTTTATTTTACTCTACTGTAGCTAGTGTTGTGACGTGTGACGGCCGTAAAAAGTCTCCCCGAACATCATCATAGTGCAGGTTATATTTTATTTCCTTTGTATGGTGCATATAACTGACATCTAAATATTGACATACTAAGTCGACTTCTGCTTTTATGTCGACTTACAATGTATGACTTGATGCTTACAATGTATGACTTGATGCTATATCGACTTCAGTTGATAATGGTTATCGCGTCTGCAGGTCATAATTTTGCTCTAAGCTGCCTTCAAGAAAACTGGGGAACATTTCGACCTTGAAGATGGCGTCGGACAAATTACCTCGCGACTCGGTTGGAACAACCCGGGCGTGACGTGGGAGGATACTGATTGCAACGGTGCACATAATCAGAACAGAACCTAGCCGAGCTCAAATATGTACCATAATTGCCAGTGTGGTTAAAACGCAGCCAATTTAAGGACAGAGAAACCTATTTATTAGATTATTATCCAGACTTTAGATGACTGTTTTTTTTTTTGTTTTTTTTTTTTTTTGTCTTATTTCTGGCCACCCAGTGCAGAGATTAGGCATAACAAAACAATATAAATGAAACTTACTGTCATGTGCAAAAACAAGAAAACAGTTTATACACATTTCAAATACCTTATTTACCAGTCTTCAAAGTGTCTTAAAAGTTTCCAGCATAAGTCCAATTGTCTCTGAAAAAAATTGTCCGCCTCGACTTTTTTTTAATCTGGTCAGATTTTCAGGGGTTGAGCATCTTACAATTATTTTTCTCTGGCCTAGTGGCTGATGTTAATAATATAGCTGCAGCCATGTTGAAAAATAAACTTTGCAAGTTTGCTTTTTAAGTCGAGTTTCATGTGATTTCGTGTGTGTCAGTTATATCAATTGAGTTGTTACGCGAGAAACTTTACCTTATGATATTTGTCCCACCCAACCCCACCACAGCGAACCCTCAGATCAGTCTGTCCATATGAAAATAGACAGTTCCTCATTTTTTTTTTTCACAGATTACGTTAACCCTCAGTATGATAGGTAAAATTTTCGGTTGGCGACATACTGAAAAAATTTTTTTTTCTTCAGAAAACAGGATTGGTCATGCTAATTGGTGACAATTTGTATGGAATGTCCAAAATAGAAGGGAAGGCAATGATCAGGAATCGATACAATTATCCCACACCTCCCATCAGAAACATCAAAGGGAAAGAAACACAAACACGAAATAACTAGACCCTAATGGAAACATTACTAGCAGAAAGCCAAACGGACAGTTACTTTCCCACAAAGTAGCCAAATGGTTATCCAAAACAAAAAGATGTAAGCGACACACACATTCAAAGACGAACTATAACAAAATAAACCATGACAGAAGAACCGCCTTGGAACGGTCAGTGAAAAGTATTTCACTGGGGGGCTTAAATCGATTTTACGTGGCCACAATCCTCGCCCTTATTTCTGCCAAGGTTTAGACTCATAATTTGTTCAGTCCGCATGAAGGCTTCCTAACTCATCAGTGCTACATCTCCGAGAACACAAAACATCAACTAAAATCAGTCCTGTTTTCTTAAAAAAAGGTTTTGCTGTATATACCTTAAATAGTTCGACAGTTTATTTAAATATACGAACATTTCCTCTGACGAGGTTTAACTGTCATAGACCTTAAGGGAACATGACACACTTGGTAGATTTTCCGCCATTTTCACATGGGAGGCAACTTTGTAACCTGTTTGCTTTCCTGCACAACAATCCCTTCTGAAATGAGTATGTTGTATACAAAAGAAAAGAATTTGTTCCAAATGGCCCTTGCTATACTTTGAAGGTCCAGAAATATGGGCCCTCCCTGGTGGGCGACATACATGCACTGTATTATACAGTACCCTTTAATTTTGAAAGCGCGCAAGTCAGGTAAGAGTAGTCGACTGTAAAAGCCCTCGGTGTTTATACTACTAACCGTTCCAAGGAGATGATTCCTTACTGTGTGTTTTGTAGTTAATTCTACGAGGCGATTTATATTAAGTCTTACCTTGCGTTTTGTCCTTGTGTTTTTCAGTCCTTTTAGCATTACGAACACCTCAGTTAGAAAGCTGGTATGTGTGTTTTTCGTGCCTCTGTTTGTTTTGCGCGTGTTGGTTTGTGTCAGGTGTTTGCTGCGACTTGTGAGTGTAGCACTTCCTGGACTTTTCTCTTTAGATGATCTAGACCGTCGTTGATCGCATCAGCAATAAGGACTATTTTCTCACGTTGATTATCTGATGGGAACAGAGGTACACCATAAAATAATAGCTGAGGCCCATTGCGTAAAAAGGCAGTTTTTCATCAGAAATACAAAGGCTTGCTCTTCGTCTAATTTGAAATACAGAGGAGCAAGACGTTATCTGTTTTGAAAGGGAAAGCAGACAAGGAAATATATAGCAAACTTAAGATGTATACAGATTTTCTGCACCATTATATGCTCAAGTAAGATTCTAAGCTGGCTACTTCAATCTGGTTAGAATTTCCTCTGTAGATGAAAGCGTCTGGACGCCCACTAGTTGTGAACGATGTGGAAACGTAAAATAAAGCAAATCCTATGTATTTTGATAGGCATATTCAATTGATAGAGACAACAAAAACATTAGGCCGACTTACTTGACCATGGTAAATTTACTTGACAAACAAAGAATTGCAATACGTGCAAAACTTCGCAGTAAACCCTCTATAAGAGTTTTCCTTCAGCAATAGTCCACAATTGCAAGGTTTTCATGGATTTTATGGATTCTGTAGAATAAAATGAGTATGAATTAAGGTACATCCCGCCTGTTTACATGCTTCGTGGTGATTACGTTTTGTTCCGTGTACGCCATCTCCGGTCTGATCAAGATGTCAAGGCAGCAGCCGAAGAGGGATTAGCACAAACGGTCCCGAATTCTGGGATGATGGCACGGGAACACCACTGGGCCAAATGAATCATGCTGGAAGGTTATTACATAGAAAAAGGTCGATCTCGAACGGATGTAAGACAGGCTGGTTACCTATTGACTTGTACGTATAGACATAGATATAAATAATATCCTTGCGCTTCTAATGAATATTCACACCATGTGTTTGCATGGAGAGATAAGGATAAAAAATAAATATACAAATGGATACTCCTCTTATCTGGAGCTGTGTACTACTCTCTCTCTCTCTCTCTCTCTCTCTCTCTCTCTCTCTCAGAACTGCCCCCTTATTCCTCTGCATGTAGATCATTTATGCATTATTTCTCCTCGTTAGAATGTTGTTCCATTCTCTCAAGAATGCATTTCTCAACTGAGCAAGAGTGGTGGGGATATTTCGGCTTATCCAATTCGTCCCACAGATGCTTAATCGGGGACAAATCTGGACTGTATGGTGGCTAGTCGAGTGGGATAATGTTATGAATAGCGAGAAAGTTATAATAAACTCTGGCTACAGGGTCTGGGCATAATCATGCTGTAAAACCTATTGATGTTGCTGCACAAGAGGGACTGCAACGAGCTTATACCTTACTGTTGTTTAATTTCCCGCTATCACAATGAAGTGTGATTTTGTATCATAAGAAATGCCTCTCAAGACTTATCATAACAGAACCGCCTAAAAAATCTATCCTTCTTGACAACGTAAGCATCGGCGAAGAGTTCCCCATGACGTCGACCATCCAAGCGAAAAAGAGTGAAACGGGACTCGTCAATAAAAAGGTCCCATCACAACTGCCTCATCAGAAATTTTCTTGGGGCATGTGCCGTCAACCAAGCCATATGGCGCATGTGACGTGCCTGAGTCGGGAGCGGACCGACACGGACGGTGTGTCCTAATACCAGCCTCGCGCAATCGATTTCTCACAGTTCCGGGTGAAAGGGGCGATTAAGAGTGCCAACGGTAGTAAAGGTAGTTTTGTAGACAGTTAGGTGACGACTGCGCAAGTGCGAGAAATGGCGATGTCCTGACGTCGCGACGTCACGCGTGGATGTCAAGACCGCGGTCTGTCGGCAGCACATCCTATCTCCCTTAAAGTCTGACAAGATGTTCAATAGTGGATACATTCAACCCAAAATTAGAACAAAACTTAACACTGCGTTTCTTTCTCACTTAAGTATATATTGTGTAATTATCAAATGTAAACCTGAAAGAAATTTGCTAGGATAAAAATAAGATGGTTAGCTAATGAACAGAATGATTACGAAAAAAAGATAAATTGCAAATTTCACTTCAAATATTAAAAAGCGCCTACACCAGCATTTAAAAATAAAATAAGATAAATAAATCACTCGTGATCTAAGTATCCAAAATAGAATGCAATTCATCGCCCACGAAAAGGCGAATTTTATCAAGGGCCAGTAGAATTAGCCCTCAGAGCACAACTATCCTAACGCCAGTGAGAAGCTGTTAAGTGGTCGGTCGATAGAGGAGCCAGACTACTGTTGACATCACATTGTTTTGGTACCCTGAAAAAACAGTCGTATCTAAAACTAGAGTGTACGGAGTAGATGATGTATACAGTGTGAGGTGATCAAAGGCTGCATTGTTCTGTTTATTTCAGATGACAGGAGTTTCTTGGAGGAGAGTAAAACAGTAAAACAATCTGAATTAGTGGCCTTGCTGATCCTGTTGAATATGAATGACGCAGTAACTAAACGCTATGTCGCAGCAAAGAGTCCAGGGATTAACTGATACTATTAGTAAAATACAACCTGTCAAGAATATTGTAGAGACATATAATAAAATATTCGGTGTTATTGATAATCAGATGCTATTATTAAAATGTGAGTTTGCCGGCAGAGAATGGAAAGAAGTTCACAAAAACACTCTGATGACTAACTTTTTTTTAACCAAGCACCATTACTACTACTGACTATACATTGTATGCAGTTGAATTGTTAGGAAGGTATACTGTGCAATATAATGTTGTTTTAAAAAATCCAATACTTCAACGCACTTATTTTTATGGATTTATCCAGGGGTCACACCCAGACGCACCAAAATATGCACCTCTAGAGATACAACCGAATATTACAAATCACGACCATGCTAAAAATAATTTTGGCTTTATGCCGGGCGATATATTTTATTTTTCAGGTGCTTTCGCCAGTGGTGGAATATCTGCGAATATTCTAATAGGGTCAACAGTATCTTTATATGTTAATTTATAAAAAACATATTTTGTAATATATAGATGGAGCAAACAATCACGCTTTCATCCCAAGTAGCAAGAGCGGGTAATTCTAATAACACACCGAGTGACTTTACAATAGTATTTGATCGGCTAATTACACTAGATAGAAATAAAAGCGCATTTATTGGCCTCAAGGAAATAAACACGATGACATATTCATGGTACAATGTTACCAAAGAATATAATAATGATATAATTAGATATCACAATGGCACAGAATATAAAATAATTGCGTTTACGAAGCGGATGCTTTTCTTATTCCGAACTCTCTGACTATATACGAGAACTTCTTATTTAAAACGGCGATATGGAAACAGATGGTGATAGCCCAATTAATACTAAATTTGATTTGACTAGGTTTAGATGTTTAGTAACAGTTTTGAGTGGGTTTACTCTCAAGAGATAATAATTTTAAGGAACTTATTGGTTTCAAAAGGGAAAAAAATCAGGGAATCAAGTTTTTGGACAAAGGCCCCGAACACAACGAATGGCATCAACACACTTTACATTCACTGTGATCTAATCAGTAATTCAATCGTTGATGGAAGATATAATGACACAATATATCTCGTACAGTGAGTACAGCGACTCTTACAAGAAGTTACCCAACAAGGATTTCGTATTGCGAAGTGAACAAGACAATCATTAATAGTATTAGAATATAAGAATATATATTACAGATGTGTTTGGAAGAATAATAAACGTAAACGGTGCTGATACAAGTTTTAGTTTTTGTCATTTTGCTCTTGTGTTTTTCAGTCCTTTTAGCATTGCGATCACCTCGCTTGGGGAAGAGAGATAGCTAATCTTAGTGCTTTTCGTACGTTTGTTCGATTTGTGCTTGTTTGGATTTGTCGGTTTCCTCTTCCTCTTGGTGTCTGGGAAGGGCTGTGGTTGTGATTATGGCACTCCCTGGACTTTTCTCTTACCTTTTTTATCATTAAAGAAGAATAAAATATGTATAGATAATATAATGGGAGTACAAAGAAGATATAACCAAAATTTGGGTGAATATGAATATTATGATGCTTTGACAGAAACGCGGATTGAATATAATCCATTAACAGAAGGGTCAGGATTGTTTGATATGTTTTTCAAACTTAGCTTCAGAGGGTGTAAAAAAGCAGCATCAAAAGCAGCAGAGGCAGCATTAGAGTCGGGAATGAAAAAAAGTTGGAGAAAAAGCCGGCCGGAGAATATGCATCAGACAAGATTTTTCCCCAAAAAAAACAATGGGGGATATAATAACTAAAGAATTAATGAAAGAAGAAACCCCAAGGGATCCGTATTTGAATCCAAGATTGTTCGGGCGCGGAAATGAACGAATTAAAAAACTTATTAACAGGGGAAAAATATTTTGATTATAATATAGTATTGTTAAAAGCACAAAGTACAGCGATTGTTTTGAATATATATCAATTCAACTTAGCACACCTATGATAGTACCGGGTAACAATGCCAATCAAAGGAAGGATGGTTATACATTTTTAATAAATAATAGATCACCTTTCTTTGATTGGTATAATGCCTACCTGGATATAACATTTAAAGTAATCAAATTTGCGGACGGGACAGGTTACGAGGCTGTTAATGCTGTTGCCATGATTATTGGCGCTGCCTCATTAATATCTGTTCTACGAGTAAAACAAAATGGCAAAGTTGTATACGATGGGACTAATCTATTTCGAGTGACAAATATCAGGGATCTTCTCGAAATGTCGCGAGATTACGCGGAAACAACAGGGACGAGTGAATACTTTCATTTAGATACAACAGGTACAACGGCAATGGCAGCTGATACGGTGGCAAATTGGAGGGCCCACAATCGGGGATTTTTAAATCGCCATAGGCTCATTAATATTATTGATGGGCAGGTGCCGGAAGTAAAATCAATAATCCTATTAAGTAAGTTTACGTTGTTTGATGGATTGAGAACAAATATTTTACCTCCAAGCCAAATTCAATTAGAATTTGGATTGACACATGATAATAATTTAATATTTAGAGAACATGGTGTTGAGCCAGGAAAGGTTGTTGTAACAAGATTCATGTTGTGGATTCCTAGAATGCGTTTCAATTCAGAGTGTCTTTCATATGCGATGAAAAATCATACAAAGACAATGTGGACATATCACCGAGAAATGGTGTTGGAATCAGTATCGTCTTAACAGCAGGAATCAACATTTACTATTACAGCCGGGGTAAAAAAAAACCCAAACACATCTTTGTTTATTTACAGAGAACAAATAAGACTCTCAATCAAGAACAAAATCCACACATTTTTGATACATTCAAGATTCATGCTGGCAATGACAACTGTTATTTACAGTCGGCGAGAATGGAAGTTGGAAACGGCATATATTATCCAGAGTTAGAATACTCATATGATAATATGGCGAGAATATACAGAGATATGATCAACTATGCTGGAAAACAGAATGACAAAAATACCGGGTCTCTTTTGACTAGAGAAAACTTACAATCATTATTTGGTCTTATTCATTTTAATTTAACATATATCGATGAGGCACTGCAAAGTTCAGATCCCAAACAACTCATATTACGGTATAGATTAAGTCAGGTTGCTGGTGATGACTACAAAGTTTATGCAATAATTTTTTATGATGAAGAGGTCAAAGTTGATATTGTTGGAAATGAAACAGTAATAATATAAAAATATTTATATATAATATAGATGGCTCCATACAAACCATATTCAATAACTTTAACAGATGGGCAAAAACGGACTTTAGCAAATGCAAACAAAAACCGACTCCCGCTAACACTCCGACTTAAGAACAGTCAATTGTCTGGAGATTTTTCTCTTTTGTTAACACAAACACAAATTAATAGAATTAAAAAGGCGTCAGCAGTTGAAAGGGGAGTAGATATAAAAATATCAAAAACACAAAAGTCGGCTCAAAGTAAATATGGTGGATTTTTAGGGGCGCTGGCTGGTCTTGTCCGCGGGTTGATTCCTCTTATCAGCAAAGTGGCTGCTCCATTAGCAACTGGTGCTCTTTTAGGATTAGCGTCAATCGGAATAGGGAATTTTTTGGATCAGAGATGATAACCATACCGACTTCACGAAAAACAAATGTATTAAAAGATGCTGGGCCATATTCAACGAAAAGACAAAAGGAAAAGATTTGGAAAGGCGAACCGATTTCTCTCACCAAAAATCAAAAGACGAGTGGAGGATTTCTCCCACTTTTGTTGGGAGCTATTGGAACTTCACTAATTCCTACAGTAATAGGTGCTATAACAGGGAAAGGAGGTCTACAAATTGATAGCCAATCAAGGTCATACCGAAGGATACCAAGAATTAAAAAAAAGATAATTTCATTTGAAAATAAACCAATTAATAATTTTGATGGCGTTTTTGATAAAAACAATGTAAGAAATGAAAATTGTGGAATAATAAACCTTGATGACTCTAATGGACCTGGTAAACACTGGACTTGTTATATAAACGATATGTATTTCGATCCATTTGGATTACCACCACCCGAAAATCTCTGTTTTATTAAAAGGTTTAATAATCTGCAATATCAAAGTCCTAAATCAGTATTTTGTGTTTACTATTGGCTGTTTTGTATTAAGAAATATCAAGAGGGGTATCCATTAAATCAAGAAATAAATGAAAGAATAATAAAAACATATTATATAAACCATGGGAATGTTTAACAATCTAGATTTTAAACCCGAAAAAGCCATTCAACTTCGCCCACGCAAACCTTATTATTTGAGTTACCAAAGAAAGACCACTGATTCTGGTTTAGTTCGGAGGATTGATACAAAAATCAACAAAGGGGTTTTTGTTTAGTCGACGAAAATGTTACTGTTTTGAATAACTGTACTCTCTTGTTAATCGCTGATGGTATTAAACAAAAGAGTAGAGTCGTGGAATTAAAAATGAGAGTTAACAGGGATAATATCAAATCTTATAGTGAAGATTCAAAGAAGAAATTACATTTAGTGAGAATAACATTTGCTGGACAGTTTAATAAAAATGATGTAATAAATATAGAAATAAGAAATCTCACAGACGTACAGTTAACAATTTTTGGTCATTAATTTATCATTGACGTTAAAATTAATGTTGTTAGTAACAATAAAGTTAACGTTATCAATGACATAAAAATGTTACCTATTAATATAGAAATGTCATTGTAAAGATGGAAAGAATTGGCCGGGGAAAAGAAAAAGGTCGAACAATATTATGAGGACTGGTATGATAAAATTAAAGATTATAAATTTAAACGAGCCGCCAGTGCAGACTTTTATAGAAGAGCAACGAAACCAATCACTGAAAAAAAATTGAGGAGCAACCAAAGAAGATTGAAGAACAAACAGAAAAGCAACTGGCGCTGATGCCTCTATTGGGGGCCCCACCAGTGCCTCCTCTTGAGCCCCCAGAGGAGTTCTGAGACCCCGAACCGGCGGAAAGACCAAAAGAGAAAGTGATTGTAGATGTTGCTGTTGGTATAGATAAAATGTAATCGCTAGTATTAACGAAGATCTTGACCTTGATTTTGAACTCAAAAAGTCATCTGAATTGTCAGCGGAACCAGAAAACTTAGCAAAAATAGCAAATGATGAGGACCTCAGACAACATCAAAGGAACTTACGTAGTGAAATAACTAGACAAGAGAAAAAAGGAGAAGAAGTTGATGTTGTGTTACAAACCAAATATAAAAATCTTAAAAATTACAGAGAAACATTAAAAAAGTTATTAGCGGGACAATACATGATTACAAACGGTAAAGGACCTTCCAGGCATCCATATAAAATGGGAAAAGACGGAAAATATGGGAATTTACAAATTGATGTACCTTAACTTGTTGAAAATAAAAGACTTGTTGTGACTGGTGGAGATTCTATTATAATGGATGAACCCATAGATTCTGATCTTATTGATCTATTGACAAAAAGAATGGAAACAAAAAGAAAATATTCTAATTTATCCCAAGATATCCAAGAAATTAATTGATCTCTCTGGTTTACAACCAAGAATAAAAGCACCACAAGCATAATACCCCGCCATAGCAAATATTTGTTTATGTATTAAACTTATCGTTGCGAAAATGTCTGGAAAGAAAATGACGCAGGGACAGATAACAATCGTAAACCAGATCTTGTTAATGTCAATGGACAGATAACAATCGTAAAAACAGATCTTGATAATATCAATGCATATAGCAAGTTTGGTTAGAAGGCCTTGTTATTTACTCAAGTTATCATCCAAAAACGAAAATATGGGCGTGTCTCGGGCAGATAAATCCGTAAAAAATTGACGAAATTTGCCCATTAGCAATTCCAAACCAGATCTCCTTAATGTCAATATATATAGCAAGTTTGGTTAAAATCCCTTGTTATTTACTAAAGTTATCGTCCAGAAACGAAAATATGGACGTGTCTTGGACCTATTTACTCAAGTTATCAGATAAATCCGTAAAAATTTGACGAAATTTGCCCATTAGCAATTCCAAACCAGATCTCCTAAATGTCAATATATATAGCAAGTTTGGTTAAAATCCCTTGTTATTTACTAAAGTTATCGTCCGGAAACGAAAATATGGGCGTGTCTCGGGCAGATCATTCCGTAAAAAACTGACGAAATTTGCCCATTAGCAATCCGAAACCAAATATCTTTAATGTCAATATATATAGCAAGTTTTGGTGAAAATCCCTTGTTATTTACTCAAGTTATCGTCCGGAAACGAAAATGTGGGCGTGTCTTGGGCAGAGAACTCCGTAAAAATTTGAGGAAATTTGCCCATTAGCAATCCCAAACCAGATCTCCTTAATGCCAATGCATATAGCAAGTTTGGTGAAAATCCCTTGTTATTTACTCAAGTTATAGTCCGGAAACGAAAATATGGGCGTGTCTCGGGCAGATAACTCCGTAAAAATTTGATGAATCAAATAGCAATCCCAAACCAGATCTTCACAATATCAATGCACATACCAAGTTTGGTGAAAATCCATTGATGTTTACTCAAGTTATCATCCGGAAACGAAAACGGACGGACGGACATACGACGGACGGACGGACAGAAGGACAGACACACGGACGTCCAACTGAAACCATAATACCCCGCCACTATTGTACGACGGGGTATAAAAAGAAGCAAAAAGTATAATATTATAAAAGGAGGATGTATTCCAACATTTTATAATAGCCCCGATGATCTGATTGATTTTCTTGAATTAATTATCGGTTCGATTGAGGCAGGAAATAACAGCAATAATATGAAAAATAAGGGGGTGGCAATAATTGATGCGTTACTAAAACTCGGGGCTATTACCAAAGATGAACATGAGATTTTATATAATCAAAATTTTATTTAATAATAATATATGAGCAGTTATTGTATAAAAGAAAAGAAAATTACAGAAGATGTAAATCCTAAATATGTCTTAACAAAAAATGGGAGAATGATGAGAAAATCAACCTGTGCATCATGTGGAATAACAAAGACCAAATTCGTCAAAACAGATGGCGGGGCTGTTGATATTTACAAGGCAATGTTGCCCCTGTTGCCTAAAAAGGGATTGACCCTTCCTGGATATAAGTATTACGGACCTGGTAATCCCCCCTGAATTAGGAAAACCAACTAATGAAGTTGATGGAATTTGCATGAAACATGATTACTGTTATTCAAATGGCATACCAAAAAGTGAATGCGATGAAAAAATGTTAAAAGATTTAGAAAAAAAGCAAGAATAAAACATTTGGTGAAAAGGTTACAAAGGATTTAATAGTGAAACTTGTTATCTGAACAAAATATAAACTTGGTTTGGGGAAGAAAAAAAAAAAAAAAAAAAAACAAAACAAATGGCGATATTAGCCGATGAATTACATAAAACAATAAAAAGAAAGCTTCAGAAAAGGCCTGTCATTGTTGTTGGGATTGATGATACATGGTTCGCGGACGCCTGATTACACCCTTTGTTCTGGGGTCCATGTCTGTTGGTCTGAACATTCTGATTCGTCATTCGTTTATGGATTTATGATTTTGAATTACGGCTTTGGTACCATGACCGCAACTACTTGATATGACCTCTTTTGCTAAATTTAATAAAGGAATAAAATATCTTTTAACAATCATTGATATTTTCAGTAAGTATGCATGGGTGCATGGGCAGTGCCAGTAAGAGATAAAACTGGGGCCTCTGTCACAAATGCATTTAAAAAGGTACTGATTAACAGTAAAAGAAAACCAGAAAGGCTTTGGGTTGATGAAGGTAGAGAAGTTAACAATAGTGAGTTTAAGAAACTCCTGGAGACAAATGAAATTTTAATGTATTTAATGAGGGTAAAGCCGTTGTTGTAGAGCGATTTAATAGAACATTGAAAAATATGTGGAAGAATTTTACCGCCAACAGTACAAATAAATATCTGGATGTTCTTCCTTCAATCCTAGAAAAATACAACAATACATTTCACAGAACTATCAAAATGACCCCCCAAAGAAGCAAGTCAAAAGACAAACGAAGGACAGTTTTATTTCAGTTTATAAAAATAAAAAAAAAATAAAAATAGCCCCCCCCCCCCCCCCCCCAAAAAAAAAAAAAAAAAAAAAAAAAACAAAAAAACAAGAATAACTCCAAATTTAAACCTAATGATCAAATTTGAATTAGTAAATATAAGAGAAAATTTGAAAAGTGTTATACCCCAAACTGGACTGAGGAAATCTTTGTTGTAGATAAGGTAGGCAGGCGGTGGTCCCGGTGTTAGTCTTACTCTTTCTTGCTTTTTGGTTTATTCTACGAGGCGATTTGTTTTATGTCTTATCTTGTGTTATTTTGTTCTTGTGTTTTTCAGTCCTTTTAGCATTGCGATTGCCTCGCTTGGGGAAGAGAGAGCTAATCTTAGTGCTTTTCCTATGTTATTTCGATTTGCGCTTGTTTGGTTTTGTCTGTTTCCTCTTCCTCTTGGTGTCTGGGATGGGCTGCGGTTTGTGATTGTGGCACACCCTGGACTTTTCTCTTACTTTCTTTAACATGACAAATCCTGTGACATATAATTTGAAAGACCTTAGAAATGAAAAGATATTGGGTTCTTTTTACCAGCAAGAATTGGCTCGTGCTAAACAAACAATATTTAGGATCGAAAAGGTGATCAAACGTGACAATAAAAAGAAGATGGCTCTTGTAAAATGGTCAGGATATTCTGATGAACATAATTCTTGGGTTCCTTTTGGAGATCTTATAAAAAATATTAATATATAATATAATGAAAAACATTGAAAGTACAAGATCTCTTTTGCGCAATCTAAATAAATATATGGCAGCATATCGAAAGAGTTATAGACTTTGCAAAGGAGTCCACCTTTCAATTCAAATAGTCTTCGGCCTAGTCGGTTGCGGGGCGGCTGCTGCACTTACTCTGCTTTTCCAATAGCAGTTGCAATTGCTGGTGCTATTCCTGCTGGAATTACTGTTGTTTTAAGGTTTACAAAACTCGAAAAAAAAAAGCTAGTTACAAAGCACAATTCCGAGTTTTTAAACAACTCTTTACGGAAGCCCGTATTATGAGTGCGGAAAAAACGTTGATGATCAAGAAGTAATCAAAACGATATTTTCCAGAACATTAGAAATTGAGAAAGAAACTAACTATGTTGCCCCCCCCCCCCCCCCCCCCCGCCCCCTCGAGAGATATATGAAGCAATACAAACTCAACGGATACTATTCGGCAAATGATGAAAAGTTACTCCACACGAGAGATATATAAAGAAATAACTATATATTATTTTATAGATGAAAGGAAAATCTGTTATTGCGATTGAAATAGTTGATTACAAAAATGAAATCGGTAGAAAAGAATATAAAAGTATGTACGCAGCCGGCAAATACTTTAATATTAATCCTGGGTTAATTAAAGATTGTTGTGAAGGGACAAATAAGGTAAACAGTGGATTTTCTAAAAATGACGGAAGGAGATATAGGTTTATTTATAAATATTTTTTTCTAAATATATAGTATAATTTAAGATAAAATAACATGAAAATATATTAAAATATAAAAGGGCTTAAAGACATGAAAATAAATAAAAATATAAACGGACTTAAAGACATGAAAATAAATAAAAATATAAAAGGACTTAAAGACATGGAAATATATAATAATAAAAAATGGAAACAAATAATAATATGGAAATAAATAAAGATATGAAAGGGCTTAAAGACATAGAAATATATAATAATATGGAAAAGAAATTTTTTGATAGTATAAAATCTCTCAAACTCAGTGGAGAAACAATCGCCAAATGTTTTTCTATCATAGAAAGAGAACAACAAAAAAAAAAAAAAAAAAAAAAAAAAAAAAAGGTTAGAAGAGCAAAAACAAAAACGGAAATAAAAAGCAGAAGAACAAAAAATAAGAGGATTACAAAAATTAGTACAAATTTATAAAAGAAAATGAACAAGAAAAGAAAAGACAATTAAAAGTAGAAGAACAAAAAAAAAAAAAAAAAAAAACAAAAAAAAAACAAAAAAAAAAAAAACAGAAACGTTCCCAGTAATAGTAGAAGGGGAGGACAAAGAAGCAACACTAAAAAGATTAAAAAAAAAACAATTAAGTAGTTTGAAAAGACGAAAACTCCCCGAATTAATAGTAAAAGAGGATGACAAATAAGCAAAACTATAACGATTGAAAAGACAATTATGCGGTGTAAAAAAAAACGAAACAAACAATTAAAAAGCATATTAGAAAGCATACCAAAAGCCCCTAAAACAATTGAACCACCCAAAATACCAATACTTACTAAAATTGATGCTTCATATAAAAATTGTATGAACTTTGATGTTGCAATTATTAATAAATTTGATCCTTTATTTCAATTACAAAATACAAAAAAAAAAAAAAAAAAAAAAATAGTTTCTAATTTTTTACTTGATTTGTTAAAACAAATGCATGGAATAAAACTCAATATTTCATTAGATATTTCTTTTATGAAACAAGATAAAAAAAAAATCAAGATCCTTTTTTTAAAACTAAAGCAAAAGCAATTATTAATGAACTTGATATTGAAGATGTTATTAATAATAAAAATAATGAACTTCTTAACCGGATTGGTGAATGGATATCAAAAGGCAGTGGATAAATTATTAAAGCTGTTAATAAACATAAATAAAATATTATTTAATATACGTCATTAAGTGGTTTTACATACATACCACTACCTAATAAATTAAAAAATAAAAAAAGCGTGTATTAACATTCAAAATGTTGAAGATAATGAATGTTTCAGGAAGTGTCATTTAGCATATCTATTTCCTGCTAAGAAACACTCAGACCGAATTTCAAAGTACAGAAAACATATAGATAAGGTCAAATATGATGGAATAAAATTCCCTGTTAAATTACAAGATATACAAAAAATGAATGATATTAAATTTAATGTATTTTGTGTTTCTGAAAATACATTCAATATTTATACATATTATAATTAAAAAAAATGTGTGATAAAATTTGTAATTTACTATTGATTGAAGAAAATGATAATCGTCATTATGTTTTGATTAAAAATTTTAAATAGATTATATTCAAAAATAACAAAACCTGTTGGTACAAAAATTTTTTTGTCATTATTGTTTACAACATTTTACAACAAATGATATATTGAATAAACATAAAGAACTTTGTATTGCACAAAATGGAACACAAAAAATTAAATTACCTGATAAAAATAATAAAAAACCCCAAAAAATTATACATTATAAATTTTTTTCAAAACAGTTACCTGCACCATTTGTTATTTATGCCGATTTTGAATGTATTACTCCGCCTCCTAAAAAAAATGATGTTTATCATGGCGATCATACTGAAGCATACCAAGAACAGAAGTCAAGTGGTTATGGATATAAGATTGTTTGTTATTATAATGAAGATTATAATAAACCAACAAAAATATATAGAGGACCTGACGCTGCAAATAAATTAACGCTATTTTAAATGAAGAAAAACATATTAAACATATATTAAAAGATGAATTAGATAAAAAAATATTTTTACTGAAACCGATAAAAAAATTGTGAAGACGCTAAATACTGCCATATTTGTGGAAAAAATATATAAATATTAATAATTATAATCCACCTGTAAGAGATCATTGCCATATAACTGGTTTATATCGCGGCTTGGCTCATAAATATTGTAATATTCAATTACAAATAGCAAAAAAGATTCCTGTTATATCAAGTATATGAGTTCTCCAACTAACTATGCCCTGAGGACCCGAATAGTTTAGCGAATAGAATAAATATCAACAGCCTGAGACTACATAGATTATCGCCAAAATTTCGTCACGCTTGAGTAGAGACAATTGTGTTTAATACCTGGATAATTGAAGTGAATAAAATAGAAAACAGACTATGTCGAGTACAGAGGGTACAAATACAGAATTTACAGGTCGGGTAGGGCGAAACAGTGAGAACGTTCGCAAGAGTACGTTGATGCGGTTTTATCATCCCAGATCATTTGTACTCCGGACATGGGTGCTGATTTTACTATCAAAGGTAAATCAGGGAGTAAAAGGCGTCTACCTTGTTCAGACGATAATGGAGTGAAAAAGTCCAAAAACGATGAAAACTTACAAGTTATTGATAGACGTTCTAAAACAAGATGCAAGGTGTATAATAACAAGAGAAAGGCGGGACAAGAAGACAGCTTTTCGGACTATGATAGTGATAACGATTTTGAAAATGCGGGAGAGTTTCATGTCACGAGAGCAGATGTGCATGTTGATGCTGACATTTCAACTAAAGATATATTAGTAAAAATTAATGAAGACATACAATGTTTCAAAATTTTAACAGAAAAGTAGATGGGATTGCTAGCGAAATCGAAAATAGATTGAGTAAGAAATTTTCGCAGTTGTTAGACAAAAGACTGAACAGTGAAATGGCAAAAGTAAAGAAAGATATTGACACAAGAATCCAAACGCTAAAAGAAGATATCTATGCAGATATTAGTACTTTAGAGTCAAAAATCTCAGACGTTTCTTCAGATATGGCAGATGCATTGAGTAGAGAGGAGAAAGACTAGAGATATGAGAATTGTAGTAAGGAATGTACCAGAAAGGAAAAGCAAAAACGTCATAGATACAATGAATGGTATTTTGAAAGACGGCTTAAAACTAGCAGAAGTCAGTGTTCTTAGTGCAAGGCGACTGTCCGCTCAGAATAACATCAAAGAAAATAGAGAGAGAAATCATAAGCCTGCTGTTATAATAGCTACACTCAGAAATAAAGAAGATAAACAGAAAGTGATGGATAACAAATCAAAAGACTCAAGGAAGAAATACAAAGGTGTTTTTATTCATAATGATCAGTCTAAAGAAGAACGGTTGCAAAGAGCAAACTTCAAAACAATGATCACTGCTTTGAAACAGCTGAAAGGTTCTCGAGTGTTCTACGGCAAGGATAATAATGAACGTTATGCAGATCATTCTGATGTGCATGAAAACACAAATGCCACTAGGGCACAAATAAAGCCAAATTTAGATAGAAATGATAATCAAAGTAGTCCGATTAGACGCCATGAATCAAGAGGCTTCAGAAATAGGCAAAACGAACTAATGTACGAGAACGACACAATTTTTCAGGTTCTGGCAATCATAGAGGGTCGGTGGTAGAAAGAGGAAGCAGGAACGATAAACGCCCAGACCGGAGTAATTACATAAGAGACAGACATTAGGTAGACAGTGAATTTTGGAATGTAAATGACTAGAGTATTGACAGAGAATCGGATAATCATAAACTCAGATCCTTATGTTTAACTAGTTTAAACTTAGACATTATAGGTTTAGCAGAAAATCACCTTAAAGGGTACGAGAAGCTACAGCTTCCAGGTTATCAGTGGTACGGTCAAAATCGAATGAATCTCCACAAAGATGCGAGAAACGGTTCCGGTGGTGTCGTCTTTTTTGTCAAAAATAAGTTTGTGACCGACTTTGAAGTGACAGTATTGGATGACTCTGTTGAAGGTATTTTTTTGGCTCAAGTTCACACACAGGTCATGCGACAATAGTTTTTTGACATGTGTGTGCTACCTTGTACCTTCACATTCGACATACCATGTCAGTGCAAATGAGTATTTTGACAGCCTTTTAACTCAAATTTCCCTATATCAAAATATGGGCCATTTCTATATATGTGTCGCTTTTAATGCTCGTTGAGGAGAGTCTTCCGATTTTATTTAAGGTGTTGATAATTTACCTATAAGGACAGTAGTCGATTTTACAGAAAACGCGTATAGTGATATGTTTATAGACTTTTTTATAAACGTGAATTGTTGTATAGTCAATGGCAGAAACTCAGCTAAAGATGATTTTACGTTTATATCACCGAGATGCTGTTCCGTTGTTAACTATTATTTGTCGCCTTATGAGGATTTGTCGTCCTTTTCAGCTTTTACAGTAATAAAATCATCCACATTAGTAACATAGGCAGGAATTCTGGGTTGTGTAGATCCCTCACATAAAACACCTGATTATTCTTTACTTAGATGGACTTTGAAACTTAACTTTAAATTTGATCTTGTTTCTGAACAAACAGTTATATCTGAGAAAATTATATATAACGTTAAAAACCTCCCGAATACATTTTTAATGAATGATGAGATAAGGGAACACATAGTAGGTATTGCTAATGAGTTGGAGTCAAGTGAGAAGGATCAGTTTGGTATAGACAACGCTTACACTGACTTCTGTTATGTTGTAAGGCGTGAGATGGACGATTGATTAGACAGGAGGGTGATAAAAATAAAACACGGCACTTGTAATAAGAAACGTAGAATTAGGAAACTTTGGTGGAATGACGAGTTGTCTAGTATGACGTATGCATAAAGGAAAGAGAATAGTTAAGAGATAAAATAGAATATCTCGAGAAAGAAATAAAAGGCTGTTTATAAGCGAAAGGAAATAATTTGATATAGCTGTCAGAAAAAGCAAACGTCAGTATAAAAATGAAAGATGAAGAATTATTAGAGCTACAAGAGAATGACCAGAGAGAGTTTTGGAAGAAAATAGGATCTCTAGGGGTAGGGCATACTAGACAAAATGCCATTCGTTTGCAAGTCAAAACTAAGAACGGAGAACGGTAATATCAGCAGCTATTTGCCTACCATTTTGGAAAAATGGGAAAATGACTTTTCCACATTGTTAAATCCTTCCAATGTGGAAGATGTTGATAATCATATCCCTGAATCTGATAGAATGCATCCAGTGTCCGACCAAGAAATGAATGGTTTGTTCACATACAACGAGCTTAAAAAGCAGTTAAGAATGCAAAACGTAATAAAGCCCCAGGTTTTGATGAAATCCTGGTTGATGTGTTGAAAAATGAAACTGCATGTGGTTTCTTGATAAGATTATCAAATAGTTGTTTTTAGTCAGGAAAAGTCCAAAAAGAATGACCTAAATGCGTTTTAAAACCAATACCGAAGGCTTTCGAGTTTAGACCCTAAAGATCCTTTGTCTTATCGAGGAATAGCATTGGCTCCTTCAACTTATGAATTGTTTTGTGCTGTAATAAATAACAGACTAGTAAAATGGGCTGAAAATAATAATTGTCTAGTAGATGAGCAAACTGGCTTTCGTAAAGGTAGAAGCACTATTGACCATGTCTCTACCATTACTAATATTATTGAGACTAGAAAATTGAAACGTCAATAAACTTTTGCAGTGTTCATTGATTTTAGAAAAGTATACGATTGTATAAACCGTGCATTACTTTGGTCTAAACTAGAAGCTCTCGACATTGCAGGAAAAGTGCTGAACATTATCAAAGAAATATATAAAAATGTCAAATATTGTATTAGAATAAATGGATTACACACAAACTGGTTTAATGTCGGAAGTGGTCTAAAACAGGGTTGTATTTTATCACCTTTACGTTTTAATCTCTATATCAACGACTTAGCTGAAACTGTTAAAGCAATGAATATAGGTATTAATGTGGCAGGTGAGAAAGTCTCTCTCTTATTGTATGCTGATGATCTGGTATTGTTAGCAGAAAATGAGTTAGCTCTGCAAGAATTACTGAATGCCTTGAATAGCTGGTGTATAACTAATAAGATAAGTATAAATGAAGAAAAGTCAAAAGTAGTACATTTCAGAACTAAGTCTGTCAGTCGATCTTCATTTGATTTTAATTGTGGTAATACAGTTTTAGAAATAACGTCAGCGTACAATTACTTGGGAGTTATGTTGACAGAATTTCTAGATTTTGATATTATGTCCCGCAATGTGGCAAAGTCAGCAAGCAGAGCTTTAGGTCTGGTCATATATAAAAGTAAATTAAATGGGGGTTTCTCTTTTCGAAGCTTTTCAAAATTATATGATGCCCTTGGATGGCCGATTATTGACTATGGTTCATGTATATGGGGCACTTCTAGGAGGTCTTGCATAGAAGCAGTTCAAAACAGAGCAGGTCGATTTTTTATGGCATAGGGAAATACACACCTAACTTAGCGGTACAGGGTGATATGGGTTGGACTCCGGTGCAGGTTAAAATATCGAAGTCCGTCAGTAGGTGTTGGATCAGATTTAAAGGTCTGCCAGCCAATCGCCTCAATAAAAGAGTTTTCAACTGGTGTGAAACAAATGGAAATAGTAGATGTAAAAACTGGTACTTTAAATTTAAAGTCATTTAGCAACCTTAAATTTGGAGTTTGTATTAGACCAAAATCCTATCTATTCTAAACGGTTTATACTAGAAAGGGTACATGAAAAGGAGTTTGATGTCTTTAAGCGAAATTGGGCTGATGAGTTAAATAAAATAAACAGACCAAATGGACCCACAGTAAATTGAGAACCTATGTTCTTTTTAAAACAGAGTATTAGAGTGAACACTATCTTGTGTATGATATACCAAGAAACCACAGAAGTGCCTTACCTAAATTCAGATGTGGGGTAGCTCCTATAAGACTTGAAACTGGGAGGTATGAGAGATTAGATGTACCAGACAGAACATGCACTGTATGTGGCACAGTAGAAACGGAATGTCATGTAGTGTGTGAGTGCCCACTATATCAAGATTTACGAAATAATCTATTTAACAATGCTAAATCTGTAATATCTAATTTTGATAATCTTGGGTCTGAAGAAAAACTGTGTGCAATATTTTCAAATAGCGAAATTGTCAAAGTTTCAGCCAAAATCCTCTGTGATATACTTGCTCGTAAACGATCTCTTACTTATAATTAATCAATCAGTTATATGTATATTTTATTGACGCTTAATTATTTTTACCTTTTATATTTTACACATATAAGGGCTAAATCGTTTTAGTTATGTTTTCTTTATGTATACTTTTTATATGTGTCATAAACTGTGTTGTAAATTCTTATGCTATTTATTGAATTTTAAATACGTTTAGATTTTTAGTTGTTAACATGTATACTGTGATGGCTGGTTAAGATTGGGATACATGCTGTCTGGACATTGGTCCGCCACATGTGTCCTAAACCTTGTTTGTCGTGTAAAAACGTTTTAATTGTTACCTTTTTCTGTACATAATAGTCTCCCGTAGCTCTATAATGGGCGGCTCATATATATGCTTTATATTATATCTAAATCTGTATGTAAATATATGTGAGGTGAGACTCTAATAAAATATATCGTATCGTATCGTATCGTATATTCCATAATTTAAGAGGATATGATTCTCATCTTATAATGCAAGAAATTGGTAAATTTAATAAAGATTTTAATGTTATTCCAAATAATATGGAAAAAATATTTGGCATTTATGATTAGTGATTTAGTTTTTATTGATTCTTTCCAATTTATGAGTAGTTCTCTGTCTGATCTTACTAAACTTTTACTAAAAGATCAATTATTTTATGTTAAAAGTAATGTATCAAAACTTAAATTATTAGCATAAAATATTCATATTCTTCATTTAGTAACAAAAAAAAAAAAATAAATAAATAAATAAATAAAAAAAAAGGAATATATCCTTATGATTATATGAATGATATTTAAAAAATTAAAAGAAATACAATTACCGCAACAAAATGAATTTTATTCAAAACTGACTGATGATAATATTAGCGACTCTGAATATCATGCACAAACTCATGTGAAACGTTCAATTGTAAAACGATGGGGGATTATCATGACTTTTATTTAAAAACTGATGTTCTAATACTCGCAGATGTCTGAAAATTTTAGAAATACTTGTTTAAATTATTATAATTTAGATCCTGTACATTATTTTAGTGGCCCCAGTTTTGATTGAGATGCCATGTTAAAAATGACTGGTATCAACTTGGAATTAATAACTGATATTGATATGTATTTAATGGTTGTAAAAAGGCATTCGCGGCGGTGTTAGTTACATTGCTAATCGATATTCAAAACCAAATAATAAATATCTTGACGATTATGATAAAAATAAAGAAAGTTCTTATTTAATTTATTTAGATGCTAATAATCTTTATGGTTGGGCTATGAGTCGACCATTACCAACTGGGGCATTCAAATGGCTTCCTAAAGACAAATGGGATGAAGTAAATACTGTTAAAAATGAATAGGATATTTTATTGAATGTGATTTAGAATATCCTGAACATTTACATGATTATCATAATGATTATCCTCTTGCTCCTGAAAAAAATTATTGTTCAAGATGAATGATTATCTCCTTATTGTAAATTCATAAAAGTATATATAATATTACAAGTGATACTACAACAAAATTAATTCCTACTCTAAATAATAAACAAAAATATGTAATTCATATTAAAAATTTAAAATTATATTATGATCTCGGAATGAAAATTACAAAAGTTCACCGTGTATTACAATTTAATGAATCTAAATGGTTAGAACTATATATTTGTTGTAATACTAAAAAAAGGCAGAGTCAAAATCCGAATTTAAAAAAAAAAAAAAAAAAAAATTACTATATAATTCTGTTTATGGTAAAACCTTAGAAAACTTAAGAAACCGAATTAATGTTAAACTTGTTAATAATGAAGATACTTTAAAAAAAATACGGTGCAAAAGCAAATTTTATATCAGGCAAAATGTTTAATGAAAACTTATTTGCTATTAATCGCATTCATGAAGAATTATTATTAAATAGGCCAATTTATGTTGGGATAACTGTTCTTGATTTTTCTAAATATTTAATGTTTGATGTTCATTATAATTATATGTTAAATAAATATGATAAAAAAATATTAAATTAATGTTTACTGATACCGATAGTTTACTATATGAAATTAAAACTGAAGATGTTTATGAAGATTTATATAAAAACAAAAATGATATAAAAAAATGACACTAGTGATTATCCTGAAAATACTAAATATTTTTCTATAGATAATAAAAAAAAATATTGGTAAAATGAAAGATGACACAAAGGGTGTACTGATTAAAGAATGCGTTGGTTTAAGAAGTAAAAGTATGCTTATCATTATAATAATGAATACATTAAAAAATTAAAAGGTATGAAAAAAATCAGTTATTAAAAACAATATTAAGTTTGATGATTATAAAATTACTCTATTTAATTATTTACAATTGGAACATACAATGCATCGAATTGGTTCAAATAATCATATCCTAAAAACATTTAAAATAGATGAAGTTAGTCTTTTCTTTTTTGATAATAAAAGATATATACTTGATGATAAAATAACAACTTTGTCTTATGGTCACAAAAATATTCCTGGCTGAGTCATACCCTTCTATTTTTTTATGAAGACTATTGGTGTATGATTTAAATCATTTTTGAAAAAGGTTGGTTTCGGTATTGGCTCTGAAAAATATGTAAATTTTTCAAAAGTGTAAAAATAAAAAATGGTGAAAAAGTGAATTTAGAAAAAAGCGTGTTTAAACGGCGAACGGGGCATTTCGCATTTTTTAAAATATTTTTCAACTTTTAGATCCAGCGATATTTTTTTTTTTATTTCTTCTGTATTTTATTTTTTTATTATTTTTTTTTTATATTTTCTTTTTTATATTTTTTTTTTGTATTTTTTTTTATTTTATTTTTTTTTTATATTTTATTTTTTTTTATTTTATAATTTATTTAATTTTTTTTTTCATATTTTTAAATATATATTTTTTTATTTTTTTATTTTTTTTATTTTATATATTTTTTTTTTAATATTTTTTCAAAATTTATTTTCTTTTATATATATATATATTTTTTATATTTTTTATATATTTTTTATATTTTAAATTTTTTCAAAATTTATTTTTTTTATTATCTTCAAAAAATTATTTTCTAAAACTATTATAATAACTATATAATTGTAGTAGTATATGAAATGATTGTTTTGGCCGAGTGGTCCTGAACAATCATTTCTTATACTACTTACGGGCTTGTTATGCAGGAAAGCAAACGGGCTGTAATCAAATTGGTTTTCCTTATAAAATGACAAAATCTACCAGCCCTTTCAATGCTTTTGAGATAAAAATGCGGAACTGCGTGGCCTGCTTTTGCCTGAAGTAACTATATTAAAAAAAGACATTATGCGGTGATTTTTAACAGTTTTACATGTCTAACGTACTTATAGGTGTGTTTTTAGAATGATCATTTAAAGGACCTCTGACGGTAACATAGGCAATCTGCCTATTTTTTAGCGGGTTGTCTCAGCTTCCATGATTTCTCCATACTATTATATTTGGTATTTTTAGGAAGCCACATGTTCTATAAAGAAGCAAGAAGTAGCCAAATTGTAAATATTTCTCATACAGAAGCTATATTTTATTTCTATCGGAGGGAAGTGTAACATTTTCAGAAAAATAAAACTGATCCAAATTTGGATTTTTTTCATGTAGTGAATGTTTATGCAAATTCTATTCTTTTGGGTATAGAGCCAATTATTTGACTACAATTTATGGTATTAATTTACATTTTCCACAGAAAAATAAAAACTTGTACCAAACATTAAACATACCCTATAGCATTGCTAACAATTATTGTTCAGTGATCCCATTTGTAACCAGGTGCTCCAGTTAAGCTAGTTATCATAGAGATAAATATAAGTAAGTTTTTTTTTTTTTTTACCAATTTTACACACATAAATAAGTTTTGGAATTTAATTAGATCTACAAGACAATATGGATAATTAAGAACCAAGGTTATTTTTGTCACAGTGGAATAGAAAATAAAAATACATCTGACTACTTAACTGGAGCCCTATAGTGTATCCCACAGCTGCCTGTAGGTTCCACTTCATTGACTATATATACAATCAATTAATCAATCAATCAATCAGTCAATCAATCTTTATTCAGCATAAGGCACAGCGTGCCCAATTGCCTAACACAACATACATATATGAGAAGAGCAAATAATATTTACCAACATACAAACAAAAATATCAACACACTATACCATAAAGTATGCAAGATAGCACAACTTTCGTGTGATACAACACACTGTCATAGTACACGAAGTACATGTAACCCTAGTCAAGTATGCTTTTTCTTTTGTCCATAGCAAGAAAAACAAACTTGGTTAATCGTTTTACCACACTTGATTGGGACTCGGTCATAATTTTCTTAAATTTGGTAACAGATGGCCATCTAGAATAATATGATGGCAAACACTGTCTGCGAATATCACTAAAAGAAGGACACACAAGTAGGAAGTGATGCTCGTCCTCTATTATACCCATATTGCAACATCTACAAACCCTATTTTGTCTTTCAACTCTATTATAATTATACCTCCCAATTTCAATTTCTAAATTATGAGATGAACACCTAAATCTTGCAAGCTCGGTTCTATGATTTGTATTAGTAACACACTCCAAGTATTTTTCAAAGGTTGGGTCTGTTTTGAACATATTATACATACAAAGTTTAGGCATTGTACTTAAGTCTGCATACTATTTCTGAATGTATTGGTCATTGAGACGTTTTATGACAACTTGAATTTGACCATAGGATAAATTATCTCTCGTCCAAAGATATGAAAATCCTAAGTCGGTAAGTATATTCTTTATTTCTAATGTCCATGTATTTATCCGGAGAGTACCAATATTATTATCCATCATTTGAGTTTCATTAAGGTAGGCACTTTTCAACAATGTATCAGCCGTACGTTTAATCTTAAGCCAATATTTTAGGATACGTTCTTTTCTCTTAATGATTAAATGTACTGTCCCCAGCTCTCCATAAACCATGGCAGAGCTGGTTTGGGATCTCACCTTTAACAATTGCTTAAGAAACTTTAAATGCACCGCTTCTACATTTGGTGCGGGGTGAAACCCCCAAATTTCGCAACCATAATTTAAAATAGGTAAGACCATTGAATCAAACAATTTAAGCTTTTCTTTTATATTTAGACTAACTTTGTCAAAAAGTTTATTTAGAGAAAAAAGAGCTTTGTTAGCTTCCTCAGCTAATGATTTTTGAGCTTGAAAAATTTTTCCATTTGATGTCAGTGTCTCTCCCAAGTATGTAAAAGATGAAACAATTTCTAATTCTGTATAATCAAAGTAAAGCCTACAGTTAATCCTCCGATTACCACTTTTGAACACTACAACCTTACTCTTATCAATGTTAACACTTATATTCCATTTATTACAGTAAACGTTTAGATTATCTAATAATAGCTGTAGGTCAGCAGCAGTTTCAGCAAATAACACAGTATCATCTGCAAAGAGCAACAAGAAAATCTGGATTTGGTTTAATTTGCAGGCAGTTACGTCACCTGAGGCAATTTCATTTGCCATGTCATTAATAAATATAATAAATAAAAGCGGCGAGATTGGCTCTCCTTGTTTTACTCCTACATAACTTTCAAAGAAATCGGATAACTTATGCATAGACTTACACAAACCTTGACAGACTCATACATTTTCCGAATTATATTAACATACTTTGAAGATACACCACATGATAACAACTTAAACCAGATTCCATTTCTATATACTAGGTCAAACGCCTTACGGAAATCAATGAAGGCGCAAAAGAGCTTTTTGCCAGCATTTACGGTACTATCAATAATTGATTTAAGTATAAAAATGCAATACGTAGTACTTTTATTTTCTCTAAAACCATACTGAGACGCGTTTAAATAATTGTTATCTTCAACATAGCTGCGAAGTCTAGCATCCAATATGTGTGAAAATATTTTAGAGAAAATACTTGTTAAAGTGATACCTCGGTATTTATTAACATTTCTTATGTCTCCCTTTTTGAGTACAGGAACAATAATGCCACGTGACCAGCTATCTGGATATAAGCAATTATCATACATATAATTAAATAATTTACAAAGAAGTGGTGAAATAATATCCTTGCTAACAATGAAAATTTCAGGGATCAACAAGTCAATTCCGGCACTTTTGTTTCGCTTCAGTTTACTGATGCCATTTCTCACTTCAGCAATAGTGATGCTATTTGACAAAGCCCCGTGTTTTCGGCTGTAATTTCACTATTTTGCTGTAAATGAGTTTCAACATCATCGTCATGAAATAATTCACCCTTCGAATACAGCTCCTTAAAATGCTCATAAAAAGTTTCTGGTTGTATACTATTTTCTTTTGACCCTTTACCTTTTCACTTTTTTAATTCTGCCCAAAAGCTTCGCGGTGAGTTGTTTGCAAGGTAAGCGAGATTCTGTTTTTGATTGTGCCTAAATTTAGATATACCTTGTGTTGTACAGTTGCCTTCCAAATGCACAGTACTGACTGAGGCTTTAAATCCGTAAGGTACTGAGTGAAGGCTGCATTTCTTCAACAGAAGTCAGGCAGATGATTAAATATATGGACCGATTAAATTATAGTGTTTACTAATACGAATACGTCAGGACATAGCAATTCAGAATGTTCAATTAAAAACAATTGTATACTTTTTTGTGCTTAAAATTGCTTTACCTTGAGAGTTAAAAATTTTTTTTTTTTTTTTTTTTTTTTTTTTTGTCTCTAGGGTATTGTTCCACCACTTGCCTCAGGTAGCCACTTACATATATTCTGTAAAATATGCATTTACAAATGCCTGCAAAAGGATCAGCAGAGGAACCGGGGGTAAGGGGGGTGGGGGGGGGGGGGCGGTGGGAAACAATACTTTATGAAAACTTTTCCATTTTCCATGTATATCAAAAGCAAAAATGGACAGTTTTACCCAAATTTAGGGTTTAGTTACATTTGATTTGGACAAATTGTTTTCAATACATTACTGATGGGTAATTAGAGGTCCACTGCAATAAAAAATATGCAATTTACTGAAACTTTATTTTCCGTCATTTTGTAGGCAAATTTGCATTGCTGCTGCCAGAGGTCCTGGTAATGTTCTGTTGATGAGTACTTTTAAATGAGAATGTTTTGTGATCGTCTAAATGCTACTTACGGCAAACTGATCAATGCAGGAATAACTAGAAATGTGTCCAAAGGACACAGATGCCCCCGCCTAAAAAACTTAAATGCATATTGCTAAAGCCGTACGCGGACGGAGACGGACGGACGTACAGGGACGTAACACTATATGCCCTTTCCATCATTTTCCGAATGGCGAGGTTATAAAAAAGCTGTAGTAGTAGATCAATTAAGACAACTTAAACGCAAATTGTTAACGCCATCTCGGACGCTGACGGAGACGGACAGACAGACTGTTGGACAGACGTACGTACGGATGGACATTTGTTGGGTATTACAGTGTTATTTTTTTTCGGCTAAATACCCAACAAGACCCCGAAATACCCAAATTTATTGGGTACGTTTTGGACACTAACGGAATAAGTGGCAAGTACCCAATTCATGTTTACCTAATATATGCCCATTCGTGGGCTCGGACAGATAGACGGACGGATAGACAACGGACGGACGGACAGGGACGGGTAACACACAAATTGCTAACGGCAACCTGCTTTAAGTATGACCTTAAATGAATAGTCAAAACGAGGGTGAGGACTAAGCAATGGTAAGCCTTTACCCCATGGAAGACAATTGGCAATGACCAAATATGAAAGCTGTAACTAAAACTATGTATTATTTATGATCAATTACAAATTCTTAAACGCAAATTGCTAAGTAACTATGACCTTGACCTACTAAAAGGTCAAACTGATAAATGGGGAACAAGCGACTGAAAGGCTTTACCCCAAGGAAGATGTTGACCAAATATGAAAGTTGTAACTGAACAGATTTAGTAGTTATTGTCAATTAAGAAAACTTAAACGCAAATTGCTAACGCCATCATGCATTCAGAATGTAAATGAATAGTCAAACCGAAGGTAAGGACTTAGTTACGGTAGCCTTTACCCCGAGGAAGGTGTTGACCAAATATGAAAGCTTTAAATGAAAAGCTGTAGTGGTTATTATCAATTAAGAAAACTTAAACGCAAATTGCTAAAGCCATCTCGGACGCGGACGGAGACGGACGGACAGACAGACGGACGGAACAAGCAACGAAAAGGCTTTACCCCAAGAAAGATGTTGACCAAATATAAAAATTATAACTGAAAAGATTTAGTAGTGCTAATCAGTTAAGAAAACTTAAACGCAAATTGCTGATGCAAAGAAAAGGGTAAAAGAAAAGTCCAGGGAGTGCCACAATCACAAGCCGCAGCTCTTCCCAGACACCAAGAGAACGAGGAAACAGACAAAACCAAACCAACCCACCCGCATTCAGTATGTAAATGAATAGCCAAACCGAGGGTGAGGACTAAGCAATGGTAAGCATTTACCCCATGGAAGGTGCTGACCAAATATGAACGTTTGAAATGAAAAGCTGTAACGCAAATAGCTAACGCCATCTAGGACGCTGACGGAAACGGACAGACGGACGGACATGGGTAACAGTTTTGAACACTATGCCCTTTCCACCATTCTTCGAATATGGGGGGCATAATAAATATCGTAAAGTTGAGTGACTGTTGCAAAATATTAACCGAATGACCAAATGGTATATTATTGGTATAGATAGAAAACTGGACACAAGGGAGGGTGGGGATGGGAGGGGGGAGTCGGGGTATAAAATAACATTTTAACGCTGTCAAAATTATTTTTAGAAAGGAATCAACTCTCAAAGAAAATAAATTGCTCCTTTTGAGAGCAAATTCATTTTAAAGAAGACCGCCTTTCTGAAGCGGTGACAGGAATACTATCAAAGTTTTACTCCATTTACACAAATGACAGAAAATCTGCGGAGTGTATAGAGTCTTCTGACAGTGAATGGTCCATTAAATGTAATGTATGCCTTCAACCATTCAGTTTCGGAAAACAAGCATCCTGGCACAAATTCGATTAACATCAGTTAAGAAACAAGAAATATATTGTAATTTTAATTTTCTTTTTATTTTTATTACTCTGAATATGGACGCTACCATTCTGAATACAGCTGACTCCTATTTCTCAATCACTGATAACTCAAACTACTCCTTAAGTCAAATTAAACTTTGGAAATGTTGATTTGATAGCTCACCTAAACACGAAGTGCTCAAGATGAGCTATTGTGATCTGTCTATGTCCGCTACCGTCGTGCGTCTTCCGTCGTACATCGTGCGGCGTCAATAATCGGCTTTAAATGACAACTCATCTTACACCCCTTGGCCAATTTCAATTAAAGTCCGCAGAAGTTGCCTAGGTCATTTCCTACTAATACAGCTAAAATCATTTTGATCGGAAATCAAAGATGGCCACCATGGCCGCCATCTTAAAAATCTATTTTGAACTTCTTCTCCTAAAATGAAATACCAACTGACTCGAAACTTAGTAGGAAGTATCGGGGCGACTTGTAGATAAAAAATAACTGAAACTGTTCCGATCGGAAATCAAAGATGGCCGTTACAACCGCCATATTAAAAATTTATTTTGAATTTCTACTACTTAACCGAAACGCCAATTCACTCGAAATTTGATAGGAAATATCAGGGCCACTTGCAGATAAAAAGTCGCTAAAATCGATCCGATCGGCCATCACGGCCGCACTTGAAAATCAATTCTGAGCTTCTCCTGAACGAAAAGGCCAATTGACACGAAACTTGGTAGGAAGTATCAGAATGACTTGTAAATTAAAACTAGATGAATCATTTTGATCAGAAATCCAAGAAGGCCGGCACGGCCGCCATATTGAAAATCTATATTAAGCTTCTTCTCCTTAACCGACTCCTGACTCTCCGAAAGGCCAATCGATTCGAGACTTGTAGATAAAAATAGCTTAAATTGTTTTGATTCGCCTTATACCGCCATCATAAAAAATGATTTTGAACTTGTTCTCCTGAATCAAAGAGCAATTGACATGAAAATTAATATGAAGTATAGGGGTGGCTTGTAGATAAAAAATAGCTAAAATCATTCCGATTGAAAATTCAAGATGTCTGCCACGGCCGCCATATTGATAATCTATTTTGAACTTCTCCTGAACCGAAAGAAAATTGACTCAAACTTGTTAGGAAGTATCAAGGTGACTGTTAATCAAAAATAGCAAAATTCATTTCGATTGAAAATCCAAGATGGCCACCACGGCTGCCATCTTGAAAACCTTTTTCGAAATTCTTCTCCTTAACAAAAGGCCAACTGACTCAAAACTTCATTGGAAGTATTGAGGTGACTTGTAGATCAAACAAAGCTAAAATCGTTCTGATCGGACATCCAAAATGGCCGCCATGGCCGCCATAGCCGCCATCATGAAAATCCATTTTGAAATTATTTGTGAACGGAAAGGTCAGTTGACTGGAAACTTGGTAGGAAATATAAGAGCGACTTGTAGATCAAAATAGTTCAAATCGTTTCAATCAGAAATCAAAAATGGCTACCAAGGTCTCCATCTTGAGGATACATTTTGAACTTTTTATCCTTACCGAAATGTCATTTGTCTTGAAACTTGGTGCGAAATATCGGGGTGACTTGTAAAACAAAAATAGCTAAAATCGTTACAGCCGGAAATTCATGGCGGCTGCCATGGCCGCCATCTTGAAAATCTATTTTGAACTCTTCCTGAATGGTAAGGCCAATTGAGTCGAAACTTGAAACAATTATCGGGATGACTTGTAGCTAAACAAGACCGTCATGATGTCCCTGGTTCGCTCACCTTTACCATATTTTACAAATAAAATGGTAGGTAATATAAGGTGGGTGGAGGTTTTGAGGTGTTTGGTAGTGGGTGACCCAAGGAACATTGATGAGAAATTATTTCAAAATCAGTCTACCTGTTTAGAGGTGGTCGTTTTAAGGTTTGCCTATTTTTTTTTACCTCTGGCAACCTTCATGTTCAGTCGAGAAAAAAATGATTTTGAGCAATTTTATTAGAGGGACACCAATGAAATATTCGTGTAAAATTATTTCCAAATCTGTTTAACTTTTAGAGGAAGTAGTCATTTAAACCTTTTTTCTGTTTTAAGCTTTTGCGGCCATCTTGTTCAATAGAGTGGAACAATTTGAGCAATTTTGATAGATGAACACCCAAAAAACAATTCTGTGAAATCATTTCAAAATCAACCCACCCATTTAGGAGGAGAAGTCCTTAAAAGTTTTTTTTTGTCTATTTTTAGCTCTGGGGAACATTTTGTACAGTAGAGCCGAACCATTATTGCAATTTTGGTAGTAGGTCACACAAGGCAAATTTCTGAGGAATTATTTTGAGATAAAGGCATGGGCCTAGACGGAGATGATAAAGTTTCTTTGTCTATCTTTAGCTCTGGAGGCGATTTTATTCAGTAGAGCAGAACCATTTTAACAATTTTGGTAGACGGTCACCATAGAAACATTTCTGTGAAATTATTTTGAAATCGAGTAATTGGCCTAGAAGGAGATGTCGTTTAAAGGTTCTTCAATTTTTAACTCTAGCGGCCACTTTGTTCAGCGGAGCAGAACCATTCTAGAAACTTTGATAGAGGGTCATCAAAAGATTATTTCTGAGAAATTATTTTGAAATCGGGCCGTTGGCCTAGGAGATGTCGTTTAAAGGTTTTTCTACTTGTAGCTCTGGCTGCATTTTGTTCAGCGGAGCAGAACCATTTTAGCAACTTTGGTAGAGGAAACATTTCTGAGAAATTATTTTAAAATCAGACCATAAGCCTAAGAGGAGATGTCGTTTAAAGGTTTTTCTATTTTGAGCTCTAGCGGCGATTTAGTTCAGCGGAGCGGAACCATTTTAGCTTTTTGGTAGAGGGTTACCCAAGGAACATTTTTGTGAAATTATTTTGAAATCAGGCCATTGTCCTAGGAGAAGATGTCGTTTAAAGGTTTTCTATTTTTAGCTGCGGCGGCCATCGTGTAGAGTGGGGCGAAACGATTTAGCAATTTTGGTAGAAGGACATTCAAGGAACATTTCTATGAAATTATTTGAAATCTGTCCATTTGCATAGGAGGGGATGTCCTTTAAAGGTTTTTCTTTTTTTTTAGCCTTGGCAGCCATTTTGTTCAGCTGAGCGGAACCATTTTAGCAACTTTAGTAAAGGGTCACCTAATGAACATTTCTGAGAAATTATTTTAAAATCGGGCGATTGGCCTAAGGAGATGTCCTTTAAAGGTTTTTCTTTTTTTTAGCCTTGGCAGCCATTTTGTTCAGCTGAGCGGAACCATTTTAGCAACTTTAGTAAAGGGTCACCCAATGAACATTTCTGAGAAATTATTTTGAAATCAGGCCATTGTCCTAGGAGAAGATGTCGTTTAAAGGTTTTCTATTTTTAGCTGCGGCGGCCATCGTGTAGAGTGGGGCGAAACGATTTAGCAATTTTGGTAGAAGGTCATTCAAGGAACATTTCTATGAAATTATTTTGAAATCTGTCCATTTGCATAGGAGGGGATGTCCTTTAAAGGTTTTTCTTTTTTTTTAGCCTTGGCAGCCATTTTGTTCAGCTGAGCGGAACCATTTTAGCAACTTTAGTAAAGGGTCACCCAATGAACATTTCTGAGAAATTATTTTAAAATCGGGCGATTGGCCTAAGGAGATGTCCTTTAAAGGTTTTCTATATTTAACTTTGGTGGCCATTTTGTTCAGCGAAGCAAAACTATTTTAGCAATTTTAGTAGAACATTTCTGATATATTTTTTAAATCAGGCCATTGGCCTAAGAGGAGATGTCGTTTAAAGGTTTCTCTGTTTTTTAGCTCTGGCAGCAAGTTTGTTCAGCAGAGCGGAACGATTTTATCAAATTTTGCAAAGCTCATATGAGGAACATTTCTATGTTTTTATTTTGAAATCGGGCCATTGGCCTAAAGGAAATGTCTTTTTAAGGTTTTTTGTTCTGTTTTAGCTCTGACGGCCATTTATATTCAGCGAAGCGGAAAGATTTTAGCAATTTTGATAAAGGGTCATACGAGGAATATTTCTGTGATTTTTTTTTTAAATTAGGAGGAGATGTCGTTTGAAGGTTTTTTATTTTTAGCTCTGGCGGCCATTTTGTTCTGCCGAGCGGAACGATTTTAGCAATTTTTACACACTTTGTTGTACATCAGTTTTCTTAGCACCCGTTGTCGGCCTGATAATGGTCCGATATAGATTGAAGCAGAATGCTAGCTAGACAAATACACACCCTGTAAGGTATCGTATCATTTTGGCTGACAGCCGTGTATGACACGACTGACAGTCGTGCCGTTATATTGCAGGTCAGAAAAATACTTTTAGAATAGTTTGCGATAAGTTCTAACATGTTACACTTCTTATGCTTTGGTAGGAGACGCGAATCTGCTGCGTAACTGAACAAGTTGTCTATTATTCAGAATGATACAACAGAAATGCTGTTCAAAATACATTTATTATGATCTCAGAAACGGGGATTGGTTTTTGATTCATTCTTGGCTTTAGAAAATGATATGAACCAGTACAATACTGACAAGGACACTTCTTTTCTCCGACTATCGCTGCGGCGTGTACAAGTTAGCCAAAATTAGCTGAAATGAACCCAAACGAAAATTACTATCCACTAAGTATTGGCTTGGACTACATTAAACACGCACTTTTAAGCTTTTTGAAAGTCTTTCCAATCAACAATTACAGATGTGCTTTAAATGCAATTTTCTGATAAAGATAGTTAAGTGAGGGATCTGAACAGTTGTCAGAGGTTTTTATGCCTTACAGTATTGTGGCTAGATGTTTCGCTACTCGGTATTTTTTGCATCTTTTACGTGGTGGAGATTTCGCCACTAGGAAGATTTCGCGTCTTCCCAGCTTGATGGGTATTTTTCGGTTGACCGTTATTAAAATAAAGTGTGCCAAGCGAAACGGTGTCGTTGACGTATATACCGTTATTACCATAAATAATTGGACATACAGGTCTGAACAAACAAAAATGATCTCGGTTTGTGTAAACTCAAAAACCAGGGCTGCGTTCAATAAAGCAAACCACTCACGAGATTTTTTTTTTTTTTTTTTTTTTTTTTTTTTTTTCAAAAATTATTTTCCATCTTCTGAAAGGCTATTGTAAACACCACGTCTTATGTGACCTCACATTAGAGAGTAGCCGTTATTCTCGTTTGCGAGTCTTGATAATGAGGCCTAAATTAAATAAAATATATGAATAATTCTTAATTTCATATAGAATCAAATAAATCAAATAGTCAAATAAACAATATCAATCCAGTAAACATTTCCGTATTTCTTTGTTACGAACAAATAATTTGGTACAGTAAATCAACACCAACACGAAATAATCTTTAACATGTATTAACATCAACGTTTCGCCATCACGGCTTCTTCAGGATGTTTCAGCTTTTTTTTTTGTTACGAACAAGCATACAAAAATTTTATTCGTATGGGCCGCCATTTTTGTTGTGTCAAAAGACAGCTTGAGATTAATTTGCGGAAATTCATTATCCTCCCCAGAAAACTGTCACAACTTAATGGAAAGTTTGCTTTTGTTTGTGAGTAACTGCGAATGTCTCGCTTATATGAACTCTTAACTGAACGCAGCTCATGTCGGCTAAACAAACGAATTGTATTTAAACAAAAATTTACAAATTATATACAAAAAATGACCTTTTTTTGGTCGTTTTACTACATGATCTATACACATTTATTTAGATACAACATATTCTGGACTCTATCAGTGAACTGTCTTATATCCACAACCGTGCTATAACGATATCTATTATAAAGACGTTCAAGTGTGTTTGTTTCATGCTAGGTAAAAAATTCAGCACACCTTATTTGACACATTTATATTATTTTATATTGCACTGAAGTAATTACACAATAAACAAATCAGTTCACTTTCTCATTTTTACTCTGCTCAACAGACAGCAGCAGTCGTTTTGTTTGGATTCTTTTTAAAGAAACCAACTTGTATTCTTACGCTGCAAAACTAAGATTTCCGATGGGATGTATTTACCTCATACACCATACTTCATAATAACGAAGTTATAATCACATAATTTCGATATTACATATAAAATTTGTTCAGAATAGGTGTGAAATAGCTAAGTACTGATTTAATGCGGGACATACATTTAGTATATCAAAATCTTTGTCATATGGATTGGCAAACGTTAGAAAAAGTGAGCATCTGAAGCGTACGTGTTATTCACTGATACTTAGAAAATTTATGTATAAAACTAAAACAGCTATATTTCGCTGCACAGTAAGTTGAAAATAGTGCATATGTGTTATGTCTGGAGCGAGAGTTTATATTCCAGGTACTTTATAAACGAAAATTGATGTCCCTGTCACACCAAACGTGACTTCGTCGTGATATAAGTGAGGCCTTGATAAGACATATGTTTACGTGGAGAAATGAAATTTTTATGAGGATATCCCGCTTATCTAGAACTGCATAGGTTATATCATTTCCATGATAATCTAATGAGAATAGAAGAAGTATTTGGAGTACAACAAAACATAGTTATGAATTAAACATTTACAGAAATAACAAAACAAATTGAAATGAGGCTTAAAATAAGAATTTTAAACATTCTCCAAATAATGTAGATCCCTGCATATCCGTATCTGCATATCCGTATTTTCATTATATAATACAGTGGATGTGGAGTTTACATTGTAAAGAATTTTTATGTCGGTTAATGTAACTGTGTTGTCGTATCTCGTTATTGTTTGCTCCGCATATCTTCTTCTATCTGTTCCTCGGTAAGTCTGTGCTTCGTGACGGTGCCTTTTCCTTGGTAACGTCATTTAAGGTTTCGTTAAAGTAATGTCACTATCAAAGTTGAAAGACTTTTATATAACCGATCTTAACAGGTCTGAGAAATTATTTTGTTTTGAAGGTAATGTCTTGTAATCTACTCATATTCACTGCTAGGGTAGACATAGAAGATTTCGCGGTCTTCTAGAACCCAGATCGTTCAACACCAGCATGAAATGACTACACCGCTTCTATTAAGGTCTGAACATCCACTAACATCGGAAAGAAGAGCGACATGTCGTTAAAAAAGAGCTTTTGCATAAAACTTATTAAGGACCTCTGACAGTAGCAATGTAAATTTGTCTGCCAAATATTGGACCAAAATTGCGTTATGTATATTGCAGTGAATCTGTAATGAATCATCGTCCTGACTTTTTTACAATGCAAAGTAATCTGGTCTTAAATTAGGTAAACTATCCACTTTTGCTTTTGAAATGCATGCAAAATAGAAGATTTATAAAGAACTGTTCCCAACCACGTGTCCAGCTAATCCTTTTGAGGCATTTATATATGCACATACATTACACAGTATACAGTACTGCTGAGACTAAAGGTTACATCCTAGTGCACGTGGAGTTCACTACGTTTAGACATTGTGTTCTCTAATAGTGAAACAGAGTGGACTACAGTGCACTACAAAGTCTTAATTTGTTAACATGGTCTGCACTCCATGTCTTACCACAAATGTATGATCTCTCAAACTGCCAGTTCAGATAAATAAGAACATTGCATGTATGGTTATACTCTTTAGAAATGAACAAATGAATGAATGAATGAATGAATGGATGAATATTATATTAGATTAACAGGTAATTCAGTATGACTTTGAAATGAAAATCAAAAGTTTAACCTAAGAATTAATTAATAACGAAAATGACAAAATTAATTAATTAATTAATTAATTAAAATCAGTAGGTAATTTATTTACAATTGATTAAAACGTGTTGTATTTAATCATAGCTAAATCAATATGATTTTGAAATGAAGATCACTATTATAACCCAGAAAACAAAATTAATTTAATAACTAAAAAAGTAATATGAACGATAATTCAGTACGATTTTAAAATAAAAACCAATAGTTACTCTAAGAAAACAAATTAGTTGATAAATTATGGTTGTATTCAGTTAAAGATAATTCAGTACATTTTTTGAATGAAAAATTATCATTTTATTTGAAGAAAACAAATGAGAAAATTTAATTAAATGTAAGTAATTTAAAAAGACAGAAACGAATGAATGAATGAATGAATGAATGAATATAAATTCATTATGATAATCATTTACTGAAGAAAGAAAGAAAGGAAAAAAAGAAAGAAGGAAGCATATGGATAATGAATACAGAGGAAAGACCTATGACATCCACTTCTTAACATCAAAGGGCATTCTGCATACCTCCGGTATAAGTAAGGTTATCCTTAGACATTTGTTTGTTCAGTAATTAAAGATACCTATTGTTTAAAGTGATCTAGGTAACCAATAATTTTTCAATACTATCATCACAGATTAATGAAACTTGCTAATCAGAAAAAAAGTAACCAAAGACTTATCCTGAACAATTCCTCTATATTTTTTGTTTTCAAGAAAATAGGATTTGACATTTCATGCAAAATAAGACTAATATCACCAATTTATCGTCTGCTGAATTAGCCCAGAGAGTGGTAAAGGTTAAGGGTTAAAATATTTTACCCCTAAAATGTGTTTGTGTGTTTGTGTTGAGGTTTTACGGCCCAGTCAACCCAATGGGGTCATGTCGTGCGCGGTCAGTTTACTTAACCACACTTTTACTGGGCAGGCTTAGTCCTCTAAGCGGTTAATCAGTTATATGCACATTCTTTCGCAAGAAACTGACAACTGCCCTTCTTGAATCCGCGGAAGGGAGAGAATCACTGTAGAAAATAATTTACGAAAAAATGTTGCCGACCCGGCGGGGGTCGAACCCGCAACTTTCTGATCACCAGTCGGATGCACATCCAACTGAGCCACCTAGGCCGGCTAAAATGGGTTTGATAGTCCATGCAAACTGTCTCTGTTGGAGGCCATTTGTATGACATGTCAAAGCCTACTTTCCGGGAAAATAAAGAATACCATCTGTTTGTCCTTGTTGCATGAATGTTGCCTTACAATCATTTATCAGTTAACCAATCAAACTTTGAAAACAAAACTAAGACAAAGTATCAAAAAATATTGACTAGCTTACATAACAATTGATGTAGCCTATGCTATTTTTTTATTTTAGTCATCTATGCAATTTTCATTGATCTTACAGATTAAATAATTGCACTGACTCAGTGCCTGTCTCAGATAAAAGACAGTTGTGTCATATTATGAAAAAAGAGAGATTATGTATTGTGCAAATACTAAAGACCAAAATTAGACAGCGCATCTGCCCATTCTGATCATGATTTTCACAGTTAATCAATATATTGTATAGTTATCAGTGTTTCTTTAGGTACACACTTAATGATGCCGATTTGTCTGCCCGGATTCTTAGATCATTGTCATAATATTCCTTTTCAAATGTTGATATTCATTTGATGTTTTGACAAGTTTGTTTTTATTGTATGAGTCATAGATGAAATTATAACCTTGTCCAGGGGCCTGAGGCTTCTGATTCCCAGCTAAATGATGTCAAGTAAAAAATCAAAGCACTGAGAGTGCTGATAGGGGCGGTTGCCTGAGCTCTTGAACTGATTGGTATTTACGTTGAAACTAAAAAAGCAGTACATTAACAATACTCAATAATGGCAACCCGTTTGTGGTTTTACCTATTAATGCAGATATCTGCATTTCAAATACAGGGATCTCTTTTAATAAATACAGATATCTATAATTTTTGAAATTACAGATATCTTTTATTCAAATGTAGATATCGTGTGATTGAAATAGAGATATCTAACTGAAATGCAGATATTGGTATTTGAAATACAGTATCTCTATTTTCGACCAGAATATAGATATATGCATTTCAATTAGAGATATCTACATTTCAAATACAGATATATGCATCTCAATCAGAGATATCTTTAATTTAACTGAATTCTGGATATTTCCATTTAAAATGTGGGTACCTCTAATTGAAATGCGTAAATCTGTATTTGAAATGAGATATATAAATTTCTTAATTAAATACATATATCTGTATTTCAGTTTGAGGTATCTGCATTTAAATCAAAGAAATCTGCATTTATGATTGAAATAAAGATATCTCTATTCACTCTACTTATGGGAAACTGATACCTCCCTCGCCGATTTTTACATGAGCACAGTTCACCGGTTACAAATGCCAATGTGACGGATGACGCTGTTCGCCCCGTAACAGACGACACAAAGAAATCCATTAAAAATGCTCAATACTTCACATCATCATCCCTTTACAGTCAAACCCATCGCTATACACATTCCCATATCTTTGGTTACAAACAAGCATACATATACTTTATTCAAAAAGGCCACCGTCTTTGTTGTGCCAAGAGACAGCTTAAGAATAGGCCCTTCTCTGCGCTTTTTCTGTGGTTAGTAGGACCGCGGCTAGAGTAACGTTTTCTTCAAAGATTACTATAGAGCGCTGGATTTGCACCGATTTCTGGTGGTCTCTCGTTTAATATACTGGATGGGAGCGTACTTCAGAAAAAAACAAAATAATAATAATGATAAGATTCCCGCAATTTTCTGCGCGATTTTCATTTTTATCTGGACCTTAAAGTATTTAAGAAGTTGTTTTCTCGTACATTTTTCTCTGACATGAAAGCAAGGTATCAAATTTATTGATAGAAAATCAGTGATATCACTCACTGATAAGTAGATGCACGTTACGAAGGGAAACAACCAAGCGTATACGTTACCAGGCTATCCAAGGGAAACAACTCAATCACCAGATATCATTATGTTGTTCGGGAAATGCCAGTTATGTTCTTTGAATATTTTATTCTGATAATAATCGTAGAAAATAAGTATTTTAAGGACTATTTTATTTTTTTGTGTGGTTGTTCTGAAGCAGCTCTTAGGCTAACTGTTGTAACGGTACGCAATGATCTGCTACAAAACGTCCTGTCTATATTACCAAGAAATATAGGTCAAACTGGTAAATACGAGCAATACCTCCCGTTCAGCTTTCACCAAGGCACTAGATAAGTAAAAAGAAAAGCAAAATATTTAATAGGTGAGTTAATGCCCCGCACCTTGTGAATTTTGACCCTCCCCTACCCCGTCCTGTGTCTCAATGGGGGAGGCCCTCCTCTATTGCAAATTCCAAAAATCAAATCTGCTTGTTAGACAACGCTGTAGATTTGGTGTGCTTTACTGGAGTACTGGAGTGTTCATATTCGTCCGCCGATATTGTACTTAATATGATCAAGATCTTATTTCTTCAAACGTTTGACGTTTTCTTTGTCATATTCGCTATTTATAAGCATCGGAGTGTATAAAGCTAACATGTTTAAATGCAGAATTTAGCGTTATCAGCGTTAACAGGGAATAATTTCGGGGCGATTTTAGGTAGTTATTACGTAGGTATTTTCAACTGAACGGATAGTATGAAATGCGGTATAGTAAATTTGGCGGCGGTAAACCGCCCCTAAAAAATGAACCCAGATGATACAAGTTCAAACATATATAAATACAAGTTGTAATTATATATGTTTAAACAATCTTTTTTTCAATACTAAAAAAAAATTCAAATGTCTTGTTGATCTTTTCTAGAACTTTGAGGTATCTCCCAGTAAATTAAGAAACAATGATGATTGCGTCTTTTCAAATAAAAATGGATCTTATGAATTATGCAACCAACGTAGACCCAGCTTAGTCGGTGCGTCCGCTTTATTGTCGGAGTCTACACTGCATGTTGAATAGGACATGCACATTCTATCAGCGAAAGAATGTGTGCAAATGCTGATCTGGAACTACAATGTTTGCATATGATATTAAATCATGCTTTTATTTAGAGATCCAGGACTCGTGTTATTTCTTTGTTGGGTAGTCAGCAACCAGGGATAAAATGTCATTTTCCTTGGATTATTACTGCTACTGTCCTAGGTTTTTAGACAGAGAAACCTGTGCAAACTGTTGACCCAGATCAGATGTTACATAACACATTGAGTGATCATGGTCTACACTGTTTTACACTTAGGCAGCAATGTTTAGACAAATCAGTGGGTACTATAATGGCCTTGTTAAAAAGAAAATCGGCTCCTTTCATGGATAGTATTGTGGTGTCTTTAGAAGGAGTAATTAAGTTAATCAAAGGCTTGAATTCCTCAAAAGCCTTAGGACCTGATGGGTTTCATCCTAGAGTTTTAAAGGAGCTAGCCAATGAACTAGATCCAGTATTTAACAGTCTCTTGATACGGGTGAAATCCCAAAGGAATGGCTTCTTGCAAACATTTGTCCTTTCTTTAAGAAAGGGGATATGGCTCTTGATTGTACTTATCGCCCCGTGTCCCTGACATGCGTGCCATGTAAGTTGCTTGAACATATAGTATGCTCAAATAGCATGGCTCAGTTGGATGAATAGCTCTTGTCCGACAAGCAACATGCCTTTAGGAAAAGGCACAGTTGTGAAACTCAGTTGACCACTGTTGTAAATGATTGGGTAAAAATCTTGGACAAAAGAGGACAGGTTGACACATTTATTCTGGACCGAGGCTTTTGACACCCTGCTTCATGAACTTCTCAAAAGCAAATTATTTTGTTATGGCGTTGGCAGAAAGACACTCAGGTGGATAGATTCCTTCTTTGCTATAGAAGACAACGAGCTGTTGTAAACGGTGATTAGGATGTTGGGCCAGAAAATGGGGTATTAGATTTCAGCCAGTCAAATGCAATATAATGCAGATAACTAGGAAACGACCAAATAAGATGGAGACTTCTTACACTTTAGAGGGTACGGTCATCGAAAATGTGGATTCCACACATGGCTTGAGATGGAATAAACATATCAGCAACATGTGAACTGAGACAAATAGAACTTTTGGCTTCCTGAGACGAAATCTTTACCAATGTCCTCAGGATGTAACAGAGGCAGCATATAAGGGACTTGTTCACCCCATTTTGAAATATTGGCAGCTGTATTTGGAATCCCTAAGCATGGTTCTTCAACAAGAAATCGAAAAAGTTCAGAATAGGGCTGCTAGGTTTGCTGCTAGCAATTAATGGTTTGAAACTGGGAGTATGACTGGAATACTGGAAAAACTAAAATAAGAACCTCTCAAGAAAAGGAGGAGAGACAGTAGACTGATTCTTTTGTACAAAGGTCTTAAGGGTGCTGCCAGCATTCCAACAGATGATCGTATCCCCAGAATTAGGCGCATAATCATCACTCGTTGACTTTTCAGACACCCGCTGCAAGAACTGACGTTTACAAGGGTTCATTCTTCCCTCAAATAATCAGAGATTGGAATGCCCTTTCAGATTCGATTATTACCTCTGTTGAAGGTGCAGAGGATGGTGTGGCTAGGTTTACCCTCTGGTGAGAGCTAGGGACTAACTTCCCATATCATAGGTCCTGGTGAATGAATGTCATTAGACGTATCACCAGTAAAATTCTGATTCTGATTCTAATAGGGCAAGTGTGCTAAAGAATCATCTGGTATCCCAGGTTTGTTTTTGAAGCAAATACCTTAAGACTAAGGTTTGAAAAAGTGTGAACAATTTATTGAATCTAAAAGTGGTTTGATTTTAGGTTTTCGCTTTGATGCATTGACTGAGTTGGGAGCCTTTATGCGAACCGAATGTTTATGTATTTCTGTATTAAGTGTAGCATCGGGACCCAGGGTGAAGTTGGCTAGCTGTAAAAGTGCTTTAAACCCCTGGTGGTTTACTCTACTGACCGTTCTAAGGCGGTGGTCCCGATGTTAGTCTTACTCTTTGTTGCTTTGTGGTTTATTCTACGAGGCGATTTGTTTTATGTCTTACCTTGTGTCATTTTGTTCTTGTGTTTTTCAGTCCTTTTAGCATTGCGATTACCTCGCTTGGGGAAGAGAGAGCTAATCTTAGTGCTTTTTGTACGTTTGTTCGATTTATGCTTGTTTGGATTTGTCGGTTTCCTCTACCTCTTGGTGTCTGGGAAGGGCTGCGGTTTGTGATTGTGGCACTCCCTGGACTTTTCTCTTACCTTTTTTTTTTTTTTTTTTTTTTACAGCATTTAATCTAAGTATTCTGACAGACACACCTTAACAAACAGCAGGGACTCTGATCAGACATTACATCATAGAGCATCGTATTAAAGTCTACACTGTTTGCCACTCAAATAGCAGATATAAACTATGTGAACAGGTAGCCAAACGGACGATCAAATTTCAGTATGATATGAATTTAAGGTGTCTAATAGGTTATATACATTATACCCCTAAATACACATGAAGTATAAACTGTTAAAGATCCACGTGGCTCTTTTAAATACAAAACGTTTTGAATATGATCAGCATAATAATATTTATCTTCGGAATTGTGATGTACAGCTTCATCACTATTATTATTTATAATTACTTTTTAATAAATAATAATAATAATAATAATAATAATAATAATAATAATCACAATGATTTATTTTTTTATATAGAAAACCATTTGATGAAATGAAATAGGAACAGCATAGGATTATTTATTTACCGAATTATGATTTACAGCTTGATCAATATTATAGTTATTTCTGTAATTTAATATCAATTATAATGTTATTATTATCATTTTGTTTTAATGTAATTTCTTAAATATTATAAATAATTTATTAATTACATATATTTTAAGGAATGATATATGACCGACATAGGATTAATTATTCTCCGAATTGTGATGTTACTTTATAATAATAAAAAATAATAATAAAAGTAATGATAATAATAATGATAATAATTGAAATAATCTTATTAGTATCAAAATCTTGTTTTAATTTATATTCTTATGTTATAACAATAAGAATATGAATATAAGTTGCAATTTTAAGTCTCTAATCATGAGCAGAATGATTAAAAATTAAATACAACCATTACAGTCATTTAATAAAAATATCATAAAAGTGTCCTTTCAAAACTACCCAGTAAGACAATGTAAGTGGACTATTGCCTCAAATATAAGCTCAATGATTACTTACACAAAACAGGCCCTAGTGCACTCGGTGTTCACTCCCTAGTAAACAACATGTGCACTTTAGAGTTAACTTCTAGCCCACTTTGACGTCTATTCCATGTCTAAACGTAGTGAACACCATGTGCACTAGGTGTAACCCTTAGTCTTAGCACTACTGTATATAAGTGACTACAAGGTAAAATATATCTAAGAGACAATAAAACTTAGTTTTCTCTCATGGCAGCAGTTATCAGCATGGAATGAATAACAACTGTTTTTAATTGCAGTGCCTGAACTGTTATGTCCTGGCATATTACTTTGTGTATAAACTATAACTGATCTGTCCATATATTTAGTTATCTGCTTGCCTCTTGTTGCAGAAATACAGTTTCCACTCTGTAATATATATCTTATTCAGTAATGTGCATCTGGAAGGCGACTTACGAAGACTGTACGAAGGGATGTTTTACGGCCTCCACGCGGCACTTACGCGAGTTGTAACGATGATACGACATACATAGATTCCTGCATTACAGAACATAAGCACATCATCTGTTTGTAGCACCTGCTATCAGTGGCACCCTGCTGTCAACAACAACCGCCTCCAGAAAAGACCTACATCACGAAAACATACCTATATAATTTTGACCCCCTTAAACCCCACTTTTGTATAGTAAAACTGGGGTTTACAGGGGTATACGTTATTTTTCTTATTTCTGCTCAAAAACATAGATTGTGGGTACTCGTTAGAACCGCCTCGGTTTTGAGCAAAAATATGAAAAACATCAGAGTTTTTTTTATCTGAAAATTTTCAGTTTTTGGAGGTGAAATTGTCTATATATTTGAATAGGGGTGTTTTCGTAATGTACTGTTATGACTTTCCAAGGGTATCTTTTTGCACAGATGTGTAACTGCAAAACTGCTGTATTATTTATTTGGCCGCTTAACAACAAACATCTGCACAGCCAATTTTGAGCATTTCTCAGGACAGCTTTGATCAAGGTTGCAATACACTTATTTTAAATAAGTTGTTGTTGTTTTTTTCTTTTCAATAAGTTTTGATTCTTCTCTTTTTCTCACCCGATCGATTGCTACGCAAAGTCTCTAAATTCACAACTTTTTCATTTTGATTTGCACTGACGTTCTAGCTATAGCTTTGCTATAGGAACTGCCATTCGCGTCACAGCTCTGTGCTAATTTGCTTCCTATACACTGAAGTCAGTCGGATCCTCCTAGCCCATATCCAAGCTGGAATCATAAAAGATGTTTTGTTACACTTATCTGACCCTTCATCCTATAGATTTCATTACTCCTAGTACCTTTTTACCGGATATTGTTGCTAACTTTCTATTTTTTTTTTCTTAAAGCAGAGTAATACCTGAATTTTTGTATAACTGAAGAGCATGTATTCGGTTAAGTCTGTTTCTGAAATGCTACGCACATCTGCAATTTTACGATTTATTCCAGAAAAAAAAAGAAAACAACACAGACACACAGACACACACACACACACATTAAAAAATACGAGATATTAAAAAAACGAAGAGTTCTATATATTTGTGCGTATGTCACCTTATTTCATGGGTGTCACACAATGTACTTACAAACAAAGTACGACACGGCTGTCAGTTGCGTCATACAGCTGTCAGCTAGAATGACACTATACCTTATAGAGTGTACGGTGATACAGTTATAGCATACTGTGATACTCGCTTTGGAATAAATAGTACAGAAAATGAGATTAAAAACTATCAGGCAAGAGAAATAGATTTAGATTAAAGTCAAATGCTAGCTGGATACTCGACATCCTTTGGCATTTTATTCTAAACGGAAAAAATGGCTTATGGTCGACAATAATTTATCAGGAAATATATGTTTCTGTGTTTTGTTTTCAAATATTTACCATAGAAATAATCTTATGACCAAAGTGCTTTTATAGTAAACTGGATTTTTGGATTATTTTTATTAGAAAACATTTTTTATTTTTCTTCACTGATTTGAAATTACTGATGTTCCGTAACAATATTGTGAAACTTTCAGAAATTTTGAACAAGTGAAACTTGTTGAAAACGTACGTCCAATCCACCAACGCTATCATTTTTGCATAATAGCATAATATGCAGCCATTTTTACTATGGAAACAGTAAAAATATTTGATTGTTTTTTAACCAACAAATAGAATATTTTTTTTACGGGCATAGGTTGTTACGACAAATAGTTTTGCATTAAATCATGGCAAAACTTTGCAAATTTACTTCTTTTATGTAAAGCACCAGGCAAAAAACGACTATAAAATACTATGTTTTTGAATATGCGATCCGATCGCATAACTCTTTAGTTGAGTCGGAGCGTATGATGTTATATATTGCATACCCCTTTTCACACCCCAAAATTCGTATCGCACACCCTTTATCGCACCCTTAAAGCCATATCATATCTCTGACGTCACAATCTTCGGAACACTCGACTTTCTTCCTCTTCGCGTTAGCTGAGGCAAGTGATGCCATATCGCATATCACACCGCGAAATTCATATTGCATACCCTTTATCGCATCCTAATAAGCCATGTCATACCTCTAACCTACAGCTTTTCTTTGTTTTGAGCAGAGGCTTAAAATTGAACCATAACCCAACAAATTTTTAAGAGGAAAAATGTTGGGAAATATATGATATATAGATTATGATTATGATTTTTTTCATATCATACCTCATATCAGCCCTCGGGCCTTCGGACTGATTTGGGAGTCTTGGGCTGATATGGGGTATAATATTACAAATTCCATATGATAATCTCTATTTACAAGACTTCTTTGGATAGTAGAAACTAATGATTGTTTACTCACCATATAGTAACGTAGGATATTCCCATGTTTTGAATTAAAATATCGGCACTTTACATACCGGTATGTAAAATTAAGAGTCTAAATGTCAAACATGAAAGTTTGCGTATTTTTACTTCTTGTCTCTGGTGTTAAAAAAGCTATGAAAATATATTTATTAAATTAGACTTACAAAACTAGGACTCAGGAGGGCAGCCTCGCTCACACCCTTTGTGGAAAGATACCTGTCTCTAAATATATTTGTCATAAACCTAAAGTTTGATTTAGTTTCAAGATTGTTTCACTAGATTGATAGAAGAACTCTATAAGGATTCTTATAATACCACGAAAACTTTCAAATAAATGCAACTTTAATCTTTTCAGATAAAAAGATTATAAACCATCTAAAAATTGACTGAAATTTACAGAAAAAAAACAACAAAAAAACCAAGTAAGAGAAAAGTCCAGGGAGTGCCACAATCACAAACCGCAGCCCTTCCCAGAAACCAAGGGGAAGAGGAAACAGACAAAACCAAACAAGCGCAAATCGAACAAACGTCGGAAAAGTACTAAGATTATCTCTCTCTTCCCCAAGCGAGGAAAACTTTAAATATGTTCTAGTTCTAGTTCTTGTCAAGATATCATTTTATACAGAAAACAGACCATATACAGGCATACACATAAACATTATACATTTATCTGTGTCTAAATTCAAGAAAATACCAAACCGGTAACGGTCATTTTTCACCTTTAATGACTTTAATGACTAGGTCAATGTTTGTTAAATTAACTATTTCGTTGAAATTAATCACAGAAGGGCATTTTCCCAAAATCTTTATGCTTATTAAGATTGTTAGGCAATTCCGAATAAATATATCACGACTTGACTTAGTCTAGAAACCATTAGAATACATGTTTGCATAGTATTCACTTTTCGTATTTGCTTTTTTTTCTGTCCATATTTTGTTAGTAGATCACTTGATATTTAAATAGGACGTACTTCATTTATACCCAAAGTTCTTATTTTTTTGCAAAGAATTAACTGTAAATATATAACTTTGTTTAATTTATTACCAGATTGTATTCTATTAACATAGGTACAGGCAGGGACATCCGTTAAGTTTATTGTCATACTGTCTTTTTGTGCAAATGCATTCAGATCAATGGTTTGTAAGGTGTTACATATTCATATAACCGTACAGCTTATAGACTATAAGTAACATGCATACCGCAATCGTTTGTTGCTTTCTATTATTAAACATTTTGCTCAGTTCAACTGCTGGTTGTACCCAATGGAATTTAAATTTTATTTCGGGCTAGCAGGTAAATGAAGGCCATTCTTCATTGTTTGAATTCATTTTTTCATTTCTAGTTAGAAATGTGTATGCCTCAATGTAAATTATTCTGGTGTACTGCCTTTTCAGACATACGCTCTGTCACATCAGGTATAAGGCAGGGATATCCAACTTTATTCACACCACTATGATGTTTTTATACCAAAACGTGATTATTTCTCAACATATTCCGTGCTTAAACTGAAACTAATAAGATTTTTTCTTGTTACTTGCAAAATATGTCATTGATGAGAAGAAGCTAAGACATTGTATTGTAAAAGAAACTTCATCGATAGCCTTACTAAACGCGTATTGGTATAAGGCAAGGGCAGCCCCTGTATTCTTCCGAGTAAAAAGAAAAAGCGTCTGAACCATCTCTTTTCTATAGGTAATTTTTGATGTAGGTGTAGATTTTAGCTGATTTTGAGGGTTTATACCAAACAAAATGTTTTTAATACACTATCAATTTCCTATTTCAAAAATATTTCAAATCAGTCCACTGATTCAACATATTCCGTGCTTAAACTGAAACTAATACGATTTTTTCTTGTTACTTGCAAAATATGTCATTGATGAGAAGAAGCTAAGACATTGTATTGTAAAAGAAACTTCATCGATAGCCTTACTAAACGCGTATTGGTATAAGGCAAGGGCAGCCCCTGTATTCTTCCGAGTAACAAGAAAAAGCGTCTGAACCATCTCTTTTCTATAGTTAATTTTTGATGTAGGTGTAGATTTTAGCTGATTTTGAGGGTTTATACCAAACAAAATGTTTTTAATACATTATCAATTTCTCAGTTCAAAAATATATTTAAAATTAGTCCACTGATTTAATTTCTTAAATAATGTTATGAAATCTGAATATTTGATAGTTGTAGAGAGTTTACTTTAAGGAAACACCCATGTTCAAGACAAAAATACTTAAGTCAATCAAATCTTGTGTTGAGCAAGTCAGTCTTGTTGTGACTGCGCCTGTTTGTTGAGCCTTTTTGTCAGCCCCGGATTTTATTACAACGGGTTATACCGATTTCATATTTCAACTCTCCCGCATCGTAGTAAAGGGATCCGCCATTACCAGATAACCTGTATTTGTGATATTGGTGCATTTTACATTATTTCTGATTTCTGCAATATCTGTCACGCGTAAGTGTTTTATTGTCATGAGTTTTATTGTCAAATAATGATGGTTCCAGTTTTCCGTGAAATATAAATACACGTTCAATTAATTTGAAGAAGACAAGGGTGGTCATTTGTTTGATAAAACAGTTCGGCGCCTGAATTTAGATTTATTACAAAAAAAGAAAATAAATAAGAAATATCGAGACATAACTGCCATGTGAAGTCATAAATAAGATCAAGGAGGTAATACAAATATTCTTCCGTTTGCTTTCAGTTATTTGTGGTGACAATTGCGTGCAAACATTTTATTTACGAATTTCGTGTGTATGACAATCTTAAGCTGAATATTTGACCTGTCATCGTGCATAATGTAAATATCATTTTTTGTTATTTCGGTGCTATACATCACGGGCCTCTGAGTTCTAGCTAGAGCCGTAGAATGATTTAAAAAATCACTATAACCTGTAAAACGAATCTCTGCTACGCTCACTATATGCATCAAAAGAGTGTTCAGCCGAACTTTTCAGCCAATTTGTGGCTTGGATGGAGCGTCAAACGTCCGTGTATACACCGAGGCTATGCTCTGTTTTACACTATCAGTTTTCAGGTAGAAGTTTCAACGTTCAAAATAAACTTCTCAGTAGAATCCCTTGATTTTGACTTCCCTGCGATCAGCGGTATTAACATTAGGCCTGTCTTATGCTGAGTAAAAATTCACAAGCTGTTACTCTTTATGCATCACATATACATAGTTTAAAAAAAGCTAAGCGTTGACAGAGTCCTATGTAAAATCCACATAGCCTGAAGCGTCGCGCCTTATGCATTATTCATGTTATTTTGCATAACGTTTATTACTTCCTGTCTCCCTTGCTATCTCTATTTCTTTTTATCTTTATTTATCTCTGACAGCTTATTTACCTCATTTAAAAATCATTTTAAACTCACTTTCACGTATCTGCCCATGGAGGTATATGATAAAGCTTTCGTCAGTGTCTTTGCGGTTTAAAGCGTCTACGAAAACAATTTTTTTTCTGTGGTTTTCAACAGGGAGCAATATTACCAATATATGTATTTCAGATATCAACTGCTTACACAAAAATATTATATTGTATAGCCATCAAAACCGGAAACAGCAGTTAAGTTTATTTTACATTTTAACATATTGTGTTTTTTTGACATTTCGCTAAAGAAGCAGTGTCAATAAGGCCTGTTTTATATAGATACATTACTATAATACGTAAAATCTTTCTTTTTTAATTGCTCCTCTTTGGCATGAAATACTCCCCCTATTTTTGTTAATGATCCACATTTCAAAGTGAAACATGTTATAAATCTCATACTTATCTATATTTTTATATGAGGTGAATTTTCTGTGTGGAAGTCTTTTACAAGTCGTTTACATGTTCTCTGTCTGACTTATTATTTAATCTTTGAGTCAACATACACGTTGATGTCATTCATGTTAATTGCAAGTATTTACAACTGCCAGTGATGTGAATGGATTTAACTGCAGTATTATATTTTACTTTGCTGTGCTACCAACGGAGCCATTGGTTTTGACTTTGAACTTGAAATGTCTTCAAGACGTTTCCACTTTTCCGCTTATCTGATTTTCATGACTTCCCTCAGAGAAAAGAATTCATTACCCCTCTTACAGTCATTTAGACACTCCAGTATTTGCGGAAACATTTTTATACCTTAGTCATCCTCTACCCAATCATCAACTTCCGCCTAATATGGCATCTTGCCAAACGCCAAAACTTACACCATTGCATTCCTAGTTATCATCTCAGTCCATGTTGATGGCTATGCTTTAGTCTTTAGTTGCACAAAGGCGGTTCGGGCCTGAGGCTCAATGGCGGCCTCTTCATGATGCTTTAACAAGTAGGTATGGGCTTGATGATATGTCTATGGTTGACCCGCTATGGGTCAGCTATTGGTTTTCATTAACTTTGGCTCGCAGTGGGTGTAGAATTAGTTAAGATTACTCGTCTTTGTTAATGATAGTGATTTATTTGATTTTTATGTTTTCGCTATGGTGCATCGACTGAGTTGGGAACAGTTATACGAACCGAATTTTTATATATTTCTGTATTAAGAGTGGCATTGGGATCCGATGTGAAGTTAGTCGACTGTAAAGAAAAGTGCTTTAAACCTCCCGGCAATTAATACTACTAACCGTTCTAAGGCGGTGCTCTGGGTGCTGTGTAGCTTTGTGGTTTATTCTACGAGGTGATTTATATTAAGTCTTTCCTTGTGTTGCGTCCTTTGTTTTTCAGTCCTATTAGCATTGCGATTATCTCGCTTGCGGAAGACAGAGCTGGTCTGTGTGCTTTTCGCTCCATTCCACTGAATAGTTTGCATACATAAAGCCAATACATATGGGGTCATTTTATTGGGTTTAAAAGAAAACGGCTTGAGTCCAAAAACAGGCCTTATTGTCCCTTTAATGACAAAATCAATAAATCACTATCATAATTAAATTACAATGTACATGTTATTCTAACAAACACCTCGATTTTCAAGAAATTTGGTGTATTTATTCGAGACACGGGTGCGACATAATTTCGATTGACATGATATCTTGAACATAGTAAAATTAAAATTTGTGAGTATATACAAAGTATGTAGTTGAAATCTGGGGAAGTACCGTGTAATAAAACTGAATGCCCATCTGCTATTTTAATACATACAAAGGCATCCATAGTATCTACGTAATCAACGACAACGATTTAAGAACTAATGTTTCTCTACTGTGAATTATCGCGACTAATGCTTGTGTTGACAGGTGGGGTCATTTTAAAGGATTTAAAAGAAAATCATGTGTATGTGTGTTGAGGGTGTGGTGGTGGTGGTGGTGTGTGTGTGTGGGTGGGGGGGGGGGTAGGGGGCGGGGTAGGTTATATAGTATTAATTCACGACGGCGCAGCCGGAGTGAATTGATATTCGCACCTGCCCGACAACACCATGCGTTAGTAGCGATAATCCACAGTAGAGAAATATTTCGATTCTAACATTATATAGAAAGTTAAATCGACATTGTTTCAATGTTTTCCAAAGAACTCTTTTGCAGCGGACGTCGCGATAAGTAAATGTTTGCATGCGATTTCATCAAACACGCACTACGCACTTTTGCACGCCCCACGTTGAGACTCTGATCACGGTGACGTTTCCGTAAGGTTCAACTGGAAAACGTTGTCTTGTCTTGTCTTGTTAGAATAGCTCATAAAATCTTTCACACACAGATATTATGATAATCTTATTACTGTTGAAGGGTTTATATCAGGTACTCTTAGTTATGGAGGTGACATGATGCACCATAATCATAGAAGCCATGCACCAGACATTATGTATAACATCATCAAAGTCCAGTCATGGGCAAATGCTCATGTAAAATTACCTATACCATGTAAGACCCCTTTTTAATAATTGAAAATTTCAATATCACCAGGATCCGAAGAATTCCTTTATATAATGTGTGCGCTTCGCAACGAAGGCAAATAAAATAAAAGCCCGTCCGACGTCATGGCTTTGTCAGTAAAGGGTTGTGACTTTTAAATTCGTATGATAGGAGGATAACCCCAAAACCACACGCACATCTTCAGACCATGTAGAACAAATATGCATAGTTTCAAAATGACTGGTAGAAAACTCTAGGAGGAGTTGCGCACACGAGGTATCTGTTCCAATACTAACTGAACCTGAAAAAAAAAAAAAAACTAAGTCAAAAAAGTGGAAAAAAAGTTACAAATAGTATGTGGATTAGCCCAAAACCACACGCATATCTTCAGACCATGTAGAACAAGTATGCGTAGTTATAAAAAAAGAGTGGGTGGAAAACTGTAGGATGAGTTGCACCCACAAGGTATCTATTCTGATACTAATCGGGGACTGAAAAACGCCGAAAAAAAAAAAAAAAAAAAAAAAAAAAAAAAAAGGAAAAAAATGATAATAAATGATGGGAGGATAACCCATGACAAAAACACCTGCAAATTTAAAAAAAAGTTTGGTATAAAACTGTAAGAGGAGTTGCGCCCACAAGTTACCCATGTCATCGTGTCACAACTTATAAAAAATTAAGTTAAAAAAAAAAATGCAAAAAGTTGAAAGAAGATAATGGCAGGATAGCCCCAAAACCACAAGCACATCTTTAGACCATGTAGAACAAGTACTCATGGTTTCTAAATGATCAGTGGAAAAGTCTTGGAGGAGTTGCGCCCACAAGATATCTATTCCAGTACTAATCGGACCTGGAAAAAACTAAGTCGAAAAAGTAAGTCGAAAAAGTGAAAAAAAAAAAAAAAAAAAAAAAAGAATGATAAAACATAATAGGAAGATAACCCCAAAACCGCAAGCACATATTTAGACCATGTAGAACAAGTATGCATAGTTTCAAAATGATCGGTGGAAACTTTAGGAGGAGTTGCGCCCACAAAGTATACCTATTATAATACTAATCGAACATGGAAAAAACTAAGTCTAAAAAGTAGAAAAAAAATGATAAAAAACAAAGGGACGATAACCCCAAAACCACGTGCACATTTACAGACGATGTAGAACAAGTACGCATAGTTTCAAAATGATCGGTGGAAAGCTCTAGGGGGGGGAGTTGCGCCTACAAGATATCTATTCTAATGGTAATCGAACCTGGAAACTAAGTCGAAAAAGTAGAAAAAGTTGATAAAAAATAACGGTAGGATAACCCTAAAACCAATGCACATCTACAGACCATGTAGAACAAGTATGCATAGTTTCAAAATGATCGGTGGAAAACTCTAGGAGGAGTTGCGCCCACAAGCTACCCATCTCATTGTGTCTACGGTCGGACGGACGGACGCCAGGACGGACGAACCCATTTTAATAGTCCCCTTCGACTAACGTCGGGGGACAACAAGCGCTATTTAATGTGTCATTCAGAGAAATCTAGTATAACACTATTCCATGAAACTCGTTTTTTTATTTATTTTTTTTTTTTGACGAGCTTAGTGGCTCAGTGTTTATGAGGGTAGTCTCCAAATCTCTGAATGGCTAGACGCCTTGGCCGCAGCCGGGCTTGGGTTCGAAACTGTTACGACTCAGAGCACACCGCGGCGCAAGCTGATCACATTCTAGTTTTTATCATTGGTGGTAGTATTTCTACCGTAGTACCACTTGTTCATTAATAGTCGCGTGATATAAAAATGAAATTGCAGAAACCAACCTCGAAAAAGCTCAAATGCTAAACTATTTTTCTTCCCAGACCAAGGTTGATGATACAAACAAACCCCTGCCAAATGTTGAACCTGCCCAACATGTATTAGAGTCCATTACAATTTCAGTCCAGGACGTACTCGACGTACTGAAACACCTGAATGTTAACAAGGCGTGTGGCCCAGACCTGATCAGCCCTCGGTTTTTACGAAAAGGCGCTGAAATATTAGCACAGCCATATGCTATATTGTTCAATAGATCACTTACCCAAGGCTACTTTCCTCCTTCCTGGAAAGATGCCAATCTCACCCCGATTCACAAAAAAGAAGAAAAGTCACTACCGGGTAACTATAGACCTATATCTCTGTTAAGTCTTGTAGGCAAAACAATGGAGCGTTGCATTCACAAGCACCTATACAACTATGTTGTCTCACACAAGCTAATAACTCCGTTTCAATCAGGTTTTATCAAAGGCGATTCCATCACAAACCAATTACTTCACACTTACCACACGTTTTGCGAGGCAGTCGATAGTGGCAAAGAGGTGCGAGCAGTCTTCTGTGACATCAGTAAGGCGTTCGACAGGGTCTGACACAAAGGGTTGCTCCACAAACTACGAGGAATAGGATGTTCAGAACACGTCTTGAAATGGTTCACTGACTACTTGTCTGGACGTAGACAGCGTGTGGTTCTAAACGGTGAATCGTCAGACTGGGTAGAAGTTGAAGCCGGGGTACCCCAAGGGTCAATATTGGGCCCATTTTTATTTCTTCTCTACATAAATGACATCGTAAAATGTATTGGCTGCTCCATTCGTCTTTTTGCCGACGACACCAGTCTGTATATCATTGTCGAATTTCCCGATCAAGCTGCACGACTTCTTAATGCTGACCTACAAACCATTTCCAATTGGGCCGTAGACTGGCTTGTCGAATTCAACGCTAATAAAACAATGGCAAAGACAATTTCTAGGAAACAAAATCCTGTTCCTCAACCTCTCCTCTTTATGAACAATACACTGATACAAGAAACCTCCACCCACAAGCATCTAGGCCTCACCTTCTCAAATACTTGTAACTGGACAGATCATGTAAACAATATCTGTAAGAAAGCGTGCATACGCTTAAATCTTCTGAGGGCTCTGAAATTTAAAGTTAGCAGAAAATCCCTTGAAAAAATGTACTATGCCTTTGTTTGTCCCCTACTGGAATATAGTGACATCGTGTGGGATAACTGTTCCTCAGAAAGCAAACGAAATCTTGACGCAATATATGTTGAAGCAGCCAGAATAGTTACCGGCGGAACAAAACTTTGTAGCATTGACAAACTTTACTCCGAACTTGGGTGGGATTCCCTCCAAAGCAGGCGTAATAAGCATAAACTTATTACACAGTACAAAATCCTGCATGGTTTTACCCTTAATTATCTTCTAGATCTTATGCCTCCAACAGTTCAAGAAACAAGCAGATATAGCCTTAGGAACTCCGACCATTTCCAGAACTACAGAGCCAATACTAATCTCTTTCTTGATTCAGTTTTTCCTTCCACAATTCGAGCCTGGAATAATCTACCGATTGAAATAAAAGAAGCATCATCTTTAAAAAATTTCAAATCCTTACTAAATAGGAACATACAATCACCCCCGAAATACTACAACACCGGTTCACGCATAGGACAGATCTTGCATGCCAGACTAAGAATGGGATGTTGCTCACTAAACTAAGATCTCTACCGTAAAAATATAGTCCCCAGTCCTTCTTGTCAATGTAGAGAAATCGAAAACACAAATCACTTCTTGTTTACTTGTACCAAACACACCGTTGCAAGGGAAAGGTACCTACCACCCGACCTACAACGCTACTGTTAAGGATCTCTTGTATGGCAAAAACAACCTTATCACCCAACCAAAACGAAGCATTATGTTTACAAGTGCAAAACTTTATTGTCAAGTCTGGAAGATTTGTTTAAAACTCTCTCTCTCTCTCTCTCTCTCTCTCTCTCTCTCTCTCTCTCTCTCGTTCGTTTGTTTGTTAATGTATATTCAATATTTATTTTTAGTCATTCCATTCAGTTATGCTGTATATTTATATTTGTGCTTGGGAGATGACACTTATAAGCTCCGTAGCTTACAGTCAGATCCTATTTACCATGTCTTATGTGTGATTGTAATTTGATATTTGCTTCAAATAAAATATTGTTTAAACCAAAAATCTCGCAACTTTTATTGGGCTACACTGGCTGCTAAAAAACGTGGAAAGCGCACAAAGAATGGAAGTGTAGCGTTTTAAGGTTATAGCCTTACTATATATACAACCACTGACACTGTTCAAACGAAGGACAATCAGACAACGAAACAGCGCCGAAAGCGTTTCTCAATGGACGATGAGAGGTTATTTTTTCATATTAATATACTAGGACGAAAAAGAAACGCCGGACACATTGTATATGCAATAAATCTTTTACTGTTGGCCTAGAATAATGAACAGCGGTCAGATTGATATCTCGTTCACTGTGCACTGGTACATGTGATTAAAATTACACAATACCTCATCTTCCAGCATGACCATGCCCGGCCCCATGTCGCTCGAGTTTGCTAGCAATTTCTGGCTAACAACAACGTAAACCCGCTCAAATGGCCAGCATTCAGTCCAGATCTGTCCCCGATTGAACACTTGTGGGACGAACTGGATAGGAGGGTTAGGGGGCGCCCAAATGCCCCTACTAATCTGGCCCAGCTGAGACATGCCTTGCATGAAGAGTGGGATAACATTCCCATTGCAAGGATCAGCACCCTGATGAACTCCATGCATAGGAGAATAAGGGCTGCGACAACTGCGCAAGGAGGGCACACAATATACTGACGTGCCGGTCAGTGTTGCACTACACAAATAGGGGTACTGTCAAAAAGGGTGTATTTTTTTTCTCTCATAATCGTCACTGAAAATCGAATGAAACTTTGTCAACTTGTTCAATAAAGATGAAAGGTTATACAAAAATAAAACAAAAATGAATGTAACATTACATTAAATACTTTAAAACTATCTGTAAAGGTTACTCGGCGTTTCTTTGTCGTCCTAGTATATTAGTTAATTGGTTGTAGGTTTTCCTGTTCGAATTCCGAGAAGCAGAAAAGTGTCCGAGTCTGAAGAGGAAATCAGCAACTATATATTGCAGCGCACGCTAATCCGATTCTGCATATGTTACCTGATTTATTCAGGAATACCGAGCGTGCTGCGCTAGATTGTACAGTCTGGTCGGGGTTTCTCAGGTTGCGCGAATAGTAGTTGCTGTCCTGAAATTTAGTATATACGAATGAAAACAGTGCTGGATCGGAATAGCCAATTTATTATGTGCGGTACCATATGAATCGCGTAAGCAGAAAGATTAGGTTTTACATACGCATACGCAACACGTAAACATACGCACAAAAATACAGACATGCACACACCCAAAAACATACGCAAGTTTTTTTTTATTATGCTAAACATTAATTTAAATCAATTATATTAAGAAAATGTAATTACTATTAGCCCTGTAAGACAAATTTTGTACTTTTTTACCGTCTGCGGAGTTAGATGTACAATCTAAAAGTGTTTATAAATTACTTAAATAAGAGCTCATGGTTACACGCATTTAACACTTTTTTTGTATTAACGTTAAGCATGCTTGCTGAAAATTTCAGCAGACAATTTTGAAATATTTTCCTTATATTCCCCAGAAAACAGAATTCGACATTTCATGCAAATTGTCTTCTTGATTGAATCCTATTTTCTGAGAAAAAAATAAGAAAAAACACATATGTTTGTCGACTGCTGAATCTGTCCATAGCGTGGTAAATGTTAAAACATCATAAAAATTTTCACATCGCAATGATTTAGATGAAAAAAAGGAAAAATAAAATAAAAATAATAATAATAAAAAAAGCGCACTAAAAAGAGATAAAATATTATAATGAGTTAAAACAAGAACACTATTACAGGGCCCGAAACTCCGACCGTCGATTCAGTTTTTGACTTTATGGACAACGAATTTACCATTTAAGCTATGACCCAAAACTATACGGAAAGAGGCTGTCAGTGTATAACTTCTCAATCAAACGGGGTCGGTGAACCGGAAAATACCGAGTGCATTATTTATTCCCGTAACAACCTGCATCACCTTGACCCTGGATTAGTCCAAAATTAAACGTACTTTGACACGGCAGTAAACTTTCATCGAACAATACTGCCCTGACAATTTTACTGTCGCCCGCTGAACCTTTACTAGTCTCTTGGCTAATTCAGCAGACGACAAATTGGTGATTTTTTTCTTATTTTTCCCAGAAAACAGGATATGACATATCATTAATTAAAATTTCAAATCCTGTTTTCTGGGGAAAATAAGAAAACTATTCCAAAATGTCGTCTGCTTGAAATTTTACCCAGAGTGCTAAGCGTCAAATAAGTAAATAAATTATGCTGCTGCTTGCAGTTGTGCCTAGCACTGAGGCACTAGCCATATAAGATCATAAGAGGCTTCCATGACTGGTTATGATTCATTTAGAAAATCAATAGAAAACAAATCGTACATTTAAATAAAACATCTCCTAGCTCCCGAGTCTATATTGCTATTGGTGATATATTTTAATTAGTTGCTTTGACGAAGGACCTAACAGCTCTGAACGCAAATCCAATAATAAGTGTACTTGATTTTCATATTACTGATCGGAAACGAGGTTTGACAGATTGGCTTCCAGCAAAAAATCGATTTTTTTCGCTATCTAGCGCAGAGTGTTAGTCAGACCGGCAAACAGTGTAGATGGGTTTTGTACTTTGCAATATGTGAATCTTTAAGACTAGTTGTTTGTGTGTAGAAATGGTGTTATGGCGGATGATGGCTCGTTACCCGAACCCGCACCCCCGGCCCCTTTGGATCCGCGGCTACCTCTCAATGCCAGGCAAGTGTTCAAGCTGAAGAAATCTTGGAAAGGAATTAAAAGGCATATGGAAGCTACAGGCCTGGAAATGTTTGTACGGTAAGATGATTAATGATATTTTCCTTTCTCGTGCTACACTAATACAATGGTATCCGAGGTCCAGATAAAATGATAATTGAGCTGATAATTTAGGATAATCATATTTTTAAACCAATACATATCTTGTTGAGAGCGTTGGTTTGGCCTAGGCAAAGCGATTCTAAGGAGCACCCACAAAAATATTTGGATGGAAACATCAGAAAGAAGGAAAAAAGGACTTCTTTAAACACTCTACCAGTTATCTAGACCTATGGTATTCTAATTAATATTTGACATGATTCGGTGTCAGTTTTGTGATAATTATTTTCCCTTGTATTGTCATTTATTGATTTGTTCTTGCTTTACTGTAGCTCGACAACTGTTACGGTACGACTAGTGTAAACAATACAATGTCATACGATGTTTATTATCACTATCACTAATTAGTATTATTGTTTATTATCACTATCACTAATTAGTATTATGGCTTCACGTTGGACGTCCGTGTGTCTGTCCGTCCGTCCGCCAGTCCGTCCGTCCGTTTTTCATTTCCGGATGATAACTTTAGTAAACATCAATGAATTTTCACCAAACTTGATATGTGCATTAATATGTGGTTTGGGATTGCCAATGGGCAATTTTCGTCAAATTTTGACAGAGTTATCTGCCCGCGACACGATAATGGCAGGGTATTATAGTTTAACGTTTTTATTTACTATCACTATCGGTGCTCTCGACTTAGGATCACGAGGTCCTGGATTCGAATCCCGCTAAAGCCAGAATTCAGTTCATAACTGTACAGCGTTTCATTGCACAAAGCGTTTCATTATCACCCTTCCATCGTCTCGATATGACTTGAATAATGTTGACGCCAAACCATCATCATCACTGTCGGTAGTTAGTGAAAATTAATACGAACCATCAGTATGAGTTTCCCCTTAAAGTGAATGGATACTCTTTCAGGCTCTGAAAACTATGATATGCTTCCCTTCTGAAAAGGGGTTTTCTGTAACAGAAAAGAATTTGCGCCCAAATTTCCTTCCAGATAATACTTAATGTAAGAGGAAAAGAATTCTGGAAGCAAATTATTTGCTTTACAGTAAACCCCCTTTCGCTCGCGGAGCAAACTCCTTCCTTTTACAGTAAACCCATTTTTCTTCTGACCTGGAATGCAAACAGAGCGTCACAAAAAGTGTGATCCTTTTACATTCGGCAGAAACGCTATCAAGTGAATCCTTCCCCATAAGTCGAACAGATACACCTTGCAGATCACTGTCCAAAAATAATGTCTCCTTTTTCACAGGGGACATGCAGTCTTCCTTTTGAAAATTACTGTCTTTATAAGAAGGGATCCATGAACGATCTTTTCTGCTGGATGGGTCGTCTGTTGAACGAAATCTAGCAGTTTAGAGGTATATTAGTTTTACTTAAGATCTAATTAGGGCAGTAAACAAGTTAATTATGCGGTTTATTGCTGTATGAAAATTTAGCTATGGTATCACATAAGAGTTATCTTGCGAATATTTTTTAGATGTTCACTTGCTGTAATTGTATAAAGAAAAGTGCAAAGGCATCCAAAATTTTATATGCACCCCACCCCCTTACTCTCCCTCAAAAGAACCGTATTTACTCGAAGCATTTGGGCAGACATTTCTGAGCAAAGTATGTAGACCCAGATAAGTGAGTCGCAGAACCTGCTGAATATGGATATAAATAGACGACTTTCTGTTTTATTTCTGCCATTTTTATCCTAAATATTCGGACAACTTAATTCTTTACCCATTTGTCCTAAATTTTGAACAGCTCTTTTAACTACAGTGAAACCTGTGTTAAGCAAGCACTTAAGGGAAAGCCAGAAAATGGTTGCTTAAGACAGGTGCTTGCTTCATGCAGGTACGGTTATACTTAGTTTTCATTTACGGGACCCTGAAAACTGGGCTTTAAATACAGGTTAGTGCTTAATACAGGTGGCCATTAACACAGGTTTGACTGTATATGTACCTGCTGATGTGTCAAATTCTGCTGGATGAATGACAAACAGTAAAGACCCCGATCAGACACCGCGTCTGGTGGCGTCTGACCTGGGTCTACACAGTTTGCTGTGTGTCCGAATTCTTAGGGAAAATACGCTATGGCGATGACTGATTTAGGATTTACAAGTTTTGTTTGGACCCGTCTGTTCAAATACTTAGCTTAAATACAATATTTTATCTCCGAAAAACAATCATGACTGTTTTTGAAATAGCCTCATGTTAAACGATCTGAACAAACCCTACGCCTGCGGAAATGCTGACAATTTCTACAACTTGCTAATATCGTCCGGAGCAAGCCTAAGGCTAATGCAAAATCCTTGTCAAATGGAACCTGCATAGATGTAATCTGGGAAAGCCGATATTCTTATCATGGAACGACTAAAACTGACTTATACGTATACCTGCAAAGTACAGTTCACGTCTTTGCTAAAATGGAAAATATTTCGGATGACTACAAGAATGAATATTAATGATTTCACTAGTATAAAGAAACCTTTCCGCGGTCACCTGATCTCACTTTCAGGTAATGAAGATTCATGATTTCTATGTATTAATTTATCCAATTTACTGTACCTTAAATACTAATGACTGGAACTCAGGAAGTCGGTACCTTAAAGACTATTGACTGGAGCTCTGGAAGTCGGTACCTTATAGACTAATGGCTGGAACTCTGGACGTCGGTACCTTATAGACTGATGACTGAAACTCTGGAAGTCGGTACCTTAAAGACTAATGACTGGAACTCTTGTAGACTAATGACTTGAACTCTGGAAGTCGGTACATTATAGACTAATGACTGGAACTCTGGAAGTCGGTACCTTAAAGACTAATGACTGGAACTCTGGAAGTCTGTGCCTTATAGACTAATGACTGGAACTCTGGAAGTCGGTACCTTATAAACTAATGACTGGAACACGTGAAGTCAGTACCTTATAGATTAATGACTGGAACTCTTGAAGTCGGTACCTTATAGATTAATGACTGGAACTCTGGAAGTCGGTATCTGATAGATTAATGACTGGAACTCTGGAAGTCGGTACCTTATAGACAAATGACTGGAACTCTGGAAGTCGGTATCTGATAGATTAATGACTGGAACTCTGGAAGTCGGTACCTAATAGACAAATGACTGGAACTCTGGAAGTCTGTGCCTTATAGACTAATGACTGGAACTCTGGAAGTCGGTACCTTATAAACTAATGACTGGAACACGTGAAGTCAGTACCTTATAGATTAATGACTGGAACTCTTGAAGTCGGTACATGTACCTTATAGATTAATGACTGGAACTCTGGAAGTCGGTATCTGATAGATTAATGACTGGAACTCTGGAAGTCGGTACCTAATAGACAAATGACTGGAACTCTGGAAGTCGGTACCGATTTTCACTGGCTTTTAAGGGAACTGTTGTATCTTAGTATTCTTTTCGCCTTTTCCGCCAAGGGAAACAACGTTTGTGACTTTCTGTTTGCTGCCTTGCTTATAAAATTACTTCTGAATAGGGATCTACTCTAAAAGGAAAGAATTTGCTCCCAAGAAGAGCAAATTCTTTCCTTTTACTATAGACCATTTTTGGGAAGAGAGACAAAATCATTTTGACAGTGTCCTGTCCTGAATATGTAGTGTATCCCTTAAACTCGATTATAGAATAATTAACTAGTGCCTGCACGTAACAGGCTATGCTTGGAAATAATTATAAACCGTATATTTTCGGGTTCTCACTATATATACATGTATGGTATGTAAACAGATGTTTCTTCGATGTGCCTCAGTATGAGAAATAGGCTTTTATGCCATATGCGAACAGCGAAGTCTCAGATGATCCTACGCATTACCACAGTGGACTTGAGGCCTACACATTTTGCGGTCGCCAGTATTCTTGTAAGCAGAAAGCTAGGGCCCTGATCGCCGATGCTAAGGCTCTTCTAGGCCCTCACTGTTGGCACATGATCTCATATCGTAAGGGCTCTTCTCTTATGTTGAACTCAGTGATGATATCCTGTATGTTAAGTTTAAACACTTAAAATCATGTTTAAAGTATATTTTTACTCAGACTGCCGTAAGAAAAGGGGTGGGGTCTGTGGGGTTTATGAGGATACAGAAGATTTAGATCAGCCTGCGCGCTGACATCAGGCTCTTTCCTGTCAGCAAACTACATTCTATAATATCTAAACTATTGAACACTATGGTTTCTGATCAGGCTGGGGTGGTGCACAAGTTGCCCAGGTTCTGCACTCTTTGCGTATGTCCGAAACCCTCCGGCTCAATTAATGGACGATGTCGAGTAAAAAGGTGTGTTATAGCATGTCTCCGGAAAGCAAAGACCCAGATCAGCCTGTGCATCCTCACAATCTGATCAGGGTCTTCGATGTCCGCTTACAGACCCAGTGGCTATTGTAGAATATGTCACCAGAGGGCAAAATGCCCTGGTGAAACTATACTGACAGCAGGAGGATATTAATCTACGCATTACTCACAACACCTTTTCTCTTCAGATGCCGCATTTAAGGGGAACTGATAGACTTAGAGGGGAGACAAACTGTGTCAAAATTGTTTTGCCTCCCTTTTGAAAAGGGGTCTACTCCAAAAGGATTTTTCTCCCATTGGCGCGAATTCTTTCCTTTTAAGTAGACCCCTTTTCAGAATGGGATTGCGTTGCAAACAGGAAGTCACAAAAGTTGTCTCTCGTGATGAAAATGGAGTCCCCTCAATATAAAAGTTTGCGAGTATATCGTATTATAGTATTAAAGAGCGCAGTTACTTAAACAAATTAACAAGATGGCTAATTTAATAAAGATACAATATTTTTTTACCTGCTATATGCTTAATAAGCAGGAACAAATTGAGTGCTCTCTCTCTCTCTCTCTCTCTCTCTCTCTCTCTCTCTCTCTCTCTTATGACAAATATGGTTCAGCGTTATGCTCAAATCGTGAAAAAGAAGATGAATTGATTTGAATGAAAAATAAAATGCCATAACAATGTTTGGGATTTTTTTTTAAATAATATTTCAAATTTTAGCAAAATTAGAATACTTAAATATTCAAGTAAATCCAGATCAAGCTAATCAGGGTTTGAGCTGTTTGCCATTTAATAACAGCTGAACTTCTAAAGAGAGTAGGAGATTTGTTCCGAGGAGTAACGTATTGGTGTAGGAATATATATCGTTCGTCTGACATTACTGACAATGACCAATCCTAATCAACTGTGTGATGTGTTATTATTTGTGTGTTCTAAGATGGCTGATGAGACAAATCTTAGCTCTAAACCGCCAGTTGCAGATAGAACAAGAGAGGTCTGAGGAAGAAAGCTCTACTGGTGATGCCTTTGCTCTGGCTTTCCGCTGTGCACGTTTCTGCTCGGCTTCGCCGATTCATTTTGCTTCGTATTCACCAGCTCCACCTTCTTATGAGGCCTCGCCACTTTGTTCGATCGTGTGCAATCTGTTCCCACGACTCTGTTGACTCTGTTGGTATGTTGAAATCTTTAAGGGAGGCTTTGAGGGTGTCCTTGTATCGCTTCTTCCGACCACCATGGGAGCGTATTCCAACTTATAGTTCTCCATAGAGGATTTTCTTTGGCAAACGTTCATCAGGCATTCTGATAACATGGCCTGTCTATCTTGTGCCAATTTCAGAAGAGTATGTACACTCTGCATCTCTGCCCTTTTCAGGACTTCTGTGTCTGGAATCCTGTCTTGCACTTGATCTTTAGATGTTTTCTAAGACAGCTTGTATGGAAGTGGTTCAGCCTTTTGGCATGCCGTTGGTAAACTGTCCAAGTTTTGCATGCGTATAATAGTGTTGGCAGCACCAACGATCTCTATACTTTCAGCTTTGTGTCAAGTCTGATTCCACTTCGGTCCCAAATACTTCTAAGTAGCCGGCCAAATGCCGCACTAGCTTTGGCAATTCTAGCCTTGACTTCATCATCAATGTGCACAACTCTAGACAATGTGCTTCCAAGGTAGGTGAAATTGTCTACCACTTGCAGTCGTTGACCTTTCACTGTGATGGTAGGCTCCTTGTAAAGCTTTCCAGGTGCTGGCTGATATACTACCTCAGTATTTTTGATGCTGATTGTGAGATCATGGCTGAAACATGAATCAGATACTTGATCCACACCTTTTTGCATTTTCTCTTCTGTTGGAGCACCGTTTGCCATGTCATCAGCAAAGAGGAACTCATCTAGCACCTCTGTCTGCACCTTGGATTTAGCTTGCAACCTTCTTAGGTTGAAAAGTTTCCCATCAAAGCGATAGCTCATGGTTATACCATTGTCACCATCCTGGAAAGCATCTGTAAGCATGGCAGAAAACATCATGCTGAACAGTGTTGAAGCTAGAACACAACCTTGCTTAACTCCATTTGTCACAGGGAATGGATCAGAAAATTAGCCATCATTTTGGACCCTTGCAAGCATACCATCATGGAACTGCCGTACCATTGCTATGAATTTGGCAGGACAGCCAAACTTTGCCATATTTTTTCAAAGTCCCTCACGACCGACTGTGTCAAATGCTTTGGTAAGGTCGACAAAGGTCATGTAGAGGTCCATATTCTGTTCCTGGCATTTTTCCTGAAGCTGTCGTGCTGTAAAGATCATGTCTATTGTTCCTCTGTCTTTCGTGAATCCATATTGGCTTTCTGGTAGAAGCCCTGACTGTTCAAGGTGTTTATTCAATCGATTCAGTAGGACCCTAACAAGGATCTTCCCAGCAAATGACAATAAAGAGATGCCTAGATGATTGTCACAGACTTGATGATTCCCTTTCCTTTTGAATAGGTGGATCATTGTTGCATTCTTGAATTCTTGAGGGATGACTTCTTTTCTCCACATAATGTGAAATAACTCTGTCAGTTTCTCTGCAACTGGAGGACCTCCTGCTTTGTAGATCTCTGCAGGTATTGCATCTGATCCTGGAGCCTTGCCAGATGACTGGAGTTTTATTGCTTTTACTGTCTCAGAGACAGTTTGTAGCTCATCAAGCAGCGGATTACATTCCACATGTGGTAGTCTGTTGATAGCTTCGTCATTGATAGATGGTGGCCAATTCAGGACACCATCAGCCCATCTTTCCAAGATAGCTTCTTTGTCAGTCAGAAGAGTAGTTCTGTCTGCACTAAGGAGTGGGGTGGTTCCTGAGCTCTGGGGACCATATATTGTCTTGAGTGCGTCAAGCAACTTCTTCATATCCTTTCTGTCTGCAAAGAACTGGATTTCATCAGCCTTTTTGCTCAGCCAGGAGTCTTGCATGTCTCTGAGCCTAGTCTGTACTGTCTTGCATATGTTTGAATACTATTCTTACTAGATACTGAGCTGGTATTTCTGAGGTAAGCCTTGTGTTTTTGGTGTTTCTCTTCAAGGAGTCCCTGGATTTCTTTGTCATTCTCATCAAAACAATCTTGGTGTTTGCGAGATACTGGTCCTAGGAAATTCATTGCTGAAGAGTGAACAGTGTCTCTGAAGACTGTCCAGCTCACATCTACATCTTCTGAACTGTGTTGTAGTGCATCTAAACGGCTGCAGAGATCATTGACGAATGCTTGCCTCTTGCTGTCTTGTTTCAGCTTGGACATCCAATTTCTTTGGCACCTTCTTGCCTTGTGGTCGTCGTACAGGCTTGAATGCGCAGGTTGAGTTTGCTGACAACAAGCCTGTGATCTGTCCAACGGTCTGCACCACACATAGTCTTTGTCACTCTGACATCCTGTCTGTCCTTCCTTCGCACTATGACATAGTCAATGAGATGCCAGTGTTTGGAGCGAGGGTGCATCCATGATGTCTTTCTGCGAGTTGGTAGACGGAAGACTGTGTTGGTGATCAGTAATTCATGCTCTGCACACTTCCTTAAAAGGAGGAGTCCGTTGCTGTTGCACCCCTACACCTTCAGATCCAATCACTCCTTTCCAGGTTTGGTGGTCTGTTCCCACTCTGACATTGAAGCACCCGAGGAGGATGAGTTTGTTTGTTCGGGGTGCTGCAGAAATTACAGAATCCAGATCACCATAGAACTTGTCTTTAATCTCATCTGGGTTGGTCATTGTGGATGCATAGGCAATTACAATTATTGCATGCCTCTTGCCAGATAAGGGAAGTCTAAGCGTCACCAGGCTGTCATTTATGCCTTTTGGAAGTCATGAGAGCTTGCTGACGAGGTGTGACTTGATGGCGAATCCTACTCCTGCTTCACGCCGCTCTTTTTTCTTGCGTCTACTCCATAAGAAAGTGTAGCCAGCACCAACTTCTTTTAAAAGTCCTTCCGCTGCAAGACAAGTCTCACTCAGAGCTGCAATATCGACTTTGTATCGGTCAAGTTCTCTACCAACTAGAGCTGTTCTTCGCTGAGGTCTGTCAGAACCAGAACTGTCCTTTAGGGTGCGCACATTCCAAGCGCCGATAGTCAAAGGTATCACCTTCATCTTCTTTTTTCTTCTTCGACCGCTAAGTGGGATTCCCGTTGATCGCGGTTAACCAGCCAGGAGTTTTGAAGCAGGCAATTGTTTAGGGCACCTTTTTAGCCCCTTCCCCATGCTACGGGGTGAGCAGTGCGATCCTAAAAAGGTCTTCTCAGTCGCTCAGTTCGGCTGCCGAATTCCCCATACTGCTTCGTTCTTAAGGAAACAATCATATAGAACCAAGCCGCCTGTGTGCAGGTCCGCAACTACAGTTTCCAGTGTTTCCTCACCTGCTGCCTCGCCGCTCGCCCATCGCCACAGGGCTTTTGAATGGCTTGCATATGTGTGCTTGCTGTGTGTTGCTGATAAAGATGACATGCGCTGTGAATTGGATTATAGTGAAGGAGAGGCGCGCAGCGTCAACGTCACTCTCTCATCCTGACCAAGCTGGATCCAGAGGCAAGACAGTGTCAGGACATCTGGAGCTAAGCCCGGATGCAGTGGATGACCATGACTTCTGTTGTGCCTTGTCATGCTCTCCGTGCTCCACAACATGCTGTTGCATCGCCGTTTGGGCTGTTGAATCATAGTAATAATTTCCTCCGCCCCAGCTGCCGAAGCAGTCTTTACATAACTGGAACAGGCAAATCCAGATATGCAGGTTTTTGTTTGGAGTTGCCAACTCCTAGATGGATTGCGGTGTAGGAATAGTTAGTATTATTACGGTACATGACAAGCGAAGAATAGACCATGACGCAAATTTTTACCCTGCTCCCCCCACCGAGTAAATTTTGCAGATATATCCTTTTTTAAAGACCAATGTTTCCGGTGTCGATTGGCGGATGTTTGCACCCTGTAAGTTGGGAACTGGATTTACGGCAGTGGTTTATATACGTTACCTACATGTATTACAGATTTTGCAAATTCTAAGAAATTTTTCGAACTTAAGAACCCTCTAGAGATCAAAACTACTTCTGTGATATTGTATGCAATGTCACTAACAGTATTTGATGACATTATAAAAACAATTTGATATGGTAATTAAACAGTCCAATCTAATCAAAACTGGTAACGCAAATAACAAAAACGTTTTATTTATCTTAATAAATGGTAGTTAAAATACATGTCATCTAGTAACTCAGCCCAAATTTTAGAGTGCAAACATCTTGCATTAAATGCAGCAAGGATTACTCTTTTTAATAGGATACGTTTGCAAAACTCCCCCGATGGAGGGAGCTAATGTCTATCTGGCCAATAGTCTAGAATGAAGATACTCTTCTTCTCCTCAGACATTTAGAAGTCTCAAAATTAAATTATTCAGATTCTGATTTTCTCCCAGAACAGTAGCTGTTGTTTAGTGTTCACCGTTCGCACACTAAGTATTTGGATATCTCATATTATCTCCGTATCATACTTGTCCTAAAATTTGAATAAAACCATTTAACCTTTACCACTGTCTGGGCTTATTCAGCAGACAACAAGTTGGTGATACCTTTTCTTATTTTTTTTCTCCAGAAAACAGACAAATAAGAAAAAAATATTTCGATATGTCGTCTGCTAAAAATTTTACCCAGAGACAAGCGTTACTGCCTGTTGATGTGTCTGTAATACTACAGGATGAGTAGATGCCACATTCTGTCTATAATACTAACGGATGAATAGCAAACAGTGTAGACTCTGATGACACGCCGCGTTCTGTCTATAAAACTAACGAATGAATAGCAAACAGTGTAGACTGATCAGACGCCGCGTTCTGTCTATAATACTAACGGATGAATAGCAAACAGTGTAGACTGATCAGACGCCGCATTCTGTCTATAACACTAACGAATGGATAGCAAACAGTGTAGACTGATCAGACGCCGCGTTCTTTCTATAAAACTAACGAATAAATAGCACAGTGTAGTCTTTGATCAGACGCCGCGTTCTGTCTATCATATTAACGAATGAATAGCAAACAGTGTAGACTGATCAGACGCCGCGTTCTCTCTATAATACTAACGAATGAATAGCAAACAGTGTAGACTGATCAGACGCCGCATTCTGTCTATATAACTAATGAGTGAATAGCAAACAGTGTAGACTGATCAGCCGCCGCTTTCTGTCTATAAAACTAACGAATGAATGGCAAAAAGTGTAGACTGATCAGACGCCGCGTTCTGTTTGTAATACTAATGGATGAATAGCAAACAGTGATCAGACGCCGCATTCTGTCTATAAAACTAACGGATGAATAGCAAACAGTGTAGACCCTGATCAGACGCCGCGTTCTGTCTATAATACTAACGGATGAATATCAGTGTAGACCCTGATCAGACGCCGCGTTCTGTCTATAATACTAACGGATGAATAGCAGTGTAGACCCTGATCAGACGCCGCGTTCTGTCTATAATACTAACGAATGAATAGCAAACAGTGTAGACTCTTATCAGACGCCGCGTTCTGTCTATAATACTAACGAATGAATAGCAAACAGTGTAGACTCTTATCAGACGCCGCGTTCTGTCTATAATACTAACGGATGAATAGCAAACAGTGTAGACCCTGATCAGACACCGCGTTCTGTCTATAATACTAACAAGTGAATAGCAAATAGTGTAGACTCTAATCAAACATCGCTTTCTGTCTATAATACTTATTGATGAATAGCAAACAGTGTAGACCCTGATCAGACGCCGTGTTCCGTCTATATTACTAACGGATGAATAGCAAACAGTGTAGACTCTGATCAGACGCCGCGTTCTGTCTATAATACTAACGGATGAATACCAAACAGTGTAGACTGATCAGACGCCGCGTTCTGTCTATAATACTAACGAATGAATAGCAAACAGTGTAGACTCTTATCAGACGCCGCGTTCTGTCTATAATACTAATTGATGAATAGCAAACAGTGTAGACTGATCAGACGCCGCGTTCTGGCATAATACTAACGAATGAATAGCAAACAGTGTAGACTCTTATCAGACGCCGCGTTCTGTCTATAATACTAACGGATGAATAGCAAACAGTGTAGACTCTGATCAGACGCTGCGTTCTGTCTATAATACTAACGAATGAATAACAAACAGTGTAGACTGATCAGACGCCGCGTTCTGTCTATAATACTAACGGATGAATAGCAAACAGTGTAGACTCTGATCCGACGCCGCGTTCTGTCTATAATACTAAGTAGTTGCGAAACGGTCATGGTACCTAAGCCCTTATCCAAACTCATAAAGCCATAAACGAATGACGATTCAAAATGTTCAGACCAACAGACATGGACCCCAGAATAAAGGGTGTAATCAGGCGTCCGCGGATAATAAAAATTACTTGGTAAGCAAGCTTCGCCCACCATGCCCATAGGCCTGAACGAAGGAAATATCGGTAGAAGCGTATGTCGGGATTTGGGAAGTCTACTTATGGCGCGTCACTTGCAAAAACATCAGAAACAATTCTGGAAACTGCCACATTGTAGGGATTGACCAGATCATGATGTCTCCCATAGAACTTCTTAAGAGTTGCTACCAGTTTGGTTTTTTGATACCCCTGGCTCAACAACTTTGTAGTGAGCACTTTCCCACGCTCCATGAAGTCCTGATAATTTGAACAGGTTCTGGCATAACGGATTAACTGTGAAACGTAAACGCCGTATGCGGGTGCAGAAGGGATATTACTGCTCAGGAATGGAAAGTTAACAATTGGAAAATTGAAGTCATCCCGTTTGTCGTTAAGTCTAGTAGTAAGCTTTCCATTGTCAATGTAGAGATAACAATCCATATATGAGGAGGAGGCTGCAGTCGCCGTTGTTTCCTTTATTTCAAGTTCACGTGGATAGATGAATTCTAAATACTCTGAAAATTTTGTGTTTTTCAGAGACAATACATCATCTATATATCTGTAGGTGAAATTGAATTGTTGTGCGAGGTGTTTCTTGCCTGCTTGGAGGAGACTTTGAACAAACTCCGCCTCATACAAGTATAAAAACAAGTCGGCACATAACGGTGCACAGTTAGTACCCATCGGTATGCCGATTGTTTGCTGAAATATCCGTCCGCCTAACTCCACAAAACATATTGTCGATTAGATATTCCAGCAACTTTATGACATCTGCATCTGAGTATTTTTGTGGCGCATCAGAGTGATCCCGATATAGCCAATGACAACATACTGAAATCGACGGTTACCATTCTTGTGGAAGAAACACTGGTTGATAATTTCCTTTAATTTAGATTTCAATTTATCATGAGGAATAGTAGTGTAAAGAGTAGAGAAATCGAAAGATTTTATACTGTTGACGGAATGAAGAGATTGTGCCTTTAGGTTTTCTAAAAGCTCTTTGGAGTTTTTCAGGATCCACATCTGATTAACACCATTTCTGGCATATGCAGTGTCACTATACTTCTGAAGGCCTTCTTTAACTGCGGTCAGGATTCGTGTTAGAATCTGAGAAAGAGGCTTGGTTGAGCACTTAGCTGAACCCGCAATATATCTCTGCTTGTACGGATTCTTGTAAAGTTTAGGGATCCAGTACAGTTTGGGAAGGTCAATATCTTCCTCTGGGAGGGAAATGCCAAATGTCAGCATCACCGAATGGTGGTTTTGTAGAATTTCTTCCTTGGACATAGCAGTAAGATTATATGTAGGGTTTCCGGTCATGGTACTCATACCAAGCTCTTCCATTAAGCAGTTTATATAGTGTGTTCTGCAAACAAACACAATGTTGTTAGATGCCTTATTAGATACCAGACGCCGCGTTCTGTCTATAAAACTAACGGATGAATAGCAAACAGTGTAGACTCTGATTAGACGCCGCGTTCTGTCTATAATACTAACGAATGAATAGCAAACAGTGTAGACTCTTATCAGACGCCGCGTTCTGTCTATAAAACTAACGGATGAACAGCAAACAGTGAAGACTCTGATGAGACGCCGTGTTCTGTCTATAATACTAACGGATGACTAGCAAACAGTGTAGACTGATCAGACGCCGCGTTCTGTCTATAATACTAACCAATGAATAGCAAACAGTGTAGACTCTGCTCAGACACCGCTTTCTGTCTACAATACTAACGAATGAATAGCAAACAGTATAGACTCTTATCAGACGCCGCGTTCTGTCTATAATACTAACGGATGAATAGCAAACAGTGTAGACTGCTCAGACACCGCTTTCTGTCTATAATACTAACGAATGAATAGCAAACAGTGTAGACTCTTATCAGACGCCGCGTTCTGTCTATAATACTAACGGATGAATAGCAAACAGTGTAGACTGATCAGACGCCGCGTTCTGTCTATCATATTAACGGATGAATAGCAAATAGTGTAGACCCTGATCAGACGCCGCGTTCTGTTTATCATACTAACGGATGAATAGCAAACAGTGTAGACTCTGATCAGACACCGCGTCCTTCTATAATACTAATTGATGAATAGCAAACAATGTAGACTCTGATGAGACGCCGCGTTCTGTCTATAATACTAACGGATGAATAGCAACAGTGTAGACTCTGATGAGACGCCGCGTTACGTCTATAATACTAACGGATGAATAGCAACAGTGTAGAATCTGATCAGACGCCGCGTTTTGTCTTGAATACTAACGGAAGAATAGCAACAGTGTAGACCCTGATCAGACGCCGCGTTCTGTCTTTAATACTAACGGATGAATAGCAAACAGTGTAGACTCTAATCAGACGCCGCGTTCTGTCTGTAATACTAACGGATGAATAGCAAACAGTGTAGACTCTGATCAGATGCCGCGTTCTGTCTTTTATACTAACGGATGAATAGCAAACAGTGTAGACTCTGATCAGACGCCGCGTTCTGTGGCGCCTGATCTGGCTCTATATTTTTTGCTCAGACCTGTCTGTTGGAATTCTTAGAGTAAATAAGGCAATCGTTTCTAGTCTAAACACTGTGTATGCACGGTGGTTCAAGTTCAAATATAATTTTGATATTGTCCTGTACTACAAAACTGGCTTGTCGAGCAATCTCTCAATCTTTAGTTCTTTTCCTCACTACATAGAACATCCCTCAACGATTTCTTGATACAAATTCTTGTTCTCTCAGTGTTCTTAGATAGAAACTGGTTCTCAGGAAAACCGACAGAAAGTCAAACACAGACAGCGACTGTTCAAACCAGACAGGACTTTTTTTCCGCTCGAGCTCTCATTATGTAATACATTTATGGAAACTACATAGTAAAGATCCTAGTCCAGCCTCTGATCAGAGCGCACACTCTGGTCTGTGGCACTGCGTTTTGCACATAGCTTTGTGAATTTTCTGTATCCCAGTTCTTTTCATTATTCATGTTAATACCAGAGTTGATCTCAGTTTTTATACCGGCTTTACGATCTCAGGATGACATATTTACCCAAACCACTGGAACGGACTGGCCTGAGCAAACAGTGTACATCCAGACCAGACGTGTTTACCACACATCCAACAGTATTTAGACACACGAGAAGGTTGTAAAGTGCAGTTGTTGTAAGTTTAGGGGAAGTATGGTTAAGAGTTAAGTGTGGGAGTTCTAAGGGTATGTACGGTAATCGATAACTTGGACTTTCAATAAGCAATCACAAACCGGAAGATATTTTAACATCATATCAAGCGTAGTCGTTAAGATTATTATTTTGTCTTTTGCACAGATATTTTTGTTTCCTGTCGAATTTGGTTTCAGTTGTATGACATATGAGCCAACGCATGAAAAAAATCCTATAAAAGGGCATGTGCGCCAAGCAAAGACAGATCAGCCTGGGCATCCGCCCAGACTGATCAGAGTCCTCGCAGAGTGCTCAATGGATAGCTAAGGCCAAAGCTTTCTTCATGCCGACAGAGAAGACTCTGATCTGAGTCTTCGCTGGGTGCACATACCATTTTGTATGTTTTGTCATGCGCTGGCTCATATACGTTAACGTAAGGTTCATGTATATGTGCAGCTGCGAACGTATATAACACAACGTGAGAAAAGCTCCCGTCGCATATGCGGGCAATGTAAACCTTTGCTACCCACATACAGAATCAGAACTGTAGAGTTTATTTATAAACAGTGCAAAAGTTTCGAATTGATCGGTCAAAAACTCTTATGCAAAGAAGGTGTGACACAAATACATTAAGTGACACGCACACACACACACACACACACACACACACACACACACACACACACACACACACACACACACACACACACACACACACACACACAAAACCCCGCAAAGCCGAGAACCACAAAAACGTGAAGAAAAGTGCCCATGATAATATCAGAATCAAATGCACGTCTTCAGACCATGCGTAATGCTTCAAACAGATCAGTCAAAAACTCTTGGAGGAGTTGCGCACACAAAGTATCACTAAATAATACAAAACTCATCATGAAAATAAAATAAAGACTGATTAGTCGAAATTTAACAAGAAGGCAGCCTAAAGAACAGCTGTATCCCGCCGCCTTTAACTGTGACCTTGACCTTCGGTCGGCATGATTGAAACATAATTTTTGCATACAGTCTCACTAAGGTGAACATCTGACTAAAGTTTAATGAAAAATCTTCTAGTGGTAAAGGAGATATGGAGAAGACAGGAAATCAAAGGTTCAACTTATGACCTCAATTGTGACCTTGACCTTAAGCCAGCATGTTGATTCATGGGTTCTGCACATCATCTCACTGAGCAGAACATTTGACCAAATTTTATAAAAAATCCATCCAGGGGTAAAGGAGATATGGAGTGAACACAAAATTAAAGGCTGAAACTCATGACCTTTAATTGTGACCTTGACCTTGAGTGTTGAGTGGCGGGTTCTGCACATCATCTGACCAAATTTTAATAAAAATCCTTCCAGGGATAAAGGAGATATAGAGCGGACATGAACATCAAGGCTCAAACTCGTGACCTTCAGTTGTAACCTTGAGTCGGCATGCTTGAGCTATGGATTCTACACATCATCTCACCGAGACGAACATTCAACCAAAAATAAATGAAAATTCTTTCAGGCGTAGATATGAAGCAGACACGAAATTCCAGGCCCAATCACATGATCTTCAATTGTGACCTTGACTTTAAGTCTGCATGGTTGAGAAATGGGTTCTGCACACCGTCTTACTGAGGTAAACATTTGACCGGTTTAATGAAAATTCTTCAAGGGGTAAAGGAGATATTGAGCGGACAGGAAATTAAAGGCTCAAACACATGACCTTCAGTTGTGACCTTGACCTTGAGTCTGTGTACATGGTCTGTATTGATCGATCAGGTTGACCTGTCGCGTTAGATATTCTTTGTTGATACTCATTGGAACATGCCCACTGTACAATTTAAGCACAGTAGTCTGAAATCCTGCATTCAATGAAATGCAGATACTCGATCACCTGTAAGGATCGTTCCTGTTTATGCAGTGGGCGCAAACTTGTGGGTCAGAGCGGCGTGTCAGTTTGGTCGGCCTATACGATATTTATTTATTTATTTATTTATAGGCATCTATTTATTCAAATTGCTAAATTATTTTTTTTCTCAGCATTGTTGTTGCTGCGAATGGAAAATATTTCTGGTAAAAAACAACAACATGTTTTTGCCATATCTAACCGAGACCGGGCAGAACTTGCAGAGCGACATCCTGGGCCACATTTGCAGAGCGACATCCTGGGCCACATCAAAGCGGAGCCGAATCGGTGCCTCAGTGTACTTCTTATACGATTCCGGTTAACCCATTTGTGCCTAGTGGGCTCTTCTGCCTTAAGTCTTTGGTTAGGTCCATTCCCTAATTGGGAGTGTCTGGCTGGTTTATGTTGTTGTCGTGTTTTGTTGGGATTTCTGAGCTTATGCAGACAGTGTAGGCCATGATTGGACCCTGCATTCTGCGGCGTCTGAGCTGGGTCTGCACTGTTTGCTTATGTCCCTTTTGTGGGACGCTTGGCTTGAGTGGGTTGATGAAGTTAACTCTGAGCACAAGACCACATGTCTCTGCATGTTCCGCCGGGTCCCGGCTCAGTAGTTATGAGGTCATTACCAGGTTTAACATAGTAACTGTGTACTCAACGCTTGGTATGCTGGTAAGGTGTTCCAGTTTTCTCTTTTTCTTTTCCTGCGAGATTGGGGTCCTGACGTACCATGCAAATCGTCGCCAAAGGTAGTGGTGGTCATGGTGTGTCGGGGACTATTCTTTGGAATCAGGAGATAGTACCAATCTGTAGTCTGCTGAACTTACCCAGAAAGTGGTGGCGGTTAACTATCACCATTAAATTGTCTTTGAGGGTATCGCGCGAAACTGATATACGAGCGTATGTAGCACTGCTGCAGTCATAATTTCATATGTGTTGTTGAGCTGCATATTCTCCCCCTTAAAGGCGTTGACCGTCATAATAGCGAGGATACTAAATTATACATGTACTATGTTTATCAATGAAGTAGTACTTAGAAATAATTAGTAAGTATAACTGTCAACTAAGCTACCATTTAAGTTAATATGTTGTTCCTTGTATGTCATGTAAATGACTTAAGAGAATAAATGTTTTGTCTGTCTGTCTGTCTGTCTGTCTGTCTGTCTGTTCTGGGTCATTCATATTGTCTTACTAAGGTAAACATTTGACCAAAGTTTAATGAAAAGCCTTCCAGGCTTAAAGAAGATATGGAGCGGACACGAAATTCAAGGCTTAATCACATGACCTTCAACTGTGACCTTGACCTTGAGTCGACATAGTTGAGTGATAAGTTCTGCACATCATCTCACTGAGGCAAACAATTGACCAAAGTTTAATGAAAATCCTACCGGAGGGTAAAGGAGATATGAAGCGGACACGAAATTCAAGACTCAAACTCATGACCTTCAATTGTGATCTTGACCTTGAGTCAGCATTGTTTAGTTATGGGTTCTGCACATTATCTAACTGAGACGAACATTCAGCTAAGTTTAATGAAAATCCTTCCCGGGGTAAAGGAGATATGGAGTGGATACGAAATTAAAGGCTCAATCCCATGACCTTCAACTGTGACCTTGGCCTTGAATCTGCATGGTTGAGTTATGGGTTCTGCACATTGCCTCACTGAGGTGAACATTTGGTGAACATTTGACTGTTATTGAAAATCCTTCCAGGGATAAAGGAGATATGGAGCGGACACGAAATTAGAGGCTGAAACTCGTGACCATCAATCACCTTGACCTTCACCTTGAATCGGTATGGTTGAGCTATGTGTTCTGCACATTGTTTCACTGAGGCGAACTTGACTCCTCCGTCAGAAGGCTATAACCACGCCCATGCGTAAATCCTTAGACAAACAATATCGTGATACCTGTATTTGTCAATTGTTTGTTTGTTTGTGTTGAGGTTTTACGGCCCAGTCAACCCAATGGGGTCATGTCGAGCGCGGTCAGTTTACCTAACCACACGTTTACTGGGCAGGCTTAGTCCTCTAAGCGGTTAACCAGTATTGTGCACATTCTTTCGCCAGAAACTGACAACTGCCCTTCTTGAATCAGCGGAAGGGAGAGAATGACCGTAGAAAATATTTCATGATCAATCTCCACGAAAGAATGTTGCCGACCTCGGCGGGGGTTGAACCCGCGACCTCCTGGTCTCCAGTCGGACCTGTATTTGTCAATGAAAACTGCATGTGTACCTGTATTTATCAATGAAAAAGTACATAGGTAATATTGTTTGTCTAAGCAATAACATTAACCGTTAACTGGTAAGCTATTTTGGTTGGTCAGGTTTTGGTGTCATTTACTGGTCAGGTGATTTCACGGAGGACTCAATTGACCAAAGTTCAATGAAAATCGTTCAAAGGTTTCAGGAGATATGGAGCGGACACGAAAGTGTTATGGACGGACAGATGGACAGAGCGACGGACAGACGGACGGACAGACGAAGGCAATTCCTATAATCCCCTCTCCGCTTCGCGGCGGGGGATTAATTAAAAAGGGGGTCCGATGATAATGTCAAAATAAGATGCAAATCATCAGAACATGTCCATAAAAGGTAACATCTCAGCCAAACTGATATGTCAAAAACTCCAGGAGTTGCACACTAAATGTGTGTATCACACGCACGCACGCACACACTACTTATTATGTTTGTGTTAAGGTTTTACGGCCCAGTCAATATAATTGGGTCATGTCGAGCGCGGTCAGTTTACCTAATCACACTTTAACAGGACAGGCTTAGTCCTCTAAGCGGTTAACCAGTATTGTGCACATTCTTTCGCAAAAAACTGACAACTACCCTTCTTGAATCAGTGGAAGGGAGAGAATGACCGTAGAAAATATTTCATTATCAAATCTCCACGAAAGAATGTTGCCGACCCGGCGGGGTCAAACCCGCAACTTCCTGATAACCAGTCGGACGCGCATGCAACTGAGCCACCGAGGAAGTAAACAACCTGAATGCAAAGCTTTCACCAAGTTTAAATATCCCTTCAATATATAACCATTCATAGTAAAACGGATCAATCGTATTCTTTTAATTTGAAAAAAAAAGGTTCATACTTATATTCATAAGCATGGTAAAATCAGAACGCTGATATATATACAGTTGCCATGCTGGAAAGTGGGAGGAGGGTGGGGCGGGAGTGGGGGGGGGGGGGTGGGGGCAGGGTGCGTGGGGGAGGGGGCGGGATGCATTCTACACATAATGCCGTACAGTTGTATGTATTAGTTGAAACTTTTCCAGGATTCAGGGTGAGGTTCGACAAACCTTAAAACCAGAAGTAATCTCACTGTGTCCCATCAACAGAGTTGAGGCGGTACTTTTGTTGCAGTTGCTCTTCGCTTGTTTCTTCTGTCTTTTCAAGCTTGTTCCTTCTGTTTCCGACGAAGGGTTGCTTTGTGTAGTCAATTTATGTGACTAAACATTAAACATTATCCGAGACCTTTTGAGGTCTGTGCTAATAGCTTGTAATCTCCGAAATACAATTAACAGCAGGTACATACACACCTGAGTAAACAGTGTAGACTCAGATCAGACGCCGCAGGGTCTACAATGCTTGGCACATCCAGCAGTGTTTTAGACACATCAAGTAATAAAATAGTTGTACAAAATTTTAGGACATAAGATGTTCGAACATTGTTAGGCTAAATACGGTAACCCAGGAGCATTGTTTTAAAAATACGTTAACGCTTTGCATGCTGGGTAAAAAAATAGGCTTTGATATTTCATGGAAATTGTCTTCTAAGGAGACTAAAGAGACATTTTGCATGAAATGTGAAAGCTTATTTTCTGGAAAATAAGAATAATGTTCGCATTTTTATTCTGTTGAATTAGCCCAGAGAGTGATAAAGGACAATAGCCAACAGGAAGTAACCTACATAAAGTATATGTACCGTGTATACCACAATAATTCTGAAACTTTTACTCCTCTTAGGACACGACGTAAAATTTGATTTGACCATGTCCATTTGACCGCCCGATGTTTTGTTTAGGTCTTGGTCAGGACTCGATCCTCAGCACAGACCAATACATATATAACGGCGGGAGAAAGAAAAAATGTTAAGCTGCTTTAGCGCAAAAGAATTAAATCGACAAGACGAGAATAAATACCATTATCACAAATGCGGACAACGAAGTCTATGCTTGGTCTGCATTGTCCACTAACAGAATGAATCATCAACGTAGAACATACGCTAGCTATAATCGCACTTCACAGATGGCGCTGCATAATCTGAGACTTCTTTGGGCGAACGTATCATATGGCACATTTTTCATGCTGCGGCTAAGATACAGTCTGATCTTGTCATTTACTCAACCCAATTGACTCCTCCGTCAGAAGGTATAACCACGCCCATGCGTAAATCCTTAGACAAACAATATCGTGATACCTGTATTTGTCAATGAAATCTGTATTCGTACCTGTATTTATCAGTGAAAGAGTACATAGGTAATATTGTTTGTCTAAGCAATAACATTAACCGTTAACTGGTAAGCTAGTTTGGTTGGTCAGATTTTGGTGTCATTTACTGGTCAGGTGATTTCACGGAGGACTCAATTTATGCCGAGTCACTTTTACTTCAACTGATTGGACAGGTGCATATATAAGAGGTGTCTGGTTAGTTTTTATTGCACTTTTTTGTAGAAATTTCTGAATTAATAGCATACAATGTAGACCCTGATCGGACAAGTCTGATCTGGTTCCAAACTGCGTACCAGTGTCTCTTTTTATGGGACGCTAGGCATAAATAGATTAACTATGCTAGACGACGTCTTAACCTTTACCACTCTCTGGGCCAATTCAGCATACAACAAATTGGTTCTATCTTCTTATTTTCCCCCATAAAACTGGATTTGAATTTCCATTGAAGACAATATATATATCGTCCGCTGTAAATTTTACCCTAAGCGTTCAAATACTTTTCTCTCATTAGCAAAGAAAGTAGGTATGAGAAGAAAATTGCTTGAAATGTCAAACGATATTTTGCGAAAAAGAGGGAAACACACAATTTTTCGTCTGCAGAATTTAAATTCATTGCGTTCATTTCCAGGCTACCATTAGAAAGAGTGGTAATATGCCTTTACTGAAGAATTTTCATGAAACCTTTAAAATAATTTGTTTGTTAGTGTTTAGGTCTCGTCAGGTTGGGTTGGAACGCTAATATTGACTATCATTAGTAAGTTATTTCCAGGTTCACAGCTGAGGCTGTTGTTGTGGCTACTCGTTGGAGTCGCCCTAATGAGACGATTCTGATGGATGCCCGCATCTTACCTGGAAGCGGTGACATTGCTTTTAAATTTTTTTAAAGACTTCACTTGGAATGGATAAATAACTCTGACAAAGAAATATTTTCTTCTTCTCTTTGTGGGCTAAAATCTGTTCCCGTTGGGAATAAACTGCTTCCTTCTAGAATAGCCCCCATTTTTAGAGCACTTTAATACTAGGAAAACTCATACCTGTCTGCAAACGCTGATTCCCTTAGAAAATGGCGGTAGCCATTCACTTAGTCATTGAATTAGAAATAATTAAAATTCACTCATCGACGAGTTTTCATCACTATGGACATGAATTCTGAACTGCATAAATAGAAAATAGATTACACTGGGCTTTTGGGATTTATTACCATGTTTAATAAGGGGAATTGATACACTTTCAGGGCTGACACCTCTTTTTCTTCTAAAAAGGGGCCACACTAAGACGAAATAATTCGCCCCCCTTGTTTAGATCCTTTCATGAAGGGACTTGTTATGAAGGAAAGCAAACAGAAAGTCAAAACGGTTTGTAAAAGATGGCAGAAATCTCCCCTTAAAATAGACATAATGTTTTTTGTCACTGCTGAAATTACCGTATATATTAGGACGCTATATTTCCTTTCCTTATTTATATTAAAATTCAAACAAATTGATTTGACATGCTGATACAGTGTTTAAAGTTTCGGGACGAACAACTTGTTTTGAGAGGGAGAATTTTCAGATGAGAGTGATCCCGCTAAACCCATTTACATCGAGTGGACCTTCCTGTCAAAACTCCTTTTTCCAATAGCAGGGCTCTGGGTACTTTTTATTATTATTATGTTTTATAGGAATTCCTATATACAATACAAACAGTGAATACCGAGATCAGACGCCGCGTTTTGCGGCGTCTGATCTGGGTTTTCACTGTTTGCCAATTACCCTTTCGGGGGTCTCGAGACTAAAATGGGTTAAAGGAATAGCCCCCTGATTATGTTTCACATTCTACACCGCCAAGCTCTGTGAAGAAAACTGCAAACGTATTTGTGGCGTTTTATATAATGACCACCTTATTCGTCACTATATCGATTATATTGTCATATCACTGCTGTACGTAACCTACATATTGGCATAGACATGCCTCAGCAAATAATGCAGACTCAGATCAGACGCCGCATAAGGGGGTCGTCTGATCAGAGTCTACACTGTTAACTGCACATCCAGCGGTTTAGACACATCTAGTTGTCAACTAGACTTGTGCAAATTTTAGGAGTATGGTAAGGAGTTTAGGTAGTTGACTATCTGGGGTCAACAAGGTAAACATTATTAGCTAATCAAGGTTCGATACGGAGTGACATTTAAAGCTGATCAGACCTGAGGCTGCTCTGGGAAAACGAACATTTTTATCGCATACTGACCACTGAAAACCAGTTCTCACTACACAGTTACGCAACCAAGTACTTAACACGTCTATGCCGAGTTGACTCTTTACCTTAACTCTTTGGACAGGTCTATTTACCATATAAGCTTTTATTACTATCATATCTTGTAGAAATTTCTGAGCTTAATGCAAACAGTGTAGACCCTGATCAGACGCCACGTTCTGTAGCTTCTACACGGTTAGCCAATGTCCCTTTTATAGGCTTAAATGGGAAAACACTTAGCACACGGGGTAAACGTTTCAACAGACATCTTTTTTGTTTCTTATTTTTCTCAGTAAATAGGCGTTGTCAAAGCCTATTTTCTACCAGTTTGTCGTCTGCTGGGACTCAAAAACACTCACAATGTGGCAGCGAGAAACGAACAGTCCGATCGCCTTCGCATTGGCCTAGGGCTTTGTTGTTTGACCGAGCATTTTGTTAACAACCAGGACTTCATAATAGTGTACCAAGTGGTCAACTATCAGGCATACTATCCCTTTCACACCTGAATTTATGGACTCATCCATGTTTTAATCTGGACATGTCTATTGTTATAAACAGGGGTGTCAGACAAAAATAAAAGAAACGAAATGGTAAACAGGTTAGAAGCTGATCTTTTGGCCTACAGGGATGAAACTGCTAATTTATTGTGACATGATTAGTTAGTAGCATTCCGGGAAGTGTAGTTTGCAAATGTTTCGTTTTCTTTCTGTTTTTTTTTCTTAAAATATTACGGTTATTTTTGTTAGGGCTCAATAATTCATGTTAAATTTCTGCAATTCAAATGCAAATTTGAGCCCTGTACTTTGGGGCAAAACTATAAAAACATAATTGCCGTCTGCTAAATACACCTCACAGAATGCAAAGGTTAACTTGGCGAAAGGCTGTTGTGAGGTTTGATAGAATTTTCGGATGGGTTTTTAAAAAATCCGTCCTTTAAAATAGCGATGTCCGAGCGGGCGGGCGTCGGGCGTTGTCCGAGGTTTACCTTTTGGTTAACCGTTTTTTTTTTTGTTTTTTTTTTTTTGAAAAGTATATGCTGCCTTTATTCTTCAGTGGATTGCTTTCATATTTGGTAGGGATGAAGAGGAGGACCAGTAGGCATGTCACATACAAAAGGGACAGCTCTTACTTTCTTCGTTATGTACTTATCTCCCCTGACATCCCTGGTTTACCTTTTGGTTAACCTTTTTTCAAAGTTTTATGTTACCTTTATTCTTCAGTGCATTGCTTTCATATTTGGTAGGGATGAAGAGGAGGAACAGTAGGCATGTAGCATGCAAGAGAGACAACACTCACTTTCTTCCTTATGTACTTATCTCCCCTGAACCTGAAATATTGTGCAGGCCATAACTCCCATACTGTTTGAGATAATTTGATAGTTTGTGGTAGGGAAATATATCAGGTCAAGTAGGAGAGTCGCATTTAAGAAGGACAACTCTTGCTTTGTTACTTTTTCTAATGATCTCCCCCTGAACGAATTTCTAAGCCAAATTCTTATGCACTCCATAAAACTTCCTAATAGTTTGAAATATATCGATAATATTTGGTAGAGACATAGATAAGGATCAGAAGATGTGTCATATGTAAGAGAGACAACTCTCACTTTCTTCATTATGTACTTATTTCACCTGAAACCGAAATCTTTTGCAGGCCATAACTCCCATACTGTTTGAGATAATTTGATCATATGTGGTAGGGAAATATATAAGGTCAAGTAGGAGTGTCGCATGCAAGAAGAACAATTGCTTTTTTCTTTTTTCTTGTTATTTCCCCTGAACGAATTTCTAAGCCAAAGTTTTGTGCACTTTATAACTTCTTAATGTTTTGAAATAGTTCTGATAATATTTGGTAACTGGCATAGATAAAGACCAGTAGGCGTGTCACAAGCAAGAGAGACAACTCTGACCTTTTGTTTCACACTTATCTCCCCTGAAACCGGGAGCTTGTGCAGCCAATATTGATTTTTTTTCACTTATGCATGTTGTAGCTTTTTGGGGTAAAATTTGATTTTTTTTTCACCTATGCAGGTTGTAGCTTCAGTGGCTGAGCCTCTTCTATATACTTACCAGTGACCACATCAGTAACCAGCATTTTTTTTTGATAAAAAATGTATTTTTGGACAGGCTTTTCAGGGAAAAGTTCTGTCCTTTAAAATAGCGATGTCTGGGTGGTCGGGCGTCGTCCGAGGTTTACCTTTTGGTTAACCTTTTTTTTTTTTTTCAAAGTGATAGGTTGCCTTTATTCTTCTGTGCTAAAACAACCCGTCCATAATGCCGTTAGGCATTTTTCTTGTAGTTGCTTTGTATGTTAGAAGCTATAGGTTTTCCTTAAAATAATTTTGAGTCGTTGATCTGAGGTTTTATGATAATGAATAAATTGCACACTTAGAGCAGAAAACGACATTCTAAAATATTTTGTTTCATTTGCCAAGAAAAGAACGCTTGACAGTCAATTCACGTGAATCATCTGCCTAGCATTTTCTCGGGAAAATAAATAAAACATATTTATGAATGTCATCTGCTACAATTTGACATGGCGCTTTGTTGTTGTTTTTTAATGTTGTTTTAGTTGATATCACAGATTGACTATTCTCGGAGGATAAGTTGACAGTGACGTCACTGGTTGTTTATATTGTTAGACCAAGTCCATTTTAATAAATAGGTAAACGCCACCCGAATAGCTACCTTCAGTAAATATTATAAATAACGGTACTCGTAAATCCGCAGTGGCTCAGTGGTAGTTTTCCTAATTTATAATTCTGGACATTGTGGGTTCGAATCTTTGTGTATTATTATTTATTTTTTATACTTGTTAAGAATTATCTATTAAAAATAATATAATATGTAACATAAAAAAAAGAACCATAAGCGAAGTAAGTAATTTAGAAAAAAAAGTTGAAGTGCTCCTAGGATCTCGTGTACAAAACATCTAACTAATCATTCTTCCAGAGCGCTACGCTCTACCGACTGCGCTATTGCAACATACTAACTAAAACCATACGTATGGCTATAAGATTGTTTAAGACATAAAATTCCCGATGATTCATGCAAAACCTGCTTTACCCATGCAAGAATGGTAGGTGCTGTGACGTCACTGTCAAATTATCCTCCGAGCATTATACTATTCTTATCCTATTCTCAGAGGATAAGTTGACAGTGACGTCACTGTTTGTTTATACTGTTTTGATAAATTGGTAAACCCTAGCCTAAAAGCTATCTTCAATAAATATTATAAGTAACCGTACCTGTAAATCCGGAGTAGCTCAGTGGTAGTTTTCCTAGACTACAAATCTGGACATTGTGGGTTCGAATCTCAGTCTTTTATTTTTTTTTTATTTTATACTGTTAATGAATTAAGTATAAAAGAAAAACAAGTACGAGGGTCCTGCAAAAAGTTTTGTCACTGGGTTCGGATTACTTCAGTGCTACCTTTTATCAAACATATTTTTATTATAAACCTTCAAAGTATTCCTCCTTTACTGAAACACATTTTTGTAACATTTTTACCCAGTCGCGAAAAGCCGATAAATAGTCTTCTTTTGGTATCTGTTGGAGACACTGATAAATAGCGCTGCCAAGAGAACTTCTAGACGTATACTTATTTCCAGAAAGCATTTTCTTAAGCCTTGGAAATAAACAGAAGTCACAGGGACAGGTCAGGTGAATAAGGTGGATGGTTTAAAACTTTCAGCTTTTCAGAAGCCAAAAAAGACTTAACAACCTTACACTTATGAGAGGAGGCGTTGTCATGTAAAAGATGGACTCCTGACCATCCTTTGCTTGGTCGTTTCTTATTGTAACAAATAAATTGGTCAGTATATATGGCTTCATCTATTTTAATTTGAAATAACTCGGTCAGTTGGAAAGCAATTTGCACGAAATAAACTGGTATCGTTAGCTATTCAAATCACCATTCAAATGCAGTGAAGCATTTTAAAATATACCTGGATAAAACTAAGGAAGCCTATTAGTGACAGAACTTTTTGCAGGACCCTCGTATGTTAAGAAAGAAAATGTATTTTCCAGTTATCAATTATGATACAGTTTTCAGTTTAGCGACATTTGAATTTTCAATTTTGCATATCTTTTAAAGTTAAAAAAAAAGAAGAAAACCGGTAAGTCTAGTTAAACTTTTAGTTTGAATGATAATCACGTGCTGACAATATAGGGACGAGGTGCTGGAAGCATACCGTTTGTGTAAATTGAGTAAAAATGTCAACAACGCCATAATATTGTCTAATAATATCTATTTGAAATAATATAATATGTAACATTTGCATATCTTTTAAAGTTGAAATAACTATTTGAAATAATACAATATGTAACATTTGCATATATTTTAAAGTTAAAAAAAACAACAACAAAAAAACAAGAAAAAAAAAACAAAACAAAAAAACAACAACAACAACAAAAAAAAACAAAAACAAAACCAGTAGGTCTTGTTAAACCTTTAGTTTGAATTATAACCACGTGCTGACAATATGGAGACAAAGACGCTGGAACCATGGCTTTTGTGTAAAAATGTCAACAACGCCATAATATTGCCAATAATATCTATTTAAAATAATATAATATGTAACATACAAGGACCATAAGCGAAGTACAAGAATTCCGCAGAAGTCGATGTCGCACCTGCATTGGGCAAAGTCACTGGAGCGCGAAATCTATGTCAATGACACGGGGTCATGCGGGTGCTTGGACTGGGGACGGTTTGACACTCACAGCTATCACCGCTACAGAGAAATGCACTTTAATGCTAGACTCGAGATAAAATCATGACAAAGTCAGTCGAGCGCGATACCTAGGTCAAGGTCATAGTGTGTGCTTGAAGAATATGTCGAGGACAATTACAATGCAAGACTTGATACTTGCAGCTATCATCGCTTCACAGAAACACACTTTAATGCTAGACTCGATGTAAAATCTCGAGCGCGATATCTAGGTCAAGGGCACCAGGTCATAGTGTGTGCTTGAAGAGTATGTAAAGGACAATTACAATGCAAGGTTTAACACTTGCAGCTGTCACCGCTTCAAAGCAACACACTTTAATGCTAGACTCGATGTAACATCATGACAAAGTTAATCGAGCGGGCCATCTAGGTCAAGGGCAATGGGTCATAGTGTGTGCTCGAAGAATATGCCGAGGACAATTACTATGCAAGGTATGACACTCGCAACTATCAACGTTTTAGATAAACGCACTCTAATTGCTAGACTCAACGTAAAATAATGATGACAAAACCACTGTAGTGTGAAATCTAGGTCAAGGGCACTGGGTCATAGTGGGTGCTTGAAGAGTATGTCAAGGACAATTACTATGCAATTTTTTGCCGCTCACAGCTATCACTGCTGCAGAGAATGGCGCTTTATTGCTAGACTCGACGTAAAATCACAACAAAGTCACTCGAGTGCGCTATCTAGGTCAAGGGAACTGTGCCATAGTGCATGCTTTAAGAGTATGTCAAGGACAATTACTATGCAAGGTATGACACTCGCAGCTATCACCGCTTCAGAGAAACGCACTTTAATAGTAGACTCTACGTAAAATAATGATGTCAAAACCACTAGAGTGCGAAATTTAGGTCAAGGGCACCGGGTCATAGGCGTACTTTCAGAGTATGTCGAGGACAATTATTATGCAAGATATGACACTCGCATATATGACTGCTTCAGAGAAACGCACTTTAATGCTAGATTCGACGTAAATCAATGACAAAGCCACTGGAGTATCATATCTAGGTCAAGGGCACTGGGTCATAGTGCGTGATTAAAGAGTATGTCGAGGACAATTGTTATGCAAGTTTTGACACTTGCAGCCATCACCGCTTCAGAGAAACACATTTTAATGCTAGACTCGATGTACAATCAAAACAAAGGCATTCTAGCGCGAAGTCGAGGTCAAGGGCATCGGGTCAAAGTGCATGCTTGAAGAGTATGTCGAGGACAATAACTATGCAATGTTTGACACTCGCAGCTATCACCGCTTCAGAGAAACGCACTTTAATGCTAGACTCGATGTATATAATGTTAGACTCGACATAAATGTTTCAGAGAAATCCCTTTAAATGCTAGACTCGACGTAAATGTTGACAGACGGACAGACGGAAATTCGAACTACTATGTCGCACCCTGTTACAAGCAGCTGCAACAAGAAGTAATTAAAAATAATAATAAAAGAAAAAGATTTCTCTTATTTCCATTGTGGTCCTTATAAATATTGGCTGCGGGCCATAGTGAGGCACAAATAACTTAAAAGTATATCATTTGCAGCTGTAAAAATATCAGATTTTTAAAAATGCTTAACTCTACAGGATGAACAATCAGAAAAACAAATATTATCATTTAATAGTTAATATGACAAATTGTGGACGAAGGCTTGTAAGAATTTTGTTGTTTGCAACTCTGAAACTGTAGGGTTTCCTTAATAAACCTTGCGTCATAGGCCTGAGATTTTGTTTGATTAATTAGGTGGTAGATTGTCTTAATAATGCAATGTTAAATAGTATGACAGAGAGTAACCGAGGGCTGTTTAGTACTTTTCCTGTCTTACATGTATCCACTTTCTTCACAATATATAGCCCACCTCGTTTTGTGACCTCCAAAATAATCCACCACGGAGATTTTTAAAAATGCTTAAGAATGTTGTCTTAACCCCCCATGCTCTCCCATTATATACAGTAAAAACAAAGATATGCAAGGATCTTTTGTTTGTTTGTGTTGAGGTTTTACGGCCCAGTCAACCAAATGGGGCTATGTCGAGCGCGGTCAGTTTACCTAGCCACACGTTTACTGGGCAGGCTTAGTCCTCTAAGCGGTTAGTCAGTATTGTGCACATTCTTTCGCCAGAAACTGACAACTGCCCTTCTTGAATCAGCGGAGAGAATGGCCGTAGAAAATATTTCATGATCAATCTCCACGAAAGAATGTTGCCGGCCTCGGCGGGGGTTGAACCCGCGACCTCCTGGTCTCCAGTCGGACGGCGCATCCAACTGAGCCACCGAGGCCGGCATGCAAGGATCTACATTATTAAGGGGATTAATAGAACTTTGCAAATTAGAAGTCATTTGTTTGTGTAGAGGTTTTACGGCCCAGTCAACCCAATGGGGTCATGTCGAGCGCGTTCAGTTTACCTAACCACACGTTTAAAATCTCTCTTGGCAGATAAACTATCGAGTGCGTCCAGTTCTCTTAAACCTTTCAATAAAAGTACCTCTTCCTCCCCCCCACACCCTCCCCCCCCCTCCCCCCAAAAAAAGAAAAAAGAAAGAAAAATAATAATAATAATAATAAAAAATAATAAAATAAAAAAAAAATAAAACAAAAGAACAAACTGATTTTGATAAAAAAAAAAAAAAAAATGATACCAAATTGGATCCAAGTCAAAATTCCATATATGTGCCACGCATCGATGCGTTAGTTCATGCAGAGGTGATTCAATGGTGCACTCGTCGAAACAATGTCGTATGAACGTCGATACACTGTAATGACTTTTACCCATATTTGGTCCGGAATCGATTGCATACATGTACATTTCACCATCGGTGAAACCGTTACCGTTCTCTCTTATGTTTTAAAACATGTCAAGACGCAGTGTAGACCGTATGTTCTCCTACAATATATCATGAAAATAAGGGTTTACAGGGATGTACATTGTTAAACAATTTTTCAGATTTTTGTCCGTTTTAAATCTGATATCAATATACTCTGTCTTATTTCAAGGAAAACTTTATGTTACATTATGTCTTAATGTACTTAATAACCAAATTTCCACTTTTCTCCATATTATATATAATGAAAATGTTATGGCTTACAAATCTCTAGATTAGAAAGATGAAAATGACAAAATAAATATTTTTCTTATTTTTCTTTTTTTTCAGCGAAACAAAAATCTATTGTGGGTACTCATACTTACAATATATGTTTTCGTGAAGAAATATAAACACATGAAAACATGAAAACCTTATGGTTGTAAGAGGCTCTTATCTAGAGCGTTAGATTAGAAGCTACATTTTCATATTAAATTACCACTCTTGTAAGATCCTCTGTGTATCCCCTGATTCGGGACTACTTTATGATTTCTGACCCGTTTTAGTCTCGAGACCCCTAAAGGGTAACTGGCAAACAGTGAAGACCCGGATCTGTCGCCGCAGAACGCGGCGTCTGATATGGGTCTACACTATTTGCATTAAATACATGAATTTCTATAAACTATAGTAATAATAAAAACTAACTAGACACCCTGCTATTGGAAACAGACCTGTCCAAAGAGTTGTGGTAGAAGAGTTCACTCGACGTAAATGGGTAAATACTTTTTTTAAGCGCATGTATGTACAATATTTATTGCTTGACGTATTTTCAACGTATTATTCCACACGTGTCTATATTTTTAGATATGCTTTGAAATTTATTAGCAAGTATATTTATCATTATGAAGCTGTTCAGTCTCCACAAGCGTGAGCCAATTTAGTCCCTTTGGGCATTCTGTTTAATTTAAGAAAGCATTGTTTGAAAATAAAAATGATTGGGAAAATGAAGTAATGTCTATATCGAGAAACACTATTCTGTGAAGACTTGCAAAGAATATAAATGTAAAAAATAGGGGCACTGTATTTCATCATGATGGTTTTGTGTTCCTCAGATCGATGCCTATTTTAGAGCTGATTTCTTAAAGGCTGTAAACCGGAGATATGATTTTCGTTTTTTTTTATGTATTCGATGTTTCCAAGGAAAATATATATGAAAAATGTTTATTGCTGCGCAGGAAAGAATATTTGAGCTGCACTAAGTTAACGTATTTATCCACATCGTGGACTCTTCTACCTGTCTCTTTGCATAGGTTCATTATTAATTATTGGTTTTCCTGTATTTAATGCAAGCATTGTAGACCCTGATCAGACGCCACGTTTTGAAGGGTCCACAGTATTTGCCTATGTCCCTTTTATGCGATGCTAGGCTTTTATGCGGCTCGTTTCTCCAAATAAACCTATGTTGTGGGTACTCGTTATAAGAATTCGCAGAACCGCTACTACGGAGTGCTCATAAAATGTGTTTTGTAGAGGAATAAGAAAACTATTTATATACTATAGCCATTTGAGCCATATATTTCACACTATATTATGGAAAGTCAGAAATAATGAGGTAGTTCACGTGTTGCGTCCGCATTAGAATGTAGACCCCTAGATACGAATGTTTTCATTGTATATTAGGGGGAAACATGGGGATGCATATTGCATGGATTCATTAACAAAGTAATAATAATAATAATAATAATAATAATAATGATTATTATTATTATTTTAGACGGGGCACAGCATTTCCTACAACACTGCATGTGCGCCCAGCGAAGACTCAGATCAGCCTGCGCATTCGTGCAGTCTGATCAAAGTTTACATGTACACAGGGCACCCTGTGGGCAGCCAAGGATCCAAGACTTCTCCTGGCGGGCTGCGAACACTGATCAGGCTGTACGAAGCGCAGGCTGATCTGAAATCGTAGGGCGCACATGTAATCTGGTAGAAAATGCTGTGTCCCGGCTCATGTATAACAACAACAACGACAATAATAATAAAAATAATAATAACAGGTGTAGTAATCATAGAAATAATAATAACAATTTTGCTTGTAAATAGTGGATGACCGAGACAGGCTGCACCGATGTACAGAAGGCTTGTTGCTGCTCGTATATAACATTAACAGATCCTGAAAAGAGTGATCTTACATGGGAAACAACGAAAATATATGTCTCAGTCTTCAAAATTTTTTTCCCGTGACTGAGTCGTTTCATACTAAGGTCTTATTCTAACCTCGCCATTACTAAATGAAACTTGAACGCAGCAGAAAAAAAAAACAAACAAACAAAAAACAGAAAAAAACAAAAAACAAAAACGGTTACTGTATTTTTATATGACGTCTATTTATGGATGTATGCACGTAATGATTATAAATTAGAAGGCCTGCAAAAGTTAAATTGCCTGTAGGTAATTTGATGAATACTGCTTGCCTGCAATTAGCCTTTCCAAATGATTGATTATACATGTCATCAATTCCGCCGACATTACTTACATTAAGATTGTACTTAAAGGGTATACTTCAGCGGGGAATTATCTCTGGTTTGCCTCTAATCTAAAAATGGGTCTACTCTGAAAGGAAATAGTGTGCTTCCCATGGAAGCAATTACTTTCCTCTTAGAGAAGATATCTTTTCTGAAGGTCTGGGTTTGCAGGAAAGCAAAACTAGGAAATAACTAAAGTTGCCTCCATTGAAACAAAAGGCTGGAAATCTACCACGTGTATCCAGTACCCTTAATAGACATTTTAAGTGAGAACTGATTGCGCAATGAAAGACTTATTTCTAGACTGCCACACATTTTTCTTATCGCAAAGCTCATCGCAGTGCATATAAAATTTAGAGATGTCTGAGAAACATTCTGATGCACTTTTGAATTATTTCTCTGAGGAATCATCTGTAGAAAAGATTCTGTTGATATGTATGACTATAAGATTGGTGAATATTTGTTGATTTGACATGCGAGAAAAGGGCCCTCGTGTATTATGCGGACAACGAAGGCCCAGGTTAGGCCACGCTTTTGTGCAGTCGTGGCCCGCTCACAGAATTATGAATACTATAGGTATACGAGGGGTGTTCCAAAAGAATTGCTTGTTGTGTCGTTGCTCGATATCCACATGGAACTTGAAAAAAAAAGTAAAAAAAAAAAAAAAAAAAATATCTATCTATCTATCTATCTATCTATCTATCTATATATATATATATATATATATATATATATTACCTGTATAGCGCTACCAAATATCTTCATTGTACAAATCTAGTTGGAGATAAATATTTGCCTTTTATATACACTAGTTGTTTACTTCTGTAGTAAAATGGTTGGTAAAAGTGTTGCCAAGAAGCAGGAAATACGGGTCTACATCAAAGCTCGCTCTAAGATAGGTTGATAGCCCATACGTCTGCCATTGTTACAATTTTTTGCAAAAAGGGAAGGTAACGGTTTGAGCACACCCTCCTTATTCACCATATCTTGGCCCTTGTGACATCTTCCTCTTTCCGAAATTGAAAACCTTCCTCGCTGGACGGAGATATCGGTCAAGATAGGCGCTTGGGTCTGCCGTATACCAGTACCTCACAAGTATACCTAAATCAGCGTATCGTGGCGTATTCCGGAAGTGGATTCATCGACTGAAATTATGCATTTCTAGTTATTAGGACTACTTTGAGGGCATAAAATAAAGAAATTTGTGATTACCTACATTTTAAACGTTTCCGGTTAACATAAGCAAATATTTTCGAACAACCCTCGTATTGATGAAATGAACACGCGGATCTTAAGTAATAGAAACTTTTTACCCGCGGAAGGTAAGATCTTCTGCTTTCCCTCTAGCACTCCGGATAGGAAATATGGCAGGGATGTCGGAGGTACAAGTACTTCAGAATACCTCAGTAAGAAGTGCAGACCCTGATCAAACTGCTCTTAGGAACACTTTGAGCAGGGTATATGCAGTTTTCCATTCCGTCGCAACATTTTAGATTTAGTAGCTAAATTGTCTTTTCAAATTTTAGGAGAAGACTTCGTTTGGTACCGCATATTGAAAGTTAACGCGGTATACTATTCACAGAAATATTTCACAAAACCTGGCCTCTACGTCTGACCCTTATTTACCGTGAACGTGCGATGCCTCTGACAAAGTTCTTTAAACAATCCCTGAGTGGTACATAGGTCAAAGAAGTATCCACGTTGTTTTTCTGTGTTTCCATTGCAAAAATATAGGTACACAATTAAAGTCTCACTTCATTGCCATTTATTGACATTTCAAGTTTTATGGGGTAGCTGTACTACTTTTCCAGCTTCACAGGATTTAGAGCTTTCGGGCAGAACCAGGAAGGGACAGTTTGACGGATGGACGAGAAGTGAACTTAAAACGCTTATTTCGTGACCCTGCTGCTGTAGCCTAAAAGGTATTTGTTGCTCTCTTTGCATTGAATGGACATAGCCTGCGTATTATTGCAGTCCGAGGATGTTTTATGTCGCTCGTTGTATAAAATACATTAAAAATGCACAGATCTTGATCAGACTGGATTCTAACATTGATTTTGGTCTGCTCATTTCTCGTCTGTGATAATATACTCTTGTACGTAAATAAGGATTCTTTTTGCATCGAAACTACACTTGTGTTTCTCTATAATATGCTGCATAATAGTGTTGCTATTAGTATTTGAGATGCCATTATATGTAGACAGATGCGGCTACTTCTTTCTTTGAATCTGTTGCTTGTACTCAGTAGAAACGGAAGAAAGCGGCTAAGAACAGTAGAAATGATTTTCCCATCTTCAAGCTGTCTGAAAGGAACTGATTATGATTTCATAATAGACCTAGATGAACTTTAGAATACCTTAACGCTTAGCATGCTGGATAAAATTTTCAGCAGACGACATATTAGAATATTATTTCTTTCCAGAAACTAGGTTTTAACATTTGCATGAAATGCCAATTCCTACTTTCTGGGAAAAATAAGAAAATATCATCAGTTTGTTGTCTGCGAAATCTGCACAGAGATTAGTAAAGATTAAGGTCAGACAGAACGGAAAATAACCGCGGAACAAATTATTCACGGATCCTTATTTGGGAGGAACATCGGATTCCCAAGTGGTTTAAGGGTGATGGCTGGATATACGTGTTAGATGTTTTGCCATTTATAACAGGGAGACAACTGGTTTAACTTCCTGTTTGCTTTATGCGCACCAGTCATCTTCTGAACAGGAGTCTTCTTTAAAAGGAAAGAATATGCATATACCTTCATTTTAGAGTAGACCCCTTTTCAGAAGAGAAGCAAACAAATTTCGACAGAGTTATCTGTCCTGAAATTGTACTCATTCTCCATAAGAGGAGTGGATACACACCGAGGGAGATCACTCTAGTCTGATACCTTACATGACCCTCCCAGTCGTATCTTTCTTTATGAAAAGAGATTGACTCTTTTTCAGAAGGGGCTTGGTGTGCAGAAAGCAAACTGGAAGTTACAAATGTAGCGGGTGTATGCAGTCACCTCTAGTTTAGGCAAAAACATATTGTTTTACTTGTTGGATTAGGGCTATGTTTACCATCATCATAAAGAGACCTGCGAAGTCTGCCTATATCTCCAGCTGGAGCCATCGCTATGAGGATGCCAAGCCCAATCCTAAACCAGATAGATAATTACAACTACAAATTTATTTATTTTAAACGGAATGGACTTTAAAAGCAACGAGCGCATACACAATACTGATAAAAAAATAGCTGAAGTGATTTGTTTTTTATTTGGCCAGACCACCTAGTTTCGCCAATTATACCTCATCAATGACCCTCATATAGATTTAAAAAATCCCCGAATAACCTCATTAATCAAAATGCCTACAAAATATAACATATTACAAATGTATATAACTTCGAAATGCAGAAAATGTTCTGAAAGGTAGTCGAAACTCTAAACCAAAGTATGAAAATAATTTTCAACACGAAACATTCTACATGTTTTCAGATTGCGATCTACCAAACCTTTGTTATTACTTTTCATAGTGAAACTATAAGATATTGCTTATGTAGGATTATTATTATGGGGAGTTGTAAATAAGATGTCAATTTTAACGACCCTTTTCCACTTTAACTTTTGTGTATAATCTTTTTCTCTTATATGTAATATATATATAAAACACACACACACACACACACACACACACACACACACACACACACACACACACACACAAACAAAAAAAAAACAAAAAAAAAAAACAACAAAAAACGTTTTTCCCCTTTAGCATCGTTTTTATTGAGCTGGGGGATAAACTTTTGTGGTGCATTGCTGGAATTTGATGTGTCAGTCAATTTATTGATCCAAGAGTTAGGCTGCATGTTTGATTCACATGCATAATTTGGGCCATAGTTGTTACAAGCTCATTGTCGAGTGTTTGAATTTTGAATTTGGTACTTGGGTACAACTGTTTTATTGTGAATACGGATGTCGTGGAAGAGAACTCAGGATGTTCATTATTTCTTAAATAAGCGTTTACAAATTTAATAAACGAATCCAGTATAAAATTGACACAAGTGTGTCTTGAAATAAATTAGGACATCAATGCCTTCCCAAAAAGCTTCGGCATTTCTTACGCAAAGAAATTAACATACATGACCATGTGCAGGTACCAGGCAGTTAACTTTTTAAGAATAGTGCAATGTATTGGAGAATTTCGAATGTCAAACGCATCGTGACTTGATTGAGAAATCTACGGCGAAAATAGTTCATTTGAGTATTACCTTTTGTTTTTTCGCTGTGCATGTAACACAGCAATCGTCAGTCTCGAGACACTTGCATATAGAAATGTTACAAAATCAATACAGTTTTCTGCCTTTCGGTAATTTTGGAAGCTTCAGACTTTATAATGGAACCAATCTGGTGTTAAAACACTTATGTCAAAAATATTCTCACTGGCCGAAACTAGCTAGTCTGGTTCAGAAGACATATCACTTCAGCTGGTTTTAGTTTCATGAGTGTGTTCATTGCTCTCAGGTCTCATTCCTTTTAGAGTCTATTTATATTTACAACAGCTGGTTTTCGTGCCATATGGCGCCGTAAAACGTCTCCCCGTACTTCATATACCCGTAAAGTTTATATTTTCTGGTCCTTTGTGAGCATGAAAAGGTATATGAGGGTCACTGATCATGCCTAATAGGTCTAAACAAATCAATCTGACCAAGAAAACTAGACACTTCAGTAGTTTTTCATTTTTTTGTGTTCATTGCTCTCAAACGTTATTCCGTTTAGAATATATTTATCTTCACCACAGCTGTTGTTAACGTGGTGTGGCTGCCGTATAATGTCTCCCCGTACAAATGTACTTCACATAGTTCAGTGTAGTCCATATTGTCCGGTTCTTTGTCATCAATGAGCCCATCCAGGATTTTCGAAAATTTATATGAGGGTCACTGATGAGACCAAAATGGCAGAAACTAAATTGATACTTCGGCTGTTTTCTGTTTTGTGAGTGTGTTCATCACTTTCCCAAGGGTCATTCCTTTTAGAATCTCATACTTAATCCATAAGTATGAAGAAAAGCAAGATCGTAACAAATATGCATCTACAGAATGTCCTGTAATCGGCCCTTAACGCTTGCAAAATCGTAGCAGATGACATTCTTATATCATTGTTTTATTGTCATCTTTCAGAGAAAGTAAGGCTTTGCATTTCATGTGAATCGTCTGCTTATTTTATCTAAATAATAGCGAGCATTTGCGCGTCGCGAACGAAGTGAGCTCTACGGTACAGAATATGATCAAGGAAAAGTAACATACAACGATATACATGTATACTTTCAGCAGGAATCGCTCTGACCAATTTTCTTCCTTTTTCTTCCCTGAAGTTGTCACCGGAAGTTGGCAGAACTGACTGGGGCGGACTTGATTATACCGCTTTTCACAAAATTTGGGTCTCACTAATAAGCGTCACGAAGTGACAAGAAACGAGTGTCAATAAGTGTCACGAACATATTTTGCTGATTATTTTTATTATTTATTATTGATTTACATATATTTTTTATTTACTGATATCCATTCTTTAATGATGCTGTGAAGGACTTTTGAAGAGGCTACAGATAGGTCTGTGCTGTGCTCGCATTTAAGTTAAGCCTAGTTTCATATTACAAAATAACAATGATCATCAAAATGTCGTCTGCTGCAGTTGTGATAAGCGCTTTAAGTGTTAAAAGGTAAAATATATTCGTTTTAAGAGCAAGGACAGACGCATTTGCATTTTAATGACTCCTCTGTTGATAAAAGCCACAGACGCTTTCCTTTTATAACTTGCGCGTTAATGAAACTCTAATAAGTGCAATGTTCAGCATTTGTTACGCGTGGTCTTGCGGAATAATAATGTGAGTCGCAAAGTGAGAAAACGTACCTTCCCGGTGTTCGCCCAACGAAGACTTAAATCAACCTGCGTATCCGCGCAGTCTGATCAGAGTCCTCGTTGTCCGCATGAAGAAACGTTCCGTCCTTGTCTATCAAACATGCGCCCAGTGAAAATGCTCATCAGACTATGCGAATGCGCAGGTTGATTTGAATGTATACTGAGCGCTCATTTCCAAGGTACGTTTTCTGATTTGCGGCTCATATGTGACGCGACGTAACAAAAGGGCCCTTATCGAATATGCGGGCAGCGAACGTCGTCTTATCAGGCTCTTCATTGCCCGCTTACAGAACCAATGTATACTGTTAAATACATGGATAAAGAACTGCCCTGATCAGATTGCTCAGAAGCATAGGCGGGTCCAGGTATTTGCTATTTAAATGTATACAAGAAACTCAAGCTGCGTGTACATGTAACATACGCACCGGGTCAGGTTTGCGCCTTTTACATATTTAAATGTAGGAACAAGCTCGCAAAATATATATTACGTATTTACTCTTTAGTATTCGGACAGTGATGATCTAGATGCGGGGTTCTGGTTTATTCTTATCAGTAAAAATTAGCTCATTAGCTTACAAATGTTGGTCTTTTCCGTTTTCCTTATTCTTCATTTTTACGTTTCTGAACATTTAAAGGCTGTTTATCTTTATATTTTACTTCATCCAAATCAATTTTCTTTACTTTGTTTTACTTTTCTCTAAATATTTCAGGATTTCCTTTAAATTTTAAGCCCTCAAGTTTAGGAAATCTTTAATTTATAGCCATTATTAAAATGACTGTTTTTTTTTCTAATCAGTAAACCCAATCCAGACACTGAGACACATGTCGGAGCAAGTAGTGAAGACCCAGATCAGACGCCACAGAACGCGACATCGGATCTGGGTCAACATAGTTTGCTACTAATCAAGCAGTTATTAGACACATTAGCCAGTAGTAAAGTGGACTTTTTGAAATCTTACAAGAAACATATTAAGAAGTTACGGTGTCTGAATATTTAGGGTTAATACAGTAGACATGATTTAGATTAGATTCCATTAGGTCTGTTATGATGTCCACTGACAGTTGTGATGGGGATATACTTGTGCGGATCTCGTTAGTTGCAAATATTAATGTTGTCGTAGCAATTTCTTGTAAGGTAAAAATCATTTGCGTAAGAAGTGTTCAGGTTTTGCTGCCCTTGACCTCATTTTCTAGATCAGCGTGACAGTTTCTACATCTCAGCACAGGTGAGTGGTGGGGGGGGGGGGGGTGGGGGGGGGTGGGGGGCGGGAGTTGGGGTGGGGGGGGGAACATTTGTTTCTTTCTAAAAAACATATCTCATGAGACGCTTACTTTCTTCCTGACCCAATCTTCGGTTGTTGGAGGTTCAAAATTCCTATGATTTACTTTGTCGACTTTGCAAGATTAGCAGTTAACAAGATTTGATTTTCTGATGTTGGTACTTTTGTTCGTATCTTCTCGATACCGTATTTACCTTATACCTTATCTCCTTACTATACTTATACTAAAGATTGAACATGTTTATTCGACTACCTGTTGATACATCTAAAATTGCTGCATGAGTAGCAAACAGTGTGGGCCCTGATCTTGGTCTACACTGTTTGCTCAAGCCCGTCTGTCCGAATAATTAGGGTATTTTGTACATAAATGTAATCGTTCACTGAAGCAGTTTCATCTAACAGTGTTCGATGGTCCCCGCAAGCATTCAATCTGCCATTCTCGCCGTACATGTAAACCTGACAACCAGAATAATTTTTTGGTTGAACACCGACAATTATTTTTGTAGATTCCCAGTGATACGGCTAAGCGTTACATTGCAGTGTTAAAACATGTCTGCATGACAGGTTATCATGTTAGCAAATACCGTCTGTAAAATACACTCACAGGTTTTCAAACCACCTCAAACAGAAAGCAGCCCCCCAAAAAATCTTAAAGATTGCACTTGGAAACAAAAAACACACAAAGAAACGAAAATCGAAGACTCAGTTTTATTAATAAACGTCAAAAAGATTGCCTTTGGAAAAAAAAGAACACATTATTAATTAAAAAATGGGAGTCTCTGTCTTATGGAGACTCTTCATATACAGCATCGTAGTTCGCGAGGCTGTATACGCACCCCGAGCGCCGGCTTAAGCGGTATTTGATTATCTATGTAACCAGAATGGGCGCAGTGATCCCAAAGGAAATAAAAATATAATCTGCACTATGATGAAGTACGGGGAGTCTTTTACGGCCACCACACGACACTTAACACCAGCTGCAGTGAAGTAAAATGAAAATCTAGAAGGTTGCCTTTGCAAACAAAGAACACACAAAAAGATGAAATCGGAGACTCGGGTATATTTATATACAGCAGCATATGCAAGGCTGTACACATCCCAAGCTTCTGCTAAAGCGGTATTAGATTTTCATTGTAACCATAATGGGTTCAATAATCCAAAAGGAAATAAATATATAATTTGCAGTATGATGCAGTACGGGGAGACATTTTACAGCCGCCAGACGACGCTTAACACCACACAACCTCTACTAGAGAGCACTCAAAGTCGAAAATTGGTTTCACTCTTCGCAAGGGGAGACTATTCTTGCACGTATGAGCTTGCTTCCATGATAAAGGTCTACTCTTATAGCACCTCCAGAAGCAAAGTTTTACCTTTAAGGGTTGCCGTCTTTGAGAAGGTAGGGAACAACTTTTAGGTCAGATTGGTCCCCTTCACGGTGTATCCATTCACCGTAACTTTCAGGCCAGATTGGTCCCCTTCACGGTGAATCCTATCACCGTAACTTTCAGGCCAGATTAGTCCCCTTCACGGTGTATCCATTCACCGTAACTTTCAGGCCAGATTAGTCCCCTTCACGGTGTATCCAGTCAACGTAACTTTCAGGCCAGATTGGTCCCCTTCACGGTGTATCCATTCACCGTAACTTTCAGGCCAGATTGGTCCACTTCACGGTGTATCCATTCACCGTAACTTTCAGGACAGATTGGTCCCCTTCACGGTGCATCCATTCTCCGTAACTTTCAGGCCAGATTGGTCCCCTTTACGGTGTATCCATTCACCGTAACTTTCACGTCAGACTGGTCGCCTTCACGGTCTAGAATAGAACACAGTTAACTTTTCATCACTGCAGACTACTCTAAGTACTTTTGCAAACAGTGATGATACAGATGAGACGGCTTGTACCGAGCCGTCTCATCAGGATCTACGTTGTTTGCCACTTTATTTCTAATTTTTGACTGACACCCCTGTTTGCAACAATGGATATGTCCAAACTCAATGATGGAAGAGTAGTTTCAGAATGCCAGAGGTGAAAAGTTTAATTATGCGTAGTCTTTAGAGAGCAGTGTACCATGCCTTAAGTGTCTGTTTCGATATTTTTGTGACTTCCTGTTTGCTTTCCTGTACACCAAGCTCCAAGGGCGCTACTCTAAAAGGAAAGAATCTGCTCCCAAGGAGTAGAGCCCTTTTCAGAAAGGAAAACAATCAACAGAGCCTTTAACAGGTGGTTTGTGAGTGGCCACTTCGTTTGCCGTTACAAGGTTGTTGTGGCAAACTCTAGGGGCATCAGTCCTCTTCCCCTGAAAATGTAGCCATTCCTTTAATAGAAATGTTTAAGTGAAAATACAACTTTACGGCGAAAACGATAACAATGTTTGGTATTTGTCGTATTTAGTTTATTGCTATATCACATAATTGTTACTCAGATAGCTTGACTTAGTTAAGAGTGCGTTGTTTCCTGCTTCGTCTTAAACAGTAGCAGTTTTTCCCTAGTTTTCCTTTCTCTGGTCTTTCACCAGTTAGTAGGTTTTCTTACTGCTGTTCCTGCTGCGGCATGTCGCGATATCTGTACAGTGACCTTTTCCTTTAAGTTTGCTTCATCTCTTTTCGGATTCACCTGTATTATGTACATCTCTGTACTTTGCATCCCTCTTCAGCTGGATTCATCTATTTCAGCAGCTAACATCTAAGCCGAGTTTAGATGGCCTTACTGGCCTTTTTAAGCTGATTTCTGATGGACATAATCCACAATTCATTGTCGCTTGCTTTGTCAACTCCTATTTTAGCGGATTTGACACTAGACTGGAAGCCTGTCCTTGCCAAAATGATGTCGGCGTGGTTATGACGTCGACCTAGATTGTGCCAAGTAAGTAAGTGAACTCAGGAACTGACACAATCATATCCATATCAAATGCTCAACATCAAAGGGAAAGACAGACAAATACAATTAAACAGCAACAAAATGAACAGATGGAAAGCAGTTGGTAGCCCTTTCCCCAAAAGGTGGCAATTTTAACTGAATACATCTTTATATAACTTACATAATAGTTAAAAACAACAACAAAAAAAAAAAAAAAAAAACCCAAAACAACAACAACAAAACAACAACAACAACAAACAAACATACAAACATTTGTTAGTGAAACACTACAGAACAGTTAACAAAAACGTACCTCAATGACAGTGCCGCATTAGAACGTCAGTAATAAATTCCTTGGGGAGCTAAAGCTAGCTTTACGGGATCACAACCCTCGCTTCCATTGTGGTAAAAACATATATTTCGGTCCAAGTGGAGGTCTTCAGCTCATCCATGAATCATTACGAGCAACAAATAAAGCATAGATAAAAACTACAATGAAGCAAAGATATGGACTGAACAGAAACAATGTGTTGAGACACCTGGAGATCCCTGAGGTGTCAAACAACCCCTCTGGAATACTGGAGCAAAGCAACAAAAAACAACAACAACAAAAAAAACAAAAAAAAAACAACAAAAAAAAAACAACAACAAAAAAACAAAAAACAAAAAAAAACAACAACAACAAAAAACAAACAAACAAACAAACAAAAAACAAAAAACAAACAAACAAAAAACAAACAAACAAAAACACACACACACACACAACTTGAACCCCAGTAGGCCGGGAAACAGACTTAAAATGTTACGGCCCAGACGTTTTTAAGTAGGATCATCACAGTCTTAACCCTAAGCCGCCGGCGAGCAATTAAAGAGGTTAGCAAAGTATTCAACCGTGATTAGGTCAACCGCTAAGCATGCAGTCCACCTTCGTAATGGTGTGTGAATGCCCAGTGCGTTTGCCATCACTAGGTAGTTGTGTATGGCAAATTCTATGATCTTCGGTCATCTTCCATTTGTTCCCTCGTTGCAAGATTGTACACAACCCTAACCAAGTCAACTAGCATGCCCTGCTTTGTTGACTTTCCGTTCTCGCTGAACAATCGGAACACAATTTTGAGTGTATAATTGCGGACAGTCATAACAACTTGGCAAATTCCTTATTCGGAAATTAAAGCTTGATGTCATAAATATAAGAATCATCAAATATTTTCGAATTTGATCTACAATGTACGGTAGAGAACGATAGACTGCAACTGACGTAATGTGTCAGTCCTTAACAACCGTATGAAGATCACAGTGTATTCAGTATCTGCAATGATAATTTATACAATTTTGACATTCCATCAAAATCTCTCGGTAATAATTGTGACCATGATCTGAAACAAAACGGATGACTAAGTGAACTGGGTGTTTGCTGTCGCATATGTCGTAAGCTCTTGTTCTCAATAGTTAAGGGGCGGGTACAGTGTTTTTACCAAATGCATTTGGACAGAAAGTCCGAAATCGGTGTCTGCTCAAGGAAACGTGTGTGAATACTTTAGATGAGTACGGTTCCGTACAAACAAGTAAGTGGAGAGACATTCGCCAACTGACATAACTAATGCGATAGGCGTAAAAGGTGAGCTCTTACATTAGTTAGTATATACCAGCAATCCCCACCTGTTCTTAGAGAATTGCTTAACTGTATGTAATATGAACTTTAAAAGATGTTTTACAGACAGCCATCGCGTAACAACTTTTAACACGATTTGCAAGCTGGGTTAATTATGCTGAATACGTGCATGCATTGATTTCCACCAATATGCGTGTTCTGTAATGAAAATCCTATGAGCAGTAATCTCTGAAAACGTAGATCTGTGCTCCTAGCGAAGATTCAGATCAGTAGCGCAGTCGAATACTCTGATCAGAATTTTCACTTGATGAATTTCAGATAGCCAAGGATGCAATGTTTCTTCATGCAGACAACGAAGACTCTGATCAGACTGCGCCGATGCGCAGGCTGCTTTGAGTTTTCGTTGGGCGGACATAACAGAAGGTATTGTTTCTCCCGTTGCGGCTCGTATCTAAATTTTGATAAAGATAATACAAAATCATTGCTTTGAAAATCGAAACACATAAATTACTAGTGTTAATGTGAAACATGTAAGAAATGTTAAGTTACATGAATAAATACACTTCATTGGAGGTCTTTCGTCTAAATTGTATGGCTCTCATCTGACATAGGATATACTCTAAAAGGAAAGAATTTGCTCTCGTTGGGGATTTTTGCCTTTTAGTGTAGATCCATTTTCAGATGTTGTTTGGTGTACAGTAAAACAAACAGGAAGTCCCAAAAGTTGTCTCCATTGTCTGAACTGCTAAAGATATTTTTAGGCAATTAACCAATCTCTCTGGCTTACAACCAAGAAAAAGAAGCAAAAAGTATAATATTATAAAAGGGGGATACATTCCAACATTTTATAATAGCCCCGATGATCTCACTGGTTTTTCTTGAATTGATTTTTGGATCAATTCAGGCAGGAAATGACAACAAGTATATAAAAAATAAGGGAGTGGCAATTATTGATGAGCTGCTAAAACTCGGGGCCATTTCCAAAGATAAACACGAAATTTTATATAATCAAAATTTTATTTAATGATAATATATGACCAGTTATTGTATAAAAGAAAAGGGAGTTACTGAAGATGTAAATCCTACGTATGTCTCTACAAAAAATGGGAGAATGATGAGAAAATAAACCTATGCATCATGCGTAATAACAAAGACCAAATTCGTCAAAAAAGATGGCGGAGCTATTGATATTCACAAGGCATTGTTGCCACTGTTGCCTAAAAAGGGATTGACCCGTCCTGGATATAAATATTACCAGCCCGGTAATCCCCTTGATTTAGGAAAGCCAACCAATGAACTTGATGAAATTTGCCTGAAACATGATTACTGTTATTCACATGGCGTACCAAAAAGTGAATGTGATAACGAAATGTTAAAAAATTTGGGAAACATTCGGCGAAAAGGTTATAAAGAATTTAATAGTGAAACCCTCATCGGAACAAAATATAAACTTGGTTTGGGGAAGAAAAAAGAAAAACAACAAAACTCAAACGAACGCCTTAGCCGATGAACCAATAAAAAGACAGTTTCAGAAAAGGCCTGTCATTGTTGTTGGAATTGATGATATATGGTCCGCTGATTTGGTTGATAAGACCTCTTTTGCTAAATTTAATAAAAGAATAAAATATCTTTTAACAATCATTGATATTTTCAGTAAGTATGCATAGGCAGTGCCAGTGAGAGATAAAACTGGGGCTTCTGTCACTAAAGCGTTTGAAAAGGTAATGATTAACAGTAAAAGAAAGCCAGAAAAAACTTTGGGTTGATGAAGGTAGGGAATTTTATAATAGTGTGTTTAAGAAGCTCCTGGAGAAAAATGGAGAAAATGGAATTTTAAATATCACACATTTAATGAGGGTAAAGCTTATGTTGTAGAGCGGTTTAATAGAACATTGAAAAATATAATGTGGAAGTATTTTACCGCAAACAATACAAATAAATATCTAGATGTTCTTCCTTCAATCTTAGAAAAAATATAACAATACATTTCACAGAACTATCAAAATGACCCCAAAGAAACAAGTCAAACAACAAACAAGGGGCGAGTTTATTTCGGTGGTCCCGGTGTTAGTCTTACTCTTTGTTGCTTTGTGGTTTATTCTACGAGGCGATTTGTTGTATGTCTTTCCATGTGTCATTTTGTTCTTGTGTTTTTTAGTCCTTTTAGTATTGCGATTACCTCGCTTGGGGAAGAGAGAGCTAATCTTAGTGCTTTTCGTACGTTTGTTCGATTTGTGCTTGTTTGGATTTGTCGGTTTCCTCTTCCTCTTGGGGTCTGGGAAGGGCTGCGGTTTGTGATTGTGGCACTCCCTGGACTTTTCTCTGACCTTTGTTTTTTTCATATACCACGCATACTAGCAGTAATTGACCCAGAAATAATACTACAACTGCATATAAGCGATTAAGAGATGCTTTCAGATATATGTGGTTATTGAGAACAGAGTTACAGAGACAAAAGAAAGTTCCAATTTTCCAATGATGTAAAAAAATCAATAAATTAAGAGACATCACTCATCCTTGTACTCCCCCAAGCAGGTACATTTAAGACTTATGTAATAAAATGCATATGCAACTAAATAATAGGCATCTAAGATAAAGATTTACTTAAATACATTTGTTACTGAATAATGTGAGGTCTAAGGGGCTTTGTCCTCCAGAAGCAAAAGCATTTTGGACACTGTAAAGACTTAAGCAAGCACAGATTATTATTTTTATCAATGACCAAGGATATTTTTATTTGTTTTCCACAAAGCTGAATAAAAGTAAATAAAAGATTGCCTTTGGAAACAAAGAACACACAAAATTACTAAAATCGGAGACTCGGTTTGATTGAGTCTCTACATATGCAACACTGTAGATTGCGAGGCTGCATACGTCCCCTAACGCCGGCTTTAGCGGTATTCGATTATCAAAATAATCAGGATGGGCTCAATGATCCCAAAGGAAATAAAATATAACCTGCACTAAGCCAGATTATTTTATTCTAGCAGAACTAGAATTGTATTTTCTTTTAGAAAAAAAAAACAACAACAAAAAAAAAAACAACAAAAAACAAAAAACAAAAAACAAAAAAAAAACACAAAAAAAAAAACACAAACAAACAAAAAAAAAAAAAAAAACAACCAAAAAAAAAAACAAAAAAAAAAAAAAAACAAAACAACAAAAAAACAACAAAAAACAAACATACAAAAAACAAAACAAAAAAAGAACAAAAAACAAACAAAAAAAAACCCAGCCCCCTCCCCAGACCACAGAAGACCAAATGATCCGTCCCTAAGCCCTGGAAGGTTACCTGACCAGTTCGGTATTACCTCAGCAGTGTTGACTGGGCCGTAAAACACCAAAAAAACCAACAGAATGGTAGTCATCTTTTTTATGTATATTACAAAGATCGGTCCATAAAATGCTTGATTGTTATCCTATAGATACTGATGTTACCAGAAATTACATAATTCATAGTGATAGTGTTATGTATAGGTGTTCTGTTATTTTAAGCATCATGTTTACTATGTTTCCATAAATAGCTTTATTTATTATGTTTCCAAAAATAACTTTCTGGAACAGCCTGTTTACAATAACATGATGTTTATGTCCTTGGTTCTGGACTGAGTTATTTTTGGCATGTCATAGAACATTAAGAACTTTCTTGACTGAACCTGGAAAATAAGGAATGCTTGTAGTAAATTCTTTTTCTAGAACGTTCTTTGATATTATATAAGGAGAAAAGATTTTCATCTTGGCATCTTTATATACTTTCACTGGAAATTATTCTATACTGGATTACTTTAATATTTTATTCATTTTGGACTTAAATTCTGAATTCAGGAATTTACTACAGGCATCTCTTATTTTCCAGTTTCAATCAAGAAACTTCTAAATATTCCATGGCATGCCAAAAATAACTCCGTCCAGAATCAAGGACATAAACAACATGTTATTGTAAACATGTTGTTTCAGAAAGTTATTTATGGAAACACAGTAAATAAAGTTATTTATGGAAACATAGTAAACATGATGCTTAAAATAATTGAACACCCTATATATAACACTTCCCCTCTTCAAGGAAAAGAAAGATTTATGTAATAAAGCTTTCTTTTGCCATAAAATTGTCATAAAATAAAATACTGATACAGGCAATTATTATCTTACATAAAGCAAGTTACAGGAAACCACAGATCAAGACATCATGCTCTAGACAAGGCATCAGGAATAATATTATCTTTTCCTCTGATATGCTTGATGTCAAGATTGTATTCCTGTAACAACAAGCTCCATCTGAACAACCTCTGATTCTTGTTTTTCATCTTATGGATGAAAGTCAGTGGATTGTGATCGCTGAAAACAACAATAGGTGAGGATGAAGAAGTTAAATAAACTTCAAACTATTGAAGAGCAAGAATGAGATTCTTTCTCTACTGTAGAATAATCCTTTTGATGTTTGTTAAACTTTTTGGAAAAGTAAAAAACCGGATGATCCACACCATTGTCATCCCCTTGCAGCAATACACCACCTGTACCAACATCACTCGCATCTACAGCTAGCTTAAATTCTTTATTAAAATTCGGCGCCAAGAGAACTGGCTCCCTCCTCAGTATAGCTTTTAGTTTATCAAAGGCATTCTGACAATCACTGGTCCACTTAAACCTCATTCTTTTACTAAGTAAATTACTCGGTGGCTCAGCAATGACAGAAAAATGATTACAGAATTTTCTGTAATAACCAGCCATACCAAGAAACCTCATTAGTTGTCTTTTGCATGTGGGCACCGGAAAATCTGAAATAGCTTTAACTTAAGCTTCTATAGGTTTAACCTGACCATGACCCAGACCATGTCCTAGAAATGTTAAAGTTGCATGACAGAATTCACTTTTAGCAAGGTTTATTGTCAGTTTTGCTTCACTTGGTTTATCAAAGAATGCTTTGATAGTTCCAAGATGGTGATTCCATTCATCATTGTAAATGATGGCATCCATGTAAAAAAGGTAAGAAAAAAGTCCAGGGAGTGCCACAATCACAAAAAGGTAAGAGAAAAGTCCAGGGAGTGCCACAATCACAAACCGCAGCCCTTCCCAGACCCCAAGAGGAAGAGGAAACCGACAAATCTAAACAAGCACAAACCAAACAAACGTACGAAAAGCACTAAGATTAGCTCTCTCTTCCCCAAGCGAGGTAATCGCAATACTAAAAGGACTGAAAAACACAAGAACAAAATGACACACGGAAAGACATACAACAAATCGCCTCGTAGAATAAACCACAAAGCAACAAAGAGTAAGACTAACACCGGGACCACCGCCTTAGAACGGTCGGTAGAGCAAACCACCGGGGGGTTTAAAGTACTTTTACAGCTAGCTAACTTCACCCTGGGTCCCGATGCTACTCTTAATACAGAAATACATAAAAATTCGGTTCGCATAAAGGCTCCCAACTCAGTCAATGCATCAAAGCGAAAACATAAAAATATATTAATTACTATAATAAACAAAGACGAGTACTCATGGCTCATTCTACTATATGCCAGAGTAAATGAAAACCAATAGTTGAACCACGGCGGGCCAAGCCAAAGACATATCGTCAAGCCCCAACCCACTGGTTAAAGTTTTACGAAGAGGCCGTCTTTGAGTCTGAGGCCCGAACCGCCGTCGTGCAATTAAAGAGTGAAGCATAGTCATCAACAATGATTGGGTTGACAACTAGGCATGCAGTCTGTCGCATTATATCCAGGCTATAGCCAATTCTTTTATAGCGGTTAATAAGTTTTCTGAATTGCTCCGAAAAGTTAGATTTACCTACAATTTTTCTAAATCTGTACACTAAGTCACCGTAAAATTCGGGTTCCGATATACCTTGTTGCAGAAGTGTTTTCAGACTGACACTATATTTTTCTAACAAGGCACTGTGTCTGCGATAAAATTTCGAAAACGCTTTACAAAGTTTAAAATAACAATAGCCCTGCCTAAGAAGTTTGGCAGTAAGGGCTTTTTGTAAGCCTCGCAATGCTCGATTCCAGGTATTATGGTGTTGATTAAGTATTGAAATGTTGCTGGAGAGTTTTTCATTCCAAAAGGCATTGCTTTATAGTGATATAATCCATCAGGAGTAACAAATGCTGAGATATCTTTGGCTCTTTCTGAGAGGAATTTGCCAAAATCCTTTCAGAAGTTATATATTTTGAATTTCCAATTTTGTCAATACAGTCTTGGGATTGGAAAAGTGTCTGTTTTACTAAAATTATTGACCTTCCTGTAAACGGTGCACATCCGATATGATCCATCCGGTTTTGGTACAAGAATACAAGGAGAACTCCATTCACTTTGGCTTGGTTCAATGAAATCATTGTCCAGCAATTTCATTCTTAAGGTATTTTTGTTTTGTTGGGTTCATTCTATATGGATGTTGTTTGACAGGTTGTGAGTCCTCAACATTCACATCATGATAAATTTTGTCAGTCCTTGTAGGAATATCCGGAAATAAGTGTTCATATTCATGAATTAACTGTTTCAGATCCTTTCTTTGGACTGGATCTAGGTGTGAAAGTTTCTGGTCGAGATCCTTCAGAATGTCAGAATTCTGGAGTTTTGATGAAGCAGGATCAGATTTGATCATGTCTTCAGAGTTCATTTCAGTTTGTTCCTGAGGGACTGAACTAACAACACTAATTTGTGTAACAGAAGAGCTATCCCTATCTATGTATTGTTAAGCATGTTAACAAGACATAGCTGTTTTTGTTTGCGTCTCCCAGGAGTGTTAACAATGTAATTTACACCACTAAGCTTTTTATCTACAGTGCAATGGTTTTCCAGGAAAAGGCAAAAGAGCAAGTACCCTGTCTCCAGGCATGAATTTTCTTTCTTTTGCATTTTCATGATACCAACGTTCATTTTCCTTTGTGCTGACTTAAGATTGGTCCGAGCAGCTTCACAAGCTTTAGACAGCCGGTCTTTAAAATCTGATACATACTGAAGTAAGTTCAAGGAACTGTCATCATTTGAGAGAAATTTCTCTTTCAAAAGTTTCAAAGGTCCACGCACAGTGTGGCCAAATACCAGCTCAAATGGACTGAAACCAAGAGATTCTTGAACAGATTCTCTAACGGCAAACAACAACAAACGAATGCCTTCATCCCAATCTTTTTCAGTGTCAAAGCAGTATGATCTGATCATATTTTTCAGTGTTTGATGAAATCTCTCGAGGGCACCTTGACTTTCAGGATGGTAAGGTGAAGATTTATACTGAGTAATGCCCAACTCATGCATGACCTGTTGAAAAATTCCAGACATAAAATTTGAGTCCTGATCCGACTGAACAGACTTTGGAAGGCCTACAAATGTGAAAAACTTTACCAAACCCTTAACGATATTCTTTGTTTTAATATTCCTAAGTGGAATGGCTTCTTTGAAACGTGTAGAAGCACACATTATAGTGAGAAGCTACTCATGGTCTGACTTGGTTTTGGGCAAGGGACCAACACAGTCAATAATTATTCTGCTAAAAGGTTCATCAACAGCAGGCATGGGTTGTAAATGAGCTTTTGGTATTGTCTGGTTGGGTTTTACTACCATCTGACAAGTATGGCAAGATTTGCAAAACTGAGAAACATCAGATTTTAACCCTGGCCAGTAAAATTGGTTAGGAATTTTGTGATAGGTCTTATTTATACCTAAATGACCAGACATTGGAGTCTCATGGGCCAAGTTAAAAATTTCTGGGCGATAAACCCTTGGAACCACTATTTGGTGGTTAACAGTCCACTCGTCTTCTGCTGAGACATCAGGAGGACGCCATTTTCTTATTAAAATTCCATTTTTGACATAGAAACAAACTGGGACTTGATCTATTTCTTTCTCATCAAAAGCCCTTTCAAGCAAAGGCAAACTTTCAGGATCATTATGCTATTCCTTATAAAGTTGTGACCTTGACACCAAGTCATGACCTTGACCGTAGTCATTTAATATTGAAGAGTAATGACTGGACTTTGACTTGTCACTTAAGTCTGTCTGCTTGCCAGACAGGCTGGGTGAAAGGGAATTTATAATCTCGTGTTTAAAAGACTGACCCAAAAAAGGTATCAGTTAAATCAATGTCCCCATCATTCTGTTTTGCTTTCTTTGCCATGGCCCTTGTAACGGCACAAGATGGGTAAAGATCCGGGAGTTCCTGTTCAATGGGATCAGGTGGCTGATCAATACAAGGTATGTAAGTCAAAAGTGGGTTTACCACAACCTTATCTCCTGTTAAATCATTGCCTAATTGTAAATGAACACCTTTAAAAGGTAAAGAATGTCGAATACCAACAACCACTAAACCAGTTACCAAGCCTGAGGATAAATAAATGTTATGAAGAGGAACATTAACAACTCCACACTCTACACCCTGAATAAGGACACTTGTCCCAGAAGAAGTCTTCTCAGAAAAAGGCAGAGTATCTGCTAAAATAAGGGATTGAGAAGCTCCGGTATCTCGTAAGATTTTAATTAAGGTAGACTGGGCATAGTCACTATTTAGTAACACAAAACCATCTCATAAGAATGGTTCATAAATCTCCATAATAGAATCAGTCTCAGACCTTTCGGTCTGGGTAGGATCTTCCTCCTTAACACATGGCTGTGGTTTTGATCGTAAAGAGGTAAGGCCTGTAGGTTTAAGCCACTCTTGTTTTTCTATCTTTCTTTTCAAATGCAAGCACTCAGAAATAATATGACCTGTCTTTTTGTAATAATTGCAAATTGGTTGAGATAAGGGATTTTGATCCTTGTTTTCACCAGAAGATTTGGGTTTGGGAGTAACTGCTATAACCGCCAGATGGATTACTGGGACGGACTATGTTTGTATCCTGATTGTGGGAAAAATGGTCTTCTAGAGGGATTTGACTTATTAATAAAGGAAACCTTATGTGTTAAAACATAATCGTCTGCAAGTCTAGCTGCAGCTTCCAAAGTTTCAACTTGTTTCTCATCTAAAAAGGACTTAATGTCTGAATTTATGCACCTTTTGAACTCCTCAACAAGCATGAGCTTCCTAAGTTTTCAATGATCAGAGCCAATTCTCTTCGAAGAGCACCACCTGTCAAATAACTGTTCTTTAGTTCTAACAAATTCAACATGGGTCTGCTCATTTTTTGTCTTACAGTTCCTAAATTTTTGCCTGTAAGCCGCAGGGACCAACTCATAAGCCTTAAGAATTAATTCCTTAAAGGTATCATAACTGGAGGGCTGTACTTCGTGATTGTGACATTTCCTGAGTATCTTCACTTATATATTTGTTATAATAGTAGCTTGAAAACACTTCTGCAGAATAGACTGTCGGAATCAGAGTTTTACGGTGACCTAGTTTATAAATTTCGGAAAATAGTTGGGAAATTCAAATTTTATAAGAATTAGAATTTCTCTCATTGTCTCGTCCTTATATAAAATTGGTAGACTCTGCCGAATTGCCTGTAACATTTCTGCATTTTGTGGATTAAAAGTAGATATGTACGTTAGTACGTTCTCATCACTTTTCTCTTTAACAGTTCTCAGTTCATCTGGATTCAACTTCATCGCTTTATCTATTCCTTTTTCTATTACAGTGTTTTTGGATTTGATTGCTTAAACAGTGCTTTCCTCAATTCATCCGTTCTTGTTCTTAAATTGTTTTCATCAGTAAGTATACTTATGCGACGAGCCAAAGAAAAAGGTATGCTCATCTTAATGCGTTTCGGATGGAAAGATGAAAATAGTAAATAATTTGTAGTGCCATTTGGTTTATTATTGATATCTGTTTGTATTTCTGTGTCTTTTTTAATCACCAACACATGACAATTTTGCAGTGTCACAATCCATTATAAATTTAATATCGGGATGTAAATTGTTTAATATATTGTTAATGAGTCTGTTGCTGATTTAGTCCATGGTATCCACGTCGTCCAACTATCGTTTACAATATAATTTGAATTCGGTGGTATATTCATTTCCAAACTGTCCCTTAATTTCATCATATTGAAGTTCTTCTAAATAACTAATTACCATAGTAGTATAAACCGGGGCAAACTTTGTTTCCATGGCTGTTCCCTTAACCTGACGATAATATTTTCCATTAAAGAAAAAAATATTATTTTCAGTATTTTATCTATGCCCTCAAGTATAAACTCTTTAGTAAATCTGTGTGGTATATCAGATGGATATTTTTCTAACCAGTACGAAATTGCTTGATGGCAAAGTTCATGCGGGATATTTGAATTCAATGATTCATCATCAAATGATACTAGCAGAGTGTGCGCAGGTACTTTCGAAGGTAAACTGTTAAAAAAATCAGTAGTATCGCTACGATAACTTTTTATATGTTTTGTATATGGTCTTAATAAAATATCAATTAGATTACTTAACCTGTGTTTTTGGCAGGCTGGACCTGCTACAATAGGTCTAAACTTTATATCTGTAATTTCTGAAATTTGAATGACATCTGTATCATTTTTAGTGCAAGCTTCTTGAATGCTTTTACTTTCATGGACCTTCTGTAAACATTAGTAGACTTTACCTAAAGAAATGGTCAAATAATCTCTTTCTTTTTTCTGTTAGACAATTTGTATGGTTTTTCACAAATTTGTTGTATATCAATGTATCTTTTTACCTGGATCATAATTTAGAAGTTCGTAATAATTTTCATCGGACAGTGTTTCAGTAATAGCAGCTGTATAATGTTCTCTTTGCATAATTACCACTGCGTTCCCCTTATCAGATTCTTTCATAATAATATTTTTATCTTCAGACAATGTCTTAATAGCATTCTTTTAATGCTATATTTATGTTATGTTATATTTCATATTATGATTAGACTTTGTAACTGGAGTATTATCAAAATGTTATATGTATCTATCCAAAGAAACATTACGATTTTTCGGTTGAATACATACATGCAGTATATCACACTGTGAGATAAAATTTCACAGAATTGGCCCATCTGGAAGGCAATTTCCATTAAAAATTCAGATCTCACAGAATTTTCAGACCAGTTTCCAACAGATGTTATGAAGAAATTAACATAATCACACACTGTTGTGGTTTTCACAAGTTTTTTACATGAAAAAAAAAGAAGACTTTAATGGGAGAGCGTCACAGTGATGTTTAAGAAAATCTCACAGAATTTTGTCAAATCTCCCTTAAATCTTTACCTTATCTCACAGATTTTAGTCCACAGCGTATGGCTATGTATGCTGTCAAAAGCTAAATTCCGGGTTTTAAAACTGGGACCTTGTGATCGGTGAGCTAACCACTCAGCTATCCAGCCGTCCCACCTCTAAAAGAGCTGGCTTGTATTGCAAGGCAGTACAATTTTGTCAGATATATGGACATTTCACTACTACAAATAAAAAAATATGTGTATTTCGGCTAACCCTACCCTACCTAATTTTCTTGGTGAAATCTATCATTTGTTCATGTTTTCTCTCAAACAAAAACAAAATAGGTGGTACTGGGATAATTATACTAAATATTCTGGCAAGAAGGTCTGAGTAAACAGTGTAGAGTAGACCCAGATCAAACTGCTCCTATAGGTAAACTGTTTGCCATTCTGTCAGTATTTTTAAACACATCTAAGGATAGGCAAACCAATTTGGTTAAATTTTATGTGCGAACGGGCTTTCAAGTGCCCTCCAGGAAAAAAAGGAGAGATAAAGTAGGTATCAAAAGTTTGAAAAAGTAGGGCAAAGGTAGGCATTTCTATCATGCAAAGTAGGGATAGTAAGGACGTTCTGAGTGTTTTCAGACGTAGAAAAAGATATAATAAGCAACAATGTCTTCTACTTAATGGGAGAGCGTCACAGTGATGTTTAAGAAAATCTCACAGAATTTTGTCAAATCTCCCTTAAACCTTTACCTTATCTCACAGATTTTAGTCCACAGCGTATGGCTATGTATGCTGTCAAAAGCTAAATTCCGGGTGTTAAAACTGGGACCTTGTGATCGGTGAGCTTACCACTCAGCTATCCAGCCGTCCCACCTCTAAAAGAGCTGGCTTGTATTGCAAGGTAGTACAATTTTGTCAGATATATGGACATTTCACTACTACAAATAAAAAAATATGTGTATTTCGGCTAACCCTACCCTATCTAATTTTCTTGGTGAAATCTATTAATTTTTCATGTTTTCTCTCAAACAAAAACAAAATAGGTGGTACTGGGATAATTATACTAAATATTCTGACAAGAAGGTCTGAGTAAACAGTGTAGAGTAGACCCAGATCAAACTGCTCCTATAGGTAAACTGTTTGCCATTCTGTCAGTATTTTTAAACACATCTAAGGATAGGCAAACCAATTTGGTAAAATTTTATGTGCGAACGGGCTTTCAAGTGCCCTCCAGGGAAAAAGTAGAGATACAGTAGGTATCAAAAGTTTGAAAAAGTAGGGCAAAAGTAGGCATTTCTATCATGCAAAGTAGGGATAGTAAGGACGTTCTGAGTGTTTTCAGACGTAGAAAAAGATATAATAAGCAACAATGTCTTCTCTGAACAAAAACACTGCATTACCATGGAAAGGAAATGCCAAATTAAATGTTCCAAAAAAGCAGTTACAACTGAAGGAAAAAAAAATTATAAACTTTTGCATCGCGGCTGCTCAGATTAAGTTGATGTGATTTTTACAAACTCCGAGCAAGCGGGGGAAAAAATAATATGTTTGGTCACATCAAACATTTTGGGACTAAAAAGTAGGGTATTAATAGGGCATTTTCAGGAAAAAAGTAGGGAAAAGTTGGAGCACAAAAAAGTCTATGCAAAGTCCAAATAGATTTGGTAATTATGGTATAATTATAAATAAAATAAAATTAAAAAAAACAAAAAAACAAAAAGAATCCCTACCTATCCTACCTATATTTCTTTAACATGTTTAAATACCCTAAACACACATATTCTTTATATGGTCTTATCACCCATCAATTCAGTGTTGTCTGTTCAGATTCACAATAATGCAGTCAGATATAACGGAATTTGATTTCAGACAACGCTTGCCTTTTGAATCCACTGCATGAATTGCGATATAACGTCCCAAGTCAACAATATTTCAGTCGTTTACTGTGCTTTCGACATCTTTCACAAGTTATCACACATAAATTTGATTGGATCAGCTTATAGTAAGGAGTGATTAAACTTGACATCAAGGTCGAGGAGCTAGAACGAAGCGTCTGCTCAGGGTCTACACTGTTTGCATAAATACAGGAATTTCTATAAATCATGGTTATAATAGAAAATAACCAGAGAGCCCTTATATTAGAAATGGACCTGTACAAAACCTGGAGGTAGAAGATTCCATTCGGTATAAATTGAATAATATTAGAGCAAATATTGTTTCGCTAAGAAAATGCTGACACAGAATGGACACTCATATAAGTTCCACTGCAACAGTAACAAAAGTCTGAACAGGTAGCGTCTGAACAACTGACAGATGCGATTCCTGACTGCGATATATGTGCTTTTTAAGGCCATATTTATTTTGAAAAGTTACTTGGTTTGCAATATAATGCAATTTACATTTTAATAAAGCAATGAATGTCACAGGTTTAAACAAAGCTACTGGCTTTTGACTGTTGCTCTATTTCTAAATTAGATTCCAGCATACTGCAGCGAGTGCGGTCGCCAGTATTTGTCGCCCAGAATATGATTGATAGGTGCTTTAATATGCGGCACCATTATTATTGCTTTTAAGTGTGACAAAACTGACAAATATAGGAGTGTTCTATTTAATGTGACTGAGTACAATTGGTTGTTTGTCCACAGGAAATAACGTTTGTGACTTCCTGTATAGCTCTCAGCACACTAAAACACTTCTAAAAAGTGGTTTACTCTATAAGGAAAGAATTTGCTCCCACCGGGAGGGAACAGATTTGTTCCTTTTAGAGTAGATCCTGTTTTAGCAGGGAGCAAAAACACAAATTTGACAGTTGTCTCCCTTGAAAGAGTGTCCATTCCCTTAAGCCGCACCACGAGAACACTTAGCTTCGGGCTACTATGTAACTTCAGATGAAGGACACTAAACTTATTACATAAAATAGTTTGTCAGTTTCGAAAATTTATCAGGAGCCATATCGCGTGTTTGAAGCAAAAAGCTTCAAATGACCGTTTCGAACTGAACATATGTTTAGTCGCGATAGGTCACTATACAAAGTTGTTTTTCAATCTGATGAAAGGAAGTCAGGTTCTGGCAATTGCATCGATCATCAGGTGTTTAATGCTTAGCACGCTGGGTAACAGTTTCAGTAGACGACATTTTGAAATATGTTTTCTTATTGTTTTCCCCAGAAAGTAGACTTTGACATTCCATGCATAATGTCTCCAAAGGAGACAAATTGCATGGAATGTCAATGTCTACTTTCTGGGAAAATCAGAAAATATCAACAATTTGTCGTCTGCTGAAACAAGTTAAAAGAAAAGCGTAAATGGTGTTTTCGAAATGAAACTGTCCAAATTCAAAGAAGAGTCCAGTGCAGATATATATGGCTAGAAAGACAATAATTTAACTGGAACAGCGACCGTTGGGTACAAGGAATCGCTCTGTATATAGACAAAAGTTAATCTGGCATAATATATCTAATAAATATGCTAATTTCTTGATGTCTGTTGCAGATGAATCCAGAATTCCGGAATACAATGTATAAGCGTCTTCAATTAACTACTACTTTCTTTGAAAACGATACAAGAATGTTAATTTCGAGCGGCTCAGATTTCAGTATAAAGTGTTTGCTAGCCAGTATTCATGACTTTAGGCACCTCAACAACATTACTATCCGATGGTTTAACACTGATATTATGTTTTTGCATTGACATTGGTCCAGGATTGAGATATCGAAGGACACGAGCTTGCGAGTATCCTTCGATATCTCATCGAGGGAAATATTCATCAATATCAGTGCAAAACCATTTTGTTATATATTTATCAATAGTATTGCTCAATTACATGCTATGTGGAAAGCAATTATTATAACAGTACAAAACTTACATCACAAAAAGTAATATCATTTCTGCACTGTGCAATACCAATGCAATATCATTTTTGCACTAGTGCAATAGCAATAAATTATCATTTTTGTACTAGTGCAATACCAATGCAATATCATTTTTGCACTAGTGCAATACCAATGCAATATCATTTTTGCACTAGTGCAATAACAATAAATTATCATTTTTGTACTAGTGCAATACCAATGCAATATCAGTTTTGCACTAGTGCAATACCAATGCAATATCATTTTTGCACTAGTGCAAATGCAATAAATTATCATTTTTGTACTAGTGCAATACCAATGCAATATCATTTTTAAACTAGCGCAATACCAATGAAATTCATTTTTGCACTAGTGCAGAACCAATGCAATATCATTTTTGCACTAGTGCAATACCAATGTAATTCATTTTTTGCACTAGTGCAATACGAATGCAATATCATTTTTGCACCAGTGAAATACCGATGCAATTCAGTTTTTTTTGCAATAGTGCAATATGAATGCAATATCATTGTTGCACTAGTGCAATTGTCAAGACCAAAGCCACAAACTCGGATATTATTGGTTTATGCGGTATTTTCATTAGTGCATATTTGAGTTTAGTTTGTTAGTTCTAATCCTAGTTAAGGACAATCATAGGAATGAATCCTACCGAACCATGTCAATGTATTTGTGTCGAAAAAAGTAGTAGAAAAAGATATAGTGGTTCTTTACATGTGCATGACCTTACAGCAAGAGGAATTCTATTCTTTAAAGGAAAACATAGACACGGCTGTTGAGCTCCAAAATTGCAGATTCGATCGCAAACTGACATAATTGTCATTGTTTTCATTCTGTCAAATTTCGTACCAAACATAAGTAATCTACTACGATTCGTATACAGCAATGCAATATTAGTGGAAAGTACAAATTACATTGTCTGAGTATGTAGTACTTAGTATGTATTACTTATACGCGGACATCCGGAGGTCATTGAATCTGTGCACAAATTACGTCTGGGTAACAATTACACTGACCAAAATTCAAATAAGCTCAGACTGATATATGAGTCTCCCAGTAGGCTGATTTAATAACGTCTTGTCTCCAGCATTGTATGACCAAAATAATGGCTAATATTATTATCCATAAACGTCGAATATAAATGGCAGAAAATATTTCGAATAAGAATAGCATAAAACATTTCATCAGATACGTTGTTCTTAAGTTGTAATTATAGATATACGGGACAATTTAGCTATGCGCTAGGGAGCAAAAAATATGGTTATATATTGCGTCTTTGCCTAGCTTAAAATGGACTTAAAATATGTCTTGAAACTAGGGTAGTGGTTCAGCGGATGCTAATACAGGAAATGTGTTACTCTTTTTGAAACAAGTTTAATAGATGAGGCATTTCATAAATAAAGCAAATACTGAGAAAGACGCATTTTCATTTTAAATTTTCTTTTTAATTTTCTTTGTTATATTTGAAAACAGAGCTGTATCAGATTAAGCAGAAAGGACAGCAAATAAAGTAAGCCGCATCGTGGGAAACTTAGAACGTTAACGTCCCTATGAAAATGCATATGTTTTAGCCCTAGCTCTAGATAAGGCAATTTTTATTCAACGATTTGGAATTTTTCTTAATATTATTTTCCACAAAAAAAAAAAAAAAAAAAAAAAAAAAAAAGGACAAGACGCAAGTTTAGAAATTTGTTTAGGTAAACCTGAGTTTTATAATCATTTTAGTAAAACTGTCATGTGTTATAAACGAAAGGGGTATAACATTGATGTCATAAAACAGTCTGCTTGCTTAGTGGGTAATCCAATCACGCTCGACCACTTTGCTGTCCTCTTTAATTGCACGCCGGTGAATCGGGGTTCAGACTCTATGATGGCCCCGACTTATAAACTATTCATTAGATGGTCTTGGCCGGAACTTTTTATGCCTGTTTTTCGGCCGACCAGAGCTCCAGTATTCCAGTGATGTCGTTTGACAACCCACAGATCTCCAAGTGTCTCAACACGTTGTTTCTGTCGAGTCCTCATCTTTGCATTATTATAGGCTTTATCTGTGATTTAATTTTGGCCGTAATGATTCAGGGATGAGTTAGAAGGACTCCACACGGACCGAACAAATATGTTTTACCACTATGGAAGCTGAGGGCGATGGTTGGAATCCAGTAAAGCTAGCTTAAGCCCACCACCACAATAATTTATTACTGACCGTTCCAAGGTGATTCTTTCATTGTGGTACTTATTTTTTAATGTTATGTAGTGTTTCACTCACTAATGTTTTTCTTTTAACAGTTATGTAAGTTTAAGATATATTCAGTTAAGTTTAGGTAACATAGTTGCCACCTTTTTGGGAAAGGGTTGCCAGCACTGCTTGCCATCTGTTCATTTTGTGGCTGTTTAATTGTATTTGTCTATCCTTTCCTTTGATGTTTGGGGTTTGATGTAGATCTGATTGTATCATTTCCTGAGTTTACTTTACGTACAAACACAAAAAGAACAGCAACAGAGGATACTCCTTAAAAAAACATTTCATTTCAAATAAAAAAAAATCTTTATTCAGCCGAATCTTCGAAATTTCAATTCAAATTAAGTATCTACGTCAGAACGGCATTGATGACTGCAAATTCGTTTATTAATAAAATTCTCGGTATCAGCTTCATAAGTTCACATGGACATTTTGTTGGCCGAAATTTTATGCATGAGAGATGCCACAAATGTTGAGAACACTGAATGTCAGTTTTATTTTCAAAGAGTAGCTCCATGTGTCGCAGGTAGCATCGCTGGCTGCCGGTTTTATAAGTGTATGTATTGGAGATTCTGGTGGTGGCATTTCTTTTATCTTGCTATGTATGATAAAATTATCTATAAAAAAGCCCGAGTTTTCTCTGTCTCTACATTTGTTTCAAGCAGTAAACACTTTCATATTTAACCCTTACATCTGCAGTCGACGACATTTTGATTTTTTATTTTTTTTCAGAGAAAATAAGGCTTGAAATTTAATGTTAATTGTCTGCCGAGCAGTCGGGTCACATGAAATGCCAAGCCTTATTTTCTCTGAAAAAATGTAATGAAAAGATAGAATCTCGCCTGATACAATTTTGCAAAGCGCTTCAAGGATTAAAGTATGTTTTTTTTTCTTTTTCCCACACTGAACAAGAATAAGTTGCCTGCTATGACATTATATTGCATGATCGATGCTTATGACGATTCCCTGAATATGCAGAAAGTTTAAATTATGTAAACTGATCAATAAAACCTCCCTTCGGATAGCAAATTGAATTCCCATTTCGAAATTTGCATGTTCAGTGGCTGTACTAGTAAATAAAGCACAATTTCGAAAGAAAATCAATTGTTCTATTTATATGTTTGCGCACTACGTTACCTCGTTAGATATGTGTTCACGAAAATAGAAAGATCTTTGTCATTGTATACTTCATTAACATTATGGCAAGAAGTCCCTACGAAAACATGGTTTAGGTGTACACGCTGTTATATGGCGACTTTTTAGGCGGGATAACCGGAATACACTTGCATTAGATAGAAACATATTATTTTATTTGGTACTATCATTGCTTTATATAGATCGGTGGTGCTGCCAACACTATTATACGCATGCGAAACTTGGACAGTTTACCAACGGCATGCCAAAAGACTGAACCACTTCCATACAAGCTGTCTTAGAAAACTTCTAAAGATCAAGTGGCAAGACATAATTCCAGACACAGAAGTCCTGAAAAGGTCAAGGATGCAGAGTGTACATACTCTTCTGAAATTGGCACAGTTAAGATGGACAGGCCATGTTACCAGAATGCCTGATGAACGTTTGCCAAAGAAAATCCTCTATGGAGAACTACAAGTTGAAAAACGCTCCCATGGTGGTCAGAAGAAGCAATACAAAGACACCCTCAAAGCCTCCCTTAAAGACTTCAACATACCAACAGAGTCGTGGGAACAGATTGCACAGGATCGAACAAAGTGTCGAGGCCTCATAAGAGGAGCTGATGAATACGAAGCAAAAAGAATCAGCGAAGCCTAGCAGAAACGTGCACAGCGGAAAGCCAGAGCTAAGGCATCACCAACAGAGCTTTCTTCCTCAGATCTCTCTTGTTCTATCTGCAACAGGCAGTTCAGAGCTCAGATTTGTCTCATCAGCCATTTTGGAACACACAAATAATAACACATCACACAGTGATTGGTCATTGTTAGTAATGACAGACGAACACATTGCTTTGGTACTAGTACAAAACGCTTGACCTGAGTCCTTTCTGTTAGGAAGTTTCTAAAGTAGGTTACTGAAACTAAGATCATCATGTCATCTTAGAAGTTATGCATTTTAAGCTTCTTTTTTGTTTGGTCTCCACAGCTGACTTTTAAACATGTTTGGTTCAATGCTGCCTATGTTAAAAAAAACAACAACACACGATTGTCAATTACTATAAAGCAGGCAACCGTTCCCATAGACCTTTGTTTAGATATGGACTGGAAATACATGTTACACAGACACTCTGAAAGCATCCCTAAAGGGCTTTAATATACCATCTGGTTCATTGGCTCAATACCGTTCAACATGACGTGGACATGCTTATTCCAATTATGTTTTCATCACTGGACTCGGCAGACACGTAAAATTCTTTAAACACACCTGATAATTTCGTAAGGGGTAGCCGGTAGTTATGCACTCAAAATCTTTACGCGAACTTCCGGCCATGACTTACGAGACATCCAAATGTAAACAAACGGGTAAGTTCTCTTGATTTATTGATTTTTAGTCAATTTCATAGACACAGTTTGAAACATCGGACAATGCTATTCCCAACAACTTTCATTTCTGCGTCGGAAAAGATAGGTGTGGGCTTGAAAAAACACCCCATTACAAAAACATGCCTATTCAAATATACTTAAAATTTTACCTCTAAAAAATGAAAATTTTCAGATAAAAAAATCTGATATTTTTCGTATTTCTGCTCAAAACATAGATTGTGGGTACTCGTTAGAACCGCCTCAACGAGAACTACCCACAATCCATGTTTTTGAGCAGAAATAAGAAAAATAATGTATTCCCCTGTAAACCCCAGTTATACTGTATAAAAGTGGGGTTTAAGGGGGTCAAAATTATATAGGTGTGTTTTCGTGATGCAGAGAAGGGTAGTCCGATATTCCTGTTTTGACTTTCTTTCCGTGCAAAATGAAGGTGTTTTCAGGTATCTGTGCTATGAAATACTTATTTAACATATCAAATAAGACGTACTGCAACCTACATCTACGTTGAAATTCATAAGATGCTAAATTTCTCAAGCATTTGTTCCGGGGACTGAAATATTTGTGCCGAATGTGACTTACGGGGACATTAACCCTTACGGGGACAAGAAAGCCTATTCATTTTGCAAAACCTTTCATGGTGTTTGATTGTTTATATGTAAATGGAATATTTTGAAACTGCGTTGGTCTAAAATCTGCATGTTTTTAAATGCGGGGCATTCTGATAACGGCTAATGATCCCATAAGGGAAAATCAGACCTTTTAATCAGACACCTGACCGTTGGCTTTCTTGTCCTCGTAGGGGTTAATGCCCCTATAAGGGGTAGTCGGCCTCGTAAGTCATATTCGGCACAAATATTTCAGTCCCCGGAACAAATGCTTGAAAAATTTAGCATCTTATGAATTTCAACGTAGACGTAGGTTGCAGTACATCTTATTTAATATGTTAAATAAGTATTTCATAGCCCAAATAACCGAAAAAAAACCCTTCATTTCGCACTGGAAAAAGTAAAAACAGTATTATCGGACAACCCTTCTCCGGGTGAAATTAAATAAAAAATTAGCCGCTGTTTTTTCAAGACCACGCCTTTCTTTTCCGACGCAGAAATGAAAGTTGTTGGGAAAAGCATTGTCCGATTTTTCAAAATATGTTTATGAAATTGACTAAAAATCAATGAATCAGGAGAACTAACCCGTTTATTGACATTTGGATTTCTCGTAAGTCATGACCGGAAGTTCATGTAAAGATTTTGAGTGCATAATCACCGGCTACCCCTTACGAGATTACCAGGTGTGTTAAAGCAAATTCATAATCAAAAGTGAAATTAGAAGATTCGTCGTTTGTCTCGTAAGTCATGACCGGAAGTTCGCGTAAAGATTTTGAGTGCATAATCACCGGCTACCCCTTACGAAATTACCAGGTGTGTTAAAGCAAATTCATAATCAAAAGTGAAATTAGAAGATTCGTCGTTTTAATCACTTTCCCCAAATACGTAGTCTGCATTTAATATAACCACGTGCAGATTGCTACGTTGTATTTGAGGGTCACAGGGAAAGTATAGAGAGGAATGTAAATATATTACCTAATACTTTGTCAGCTGATATCGTGTAGATCAGCTGGATAGTAATAATCTAAGGGTGTAATGATAATTGTTTGACATCATGAGTTATTTGATTAACAGATAATTTCGCTATAGCCAGCTGACTAATCTGGTAAATATCACGAATTCTTCTGGTTCGTGCTTTCATCACATTAAAACTCGTGTAGCAAATTCATACTTTTCCTGTTATATCGATGTCTGTTCAGACAAGCATCCACAAACCTCGCAAGATAGCCTGAAAGCCGTTTTATTGATTTTTACTTATGTAAAGTTCTCTAAGGGAAAGCACTCTTACCTAAAAGTATTTGTCTCCTTTCTCAAAGCGGACAAATGTTTAAATAAAGCATTGGCTCCCTAAACCTTTCTTTTAAAAGCATCACCCTTTTGAGACAGACTGAATGCTTAGTTGTTAACCCAATCAAGGATAACATATTTTCTGCCCTCTGTAATTGCACAGCAATAGGTTTGGCCGTAGACTCGAAGACGGCTCAATCCTAAACATTTTCTAGACATTACGAAAACATGCCTATTCAAATATACTGAAAATTTTACCACCATGAAAATGAAAATTTTCAGATAAAAAATTCTGATATTTTTCATATTTCTGCTCAAAACATAGATTGTGGGTACTCGTTAGAACCGCCTCAACGAGGCGGTTCTAACAAGTACCCACAATCTATGTTTTTGAGCAGAAATAAGAAAAATAATGTATACCCCTATAAACCCATTTTACTATACAAAAGTGGGATTTAAGGGGTCAAAATTATATAGGCATGTTTTCGTTATGAGGTTAGAGCCTGATCTTGGTCGTCTGTGGTCGGGCTCACCGTGGTTTTACTAGTGGTTTTGACTTGCTGTGACTTTAGGTTTGTAGGCATGCTCTCATCTTAGTTACTGTGTTGAATGAATGTGTTGATCCATTGATGAGTTAGTGAATCCCTGCGCGGATAGAACAGCTGTTTGTAGATGGAACTGTGTCAGAACAAAGAGCGATGTTGGACGCTGGTAAACTCAGGTTTAAACATCCAACAGGTTAAATTTACTATTGACCGGTCAAATGCGGTATTTCTATTGCAGTTCTTCGTTTTTTTCGTTGTATTTTCGACGAAGTCTGTTTTGTGTGATCGTTTCGTGTAATAAAGCCCATATCCGCTGCTTTAGGAGGGCTGTGTTCTCTGACTATGGTCTTTTCTGCGTATCTTCATATTTATTGTCCCCCGCCTTTTCGAAGAAAAGCGGAGGGACACTGTTTTCGGCGTTCCGTGGTGCGTGGCGCGTGGTGCGTGGTTCCGAATTTTTAGTAGGTATCTTGTCCCCTGAACTCCTCCCACAGTTTTTGTCCGATCCTTTTGAAACTTTAAAGGTGCTTTAAGGATGGTCTGAAGATATGCACGTGTTTTTTTTTCAGAATCCTGAAATTATTTTCTATCACTTTTTACACATTTTGAACTTAGACATTTTTTGAGTTCTAATATTACAGAAGTCTATAGGGTGTAGGTACCTTGTCCCCTTAACTCCTCCCACAGTTTTTGGCCGATCTTTTTGAAACTTTACATGGGCTTTTAGGATGGCCTGAAAATATGCATGTGTTTTTTTCAGAATCCTAAAATAATTTTTTTATTACTTTTTCCGCATTTTTAACTTAGACATTTTTTGAGTTCTAATACTACAGAAGCGTATAGGGAGTAGGTACCTTGTCCCCGTAACCCCTACCACAGTTTTAAGCCGATCTTTTTGAAACTTTACAGGCGCTTTAAGGATGGTCTGAAGATATGCATGTTGTTTTTTCAGGATCCTGAAATTATTTTTATCACTGGTTTCCTGCTTCAATACTTAGGTAAGTGATACAGGACCAATGGTCCTCTGGTTAACTTAACTATTTTTAACACCTCAAATAAAAATAAGGCGGGGGACATAAATTCCCTATGGAATTTGCTTGGTTTTGTTGTATTAACTGTGTAGTTTAACCGGAAATAAAATCAGCTGTTTGCCGCAATGCTTCGGAATACTGTATTAACCTCATTATTTCATGATCTTTAATTTTGCCCTTTTGTGTCCATTTGAACGGAAAATGGCGAACTAAACTGAGAAGAATAAGTATTAAACTAAGACGTGTTAACACTTACTATGCTAGGAAGATTTATTTAGCAGATGACATTTTGACATAGTTTTCTTTTTTCCACCCAGAAAATAGACTTTTACATTTCATGCAAATTGTCTCCTTAACAATTTGTAAGAAAAGTTATAGTCTGTTTCCTGGGGAAAACAAGAAAACTATCAATTTGTCGTCTGCTGAATCTGCCCAGACAGTGGTAGAAGTTAAATTAATCCTACACTTTATATGACTACTATTTAGACGTAATTACAGCCTGGTGAATGCGTACTTGGATGTTTTGAGTGTAAACAGTTAGACTGATTATAAATTACAACAACACTATCAACGTCAAACTTCTTGATAAAATGCAGTACTACTATTCCATATAAGACCAAAAAGCAACAGAAATCAATTCAAATAACATTGACAACTTGCCTGTTTAACTTTTACTATTCTCATGGCTAATTCAGTAGACGACAATTGGATGATATGGTTCTTACTTTTATCTTGAAAAAAGGCTTTGGCATTTCATACAAATTATCTCTTTAGTAGCCAATTTGCATGTAATATCAATCCTATTTTTCTTTTTTTGTTTTGAGGAGGAGGGGGTGGGGGAATAAGAAAAAAAATATGTTTCAAAATGTCGTCTGCTGAGTTTTTACCTAGCTCGGTAAGCGTTAACGTGTCAGAAGCCTGAAGTCAAATGTCCAACTGAGTGCTGTGGAGCTGACAAGCCAGCAGATGAACTAACATACAGGCAGTAGTGAGAAGTACACTGTTATATCGGACGCGGAAAGGCAAGGTAATGATCATTATGCCCAAAGCGGCAGTGGCCAGAAAATGACCCAGAGCGAACAACAAAGCCCAGTAAACCTGCGTCCACCAAGCTGAACAGGGCTTCTCTGTTCATCGATATATTTAAAGTATTCATAGGTTCGATAAAAATAGGAAGCGAAGATAGTTATCACTGCACGAATATGCAGGTTACTCTATGCCGTCGCTATTTGCATATACAGTACTGCCTTTTTCTTCTGTTGCACATAATCTGAAATTCACAGGGTTACATTGTTACAATGAATTCACTGTAATATTAGGATATCGTTTTAAACACGTTCTGAACCACAATCTAATTCTTCTCTCATTTATTTAGGTCAAATATATTTGCTAGGTTTTCTCTGCAGAAGAGTGCGCTTTACACACCATTACCAGAAATAACAAGGCAGCTGTTTGTATTTTTATAATTCGACTAAATAACATTGAATTATTTATCCAACATTCTTGAAGACTTAATTTTAGCCGACAGTACGGCTTCCCAACTCCCCGAAAGTAAACATGTGTTCCGTTGTTTTCAGAAAGCATCCCTACAGCGGTGCTCCATTTTATCATTCATTTTGCCATGCCCTCCTGTTTTCCATGATACATCTGAGAACGTTCCAAGGCGGTATTACTGTTGCAGTCTCTTTTCATTTGTTAGTTCTGATTTCGATCAGTGTCGTTTTGTGATGTGATTTTGTCTCGGATTTTGTGTCATACAGCCATTACATTACATTACATTACAGCCATTGCAGCCGGTGCCATGATTTGTGGCCTTTTTAAGGTATCTCAATGTTTATTGTTTTCATCATTAATAAACTTATATTATCGTGTGTAATAAATGTAAAGGCACTCTGATACTATGGAGATAACGTATTAGATGCTTTTTGTCTATCAAATATGATAGTTATCTTGAAATACTTACACTGTCCTACACCGCAGCAAAACTTCAGCTTTTTTGATTTTATGTGTCTTCATTACTCTCAAGGGTAATTCATTTTAGAATTGATTTAACTTCACTGCAACTGGTGTTAGTGCTGGTCCTTTGTGATCAGTGAGCCTATTCCGAAATTTCTCGAAAAAATCAGTATAACCAACAATCCTTCTGAATTCACAAAGTCTCCATACATCACGAAAACATGCCTATATAATTTTGACCCCCTTAAACCCCATTATTATATAGTAAAACTGGGGTTTACAGGGGTATACATTCTTATTTCTGCTCAAAAACATAGATTATGGGTACTCGTTAGAACCGCCTCGGCGAGGCGGTTCTAACGAGTACCCATAATCTATGTTTTGAACTGAAATATATAAAAAAAATATCAAAATTTTTATCTGAAAATTTTCAGTTTTTGATGGTGAAATTTTCTATATCTTTGAATAGGCGTGTTTTCGTAATGAAAACCCCTCCTTCTGTATTTGTTCTACTGACCGTTCCAAGGTGGATACTCTGTTGTAGTTCTTCTTTCTTGGTGCGTCAGTCGTTTCATATGTAGAGTTTTTTTTATCGTTTGTTCCTCATCTCTCCTATTGTTGGCAGATGCCTTGGGAAGGTTGGGCTCTTTGAGTGTGGCATTTTCTGGGTGTTCTCACTTAATCATTCAGTTTACAGCTTTTATCCGTCTTTGAGACAATGGACTGGACCTAATGCAAAGATCGTAGAGTCCACGTTAAAAAATTATAGAAAACAAGCCTTGAGGAGATTATATATACTTTCAATGAGAATCAATTTTGTGAGAATAGTTTGACCTCCCTTCGGACAAGGGTTCTACTCTAAAAGGAAGATATTTGCCATGGGAGTAAATTGCTTTGATCTGGTCAATCCCTACAATTTGGCAGTTTCCAGAATTGTTTCTGATGTTTTTGCTAGTGACGCGCCATAAGTAGACTTCCCAAATCCCGAACATACGCTTCTACCGATATTTCCTTCGTTCAGGCCTATGGGCATGGTGGGCGAAGCTTGCTTACCAAGTAATGCTTACTATCCGCGGACGCCTGATTACACCCTTCATTCTGGGGTCCATGTCTGTTGGTCTGAACATTCTGATTCGTCATTCGTTTATGGATTTATGAGTTTGGATAACGGCTTATGTACCATGACCGCAACTACTTTTAGAGTGGACCCCATTTCAGAAGTTGCATGGTGTGCAGGAAAGCAAATAGTACGTCACAAGGGTTTCCTAGATATGGCAGAAAATCTAAAAAAGCGTGTCCAGCCCCTTAAAACACATGATACCTAACGTAAGAAAATGCACTTTTGCCATGTGCAGCGAATGTACAGATCAACGCGAGCTGATCTGGATGTTCTCGGCCGGTCGAAATTTTATAATATTCATTTGTTCTTTAAGCAGGCAACAAAGGCCGTGATTAGACTGAGTTAGATCATCCCTACTCGCTTCAAATAATTATGTGTAGCAGGAACTAAAGCATAATTAGAAAACGTGTGTTAAAGACTATGTCCACAACTATATGCTTTTCCTTAAACTTGCAATGACCGTAATACTTAAGCACCAAAAATGACTAAGTTCAAAACTCGAAAAAAAAAGTAACAAAAATTAAATTGACGATAATGCCAAAGCCACATGCACATCTACAGAGGCCTGCAAAGTTTTTTGGGTAATCGGTATAAAACTGCAGGAGGAGTTGTGAACACAAGGTGCCATCTGTAATGCACTTTAAAAGTATTTAAGCCAAAAAAAAAAAAAAAAAAGCCCGTTGCGGGAAAGTGTCCCCGACGTCACGGCTTTGTTAGTAAAAGGTTGTGAGTTTAAAATCCGTTTGCTAAAAAGCATTAGAATAAAATAGAACAACATACAGTTCTTCAATCCATGAAAACATATGAACAGAGATGGCAAAGATTAAAACAGAAATTTCTGTTGAAAAAAGGAGTTTGTAATAAAATGATATAGAAAAGTTGGACAATTTTTATACTGTACAAATATGTTCAAACTGAGATGTAAATAAATGTTTGTAGTATTTTTATCACCCGAGCAAAGTGAAAAATAATATATATATATATATATATATATATATATATATATATATATATATATATATATATATATATATATATATATATATATATATATATATATATATATATATATAACACATTAAAATGACGAGGAACATCACCTAAAACAAACTATGTCGAAAAACTGAAAAAAAATAATGGCAGAATAACCCCAAAACCACACGCACATCTTCAGACCGTGTAAAACAAGTATGCATAATTTCAAAATGATCGGTGGATAACTTTAAGAGGAGTTGCACCCACAAAATATCTATTCTAATACTAAACAGACCAGGAAAATGTAAGTTGAAAAAGTAGGAAAAAGTTGATAAAAAATAATAGGAGAATAACCCCAAAACCACACGCACATGTACATCTACAGATCATGTAGAACAAGTATACATATTTAAAAAATGATCGGTGGAAAACTGTAGGATGAGTTGCGCCTACAAGGTATCTACTAATCGAAAGTAAAAAAAAAAAAACATAAAAAAAAAGCAAACAAAAAAAAAAAAAAAAAAAAAAAAAAAAAAACGTCCAAAAAGTAAAAAAAGTTGATAAAAAATAATGGTAGGATAACCCTAAAACACATGCACATCTTCAGACCATGACAAAAACACCTGTAATGTTTTAAAAAAGTTTGGTATAAAACTGTAAGAGGATTTGCGCCCACAAGCTACCCACGCCATCGTGTCACACCTAAAAACTAAGTCGAAAAAAGCATAAAGTTGAAAAAAGATAATGGCTAGATAACTCCAAAACCACATGCACATCTTCAGCTATGTAGAACAAATATGCATAATTTCAAAAAGATCGGTTGAAAAATTTAGGAGAAGTTGTGCCCACTAGATATCTATCCTAATATAAATCTGACCTGGAAAAAAATAAGGCGAAAAAGTTGAAAAAATTGATAAAAAATGGTAGAAGGATAACCGCAAAACCACACGCACATTTTCAGATTATGTAAAACAAGTATGCATAGTTTCAAAATAATCGGTGGAAAACTCTAGGAGGACTTGCGCCTCAAGGTACCTATTCTAATACTAATAGGACCTGGATAAAAACAAGTCAAAAAGTGGAAAAGTTGACGAAAAATAATGGGAGGGTAACCCCAAAACCACATGCACATCTTCAGACCATGACAAAAAACAACAACAACAACAACAAAACCGCAAAGTTTGAAGAAGATCAAAAAGAGGAAGTGCGCCCAGAAGTTACCCATCTTATTGCATCTACGGACGGACTCTCGTACGGACGGACGAACCCATTTTAATAGTCCCCTTCGACTAACGTCGGGGGACAAAAAATGGCTAAGTTCAAAAGTAAAGAAAAAGTGACAAAAATTAAACTGTCTATAATGCCAAAATCACATGCATATCTACAGATCATGACAAAAGAGACTGCAAAGTTTCAAATTAATCGGTATAAAACTGTATGAGGAGTTGTCCACACAAGGTACCCACGGCCTGTCGTCAAATGCCGAAGTCGAAAAAGGAAAATAACTCTACAAGAACTCCGACGGAAAAACGAAAATCACATGGATTGCTTATTTTTCATGCTGATGCTATATATAAAATTTCAGGATCCTAGCTCTTACCATTCCTGACCGTATGCCCCCTCAAATGTTTCGCAGTTGGGGGCATAACCATGTAATCTAAAGACTGATCCCAAAGAGTTGGCAACATATCATGATCCTACTTCAAACGTTTCTCTTGATAATATGATGACAAGGTTTTCCTGCTGCTTACGAAAATTGGCATAACTCTGTCAATATTCTACGGAATTCGCTAAAAAGTTAATTAGGTAATTTAAACGTTGATCCTAACCTGTGTGCAAAATCTCTGAATCCTAGTTGAGCAGTTTTCTATACATCGAGTTGACAATATTTTCCCATTGCAATACATGCAAAGTCGAAAAGGGCATAATTCTGCCATTGTTTTACGGAATTAGGTTAAAAAACAAATCAGGTCATCTTAACATTGATTCTAAACTGTGTGCAAAATATCAGGATGCCATTTTTTTACGATTTTTTATTCTCAAAGGTTAATTAGGTCATCTAAACATTGATCCTAAACTGTGTGCAAAATCTCTGAATCCTAGTGTAGCAGTTTTCTATATATCGAGTTGACAATGTTTTCCCATTGCAATACATGCAAAGTCAAAACGGGCGTAATTCTGCCATTGTTTTACGGAATTAGGTAAAAACACAAAACAAAAACAAAACAAATCAGGTCATCTTAACATTGATTCTAAACTGTGTGCAAAATATCAGGATCCTAGCTCAAACGGTTTTCTAGACATCGTATTGACAAGATTTTCCCACTTTAATAAAGGCTAAGTCGAAAGGGGCAGAACACCGCAAATGTATTACAGAATTAGCTCAAAAGTTAATCAGGTCATCCAAACATTTATCCCAAATAGTTTGCAAAATATCAGGATTCTACGTTTAGCAGTTTAGATATTGTGTTGACAAGGTTTTCCAACTGCTATAATGGCAAAGTCCGAAAAAAGGGGCATAACAGAATCAATATTTTACGGAATTTGCTCCAGAGTCATACAGATCATCTAAACATTGATCCTAAACTGTGTGCAAAATATCAAAGTCCTAGTTCATGCAGTTTTCTGGATAACGTGTTGACAACGTTTTCCCTCTGTAATATAGGCAAAGTCGAAAGGGGTACAACTCGAATTTCGCCCAAAACTAAAACCCCAAGAATCCTAGCTCAAGCAAGTTCTCTAGATATCGTGTTTACAACGTTTACCCATTGTAATTCAGGCAAAGTCGAAAGGGGCATAACGCTGCCATTTTTTTTTCTTTTTTACAAATATCTCCCCAAACTTAATAAGGCCATCTAAGCATTGATCCTAAACAGTATGCGAAATGTCATCACGAGAACATGCCTATGTAATAATGACCCCTTTAATCCCCACTTTTATACAGTAAAACTAGGGTTTAAAGGGGTATACATTATTTTTCTTATTCCTGCTCAAAACATAAATTGAGGGTACTCGTTAGAACCGCCTCGTCGAGGCGGTTCTAACGAGTACCCACAATCTATGTTTTGAGCGGAAATATGAAAAATATCAGATTTTTTTATCTGAAATTTTTCATTATTTGGTGGTAAAATTTTCAGTATATTTGAATAGGCATGTTTTCTAATGAAGGATCCTAACTCAAGCGGTTCTCTAGATATCATGTTGACAAGATTTTCCTATTGTTGTAATACCAAAATCCGCATAACTCCGTCAATATTTTACGAAATTCACTCAAAAGTTTATCAGGTCGTCTACACACTGATCCTAAACTATATGCCAAATATCACACTCCTAGCTCATGCAGTTTTCTATACATCGTGTTGACAACGGTTTCCCATTGTAATACAGGCAGCCAAAAGTGGCATATCTCTGCCATTTTTTTTACGATTTTTTTTTCTCAAAAGTTAATCAGGTCATCTAAACGTTGATCCTAAACTGTATGCAAAATATCAGAATCCTAGCTGATGCAGTTTTCTAGATAACGTTTTGGAAACGTTTTCCATTGTAATACAAGCAAAGTCGAAAGGGGCATAACGCTGCCATTTTTTTACGAATTTCGCCCAAGACTTAATCAGATCATCTAGACATTGATCCTAAACAGTACGCAAACTATCAGGATCCTAGCTCAAGCGGTTCTCTAGATATCATATTGAAACGGTTTTCCTATTGTTATAATAGCTAAGTCTGAAAAGTGGCATAATTCCGTCAGTATTTTACGGAATTCACTCAAAGTTAATCAGATAATCTCTAGATATCGTGTTGACAACGTTTACACATTGTAATACAGGCAAATTCGAAAGGGGCATAACGCTGCCATTTTTTTTATAACAAATTTCGCCAAAAACTTAATCAGGTCATCTAAACATTGATCCCAAATAGTATGCAAAATATGAGGATCCTGGCTCAAGCGGTTCGTTAAATATTGTGGTGACAAGGTTTTCCTACTGTTATAATATACGGAATTAGCTAAAAAATTACTCAGATTGTCTACATACTGATCCTAAACTGTATGCCAAATATAAGGTTCTCTAGATATCGAGTGGACAACGTTTGCCCATTGTAATACAGGCAAAGTCGAAAGAATGGTGCAAAACTATGCCATTTATTTTTACAAATTTCGCACAAAGCTTTATCAGGTCATTTAAACATTGATTCTAAACAGTAAGCAAAATATCAGGGTCCTAGCTCAAGCGGTTCTCTAGATATTGTGTTGGCAAGGTTTTCCTATTCTTATAGTGGCAAAGTCCGCATAACCGTCAATATTTAACGGAATTCACTCAAAAGTTTAACAGATCGTCTACACACTGATCCTAAACTGTGTGCAAAATATCAGAATCATAGCTCATACGGCTTTCTAGAAATCATGTTGACAACGCTATTCCGTTTTAATACAGGCTAAGTCGAAAGGGGAATAACTCTGTCAATTTTCTACAAAGTTCGCTCGAAAGCTAAGTAGGTTATCTAAACATTGATCCTGAACTGTGAGCAAAATATCAGGATCCTAGCTCAAGCGGTTCTTTAAATATCTTGTTGACAGTTATAATAGCAAAGTCCGAAAAGGAGCATAACTCTGTCAAAATTTTACGGAATATGCTCAAAGTTAGTCAGGTCGTCTACACAGTAATCCTAAACCGTATACCAAATATAATAATCCTAGCTCAAACGGTTCTCTAGATATCATGTTGACAAGGTTTTGCTATTGCTATAATGGCAGTATTTAGAATAAAATAGAATAGAGTCGAAAAAACGGGCGTAACTCTGCTATACTAGGTCCGACGGAAAAAATGTGGGTTCGCTCATTTTTTGTGCTCATGCCATCTATAAAATTTCAAGTTCCTAGCATAAGCCATTCTCTAGTTTCACAAGCACCTACCTAAAAAGGTAACGCGCAGACGGACAAAGCCAAACCAATTTGATCCCTTCTTTAAAGTTAGGTGCATAATTAAATGCGATGTTTAGGCGTCTACAAAACCAGGTATTCAAGAATTTTATAGGAAGTATGTTTTTGCTCCGGCAGACAAGGCAGCAATCAATGTCGTTTGACATTGTTTGTTTGACGGCTCCATTATATTAATACTCTTAAGCAAAAAATTGGTGGTACAAAGGTCTATGAACTACAACCCTTGACTGAAGAGAGAGGTCTGTGGTTTATGACCATACCTGCCATTCAGCCACCGAGTTTCTTGTAAGTGTTAATGAAAGTCAAGATAAGCTTCCTACGTTATATTGGTTACCAAAGCTTCACAAAGACCATACAAAGCACGATTTATTGCAAATTCAAGCTCTTGTACAACTACTGAACTTTCAAAATTGTTGACTTCTTGTCTTACTGCTATCAGAAAGCATGTGATTAAATATTGCGACAAGGTCTATGAAAGATCAGGTAAGAATCTGTTTTGGTCCATTAAAAATTCGAATGAAGTTTTGAATAAACTAAAATCCAGAAATTTTCGTGCATCAAGTCTGTCTACGTATGTTTTTCCAAGCTTTACACTACACAACCTCATAATCTTATAAAAGAAAAACTTATGATTTAACTGAATGGACATTTCATAGGAAAGGTTCCCTCTGTCTTGCATGTAACGGAAGTAATGCTTTTTTCATTTCCGAAAAGCATAGAAATTATACTTTACGGTCATATCAGAAAGTGTGTGAAGCGCTCACCTATCTAATTGACAATATTTATATAAGATTTGGTACTAAGCTATTTAGACAAATTGTGGGTATTCCGATGGGTACGAATTGCACACTGCTTGTGGCTGATTTGTTCTTGTTCTGTTATGAAAGAGACTTCATGATGTCTCTTTCTGAAGAAAAGTAATCTAAAGTTATTGAAGCTTTCAGGTCGACATCTAGATATTTGGACGATTTATTAAATATTGACAATAACTACTTCGATGGTTTGATTATCAAATTTATCCTTCAGAGCTTTAGTTAATCTTTCCTTACTTGGATGGGGACGTTTCTCGTCGAGCATCCTACGGTGTTTATATATCGCAACTAATTCATTTCGCCTGAGCGTTTAGTCATGTTACTGACTTCAACACTCGAAATAAATTATTAACTGCTAGACAGGTTATAGGTACCATAAACTCCGCAAAGCCTTTTCTAAATTATATACGTCATTTCGATTTAGTTTCAAAATTCAGTGTTGGACTTAAATCTCTTCTGCAACAAGGCCTATCGGAACATGAATTTTATGATGACTTAGTATACAATTTCAGAAAAAATATATGCTTACAATGATTTTAGCACTCAATTTCGTAAAATCATTTTTCGATATATAAAAATAGGGTACAACAAAAATGCAATACGACAGACTGCCTGCATGGTGGTTAACCCCATCAGGGTTAATAACTTTGCTTCCCTCTTTGATTGCACGCCGGAGGGTCGGGCCTCAGATTCTTCGATATATAAAGATAGGGTACAATAAAAATGCAATACGACAGACTGCCTGCATGGTGGTTAACCCCATCACGGTTAACAACTTTGCTTCCCTCTTTGGTTGCACGCCAGCGGGTCGGGCCTCAATGACGACTCCGGCCTAAAGACTTTTAAGTAAATCGGTTGGTGCCTGATGCTCTGGCTCTGGTCGGGTCCACCGGAGTCCAACTATTGTTTTTCTTTTGCTTCAGCATTTCATTTATTTCTTGCAGTCGAGTCCTCATCTCTGTATTCGTTTGAAAACCTTCACGCGGACTGAACAAATGTCTTGTGTATACGACGGCAGAACTAAGGACGAGGGTTGTGGCCACGTAAAATCGATTTAAGGCCCCCAGTAAGGATTTTACTGGCTATTCCAAAGCGGTGCTTCCGCAGTGGTTTACTATTTCTGTCATTGTATGTCTTTGTATGTATGTCCAGGTGATGTTTGTTTTTTTCTGGATTGCCGTTTGGCCTTTTTTTGGAAAGAAACTGCCCTTTTGGCTTTCTGCTTGTAGTGTTTTGATTGTGGTGTCGTTGCTTTTAATGCGTCATTCTTTGCTTTTGATGTCTTGGTCGATTTGTGTTAAGTAATTGTGTATCGATTCCTGATCATTGCCTTCCTTTCTATTTACACCCCCAACCCCCACTACGCACTCTTTATCTGTAAGACGTTGCGTCGTGCCTCAGACGCCTCCTTCCTGAGTCTGTTTCAGAAGGTTGGCGCCTGACTATTTCAGTCTGTGGTCGATCCCATCATGATCTAACTTACGGTTTTCTTTCACTTAAGCTTCGGATCGCCATTGAGCCCTTTACTTTATTTTAATATAGTTTTATGATTATTTCTGTTTTACTGCGATATTGCAATGAGGCAGATGTCCGGTATGTAGACCGAGCACATATTTATAATTTGAAGCATCATCAGAATTAAGGGCGAGTGTCTTGTTCTCGTTTGTTCCTCATTTCTTTTTCTTTCAGTGCATCAGGTAATCTATGTTTCGTTATTGTAGCCTTTCCTGGGTAATATCATTTATAAATTTCAGAAAGGGACCGTGTTGCGGGTTTCGAGGTAATAAGGGTTGAAATAACAAGGCTTATGGATCAATCTATGCGATTAATGCGTCGTATTAATTCTAATCTTACTCCACAAATTGGCCAAAACAAAACCTATTTCATCACAATTATGTTTGTATTTGTACGAGAATAATAATTATGTACTTGTTTAAAGCCACAACCGCCAGTTTATTTGAAAGCGATCAGGCAAAGAGATGTTATTTCTATAAAACCTTCTTTCCCTGATGAAAGTGATGTAGTAAGAAGACTCTTTAGGGAGCATACCTATACGTTTATGTAGTTATCACTTTCCGTGTAATCGATATCGATATGTTCAACCTCTGAGAGACCCACCTCAAGCGGAATGAATAAGACTCAGTTATGTGCAAAATAGCGAAGTGTTATTGATAAAATGTATATCAGGAAAAAGGCAAGAGACGAGCAGCATCGCTTATTAAAAACTCGGTTCTTTCAGATAAGTTTATTGACAGATGGTAATAGTTCAACTTCGTGGAGGTAGAAATAAAAAAACAACTCAATTGAATCAACAGTTATTAAGTAAGACGAGTTTACCTATAATATAGCTGGCGGGGTTCAAATTTGGATGTAGTCTAATTTTAGTCTCGGCTGGATTATAATTATTTGGTATCGATCGTCTATTTTCAATGAAACCTTTTTCTCCGCTTTTATTACCTTTCACGAAGAACCTCTAGCTAACAAAATGGAAACGTTCCAAACCGTTCATTATCACAAGGCGTCCTTCAATTTGATCCCAATTATCAAATTAAGCAACAAACCTTATCCTTTTTATCATCAAAACTGCCAGAGTAATTTTGTCCAATCTTGACAGAAACGATGTATAAACGCGACAGCAGGGTTGCTAGTTATTCTAACTAGACAATCAGAGAAATTTCTTTAATTCCGCGCTTTAGTATAACAGAATCGCAGAACAATGGACTACCAGAATGACGTAATGACTGATGGACAGGGTGAATTCAATTACCCTCTGCTTCATTTCCAAAAACATTTTTGTTTCATATATGTGTGTATAATTGTAGAGCAACAAATGATCTACATTATATTAATAGAACTAAATAGGAAGTGTATTTTTAACTACAGGAACTATATTATCTTCTTAATCATTCGACCGACTTTTAGCATATGTAGAACTTCTTGTCAACATATTTATTACAAAATAAGTGTATGATGTCAAACCGCCACCAAATATTTCTATCATTACTACAAGAAAGACACTGTGTCTACTTTGCCAAACAATGTTTACAGGCATTTCAAGTCCAGTGCAAAACACATATTTAGCGTCATGATCAAGTATTCGCTCAGTATTAAGGGAAACAAATACACTTTAAGGAGGAAACCCTGTCAGAATTGTCTTGCCCCCTAGTAAAAAGCGATCTACTCTCAAAGGAAAGAATTTTCTCCCAAGTAGAGCAAATTCTTTCCTTTTATAGTAGATCAAAAGGGGGGGGGGGGCAAATTCATTACTTTTAGAGTAGATCCTTTTTCGAAACGGGCTAGTTTTGCAGGAAGACAATTATAAGTACAATCGATTTATAAAAAAAGCCACCAGAACCATCTTCGAATGTCATTTGCAATACGAAGTTACGTTATTAGTAGGCCAAGATGAGACAACGCATTCAACCGTCACCATGTTAGTCACATTACCAGGTATCCGCATGGGCTTGTTAAAGTGTTAATACGCATATGATAGGGAGTTTTAAAAAGATGTCCGAATGTTTACGGTAACTAGAGCAAAATGTTGTGTTGTCAAGGCTAATTTAATTTACTTCCATCTGTCACACATCACTATTAAAAAAATAGTCAAAGCTGTGCAAGTGAAAATAAAGTATTATAGATCTTCGTTACATTTCATCTTAAAAATACAGCTTAGTTTGTAAACATTTGTTTTTCTTAAACATACAAAACAGTATGCGTCATGTGTTGACAGAGTAATTCAAGCTAATTATTTTCACATTTATCTGAAAGAACTTTTTTGATCGATTTCTAGCACTATAACTGCTTCGCAGTAAACGAAATAAAAGTGTATGAACTTACGCGGTCAACGAATGCATAAAATCATCGTTCGAACGCATGCAGTCTACTTTGTTTTTCATCTTCTTGCATGGCGCTTTACTCGGAAGCAGTAAATTTTCAAAATTTTGCCATGATTTTATGCAAAACCTTTTGTCTTAACTACATATGCACCAGAAGTTTTATTCTTGTCACTAGTTCAGAAAAATCGAATAGTTTCAGTTTTCCCATAGTGAAAATAGCTGCAAATTATGCTAAACTTATAGGGCAGGTATTTTGGAGACAGGGTCTCACACAACAATTCCACTAAATCAAATTTCTTAAATGTTCACAATCTTGTTATGAAACATCAATATTAAAAGTCAGTGGAGAAAAGCAAAAATATTTTCTTATATTCAAATTAAAAAACAAACAAACAAACAAAAAAAAAAACAAAAAAAAAAAAAACAAAAAAAAAACAAAAAAAAACAAAACAAAAAAAAAAAAAAAAAAAAAAAAAAAAACAACAAAAAACAATGCACTTTACTCTAGAAGTTGCATAGTTCAGACCAGTTTCTTGCCGTTAATTTTATTTTAAGGGAACCATTTGATAAGAGAGAAATATTTTAAAAGAAAGCGCATAAAGAGAAAACACAAACGGTTTCTACTAAGATGTGGTTATATAGTAATGGTATATCAGAACAAAATTCGTTCGTATGTCTTTCTGCGTATTAAGTGCCATATGACGGCCGTAAAATGTCTCTCCGTACTTCGCCATAGTACAGATTTATTGCGATCGCTTGCCGTCCAGCGTCCGTTGTCCATCGTCCGTCCGTCTGTGCGCCTTCATCGTCCGTCCGTCTGTCCGCCCGCACCTTTGAACGACTTCTCCTCTGAAGCCCCTGGGCCAATTTTCTTCAAATTACATTCTGTTAAATGGGAATTTAAAAATATGGACACGGTCAGATAATAAAAATTGGCCGCCATACCCATAAAAAGGCTTAAAATCTTCTCCAGGAACAAGACAGTTTTGAGGCTGAATCTTGATGTATCCTTAGAACGGCCAAGGGCTTTGAACAATGGTGGTGAGGTTAGATATTTACCTCTGGAATCCAACTTAAGCAAATGATCAAAAAATGGCTTACTTGAAAATGAAAGTAGATATGTTATGCTTTACAATCAAGCATTGCCAAAATTTTACATTCACGAAAGGTCATGGCGCAGCGGTCACGGTGGGAAAATGCATGCGCATGGAGATTTTTTTTTTTTTTGTATTTTTTTTTTTGAGATTTAATCCCCTATTTTTCCTCCTTTATCTCTCTCTTTCCCTCCCTTTTCTTTCGCTTTTTCTCGCGCATTTCTTATGCTGGGCCATTTGAACCGCGCTTGATTGGTGTTGACGGGGCTGCATTATGAAGATACAATGGTAACTCGAACATTTTTGGTCCGAAAATTTGACCATTTTTTCTTACCACGGAAGTCTTTCGCGCCCTTCCTTTATAGGTTAGAGAGCTGGTATTCATACTATTATTACCCCGCCTACTACCGTGGTAAATGGTACTAGAACTGGAAAATTGCCTATATCAATCTCGCCGTGAGGGTCGTACAAAAAGTGTTGGACAGCAATTACGCATAAATACGCTACTGCCGTCGAAAAGATATAGCACTGGGGGCTCAAGGTCTGCCGAGTTTGTTCAACTGATGATCGTAGATTGACATTTGACCTTTTTACGACAAGGTCAAATTTGCGTCCCCATACATTTGTTGAAAAATCATTTGTCAAAATGTGTTAAAGACTAATAAAGACTAATAGCTGAAACTTATAATGTAAGATTATGTAAAATGTTTTCTTTACAGTCAAAATTTTGTCCCCCACCCCCCCCCCCCCCCCGGGTGGAATTTGCCCTTGCCACTAGGTTATATACATCTTTAAAATCGTTTTATATTTAAACGTCTTCTTCTCTGAAATCGCTTGACCAATTTTCACCAGATTTCACACGGGACCTTCTGTCGAAGGGGTATTGACAATTTGTTCAAATGGTTCTGCACCATTGAACAAGACGGTCGCCGTGTCCATATATGGTAAAAACACTTAAAAAGCTTCTTCACCAGAACTAAGAATTCTTGAGGCTGAATCTTTGTATATAGCATCGGGGACTCAAGGTCTAACAAGTTTGTTCAAATGATGGTCCTAGGATGACTTTGACCCATTTACGGCTCATTTAAGTGTGTGTTCCTAGTTGTTATGGCAATACTTTAGGAACATTACATGTCATTTGCAGATATGCAATGACTATTTTACTCAGGTGAACGAAACGTGGCCCATTGGCCTCTTGTTTTTATTTCCCTTGGGATCTTCGAGCCCGTTCATGTATTTGGAAAGTGGACCTTCATTTAAGCCGCAGCTAGAGGGCAACACTGAAATAAATCGAGACCCATATTTTTGTTTGTTATATGTTCATTGTTTCCAAGGAAACCTTCATATATTTAATTTCCAAGTGATCTGGAAAGGACTGTAGTTAGGAATTTCATCACTTGCCTAGAGGTTCTTTAGTATTGTATAATTCTGTAAGTAGAGAGTCATGGTGGTGATTACAATGGTCTTTCATTTTTAAAGGTAATTTTAAGGGGAAACAATCCTGTCAAAATGTTTTGACCTCTTCTGAAAAGCTGAAGACGGCTCTACTCTTTAAAGAAAGTTTGCTCCTAGCCAATTCTTTTTTTAGCTCACATGGGCTGAAGGCTCGAGAGAAGCTTATAGGATGGTGGTCCATCCGTTGTCCGTCGTCCGTCCGTCGTCCTTCGTCCGTCAGCATCTTTGACCAGTAATATAGCCGCAGTCTGTAGGCTTGTTTCAATCATTTCTTAGCTAGGATTGATGACATGAGCGTTTCCAGGAAATCCAATAAAAATCTTGGTTGCGATGGCAACCACAAGGTCCTACAGACTTACAATGGGAAATACTTGTCATCACCATTACTCTTTCAGTTCTGATCGGATTTTCCTGAAACTTTCAGATAAGATGGACATGTATGGAATCTCGGATAAGTTTAAAAACAGGCAAGCTCGGATAATTAATCTTATAGTTACGTCCCTTGATTGCTGAAAAGAGCCTCTGTTTGATTTTGACATCAGAAAAACTCATTCAATTTTGAATGGACCTTCCTGAAACTTGAAGATAATATGGACATAGATGAAATCTCAGACGAGTTCGAAAACTGGCTAGACCGGATCTTAAGGTCTTGATTGCCGAAAAAGCCTCTGTTTGTCTTTGCCATTAGCATAGCTCGTCTAATTCTGATCGGATCTTCATGAAACTTGCAGATAAGGTGGACATAGATGAAATTTCGGATGAGGTTGAAAACTGGCCATATCGAATTATTAATCGTGAAGACGTCCCCTAGATTGCTGAAAAAGCCTCTGTTTGACTTTTTCATCAGCATAACTCGTTCAGTTTTGATAGGATCTTTCTGAAACGCAGAAAAGGTGGACATGGATGAAATCCCAGATGAGTTGGGAACTTGGCCAGATCAGATCATTCGACTAAAAGTTACGTTCCGTTGATTGTTGAAAAAAACTATATTTGATTTTATCATCAGCATAACTCGCTTAGTTTTGATCGGATCATCCTGAAACTTGCAGGTAAGGTGAACATAAATGAAGTCTTGGATAAATTCCAAAACTGTCCAGATCAGATTATTTATATTAGAGCTACGTCCCTTGATTTCTGAAACGCTTATTTTCGACCTTATCATCAGCATAACTCCTTCAGTTGTGATAAGATCTTCCTGAACTTTACATATAAGATCGGGTTAAAACTGACCGTGAGGAGATACCGCACATATTATTTTGAGGTTAAAGTACACCAAAGTTTGATAGAGTTCTTGCGCCTCCTACAGTTTTCAGCGAATGAGATTGAAACTTGGTGGATAGAGATATTACTCTTTGAAGATAGTTCACACACGACTTCATTTCCAGCCAACTCTTCCTACAGTTTTTACCTGTCATTCTGAAAGTTATTGGATAGTAAGACCATGAGGTGGAGCAGCGTATATTCTTTTCACGTAACAATACACCAAACATTAAGAACGTTACAACCCTTTAAGATTCTTAAATAGTACTTGTTTATAGCTAACTACTACAATTTTCATTTATTAAATATTTTATTATATAGATACTGAGACCATGGTGTGCAGCAGTGCATATTATATTGAGGTCACAATCCATCACTCTTCTGTCCTCCATCTGCACTTCATTTGCGGATAACTCCTCCTACAGTTTACATAGGATCAAGCTTAAAATTTAAAGAAAGTAAGATTAAGATGCGGTTGCAGTTCACCAAAATTAGAGAAAGTTAAATACTCTGTTTAAATAGTTATGACCCTTTCTGGTCATGCGTTTGTTTATTTCTAGCCTTGTCATTTTGTTTTAAGGCGGCAGGCAACCAAATTGTCGTTTCTCAGAGTTATGAGATAGCTAAACGTTTGCATGTTTTGGTGCCCGGCAGTGGCGGGGTTTCATGCAGTATCTGCTTTGCAATTTTTGTTTCCCGGCAGTGGTAGGGTTTCATACAGTGTCTGCGAGACTTTTATTTTGACACAAAATTCAGTCATCCGTGCATGCACAAGTCAGAAATAAAGATTTTTTAAAATCAAACAAATGTTTAATTTCGCACGCGTAGCAGCAGAACAGAGGAGGAATAATCTTCAAAAGACTGGCACGCTGAACGTCTGTCTGTTTGTATGAAATAGAAACGAACCCACTCTCGTTTCTTCTTTTGTTCAGTATATGCTGTATCAATTAGCTTTAACATTCATTAACATAACAACAACAACAAAAAAGAAAAAAAAAAAAAAAAAAAAAAAAAAAAAAAAAAAAGAAAAGAAAAACAAAAAACAAAAAAAAAAACAAAAGAAAAACAAAACAAACAAACAAACAAAACCCAAAACAAAACGAAAAACAAACAAACAAGTAAAATCTGTGTGTTATGTGTTTCTGCCCGTATGAAACTCAATACGAAATTGGTACACTAACATCAATGTATGCCGATCTGAATGTAGGTAGCCATGTTTTACCATTACTTGCATTTTATGGTTCACTACCTTTGTTGAAATTTGTACATAGCTCATACAGTTTTTATCAAATCGCCCTTAAAACGGGACACTAATATGTTAGAGTTATATCCCATAGAGTGATGAATAATATTGATATTGTGCGACCTAAGCCGTCTTTTCACACTTCGCTTTACATAGTCCTTGACAGCTAAAACCCCTTAGGAGTATAGCGCCTTCAGTTTTGATTTTGAAAAAAGTATGAAAACCTATACAATCTGATGTATAGAGTTATGTCCCTTGATGCTAAAAACGCCTAAAATCAACCTTCTTTGCTGCATAGCTACATCAGCTTTAATTGGTCTTCCATAAACTTGCAGATAAGGAGGACATAAATATGTTAAGAGTTATGTCCTCCAGATTGATAAACATTGTAAACATTGGGTGACCTTGACCTACTTTTCAGCATAGGTGAGCATTGAGAATTACCATGGCCCTCTTGTTTATATAAAGTAGATCCCTTTTAGGAATGTGCTTGACATGCAGTAAAGCAAAGAGGAAGTCACAAAAATTGTCTCCCTTGATGGAAATGATGAAAAATCTGTAAAGTGTGTCCAGCCCCTTTAGCATATAATTGTTGCACGATCCGTTTGCGATTGACGCAACCACTTTGTCAGTTTCTGTAGTGACACCTATGTGGTTTAGCAATAAACTGACCGCGCTCGACATGACCGCATTGGGTTGACTGGGCCGTAAAACCTCAACACAAACAAACAAACAAATATACGGAACTTTACTTAATCAGAAAAGAAACTCCAACAAAGTACAGAAGTTGATTTTTCTAAACAGCTGAGCACAAATTAAGACTCCGGAGGTTTCGAGTCGAGTCAAGTGAAAAGGTGTTTTGTGCATATATGAAATATGCAGAATTAGATCATTGTGTGCGTTCATTTAGTCTAATCTGGGCATTTTACCTTGAAGTTTGTTCATTGCATTCTCATAATCATTTATTCTGTAAGGGGCCAGCGAAGACCGCTTATACCTCGGACCACCTTTCCGCATGGCACACCTATGTGGGTCCAACTCCACAATATTCAGTGATTCTGTAAGGATGCATTGAGCTGATATAGCTGTACGACGCCAGTTTATGCTTTGTAGATATTTCCTGTCATGCCTCGTGGCCTATATCAATAAGACCTGTGTAATCATGTAACATGATAAGATCCGTCTTTTTTTGTGTAAAGATTTAACTCGAATGACCAAGAACAACAATTAAATTTAAATTCTGCTGAATGTGTATACCAGTAGAATAGAAGTATGCATATTTTAGTATTTTGTCTCAGAAACAAAGCGCTTGACATTTTTTTATGAGCTGTCACCATGAATGGTCAAAATCTGTTTCTTTCATATCAGAATAGCAAGTTTTGTGTTTCTGAGAAAACAAAGTATCACATAGTAATAAATGTTGTTTACTCATTTCACCAAGAGCATTGGTAAAGGTACACAGCGGGCATACACCGTTGAAACAGCGTCGTTTAAACGTTGATTCAATGTTAATGTTGAATAATGTTATTTCAACATTGTGTATCAGCTGGGTAAGTTGTATTATATATATATATATATATATATATATATATATATATATATATATATATATATATAGAGAGAGAGAGAGAGAGAGAGAGAGAGCATTTCCTTTTTCTTCTTTATATCTGGAATATACTGTCTGTATATATGAATATTACGTGGTTTTTGCTTTGATGGCACAGTGAACCTGAAGTGAATCTCGTACGGTGGGGATGTACATTGTATTTGAGCAGTTGGGTTGGTTACATGTAATCGCAATTTTCACTGTTACGAAAATGTCCGTTTTAGCGGCTCCGCTTCGTACCAATAAAATTCAATTTGCGATAGCTTACCTCCCAAAATACTGAAAAGCAATATATACACAAAACAGTTTAAGGGCGACCAGTTTTATTTTCCCTTTGTTTATCATTAAAATGCGACCCTCAAGTTTTAAAATTATTTCATGGGCAAAACGGGAAGTCTCAGTCCTATTTCAATCAGCTCAACGTGTTCGCAACATGTTCAGCTACAAAAGTGTCAATGGCGCCAACAATGCCAGACCAAAGGATTCTAAGAAAAACGAGGATTTCCAAAATAACGATTTTTACCCCAAAATGAAGTTTTTTTCAAAATACCGGAAAAATTCTTTGTTTAATGAAAACAATATTCTGTCACACACAAAATCATGCAAACTCAACCTTCGAGTAAAAGGCACACAGATATGGCCAGAAAAAGAGGCCAACCCTTTAAGAGGTTAAAAATGCCTCGAAAGTTCCTCATAGACAACGAATAATCTGTAGAGGGTACCTCTAGCAAAATGTACGTTTCTTGATAACAAATAAGGCTTTCTCTATGATTTTTCACAGATGGGAGCCAAGACATCACTTTTGACGCGAAAATGTCAATTTTTAATTTTTGTGTAAAAAGTAGTGTTTTTTTTTGCGAATTTTAAAATGAAAATTTTGATTTAAAATTTTTTTGTTGGAAACACTCCTTTAAGGGCTTCCTTTTAAAGAAACATTCAACGATATTTTGATACATTCTGTGGTTTTGCTCATACACCATGCCAAAGTTTGTATGTATGGAAATTTGCACTATGTGGCCCTTAAATTATTTTGTTGAGTATAGTTATTTCCCGCGCATATTCTTCGTTGATTTGACTTGAGAAAAGAACAAGCGGATCACCAGAAATTCCGCTAATATATGAACCACGTCACAAATAAATATAACTGAGGGTATACCGGAAATTTGGAGATAGTGTAGAGAGGCTTCGCAAAAAGTGATCCACGCTGTGCATAATCGCAGGCTGAACTGGGTGTATTAATTTTCACCTATGCAATAAAGTTGTTTTACTTAGATGACACATATAAGGCGTTTCATGCATGGTTGATAGGCATTCAAAACGATTAATAGAAACTGACATCACAGTTTAAATTTGCATGACATTGTGCAGATACTTTTAAATATTTTCAATGACTGAAGTGAAGTGCTACAAAAATGCCTAAAAAGGCATTTCTTGTTCATGTTTTTTTCATATACCTGCTGTGTATTAATTATGCCTCTGCACGCAGACTACTGATGACTTGCCATAGGCTTCTGCTTCAATACAGCGATTGAAATGGCTATTGTCAGACAAGGCCGAAAGTCATCGCGGAGCTGGTCATCAATTGAGCAGCATAAAGGAAAAGGAATGAGAATGGACACGTATAAAAATTTTCTCGCCATTTTGAAAAGGGAGTCGTCATTTTCAGACAAAAAACTTACCTCTATAATATTTGAAACCTTAAAAATTGAGGGTTAATCTTAAAGGAAATAATGAGCTAACTATGGAGCAAGTTCTTTCTATTAAGAACGGCCGCCAGCGAGAAGGGAGGTCAATTTTCCATGTCATAATTATTTCGAAATGGGCAAATTTAGCAGATGACAAGTTGAAGGTATTTTCGTATTATTCTTTGGCTAGAAAAAGACAATTTGTACGAAATGTCAAAATTTGTTTTCAGGAAAAAAAACATAAGAAAATATTTCAAAAAATCGTCTGTTGAAGTTTGACCCAGCATTTTAAGCCTTGTTATATTTGATCCATTAAGGTCAGCCTGCGTATCCGCACAGTTTAATCATTGCCGACCACTAGAAGATAATATAAGCGGTTAAAAAAATTGTGACCAGACTGTTGAATTTCCTAGGCTGATCTGGGTCTTCGGTATTCTAATATAATTCAGGTTTAACTGGAATGATCTGCAGCCCGAGGATAGGTCATTATGACATTTGTGGGCAACGAAAAATAAACACATGTAAGGCAATGAAAAACCAAGGTGAGTCAGTAGTACTCTATTTTCCCACTGTGTTACTTAAATAAATTCAACCGATTTCTGTAAATTCTGAAATATAGCATACTTGAACACAATATTAACCCTAAAATCTCTCACCTTTTAGTTTCGAAAAACACTATGACAGTATATATACGCTTTCAGGGGGAAGTCCTATTAGAGCCACCTCAAGGCCCCCGGAAAAAAGGCTTATCCTTTAGTTTTAGATTGTCTGATAAGGGAGGGAATGTAATATATCGCAAATCCACATTTAAGGACAATCAGTAAAATAATTCTCGATAATCACCGTCAAGTTTCATCACTTTTTGTTGTACCGTTTCTTTTTTCGGTCTCACCTTTATCTGATCAAATAAGCTGCTGTGTCAACTGCGCGGACTTTACTTAAACAACTTCCGGTGATATATATATACACTAGTAGTAGACGTAACATAACAAGTTGTCGAATCCGTCCTTTCATAGCCACCTTTGGCGCTAGTACTTTGGTGCTCTTTTCTTTTTTTATAAATACGTAAAACAAACACCAGTTTGTAATGTGACTTGCTATCATGTGATAGTGATCTCGACTATCAGACTAATAGTAAGCCAGTTCATTTATACATTTCCAAAAATATTACAAAACATTAATAATAATAATAATAATAATAATAATAATAAATAGAATGTTGTCAGCTGCAATTTTGCTTTAAAGATTAGTTAGATGAGAATCAAACTTTTGTTATTTCATAGATATAGAAACTGTTCATGATTTGTAATCTGTTCAGACAGATGTTACATATCACGATTGCCATGGCTCCTTATAGCTCATAAAGGGAAATAAATTTTATTCCGTTCTATTCTGTTCTATTAGCGAAATACGATGACACTGCGGCAATGTCAAAGTGACCTTATTGAAAGTTTTGAGTTTTCAGGCTATATATGCCTCAACGATTTCATTTGTTATGATGGAGCTGTGCTTAAACTGTAAACATGTCCTGTTATTCTACGCCGCACGTTTCCTTTACACGTGGCGTCTGAACAGTGATTAGGCTTATTGACAGCCTGAAAGGCAGTATAAGCACATTAAGACAATACAATGTTGCTATCTTATTTTCACTCTTTTGTTTTCTGACTTTCATGAAATGTATTTTATGTAAAATAAATAGATAATATAAAAAATATATCAACACTAAAAAAAAAAAAAAAAAAAAAAAAAAAACTCTTAGCGAATACTCTAAGAAGAAAAAAGGACAAAAACTATACTGACAGTCTGCGATTGACAATCCCATGTTTTTTCTAATCGTGCCGACAAATAACAAAATTTACCTTGTTGAATATACGAACAAAAAGTGCCCAGATTTTCTTTTCGCGTAGGGTTTCCAGCGTTTAGCGTACGTTGTACATTGTCCGGTCAATAACTTTGCATTCGATCCTTGTAGTTGCTATGCATATATATATATAGGCATTCCGGACCTTTTGTAACAAACATATAGCTCGAAGTAGTTTGTGCTGGCTCCCCAGCTGACATGCGAAGAATTAAGAAGACTGGATACACTTGGTAGATTTTCCGTCAACTTTGGTTATTTCTTGCTTGCCTTCCTGCACATTAAGCCTCCTCTGAAAATGGGTCTACTCTAAATGGAAATGCTACCCATAGGAAACCATGGTGAGCAAATTATTTCCTTTTTGATAGACCCCGTTTTAAAAGGGAGACAGAACAATTTTGAAAGAGTTGAATTCCCTGAAAGTATACCAATTCTACCTTAAAATTGATTTGTCTGGCGTATAATTGCTTACGGTCTGCTCATCTTCCTATGTACTGAAAATGCACATTGCTGCATGCAAGGTTACAATCGGAAAATATCTATCAGGGATGATATACTTACTGGTGTAAAGAGAAAACGAGTCTTTTCTCGTATGAGGAGAGTGAACTGTGCATCTGGCCAATCCATTTCTCTGTGTGTGCAAACAACAACTTATACGTTTGAAAAGTGAGACATGGCTCTCCGTTGTATGGCAGGTCGTCAACATTCAAATGATATACCAAGTATTTATATTGTCTTGCTGTTATTTGACAAGTTTTAACAGTAATACAAAGTAGAAATATATGGTGCAGGATCTGACGGTAAGCCAGAGCTTGAGAAAATCATCTCCTGTGTCTTGCTGTTACTTCTTAACTTCCAGTAGTTATTTATTTATTTAAAAAAATATCTTCTGTACTGCCCACCTTTTACCACATAGCGAAAATGTCAGTATCCATGGGAAAGCTTTCTTCTTAACATGTACAGGATGTGCGGAGAATCGCTGAGAATCTCGTCTACGCCAGAAATTCGTTATATTTTCTGCAGTGAAACGAGAAAAAAAATGTATTTATCTCTTAGAAGTTGGACAAATCTATATTGAGTCGAACAAACTTAAATCAGGGAAAGCAACAATGAGAAGTGCCCCTGATAGGTTTCCGTAGGACAGAATCTTATTCGCAGATGTTGTGCAGTGCCAGTTTTTATGCATTTCTAAGCGTTCTTACCTTTTCATTTAAGTAAATTTGTACACATTTACCTGTTATTGGATATGGACTATTATAAAAAAAAAAAAAAAACAAAAACAAAAAAAAAAACAACAACAAAAAAACAAAAAAAACAAAACAAAAAAAAAAAAAAAAACAACAACAAACAACAACAACAAAAAAAAAAAAAAAAAACAAAAAAAAAAAAACAAAAAAAAAAACGATGTATAGAGTAAACATATCAATATAGTTTTGTCTCTTTCTGAAGAGGCGTTTACTCTAAACAAATATAAGGAGCCCGTATCCGGGATGGCTGCTATAACCGTACAAACTTTCTCAGAAATTGTGAGGCTGAAGGGCTCAAATTACACATGATGCGTCATTTAGACCCGCATCCAAGATGGCATCCATGACCATATATGGTAAAATCTGTAAAAAGCTTCTACTCCCAAACATCAAGGCCGATTAAGCTCGATTTGCACATGAAGTATCCTTTATCCTTTCAGATTATGGCTTAGGTACCATGACCGCAATTACTTTTACGAAAAAAAAGGTGTTTTCCTATTGACCGTTCCAAGGCGGTTCTTCTGTTACAGTTTTTTGTTTGTGCGGCTGTGTGGTTTTGTATATAGCGCTTTTGTTTTTCTTATTTGTTCCTCATCTCTCCTTCTTTTGGTGCCTCGGTAGGGCTGTGCTTCGTGATTGTGCCATTTCTTAGGGTATTTTCACTTATATGTTTGGAGTCAGCATCCAAGATTACCCCCATTATAATATATTGGCCACGTCAAGCGCAAAAGTGCCTTCGAGTGGAGACTCCCCATTATAATATATTGGCCACGTCAAGCGCAAAAGTGCCTTCGAGCGGACACCAAATGTGTGGATTCTCCTTATCCTGCGCATGCCTTTGCTCTCTGTTGGTATATTGTATAGTATCCTACAATTTTGGCAGCGGACAATTAAGGCACTGATCAGACTGCGCGTATGCGGAGGATGATCTAGGCATTCGCTGTCTGCCCCAAGACACGTTTCTGTATGGCGTGGCCCATATGGTAAAATCTGTGCTATACTAATAACCTTTTGTCCATCGTCCGTGCGTCTACAATTTAGCTCATCCGAGTGAAACTCAGAACGTGCTATATTTATCACCGTCTGTAAGTAGTGGTTCCGTGCTTGATATTTTCAAACTGACATCTTCTCTGAAGCCATCAAATTTCATGTGGGGTATTCATGGGACAGGCGTACGATAATTTGCAAATTTTGGTAAAACACTTATTCTTCTCAAGAACCAAAAACACTTTTAGTTGAATCTATACATAGAGTGCCGCAGATGAGAGGTCTATCAAGGTTTTGCAAATGATGTTCGTAGGATGACCCTTGATCTTTTAACGGCAAGCCTATACATTTCTATGGTGAAGTGTTAGAAACTATCTTCTTAAAGTATTTAAGACCAACGGAATAAACTTGCAGCAGTTGTCCAAAGTAGCACAAACTTGAGCCGAGTTAAACATTTTGTCCTTTTGGCATTGTCTACTCCTGCCCCCGGGGGTGGGTGCTATATAGATGTACAAAATTATGGAAACATAATCAAGGAGAAATCAGAGTTGAAAGTGATATTTCTGAAACTTACAACAAATAATTTAAGCGTCCAACGCATTCTGTTACTATCAAAAGTTTGTCCCTTTGATGTTTTCTGTCTCTGCCCTTGGACTATATACGTGTCATTCAAAAATGATGAAAAAATCGCAGTAAAGTCAGAATCTTAAGTTTACAACAACTGATCAAAACAACAAAAGGCTTTCTGTTACTAACAAATTGTTGTCCTTATGTTCTTATATGCCCTCTATATGTATAAAATCATATAAAATGCATATATCGGAGGCAAAAGTGATAGTTTTATATACATTCTATGTGTTTGTATATATTTAACAGTGAAGTTAGAGACAAACTGAGGGATATCTTTGACTGTGGTGCAGCTTCTTGTCGACTGGCATTTCTTCAACTTATAGAACCAGCCGCCTAGAAGGCTGAATTTTTGTGAACTATTTTGGTGAATACCGTTTCTTTTCCTTCACACTTGTGCTGTAAACAAGAGTTATGCCTTTTTCCAAAAGTTAAAACAGGGCGAGTGTTGAGTGCTCGCAAATCCAGGTTAAAGCCCCTATCTGCCGCGTTACTGCTGACCGTTCCTAGGCAGTATTTCTTTTGCAGCAAGCTGCTTTTTATTTGTTCGTTCTGTGTTTGTTAGAGTGCTGTTTCTTATGATCGTTTCTGTCATTCAAACGTAATTCAATGAAAACATAGTTATGAAGGAGTCTGCATTATTAGTCGATTTTTCAAATCTCCACTGTTTTTAAACGACATTTCAAATTTTTGTTATTTCAATGAATGTTTTCCCTGAATAAATTTGTCCTAGGAGTGCTTTAATCTTTTACACAGTTATTAAGACCGAATCCGAATCATCCTCATTTTACCTGTTTTATACTGTGAAAATATCATAACTTACATAGCTCTAGATAGTAGGAGATAGCAAGATTATATATATATATATTCAGATTCAATGAAAACGCACCACTAGTACTATACCTCAAATTTTAATTGATTCACAATATTTCCAGCATTTGATCACGTTTAATTAATTATCACTAACTTATCCACAGACTCACTACAGAGTTACAGCATTTCATTGGATGCAGAGATACGGAGACTCGAATAAGTCCACACACCCGAAAAATCAAAATCACATATCCTAATACCGGGTATGTCCACCATTAGCATCAAGTGTTGCTTGGCATCGACGCCCCATGCTTCGAATTAAACCCTGTATCTGGTCTTGTGTGAATGTTGTCCCGTTCTTCCTGTAGCGCCATGGCAAGCTGCTGACGGTTGACTGGCGGATGACGTCGGCTGTACACACGTTTTCCGAGCTGGTCCCAAAGGTGCTCAATTGGGTTTAAATCCGGCGAAAACGCAGGCCAAGGAAGAACTTGCACACCATGTTGATTGAAAAAGTCCATGGTTAGCCTCGCAGAATGAGCACGTGAATTTTCCTGTTGGAAAAGCGTAACGTCACCATTATTGCGTAAAAACGGTACCACCTCAGGCTCTAATATTTCATCGATGTACCGACGTGCCGTCAAAATGCCATCAACAACGATGAGTTGGGTTTTGTGGCGCCATGAGATCCCTCCCCACACCACCCCAACGTGACACCTGTTTAACACAACAGTCCTGAAATCGCTCCCCACGTCGACGCCATACTTTACGCCGCCTATCAAACATTTCAACACAAAAACGGGACTCGTCCGTGAACAATACACCACGCCAACGCTGTTGTGTCCATCGGATACGCTGTCGACACCAATTAAAGCGACTGATTCGACGTTCCGCCGTCAAAACGTTCGCTCTTTACGTCTTATGGCTAGAAATACCGCGTTCCTGGAGACGCCGCCGTACAGTTAAGGCACTTACGCGTAGGTTATGGGTTCCCACTGTCTCCTGGGCAGTTTCCACAGACGTCTTGAATCGGTCGCGTAAATGACTCAAAACAATGTACCGGTCCTGCTGACGTGTAGTAACACGTTCACGTCCAGGGCGTTGTCTATCGTCCACAGACCACGTAGCGTTGTGCCCAATCGAGCAATTGTAGTGTGCGAACAACACATACTCTCTGCAACTTGGCGGTATGAAAGCCCACCTTCAACCATACCATGGGCACGATGACGATCGACGTTAGACGTCCCGTTGGCTCGTTCTTATGAAATGTTTTGCTGGCTTTTAACGTAAAGAATCCGGACCTTATAATGACAATAAAGAAAGTGCCAAAAATATCGTGATTACGAAAATTTTGCAATTTTTGCATTTTGCACGTGCACATGCACATCATGAAAATCACGCAGTATTCGTGTCAAATCACGCAGTATGCTTCGGTGACAACTTTACAATACCATATTTATCAGTTGAAAAAGTCAGTCATTTTTACCTTAAACTAAAGAAATCAAAATTCTAAAAGTGGTGCGTTTTCATTGAATCTGAGTATATATATATATATATATATATATATATATATATATATATATATATATATATATATATATATATATATATATATATATATATATATATAGTTTCAATATGTTTGTCTGAAGAACAGCATTAGCTGTGAAAGCGCTCACAAAAAATTAAACAACAAAATTTAGACTTTTAGACTGCTTCTGTTCATTATCTCTAATTTGACTTATATATATACATATATACATACATACATACATATATATATATATATATATATATATATATATATATATATATATATATATATATATATATATATAATAATTAATATATATATTAATTTCTCCACAGAAATTTATGTTGTGGTAACTCATTAGAAACGCCCCCTCGAGTTATGACGGAGAAACAAGAACAGTTGTAATAATTTTGATTATAAAAAGGCATCTTATTTACTGATTTGTCAAAGCGGTGTATAATTCACATAGGTGTGGTAACGTAATGTGATAGATGGGGTTATGCTGTGTCTTTGAGTGTCGAGCTTCAGTTTGAGGCGTACAGTTTGAGGCGTATAGTTTTACAAACACAGTTTCTTTTATAATGATGTTTGTGTAGTTGTTTCTTCTGACTCTTCCAAGCCTTCATAGCGGTTCTTCTTTGTGTGATGGGTATTGTAGTTTTTCTTTGTGTGTTGAAGGTTGAATATTCTTATTCTGTCTGGAGTCCCTACACTCAAAACAACATTCGCAAAATTGAAATGCTCCAACGTAGGGCAGCTAGGTAGACACTTGACAACTACTCCAGACAGGCAGTTACAGAAATGCTAAAGTACCTCGGATGATGTCCTCTTGAACAGAGGAGAATTGGTTCCCCGCTCTGCTTGTTCTTCAAAATTATTCATGGATTAGTAGCCACTGGCTTGCCACCGTATGTTGTGCATCCACTCGGGATTTCACAGAAGATTTCACATTTCTTATAGATATAGATATTGCAACTGTGTCGTTGTGTCTTGTCATTATTTGTCCCTCATTTTAGCTCACCTGATCCGACGTCCGTCGTCGTCAATCCGTCGTCCGTCCACACCTTTGAACGACTTCTCTGAAACCTGTAAGCATTGTTTTTTTCAAATTTCATGTGGAGCCTTCTGTTTAAGGGTGATTGAAAACTTGTACAAATGGTCATGGTCCGTTAATTAAGATGGCCGCCATGCCCATATATGGTAAAAATACTTAAAATTCTTCTTCTCCATAACCAAAAAAGCTTTGAGGCTGAATCTTGGTATTTTGCATCAACGACCCAATGTCTACCAAATTTGTTCAAATAATGAACATAGGTTGACTTAGAAGTTCTTACGGCAAGGTCAAAATTTGCGTCCCCAGGCATTTGTATGGGGAAAATTTTGAAAAGTCATTTTCTCAAAATGTAATAAAAACTAATGGCTGAAACTTACAATATTTGATTAAAGTAGTTAAACGTTTTAGTTACAAATCAAAATTTTGTTCCCTGGGGATTATCTGCCCTTGGCCCTGGGCTATATACATGTACATGTATAAAAGTCTGTAATTGTTAAATGTCTTCTTTTCTGACCCCCGGGCAATTTTCTTCAAACTTACAATGCATACATAAAGCAGTAAAACATTTTAGTTACAGCCAAAATTTTGTACCCCGTGGTAGTCTACCCTTGTCCCTGGGCTATATACATGTATAAAATCGTGTAATCTTCTTCTTCTTCTCTGAAACCTCTTTTCAGTAGATTTCACATGAAGCTTTCTGTCGAAGAGGTATTGTCAGTTTGTTAAAATGGTTTTGCACCATTGAATAAGATGGTAAAACATTTAAAATCTTCTTCAGAAGCAAGTAAGAGCTTTGAGGCTGAATCTTGGTATATAGCATCGCGGATTGAAGGTCTACCATGTTTGTTCAAATGGTGATCGTAAGTGGACGTTTGACCTTTTATGGTACGGTCAGATTTGAGTCTTAGGTGTGTGGAAGAATACTGCATGGCATCTGCAGATATGCGATGGCAGTTTTACTCAGGTGAGCGAATTGTGGCCTATGGACCTCTTGTTTTTTTCTTTCTGTACCACGGTACCCTGATTCTTAAATTTATTTTGTACAGACTTTGTAGGAAATTATCTTAAGTTTTACAATTAACTGTTTCCTTCTGATATTTTACATTTAACAGATAATGATCTTGAATGTGCGCTTGGAAGCCTTAAATAAACCACTGTTCATTTAGATAACTTTAACTTTCTAGATTACATGAGTTCTTGCGTCTCCTCTGTTGTTCAACTAGTGCATGGCTCATTTTTTCTGTTTGCCGCATCAAACCAGGAAAAATGTGTGACCCAGAGCACTCTTTATGTGTATATATTTATACGCTCTGATAAGAAGTTTCATATTCAGCGTAAATAAAATCTTGGATTTGAAGAATTTATATAATTGGGCCGCACCATGCGAAAAAGTGCCTTCAAACATGCGCAAAATGTGCATATTAATATCATCCTGCGCATGCGACAAGTTTTATCCGGGCCTTTGCTCTCCATTGACATTTTCTATAGTATCAAATGATTATGGTAGCGGACAGCGAAGACCATGGTCAGACTGCGCACCCGCGCAGTCTGATCTTGGCCATTGCTGTCTGCGCATGCCCCGAAGGCACATTTTCGCTTCGTGCGGCTCATATAATAATGCATCTGTCCAGTTACATGTATTTGTAACAACGGGTCCCACCATCGGGGAAAAGCAATAGGGATAATGACTCTTCGTGTCACAGGGTCCCGCTAGAATCACTGCACTACGGGACAAACATGTTTCAAGGCTCAGTATTTTTCTCCGGCCCACTGGAATACTAAACAGGTACTTTGTATAATGTTCACCTAATTGTTGGCGCTATCATAGTTCCGACACTAATCCAGACCTGAGAAACAACGCAAAAGGAAAACCCTGTGCTTTTCCTCCGCAATCTGGCACCCTGTCCCGATAGTGAAGGGCATTGGTTTGATTTTTATTCAGCTTAGGCGCATTGGGTACATTTTCGTTTCTGGGAAAATTGAGTTGCGTTTAACCCATTGCGAGGGAGCGTATATAGCCCTGCAAACTACAGTTCTGTCATATAAAGAGTCTCAATGAAACCTAGACTTCGATTTTTGATCTTTTATGTGTTTGTTCTTTCCGAGGGCAGCCTTTATAGATTTTATGCAACTTTTATAGATTTTATTATTTTTATTTTGGATTGTTTATGACAAATATACGCACACAGTGCTCGGGTATTAGGCACTTATTATGACACGGAAAATTCTTGAATTATTTAGTCCTCCCGGGCGATTCAGTGTTAGACCTTAGATGCCATATTTTGAAGACATGCCTCATTGTTTATATAATCCTTCCGTCTCTCGCACAATGTGTGTGTGTGTGTGGTGGGGGGGGGGGTGGGGGGGGGGAGGGGGGAGGGGGGGGGCGGGAGGGGGGAGGAGGGGGAAGGGTGGCGAGAGGAGGGCGATTGATAGGTCACGAGTCTGAGATCAACAAACCAAAATCGTATTTCGAAAAATTATAAAAGCGATATACACAAAGGCTTAATTAGGAATGTTCAGGCAGACAGACGGGCCGAAAATAAATAGGGTGCAATCAGGCATCCATGGAAAGTAAGCATTACTTAATAAGCACGCTTCGCCCATCATGCCAGTCAGAGATTTAGGAAACTACGGGAATTAATTTACGGGTTTAGAAAGTTTGTTTATGGCTTGGCTGTGGCAAAAACATCAGATATAAGGCTGGAAACAGCCACATTGTAGGGATGGACAAGGTCATGATGCCTCCCATAGAACTTCTAAGTGTTGACGCCAGTTAAGTTCTTTGGTATCCCTGAGTCACCAGTCTCGTAGTGAGCAGTCTTCCTCATTTGAGAAAGTCCTGGTACTCAGAGCAGGCTCCAGCGAAACCGATTAACTGTGAAACGTAAAGACGATATGCTGATGCAGAAGGAGTATTGCTGCTTAGAAACGTAAAAAAATAGCTTAGGGAAGGTTGAAGTCATCTCGTCAGAAAACTAGTTTACATATTAATTTTCCAAAAATCCATAACATAGGCTGAATGATCACAAAGAACCAGAAAACATGAACTACACCAATACTAACACCAGGGCTGCGTTCAGTTAACCGAGTCGTTCGCGGTTATTCGCAAACAAAAACAAACTTTTCGTTCAGCTGTTCGTTTGGTGGACGCTAGCGAGTATTTTCAAACTATTTCAAACTGTAACAAAGACGGCGGCCAATGCGAAAAAAAATGTGTATGCTTGTTCATAACAAAAACTGTGGGAATGTTTCCTGGGTTGATACGAGCTACTATACATTCGATCTCTTAAAAAAGTGATAATTATTGATATAATTCCATCTAATATCAAGTCTCATCAACGAGAATAACGGCTACTCACTGATTTGATGTCACATAAGAGGGAAGATGCAAAATGGGTTTTGAAAAACTTTCGCGAGTGATTCGCTTTATTAAACGCAGCCCAGATGTAATGAAGATGAAAAATAGATTCTAAAAGGAATGATCCTTGAAAACAATGAACACGCACTCACAAAGCTTAATATAGCTGTAGTGTCGAAATTTGCTGGGCTAACCTAGCTAGTTTCGGCCTATCAGGACCTTACTGCAGTTGTGAACAGATCATTGTTCTTCAGAGTTTTCTCAGGAACAGTGTTAGTAGCTACCTTGAAAGTTTTAAATGATACAACCATGGCCTCTTGTTTTGTATGCTAGACAATGAAATAAGTCTGACAGAGATCGCTTGGAAAAATACTCTACGTTAGCTAGTGTGGTCAAATATCAAGCGAATCTGCAGTTTTCAATTTTCTGACTGTGTTCATTACTCAGCCTTTCAAAAACTTATTTCATTGCACGCTTTGAGATCTTTCTATACTGGTGAATATAGTGACCAACAGAGATGGTCCTGATCACATGTATAGTAAGCAGGCTGATCTGAACTTTCGCTGCTCGCTTATAGGAAACAGTATCTATTTCCACGCTTGAACAACAGCGGTAACATTTTGCGAAAATGCAATTAACTCTGTGTAATGGTTTCCCTGTGATGATCTGATTGCAGGATTTACCAGATTTTATCATGCATGTTTAAATGGGATAATGTAATAATTGTCAGTTTAAGAGCAGTAGTAAAACTTCTGCTCTGTATGATTTTATTTTCAGTTTAGCTCGTTCGATTGAATATATTACATTTACGATATATAACAAAACATGTTGCAGCTTAAGGGGACTTGACACAAGGTAGATTTTCCTCCATTTTTTACAATGGAGACAGATTTTATGAGTTTTTGTTTCCTTACCTGCGCACCAAGTCCTTTTGAGATCTTTTGGGCCAATGGACACAACAATGAATCGAAAATAGCAGAAGTAGTAAGACAATAAGAAACGTGTAAGGATGACGGAAAATAAGAGAATCAGCTTCTCTGAGAAAAAAGGATCAAGAAAAGAAAGCAGGAATAACTTCAGGAGTTAGATATTGAAAAGAGGCATCTTGGAAGCCACAGATAATAATAATACTTACTGTTTAATAAACTTGAGCAAACACTTAAAAGAATCAGTAGTGTTAAAAAGTCGTAAATTCTGAATCTGTGATCATCCTGTATTTCTGTATATGAATTTTAGACACTCTAAGAAAATCAAAATCTCCCTATTATTTTAATAATATTTCTGGTCTGCCTCATAGAAATACAATTAGGGACAAAGATCTTCTTGAATCCCTTATATATAAACGTGTCACTGATAAGAATCATGTACTTTATATTGTTGTATGTACATTTATATTAATAAAATATGTTTAAGATTACAACTGGTACCAGTGACGATAACTCTTGCAAGACAAAATCACATTTTGCCTTATAATTTGAGTATATATTACCCTATTCATCTGAAACTTGCACATACACGTTCACGACACTTGAAATGCAAAAATACTAAGATGAAAATGTTATTCGTTCGAACATGGCTTATTGCCCCTGATTACTATTGTGGTATATGGGAAAAACAGTACTTAACTAAGTAATAGTAATAATGCAATATCTTAACACTCTATTTCCAAGATAACACAAAACTATGAAACCTTGTTATGACAGACTTCACATCGTAGATGCTTCTGACATATATTGCATGTATTCTTGCAGGAGTTATTGCTCTTGAATTATAGCATTTATGTCGAAAAAATGGGTTAAACTCATGTTTTAATTTAATAATTTTCATACTCGAGATCGGGTCACAATAAAATTTGTATGGTAGTGTGATCCATTTGATGAATTCCCACAACTAGTACATCACTTTATGGCAGGAGTTATTTGATTTTGCAATTTTAGGTGGTAAAATTACCAAAATACGCCTTTTAAACTCATCCAGTCTTCCAAATGTGCAAAGCATGCATATACTTCAGTACAAATTTTGATTTATTAGATAAATCCTACAATATGATGTATCTGTTACAAATAAGAATTATATTTATGTGGCTATTTGAACCATTTTAATCATATTCTGTCATGCTGAGCGTATGTTCCTAGAAAACAGGGGGTGGGGTAACAATTCATAACTATTTGCTAAGACAAATCATCATTTTGGTGTGCATTATTACTCGTATTCAGATTGTCTATATATGTCTAGAATATGACATCATACTATTTTAAAGCAATACTGACCCTTTGAAATCAATTGAATTTATCAAAACTGTTCAATTATGTAGAACAATAGAATTTTGCTATTTCGGGATAGGGTTAATTACCAAGCATTATCTCGATTCACATATGGTGAAATTTTATGTAATTTCAAAATAATACTACACAATAAATAATAATCATTATTTGAAAGTTTAATGAACATTTATTGTTGGGAAGTGTCTTTAATATTTAAATATTTAATAATTTTTGTTAAACCTACAGTACAGTTTCACTGTTTGGGTGGACAAAAATGTTGATTATTAGGTATATTAAAGTTTGCTTTACATCTTTAAGGCTTTCCTGCATTTTGCATATTCTAATACTATTCTGTTGCAATAACTGACGGTATCTCGTAGGTGTTAGTTGCTGGGTTTGATTTTCTCAGTACTACTAGGGCCTAAACAACTTCGAAGAAATATGCCTAAGGGGTACATCTTTGAAGAACTCTGATACCAGGTGGCAACTTCTGGTTTTTATTGTTCTATAACTTTTACAAAGAAATGAGACAGCAAACTGGAGAATTTAAAGAAAATCTATTGTTGGGATAAAAAAGTGCATCAGGTGTCTGTAGAGACCTTAAATTAGTATTTGAAGTAGACTGGATACATTTGATAGATTTTTCACAAATTGCTTACAAGGGAAATAACTTTTGCGACTTCCTATTTAAGGTCTGCTATAAAGGGAAATAATTGTATTTGTCCCCACCTGTAAAGAAGTCTACTCTAATTGGAAAGAATTTACTCCCATCACCACCCGTGAGAGCAAATGCTTTTCGTTTAGAGGATACCTTTTTTCAGTAGGGATTTTATGTGCAGGAAAACAAACAGGAGGTCATTACAAATGTCTCCCTTGTAAAAGTGGAAACAAATCTACCAAGTGTATCAAGTCCCTTAAGGTCCCTATCTGAGTCGTCTTACCACTGACCGCTGCAATGCGCTTAATTTGTGAATGATGTATTTCATCAGCAATAATTTTCGCAAAAAAGTGTTAATTTGGTACCAGCAAAATTGATTTAACACCCCAAGGTAATACTGACCCTTCTAAGGCGGTGATTCTGGTGTTGTCTGTTCCTTCTAAGGCGGTGGTTCTGGTGTTGTCTGTTCCTTCTAAGGCGATAGTTCTGGTGTTGTCTGTTCCTTCTAAGGCGGTTGTTTTGGTGTTGTCTGTTCCTTCTAAGGCGGTGGTTCTGTGTTGTTTTGTTGTTTGTTCCTTATGGCTATTCCATGCTTGTTGTTTTTAGTGTTTTGTCACGGCCGTTGTCGTATTGTTGTGTCTAGTGGACCCTTTCTTGCATGATGATCTTGTTGGGGAAGATGTAGCGGGTTGTTTAGCCTTTCTTTCCTTCGTGACATGTTTGCTGTCTGTCTAAGTTTGTTTGCTCTTCCTCTTGACTATGTTCTGTGATTGTGGCTCTTCCTGGACATCTTCTATACTACATGTATTTTTAAACTTCAGAAATCAATCCAAGTTCTTTCCATTGAAGGCTATGTTTGTGCATTAATGAAGTTTATCATGATAGAATCTAGTGACAGAGGATGTAGCAGTATGAGTGTAAAACTCGACAGTTGTCATCTATCTCTGTGCCTAATCAGCTTTCATTCTCCAGTATTGCCATGAATTGCCATGACGGATGTATCATTTAACAAACATATAATTCAGGACAGATTGCGCTCAGAGACGAATGATTTCGTTAAATAAAATTTGATGCGTGATTGACTGGATTTTGCTAACATTTTATTACCGTATTTAAGGTGAGTGGACATATTTTCGGGGGAGGCAACCCTGTCAAAATTGTTTTCACTCCCTTCTGAAAAGGATCAACTCTTAAAAAGAAAGTATTTTCTTATAGTGTAATCCTCTATTCATAAGGGACGTTGTGTGCAGAAAAACTAACAGGAAGTCACAAAAGTTGTCTCCCTTGTGAAAAATCGAATAAAATTTACCAGGTGTATCCAGTCCCCATAAATCAGATGCATTTCTACATTTCTACATTGTGAACACGAGAGAAACTGCTCTGCTGCTTATGGCAGCTACCAGTATCATAGTATTAATTTTGGCGCCGCCAAGTCTCCTGTATCAGCTACCAATATCATAGTAATACTTTTGGCGCGTCGAGTCTCCTTTGTCAGCTATCAGCATCAAAGTAATATCTCTGGGGCAGTCGAGCCTCCTATCTCAGCTTCCAGTATCATTGTAATACTTTCTGTGCAATCGAAACTCCCATGTCATCTACCAGTATCATAGTAATGCTTCCTGTGCATTCGAGTCTCCTATGTCAGCTATCAGTATCATAGTAATACTTTTGGCACAGTCGATTCTCCTATGTCAGCTACCAGTATCATAGTAATACTCCCTGCGAAGTCGTCTCCTATGTCAGCTACCAGTATTATAATAATACTTTTGGCACAGTCGACTCTCCTATGTCAGCTACCAGTATCATAATAATACTTCCTGCGCAGTCGATTCTTCTATGTCAGCTACCATTAACATAGAAATACTTTCTGCGCTGTTGAGTCTCCTATGTCAGCTACTAGTATCATAGTAACACCTCTGGCGCAGTCGAGTCTCCTATGCCAGCTACCAGTATCATAGTTATACTATAGAACACCTGAAAGAATAACTCAGACGAGGCCTATTCACATTGCACACATGTTATAGATGTTCCCATTTGTACGATGGAAGTAATTTGAATGTCATTTGAATGCTACTGGAACCGCAGTTATCCTAATTATTCAGATATCATAAAACCCCTTACTGCTCTTGTCCTTAATTTTGAATGTCATTTTACTATCTGTTGAATTGTTGGATGAGTGGCAAACAGTGTAGATACTAATCAAAAGCTACGTTCTGTGGCGTCTTATCTTGGTGCACACTGTTTTTTCAAGGTTGATTTCCGATTACTTAATATAAATGCGATACTACTGCTGTAGCACAGAACTTGGACAGCCAGACTGATGGATTCATAAATTTCTGTATTATATTTCTGTCAATAGTACTTCAATTATATCGAGATATTGAAAGAATATAATGAACGGTTCTGTGCAATGAAACCCCATACAGTGAATTCCACCATTACTGTAGGGTAGAAGCTTAGATATTGTGACCATAGCTTTACCACTTCCTGCTCAGCTATGTGGATTTTTCGTACGCTCTGAGTATATGCCCTCTGTTAGACAAGTATGCGCTAAACGCCTTACGTAACAGTTTTGTTTCCGAAATCTACTTGGGTCATTTTGAACAATATTATATTTACTTGTTAAGGTACACATGTTCTTCTATTTTATTTAGAAAGGCAATGCACGAATGTGGTAGAAACGGATATCTCTTTTCTCAACAGCTATATGTCATCTGCAGAAAGGTGTTGGTTACATTTACTAATCTCTGGACAAATTCAGCAGACGAAAAATAGATATTTCTAGATATTCCCCCAGAAAACAGCTTTGATGTTTCATGCAAAAAATGTCAGAGCTTATTTTCTGGAAAATAAGAAAAATATTTCAAACTGTCGTCTGCTGAGTTTTTACCGTTCATACTAAGCGTTAAAGTCTTGGATTTCTACACGCTAACAATAAAAGTGTTTGATATAACCATCCATAGTTTTTGGGTAGGTGTAACACTTGCATGCACCTTATAGAGATGCGTTTACTGACATCGTCTATGTTTTGTCTTAGAGAAATAATAAGATTACTTATAATGTCACGAATCTGCTATTATCTAGACTAGCCTACAGAAATCAAATATTGATTCTGTCATATCATAGTTGCCGCTTTAACTCTTTGCTTGCCAAACGTCAAACAATGCCTTTGTTTTCTCCTATACACTATGTTGGCAGTATGCTTGCAGCTAAAGGGCAACGATTGAATGCTCTCACCCCACCCTATCAAATAGAAAAAAAGCAATTTTAAAACTAAATGAATGAGTCCAACTTCTTAGATGGAGGAATACACTTGGCATAAATGGGTAAATATAAATCCTGGAAAGACAAGCCTTCTGGATCTACGCTACTTGTGATAGTCTTATTACTGACTCTTATTACCTCTCTCTGTATAAATCAAACGTGTCAATAAACATTTGAAAATAGCAATATAATAATCCATTTTCAGCCAATCTAATTCTCCAGATTTTTAGTAAAATAAAATACATACACTTAGTTTATGGCATTTTTCACAAGGGAGACAACTTCATGTTTACTTTTCTACGAACCAGATACTCTGCAGGGTACAGTGAACTAATTGTTTTTCCCATAGAGCTCCATAGTAATTCCACCCGTTTTGGTGGTTAAGAATTCATTTCAGGGCAAGGGTGGGCTTCCAAATTTTGTTTTAATTCAAAGATCAGGCTTAGCACAGCAAGATAAATTAGGAAAAACACCACTGTCACCAGCGCTTGGGACTTATTATAGTCTGAATGTAGCAATCCCTCAATTGCTAGGTATCAAAAATTGAAATTTTGCAATTTCACCACTTCTTCTTTTGGCACCAGCAAACACACAGAGAAACATTTACGTATTTCTTTGAAACAATCAGGAAATTACACACAAAAACATTTTTTTTTCTTCAAATTAGAACGATGAGTTTTAATTCTTCTTTATCAATCTTTAACCAATCACAGGTCGCCTTGCACAAAATAACTACCCCGGGCTTCCTTACACTTTTTTGCACCAATCAGCAGTCCTGTCACAATTGGTTCCCTGTGCCCTGTAGAGCAACATTTTCCCCCAATACAGCACAAAAAACAACAACAAAAAACAACAAAAAAAACAACAACAACAACAAACACTTAATATCAATAGAATTAGCTAATTAAAACCAAATCATGTCCTTTGTTTTACCTATTTGCTTAATTATGTTAATAGGAACACTTTTGTGTGCCTACCCTCCAGTAAAAATACAGCAAAAGTCTCCAATAGAAATAACAGAGATAAAAAAGTGACCAAACACTTTCATTCTCTTTCTTTCAAATTAACTGTCAGAATGATACAAAAATCAAACCATATAGCTATACTTATCTTCAAATACAAATCAAGTACTTAGAGACAGTATGCCGGCCTCGGTGGCTCAGTTGGATGCGCGACCGCGACTGGTGACCAGGAGGTCGCGGATTCGATCCCCGCCGAGGTCGGCAACATTCTTTCGTGGAGATTGATCATGAAATATTTTCTACGGTCATTCTCTCCCTTCCGCTGATTCAAGAAGGGCAGTTGTCAGTTTCTGGCGAAAGAATGTGCACAATACTGGTTAACCGCTTAGAGAACTAAGCCTACCCAGTAAACTTGTGGTTAGGTAAACTGACCGCGCTCGACATGACCCGATTGGGTTGACTGGGCCGTAAAACTAACAATAGAGACAGTATGTGTATTACAATTATTGTCTTATCTTGATTTTACCCCACCTACTCCCCTCTAGAATGGGCTTAATAGCTTGGCTTTAATATAACACCAAAATCTCAGTTGTTTGTACCTGAAGTGTATTTTTATGAATAATATATTAGAGAAAATTATGAAAATTATGAAAAATGTCAAAGTATATGCAGAAAATATAAACTAGAAGGTTAAATTGGCCCGGTTGACATGTCAATGGCACGGTGTGTTTCAAATGTCAGCTTAAAGCGACCGACAGTAAACTTATATTTGTGCTTTCTGATGAATAGTCAATAAGAAGAGATAAAAAAATGAACTTACTGGATAAGTACAAAGGTCAAGATCACACAAGATCAGGTCAAGGTCACACAAGGTCAAGGTCACTTAAATATAGAAAAGCATAGAAAATCCAGTTCTGTTACATGTTTCTAGGCATGCTTGAAGATTTTTTAGAAGAAAGGTCACTACGGTCAAGGTCAAGGTCACATGACTGTTAAAAATAGAAGCGGTTTTGTTTGACTGATACAGTTTCAGTACCTAGTGGTGTGCATTCTCAAAAAGGGCACTTATAGTTCATGCCATTATGGGATACTATGCAATATGCTACTTTCCAAGTGATACATATCACCATCATTTTATATTTACCTATATATTAATACATATATTTCATTAAAAATATATATAAAAGAAAATAATCTAATCTGATGTTTAATTCAAGGCATAAAACAGTTATTTCTGAAGGTCAAGGTCACAGAAATAATTCATTTTCCATGCAAACGCATTATTTTACTTTCAGAGATCAACACTTCAGAGATCAAGGTCATTTCAAGGTCACTGAAGTAAGCACTTTCATATGCCTTGTTCGGTTTCAGTGCGCAATGTCGCAAGTTCTAATAAGGCGCTGGTAAAACTCAACAAACCTGTGCGGGCTCAAAATGGTCACTTTACCGCACGAATGTAACTGCGCGTGAGGCGCGAAAAATTTTGAGAATTTTCCATATTATGTTTTATTCATGTTTACTTTTTTTGTTTGAAAACATAGTCAGATAGACATTTGTTGACACCTATCAACAACAGAGGACAGACAGAAGACGAAGTTGTGAAAGCAAATGTGCTTATGTTGAATACTACTGTAAAGACCACCTACGTAAATACGTACCTACTCCAGCTGGCCCCCATTTGAAAGTAAATTTTACAAACTGACCCCAGAATCCTTGTTTAGACTCATATTTGCTTATTTCCCTTCAGGGAATTTAAAAAATTAGTTAAAATCAGTAACAATTAGCAAGTTTATTTATTTGTTTCTCCCAGTCTACTGCCAGTATAGGGTACAGTGAACTAATTATTTTTTCCCATAGAGCTCCATAGTAATTCCATGCTTTTGGTGGTTAATAGTTCATTTCAGGGTAAGGCTGGGCTTCCAAATTTTGTTTTAATTCAAAGACCAGGCTTAGCACAGCAAAATAAATTAGGAAAAACACCAGTCATCAGCACTTTCTGGGACTTTTTGCAGGCTAAATGTAACAACCCCTCAATTGGAAGGTATCAAAAATTGAAACTCTGCAATTTCACCACGTCTTCTTTTGGCTCCAGTAAACACACAGAGAAACATTTATTTCTTTGAAACAATCATGAAATTACACACAAACATTTTTTTTCTTCAAATTAGAACGATGAGTTTTAATTCATCTTTATCAATCTTTAACCAATCACAGGTCGCCTTACACAAAATAACTACCCGGGCTTCCCTTTGTTTTTGCACCAATCAGCAGTCCTGTCACAATTGGTTCCCAGTGCCCTATATGGAAAGAACATGCTCCCTTTGGGAGCACAGGTTTTCTTGTGGAAAAGACCCCTGGATCTTACCGGTCGGCTACATTTCTTACCTGCGTCATAAATAAATCTGAGAATAATGGATCATTAGAAAGGAACGAACAGATTAAGAAACGAATACAGTTGAACTAAGACAGGCACTGGGAGGTTTGTCTCTAAGGTGATAAATAAGACACATTGGTTTTATTTCCGGCCTTGGCATCGGTCATTGTACTCCGCTTACAAAACCAGTGGATATTTAAATAATATATATCAACGGATAGAGAATCCTTTGACCAGACTGCGTGTATGCGCTAACAGATCTGAGTATTGCGAAGCATACGGATAAACGTTCACCATCGTATGGGCAAAGCAGACGACAAACTGGTGATATTTTTTCTTTTTTTTTTTCCAAGAAAGTAGGCTTTGACTTTTCATGCAAATTGTCTCCTCAGGAGACACGGTGCACGAAATGTCAAAATTTGTTTTCTGTGGAAAATAAGAATAATACTTCAAAATGTCATCTGCTGAAATATTTACCCAGCATGCTAAATATTACACGTACTTTTTGCAATTTCTAGGAACTAAATGCACTCTGAAGATTTTCCAATATATTTTACAAGGAAGACAAGTTTTATAATTTTCTTTTGCATTCCTGCACACCATGACACTACCCTGAAAAGAAAGACCTTTTCTGCCAAATGAAACAAATTATTTTCTTTAAATTCTTTTAAAGAAAAGGAGACGAAGCACAATTATGACAAAAGTACCTTCCTTAAAGTGTACCAGTCGCCACTTAAATCTTTCACTGCCACAGGCGATAATAATTGGCTTTTGCAAACAGCATAGATCCAGATGAGACGGCTCATATGAGCCGTCTCATCTGGATTTATGCTGTTTGACATTCAGTCTTTCAACTTTACATATGAACGTCTTTCCAAACGATAGTTTTTATTAAAAATAAGATAAAAAAAAAAAAAAAAAAAAAAAAAAAAAAAAGAAAACAAAAAAAAAAAGAAAAAGAAAAAGAAAACAGACGACAAATGTCGTCTGAAATTTGGCGCCGACAGAGTTAAAATTTAGGCACTGATTTGAGTAAAGAAGGTATATTTGTATTGGTAGTCTGCTTTATGTGAATTGGTAAATTTCAGCTCTATTAGCAGTATTTCATTTGTTTTCGAGACAACGGAAGGCAATGCAATAAAAACCATACTGTTCTAAGCTGAAATCCACCCCGGTGATATGCCAATATACACTTGTGTTAAAGGGACGGGATACAACTGGTAGGTTTCCCGTTTATTTTACAAGTGAGACAACATGTGTGAATTCCGGTTTCATTTCTTGCACACCATGCCCCTTCTGAAAAGGGATGTACTCTAACACAGCAGAATGAGCTCGACAAAATCCAAGTGCAATATCAAATGATCCGCAACGCACGAATAAGGCAAATATACCATTTTGTGAACAGATTTGTGCATCTGCATTGTTTAATTAGGCCGACCTTCTCTGCTTCCTTATTTCTCTGCAGTATCCGTTGATTCAGTAAGCAGATGGTGAAAGCTCTGATTAGACTGCGGTTGTTCTCAGGCTGATTTAGATTTCGTTGCTAGCAAGGGCAAATTTAGCCTTTTTTTTGAGTTGGGTATCCGATGGATTTGATAAACTTGAAGTTGTATTGTTTTTGTATGCTTGTGCTTGCTTCACTTATACGATTAATTGAAAGATATAACAGTTGGAAATTTAGACCGGGCCATTAGAATAGATGCACGCAAGCATGCGAGAGATTTGTGGCATGCTATTAGGCTTTCAAAAGTTCGAATCACAGGGTCGTTTGATATTGATATTTCGCTACGATTCACCTTCTGCAAACCTTTGTGCCAACTAAGAGGTTTGAGTTCGAAGAAGAAAAGCTCGTGAAAGCTACTGGACCAGTTGTCTGAACACTACGACAATGCGATATCAACAAGAGATACTCACTGTCCTAAGTGGACCCACCTCTTTATGTCAATATTCTAAATGATTAACATTTTCATAGGTTGTGTTCAATAAACAATAAAATTCATTCCATAAAATCGAATTTTATCTTCTTTGTAGCTGAAACAGAAAAGAGATTTGGTGCGTCCTGGTCGCAAAAGTTACCGCATTTTACTATACTAGTGGAAATTGATAAGTTTTGTAATGCAATTGGACTAGTTGTGTATTTTTAGCTTAACAGAGTAGAGTTATACACATACTATGGGAAGCAAAACAATGTGTTCTGTTAAATAAGAAATTCTAAATTTCATTTTTATAGCCATTAACTAGTACTTTTCTAGTGTTGTCTGTTTTAAATAGACGCTACATAGTTCTACTTGGGATTATCGTTCGCCATTAAGCTCTCTTCTTTGTTCATCATAGTTTTGTGACCCTTGACACACATTTGTTCAGAATTAAGGGCACAGTTTCAATCAAGTAAAACTAGTTTAAGCCCTCAGGTTATTTTTGCTCACCATTCCACGGTGGTTGCTCTGTTACATGTCTCCTTTGCTTGCGTGTCAGTTGTTGTGAAAGTGTTGTGTCTTGTCGTTGATTGTTCCTCATCTCTTCTGTGCTTAGGTGATTGTATCTTATCCAGGGTAACTTCATTAATAGTTCTATTGTTTTTCTACTTCAATTTTTTTCCCTCAATATATAGGTATGTTTTGTTTAAGCCATAAAAAGGCGGGTAGCGATCGAAAGCGCCTTGATTCTCTATACTGTCAGTCAGTACTGTTGTAATGTCATACATGATGTTTTAGGATACTAACAATTTGTACGAACGGATAAAATTAAAGTTAATACGATAAGTAAATAAAGGTTCACTACAGACTATGCATCTGCGCCCTCGACGATTAGTGAATGAGTAGATTGCCCAGTACTAGTAGTACAATATCTGAAGAAAGAGCATGCTTTTTTAATCAACGTTAGTCTTAGAGCTACTAAAAAGGTAATATTCATGTAATTGGTTATTTACTGGACGGAAGATTGCTCTGGGCTGTATGTTTTTGTGGTTTCGACCTTTTATAGATATTGGAGAATGAATGTCAACTGACGTGTCACCGTAACCAAGTCAGATTTAGATTCAGACAGTGTAGACTTATTCAATTTTACATTAAGTACGCTGTTGGTAAAATAAGCAGACGACAAACTGATGATATTTTTCTTATTTTCCCAGATAACAGACTTTGATTGCAATGAGAAACCAAAGCGTATTTTCTGGAAAAAATAAGAAAAATATTTCAAAATGTCGTCTGGTGATTTTTTTCCCAGCATGCTGAACATTTACCTGTTTCAGGTAATCTGAATTTACTCTGTTTGTTCAGGCCCGTCTGCCCAAATACTTAGGGTTAATACGGTAGGAAATATGTCCTTGTACGACAATAGCTTCTAAAAGGGATTTGCGTAAGACAAATATACATATAGTACAAGGTCAGATGCAATATTATGTTTCTTTTCTTCCGTATATAGGTTCTGGTACTCTATTTATAATAAACTAGAACACTGAATACGCTTATCAATTTCCTTAAAGGTTGATACCTGAGCTACACTATTTTGTTTCAAACTGATTTGATTTTACACCGACAGTTGTTTTGCTGATATGCCCAGCTGACATATAACGTTGAAACACGTTGTGTACCCGCTGAAAGAATTTGAAGTGTTCTGATACTTGAATAGATCCTAAAAGGAATGACCTTGAGAGCAATGAACACGCTCACACAACTAAACAAAAACAGCTGAAGTGCTTTATTTCTGGGCCAGATTTGCTAGTTTCAGCCAATTAAGCCTATTAAGTATCATCAGTGATCCACATATCAATTTCAAAAACTCCCAGAATATGCACAAAGGACCTGAAAATATGAACTACACTATAGTAAAGTACTGGGATATATTTACGGCTGCTACACGGCACTAACATCAGCTTTCAGAGTTAAAAAAAAACAAAACAACAAAAACATAGTATGCTCTCAGTCAGAATCCGAAGGTACTGCTAACTCTTTGTGAAATAATTATATTTGGCTAATCACCAAAATACATATGAATATCCCGTAAAGTTTATAATGTTTTGTACATGTACGATGTAATCAGCATTTAACTAATAGCTTTATTACCTCCCTTGATCTAACTTGACTACGTAGCCTAGTTAGCAAACTAACTATTCAGACAATATTTTCTCCTGCGATACTTAAATATCCAGTCTCAATAACATTTTTATACAGCTAGGAGCACCCACATTTTATACAAGAATTGGTTTGAATTTTTTTTTCGTTTTATGGAGCGATGAATGAAAAAAAAAAAAAAAAAAAAAAAAAAAAAAACGAAGGACGCTATGCATTATGCGCGTTATGGGTAAAATGGGAGATATTGAGTGGTTACTTTGAAAAGTCATTTGAACAAGTTTTGACAGAATAACTCTCTTGAAAGTGTATCACTTCCTTAAAAAAAAAAAAAAAAAAAAAATCTATGGGCCCCAGAACATTTTCAGAAATGCATGTGATATATCAAGAAAACCAATGGCAGTCTCTATCCTATAATGCGAAATTGCTGATATTTCAACTTCTCTTCTGATAAACTTGTGATTAGGTCACCAGGACCGAACTATTTTTAATGTCACCAGGACCGAACGATTTTTTTTGTTTGTTTTAAAATTTGAATCTGATGTTTTTCAGTATCTTATTTACTGGCTTATTAGATAGCTATTTCAGAGTTTTCTAGATTAAAGGATGGACGATGCTATTAAATATGGAATAGAAGTGTGCCAATTTGCCGTAACTATCACACCGCTATGCGCTCATAGCTATGCGCCTCGCGTAATTCGGTAGCCTATATCGACGAAAGAAAAACACAATTGAATAGAACTTAGGTCAATGTTCGAAGAATTACTAGAAATGAGATAAAAGACACAAAGTATAATGTAAACAATGATCAACTGTACCTATATTTATACTAAATCCTAAGTATTCGGACAGACAGACCTGAGCAAACAGTGTTGACCCTGAACAGACGCTGCTAAACGCGGCGTCTGATGAGGGCACGTATCAGGATCTACACTGTTTGCCACTCATCCACCAATTTTAGGCACATGTTCAAATGTTAGGACAAAATTGTTAAGGAGTTAAGATGCCTAGCGCAAATACGACAGATTGTGAATAAGTGAATTAGGAGATAACTGCATTCAAATTTGTCATTTGGGGAGGTAATATCACGAGGCTAACGCATATATGTATACGTCTAAGTCATGGCCCTAGATAAGACATCTTTTTAACCAAAAATATTGACATTTTCGCATTCATCCACATAGCATATGTTATGAGTACGCATTAGAAGGTCTCGCAGGGGCGCTTCTAATGCGTACTCACAACATACGTGTTTTTGGAGTAATAAGGAAAACCTATGTATATTGGTACCCCGCTTATGTAGAGCTTTGTACGTCAGAGCAGTTTAATTCAATAATATGGTAAATGAAAAACAAATAGTAACGTCATATTAAAAAGATTTATGCTGCACAGCAGTAAACAGTTGCTAGAAGAAAACAACTCAAAAGCTGGTTTAAAACCTGCAAAATTCTGAAAAAAGCCCCTGAAAACCTGCCTAATTCAGAAAAAAAGCCCCTGATAATGTAGAACGCTGCATGCCGACATTTTCACTATATAGTATTGTGGAACATGAGATTCGGACAAAGTAACACGACATACATTATCATGAAAGAAGCATTCATGTTGAGTTATCTATACGTATGCATCTACAGATCATTTGGTAAATAAAGTCATGGTTGTCAGCTGCTTGTGTACGGCAATTAATTTACTTGGAATGAATTAAAAGTACATTCTTAATGAAAGAGATAGATGGATGGTTTAGTTTACTTCTCAAAGCCAATGGCATTGAAATAGATTGTTTAGTTTTTTTCTCCTCAAAGCCAATGGCATTAAATATGCCATTTTAGTTCCAAAAGTAATCTGTTTTGTTTTGCCATTAGTGTCTTTTTACATCTTCACATTTTTCAAGGCATAAAACTAATGCGGAGTATATGATGACGTCCAATGTGAAAAAAGGACACTATTGTCATATATGAAGCGTAAAATTAAGATCAGCCTGTTCATCCGCAACATTTGGTCTGTGCCTTTCTTGCTCGTCGAAATATATATATGGGTATCAATTGATGTTGTTAAGCGACAACATATCCGCTGATTACTCTGGGCCTGCTGTTATAAGGGACCTTTTCACGTGTCAATTTTCTGTATGAGCCCCTCTAGTTATAAATTACATATAGCATATTTACCCTAAGTATTCGGACACCATCACTCATTGTCATACTTGATCTAAAATTTGAACAAGTCCATTTGACTACCTGTTCGTGTGTCTAAAATTGGTGAGTGTCAAACAGTGTCTACACTACTTTGTCAGTCCTGTTTGTCTGAATACTTCGGCTATATCTATATACATCTATATACGACAGTGCCAACGATGTTCAGCTGGCGGAGGGTCAACACCGTCCATTCATGAACTACTTCTTCAAACGCCACATACTATATAAACGAATGTAAACAAATGCGCAGACTGGTCATTTGTGTATTATAATCGGTTTTACGAGTAAGTAGGTGTGGAGGAACTATTATTATCATATTGGTTTCAAGAACATTTGCGTGATAACAGCTGGAAATAGGTATCAGGAAGGCAACGATGCCACATTAGACGCCTACAGTTATGTTTTATTTTGTAGTAACTTCAAGATGAAATAGTTTAGAATGATAGTTAAATTTGTAGAGAAGTCACGCTCTATACCATTGCCACAAAACAGAAAGACATACTTTTCGAAGTTGATCTATTTCTAGAAGTATAAATTAGAACAGTTTCATATAGACTGCAATAATTATAGAAGTAACTAGAGCTAGATACTGAAAAGAAAGAAGTGTACTTAGAACAAGAGACATGACCAGACAGCAGTGTTATTACAGAATGAATAAGACTGCAACAGTTATACATGTATCTAGATTTAGAGACTGGAATCACTTCTGGGCTCAGTTCCCCCTCGTAATGTAATTTCTACGCTGTTGTCGTGGAAAATAAGGTGGACGCTTGACAGACTGTGCGAATGCACAGGTTGGTCAGCACTCATGTTATTGGCAACTGACTGGTCACGGCTTTTCCTGTAGTGTGTCTCTGGGTTTTCTGTGCCCCAAAACAGAGATGAATAAACGTTTACCCAAGTGAAGAATCGTGACAATGATCAGACTGCAGATGCGAAGGCTGATGTTTTAATTATTTATTTATGCATTTAACCCGGTGTGCGCGCAGCTTTGAGCCAGCGTCGATTCGGTGTAGATTCAACTTTGAATCAGCGTTGAATCGACGTTCTTTCGACGTTGTGTGTCCGCTGGGTATTTATGTATTTATTTACTACGCATGTAGTTTTTTTTTCAGTGTTTAAGTAATGCCAAGGCGATTTAGATATTCGATAAATCTAGTAGTGTCCCAGTGGGCGCGCGGCTTTAGGGCGGCGTCGGCTCGGCGATGATTCAACGTCTTGACGTTGAACCAGCGTTGACGTTGAGTCAGCAATGGATCGGCGTTGTTTCGGCTTTATGTGCCTGCTGGGACGGCTCTTCAACGGTATGACAGCACTATCGAATCGGAACTCGTATTTGTGTGCAATAACTTGTGTGAGCCGCTAACGTCGCGCTAACATTGTTGCAGCGTTGACGTGGTATATGTTACCATGACGCTACGTCATATCAGGGTCTTCATTTCTGTTGAACATAATGGCGGCGAATGCATAAAATGTAGTTTGTATCTATATTCTAGCGATTTAGAAAAAGGCCTTTGGCTGAAACATAATAAAATAGTGACTGTACAGAGATAAACTGCAATAGTTATACATTTTCCGAGATTTAGAGACTACAATAGACTGCGATTATTCATGTTCTTAGACTTAGAGACTAGAAGAGTCTGCAGTAGTTAAACGTGTTCCTAAATTAAGAGATGGGAATGGACACTAATAGTTAAACATGTACCTAGATTTAAAGGCTCCTCAAAAATAGACATTTTTATGGTATAAATACGATCATAAAATGTCGCATCTGACAGCCTGTAAAATTTCAGTTAGTCTCTCGTTTTTGAAGTGGATCAAAAATGAAATGATTTTTATCGTATCTCTGAATTAATGTTGGCAACATTAATTCAGAGATACGATAAAGAACCATTTCATTTCAAAACCGAGAGACTAGCTGAAGTTTTACAGGCTGTCAGGTGCCACATTTTATGATTGTATTAGTACCATATATCATTTTATTAAACCTTTTTTGGATAAAAATGTCTGTTTTTCGGAATAGACTATAGCAGTTATACATGTACCTAGATTTAGAGACTGGAATAAACTGCAGTTATACTTATACATGTACCTAGATTAAGAGACTGGAACAGACACAAATTCTAGTTATACGTAGATTAAGAGACTGGACTTGGCTATAGCAGTTATACATGTACCTAGATTTAGAGGCTGGATTAGACTGTATTTATAGCTATGGATGTACCTAGATTTGGAGACTGATATTGACTGCAAAATTTTTACATGTTCCTAGATTCAGAGACTGGAATAGACTGCAATTATAGTTATATATGTACTTAGATTTAGAGACTGGAGTAGACTGCAGGTACTGTTATACATGTACCTAAAGTCGGAGACTGGAATAGACTGCAATGGTTATACATGTGCTTAGATGTAAAGCCTGGAATAGACTGCAATTATAGTTATACATGTTCCTAGATGTAGAGACTGGAATAGACTGCAATTATATTGATACATGTTTCTAAATTTAGAAAGACTGCAATTATAGTCATACATGTACCTAGATTTAGAAACTCGAATAAACTGCAATAATAGCTATACATGTTCCTTGATTGGGAGATTGTAATAGACTGCAATAGTTATACATGTACCTAGTTTTTATACATGTACCTAGTTTTAGAAACTGAAATAGGCTGCAATTATAGTTGTACACGTTCCTAGATTTAGAGACTAGAATAGGCCGCAATTATAGTTATACATGTTCCTAGATTTAGAGACTGGAATAGACTACAGCAGTTGTACATGTTCCTACATTTGAAGTATTGAATAGACTGTAGCAGTTACAGATGAACCTAGATATATGGACTGGCATAGATTTCAGTAGCTATTAATGTACCTAGATTTAGAGACTGGAGTAGACTGTAGCAGTTATACATGTTCCTAGATTTAAAGACTTCTTTTTGACGTTTAGTTTACTACACTGCAGCTGATGTTAGTGCCGTGTAGCGGCGGTAGGACGTCTCCCCGTACATCACCATAGTGCAGATTATATTTTATTTCCTTTGGGATCATTGGGCCTATTGTGGTATATTTGAAAATGGAGCTGCTCATGTTTACGCTAGAGGGCGTAAGCAGTGTTGCAAAATTTATTACTGCTTATAATTTCAATAAAACCGAGACTCCCATTTTCTCATCCATCATGTGTTCCTTGTTTCCAAAAGCAATCTTTTTGACGTTTATTGAATAGACTGTAGCAGTTATACATGTACATAGATTTAAAAAAATTGAATAGACTGCAGCAGTTACACATGTACTTAGATTTTCAGACTAGAATAGACTGTAGCAGTTGTACATGTACCTAGATTTAGGGACTGGTATAGACTGCAGTGGTTATATATATATATATATATATATATATATATATATATATATATATATATATATATATATATATATATATATATATATATATACCTAGGTATAGAGACATGAATAGAATGTACCTAGATATAGAGAGTTGAATATTATACTGCAGTGGCTATACATGTACCTAGATTTAGAGACTAGAATAAACTGCAGCAGTTATACATGTCCCTACAGTTATAGACTGGAATTAACTGTAGCAGTTTTAGATGTACCTAGATTTAGAGACTCGAATAGACTGCAGTGGCTATACATGTACCTAGATTTAGAGACTGGGATAAACTGTAGCAGTTATACATGTTCCTACAGTTAAAGACTGGAATTAATTGTAGAAGTTATAGATGTATCTAGATTTAGAGACTGAAATAGATTGTAGTAGCTATACATGTACCTAGATTCAGAGAATGGAAAAATTTAAGTAGTTATACATGTATCTAGATTTAGAGACTGGAATAGGCAGCAGCAATTATACATGTTCTTAGATTTAAAGGCTTGAATAGACTATAGCAGTTATACATGTACCTAGATTTAGAGACTCAAATAAACTGCTGCAGTTCTACATGTATCTAGATAAGGATACTGGAATAGAGTGTAGCAGTTATCGATGTACCTAGATATAGAGAGTTGAATATACAGCAGAAGATATTGCAGAAGAATTGAATGGACTGCAACAGCTGTATACGTATATTGATGTAGAGACTGGGATAGACTGCATCTGTTATACATTTTCCAAGAGTTACCTCTTCCTCTTGGGGTCTGGGAAGGGCTGCGGTTTGTGATTGTGGCACTCCCTGGACTTTTCTCTTACCTTTTTTAGAGACTAGAATGCACTGTAGCAGTTATAGATGTTCCTAGATTAAAAAACAAACTTGAATAGACTATAGTAGTTATACATGTACCTAGAGACTGGAATGGATAGCAGCATTGGTAAATGTTCCTAGTTTTAAAGATTTGAATAGACTGAAGCAGTTCTACATGTATCTATAAAAGAAGACTGGAATAGAGTGTAGAAATTATAGATGTACCTAGATATAGTGAGTTGAATATACTGCAGAAGATGTACATGTACCTAGATTTTTCTTCTTCTTCTTACCGTTAAAGTGCAAAACTGGTGAAACCAGCATTGTCGCACTGACGATAAAAAACCTGTGGCCCAAGACTGGTTAAAACAGACTAAAAAACATCTTGGAGTCTAGGGCTGTGTGGCGGCTGAAATTCCTGCCTTGAAGCCCCAAGGTATTCAGCGACTGTAAGTCCCTAGACTGAGAGACTGGCAATAACTGCAGCAGTTATACATGTTCCTAGTGTTAAAGAATGGTACAAACTGTAGCATTATACATGTTCCTAGAATTAAAGACGAGAATAAGCTGTAGCAGTTATACATGTTCGTAGAGTTAAAGATTGGAATAAACTGTAGCAGTTATAAATGTACCTAGATTTAGAGACTGGAGTTGACTGCATTAGCTATACACGTACCCAGATTTAGAGAATGGCATAGACTATAGCAGTTATACATGTAGATAGATTTAGAGACTGTTATAGACTGCAGTAGCTATACATGTACCCAGAGTTAGAGACTGGAAGAAACTGTAGCAGTTATACATGTACCTAGATTTAGAGGCTGGAATATACTATAGCAGTTATACAAGTACCAAGATTGACAGACTGGAATAGACTGCAACAGTTATACACGTACATTGCTATGGAGACTGGAAAACACTACATCTGTTATACATGTTCCTAGCTTTAGAGACTTGAATAGACTGTAACAGTTATACATGAACCTAGATATTGAGACTGGAATATACTGCAGTAGCTATACGTGTACCTAGATTTAGAACTGGGATAGACTCCGTTAGGAATACATGAACCTATATTTAGATACTGGCATAGACTGTAGCAGTTATACATGAACCTAGATATGGAGACTGGAATATACTGCAGTAGCTATACATGTAAATAGATTTAGAGGCTGGGATAGACTCCAGTAGCTGTACATGTACCTATATTTAGAGGCTGGCATAGACTGTAGCAGTGATATATTTACCTAGATACTGAGACTGGAATTTACTGCAGTAACTATACATGTATCTACATTTAGAGACTGGAGTAGACTGCAGCAGTTATACATTAACCTAGATTTAGAGACTGGAATAGATTGTACATGTACCCTGGTTTAGAGATTGGAATAGATTGTATACATGTACCTAGATTTAGAGACTATAAAAACTGTAGCAGCTATACATGTATTTAGATTTAGAGAATTGAAGACTGCAGTATCTATACGTACCTAGACTTTCAGCTTGGAATGGATTGTAGTAGTTGTACATGTAGCTAGATTTAAAGACTGGACTATACTGCAGTGGCTATACATGTATCTAGATTTATAGACTGGATTATACTGCAATAGCTGTACATATTCTTAGATTTAGAGACTGGAATATACTGCAATTGCTATAAATATTCCTAGAGTTAGAGACTGGAATAGACTTTATTAATTATACATGAACCTAGGACAAGAGGCTGGAATACACATCTGAAACGAACGATTCAAACAGACTGCAATAGTTAGTACATTTGGCTAGAATATGAGATTGGAATAGACTAAATAAGGTTTTCAAGAGACTAAAAAAGGTTTTCAAGAGATGTAGCTAGAAATAAAGACTGAATTATACTGCATTTATAACAATGAAGCTATGGATAGAGACAAAAATATGCTGTGTGCACGGAATAGACTTTGGTAAAAATAGTTATTCATCTGTCTAGAGCTAAAGACTGGAATAGTCTGCTACAGGTATACATATAATATGAAGTAGAGACTGGAATAGACAGCAGTAGTTTTGCATCTACCTAGAATATGCTGCCTTAATCATACATAAAGCTAGAACTAAAGACTGGTATATGCTGTGCAATATGTATATGTGTATGGTTAATTAGAGACTGTAATAGACAGCAGTAGTTTCACATCTACCTGAAATATGCTGCATTAATTATACATGGAACAAGAAACTAAAGACTGGTATATGCTGTGCAGAATTTGAGACTGAAATAGACAATAGTAGTTTCACGTCTACCTAGATTATGCTGCATTAATTATACATGTAGCTAGAAACTAAAGACTGGTATATGCTGTTCAATATGTATATATGTACGGTGAATTAGAGACTGAAATAGACAGTAGTAGTTTCGCGTCTACTAGATTATGCTGCATTAATTATACTTGTAGCTAGAAACTAAAGACTGGTATATGCTGTGCAGAATTTGAGACTGTAATAGACAACAGTAGTTTCACGTTTACCTAGATTATGCTGCAATAATTATACATTTAGCTAGAACTAAATACTGGTATATGCTGTTCAATATGTATATATGTACGGTGAATTAGAGACTGAAATAGGCAGCAGTAGTTTCACGTCTACCTAGATTATGCTGTATTAATTATACATGTAGCTATTATACATGTAGCTAGAAACTAAAGACTGGTATATGCTCTGCAGAATTAGAGACTGAAATAGACATAAATAGTTTCACGTCTACCTAGATTATTCTGCATTAATTATACATGTAGCTAGAACTAAAGAGTTGTATATGCTGTTCAATATGTATATATGTATGGTGAATTAGAAATTGAAATAGACAACAGTAGTTTCACATCTACCGAGATTATGCTGCATTAATTAGACATATAGCTAGAACTAAAGACTGGTATATGCTGTTCAATATGTATACGTGTACGGTGAATTAGAGACTGAAATAGACAACAGTAGTGTCACATCTACCTGGATTATGCTGCATTAATTACGCATGTAGCTAGAACTAAAGACTGGTATATGCTGCGCAATATGTATATACGTACGGTGAATAAGAGACTGAAATAGACAACAGTAGTTTCACATCTACCTAGATTATGCTGCATTAATTATACATGTAGATAGAATAAAGACTGTATATACGGTGAATGAGAGACTTAAATAGATAGTAGTAGTTTCACATCTACATAGATTATGCTGCATTAACTATACATGTAGCTAGACTAGTATATGCTGTGCAGACTGCAATAGACAACAGTAGTTTCACATCTACCTAGATTATGCTGCATTAATTATACATGTAGCTAGAACTAAAGACTGGTATATGCTGTTCAATATGTATATATGTACGGTGAATTAAAGACTGAAATAGACAACAGTAGTTTCACGTCTACTTAGATTATCCTGCATTAATTACACATGTAGCTAGATCTAAAGACTGGTAATTGCTGCGCAATATGTATATATGTACGGTGAATTAGAGACTAAAATGGACAACAGTAGTTTCATATCTACCTAGAATATGCTTCATTAATTATACATGTAGCTAGAACTACAGACTGGGTTTTGCTGCGCAATATGTATATATGTACGGTGAATTAGAGACTGAAATAGACAACAGTAGTTTCGCATCTACCTAGATTATGCTGCATTAATTATACATGTAGCTAGAACTACAGACTGGTATATGCTGCGCAATATGTATACGATGTACGGTGAATTAAAGACTGAAATAGACAACAGTAGTTTCACATCTACCTAGATTATACTGCATTAATAATGCATGTAGCTAGAACTAAAGACTGGTATATGCTGCGCAATATGTATATACGTACTGTGAATTAAAGACTGAAATAGACAACAGTAGTTTCACATCTACCTAGATTATGCTGCATTAACTATACATGTAGCTAGAACTAAAGACTGGTATATGCTGTTCAATATGAATATATGTACGGTGAATTAAAGACTGAAATAGACAGCAGTAGTTTCACATCTACCTAGATTATGCTGCATTAATTATACATGTAGCTAGAACTAAAGACTGGTATATGCTGTTCAATATGAATATATGTACGGTGAATTAAAGACTGAAATAGACATCAGTAGTTTAACATGTACCTACAATTATAACTAGAGAGTGGAATATATTGCACTTATTATGCATGTATGTTGGACTAGTAGTTGTACACATACGTGTTTTCAGAACTAGAAACTAACAAATAAAGTTGAATTATTGCCTTGTCATAGCTTATTTAAAACCAGTTAAAGTACAGACTGTTCTGAAAGCATAGTTTAAGGAAAAATGGAAATGTAAAACGAAACACTTCTGCTGTAAAAGGATCCTATACTTCACTCAAGGTTTTACTAGGAAATATTGAAGAACCATGGTCGACATTCTATGCTCCCATTTTTAGCTCACCTGAGCACAAAGCTATTGTGGTCAGTCGATGTCCGTCGTCCGTCGTCCGTCGTGCGTCGTGCGGCGTCAACAATGGCTTTAAAAGCCTACTCTTCCTACACCCCTGGGTTGTAAAGACTCCATGTTTAATTATCCTGCAGCTGGATATGCATAACAGGAAATCTTAAAATCATTTCAGATTCAAGAATTCGTAAAATTGTTTCCAAGGGCCAAAAAAAAACAAAAACAAAAACAAAACAAAAAAAAAAAAAAAAAAAAAAAAAAAAAAAAAAAAACAGATTTCCTAATCATATAGATTTTGATAAATGTAGGGAAGAAATAGCTTCTGTACTGAACAAATTTGGTAATCGATGGTGTAAACGAGAACATGTTGAGCCGGATGCTTTAAAGGAATGAAAACTAAACATATTCAATGTTATCGATAAACGTATGAAATTTTATTCTTGAAAAAATAATAATCTATTACCACCTAAACCTAAATCTTCTTTCCATCATCTGAAGCAGGGTATTCAAGAATGAATTACTGGGGCGGGGGAGGTGTGCGGGGGTGGGGGGGGGGGGTGGAGTGTGTGTGTGAGGGGGTGGGGGTGTAGGGCCTTAAGCTAGCTTTACGGGATTCCAATCCTCGCCTTCAGCTTCCATAGCAGTAAAAAACATATATATTTATTAGGTCCTTGTGGAGATCATCATAGTGCAGGTTATATTTTGTTTCCTTTGGGATCATTGAGCCCATCCTGGTTATTTTAAAAATTGAATATCGCTTAATCTGGCGCTAGGGGGCGTATGCAGCCTTGCATTTACAGTGTTGCATATGAAGAGACTCAATCAAACCAAGTCTCCGCTTTTCGTGCTTTTGTGTATTCTCTGTTTCCAAAGGCGAAAAAAAAAAAAAAAAAAAGTGAAAAAAAAAAAAGGTAAAAGAAAAGTCCAGGGAGTGCCACAATCACAAACCACAGCCCTTCCCAGACCCCAAGAGGAAGAGAAAACCGACAAATCCAAACAAGCACAAACCGAACAAACGTACGAAAAACGCTAAGATTAGCTCTCTCTTCCCCAAGCGAGGTAATCGCAATACTAAAAGGACTGAAAAACACAAGAACAAAATGACACACGGAAAGACATACAATAAATCGCCTCGTAGAATAAACCACAAAGCAACAAAGAGTAAGACTTACACCGGGACCACCGCCTTAGAACGGTCAGTAGAGCAAACCACCGGGGGTTTTAAAGCACTTTTACAGCTAGCTAAATTCACCCTGGATCCCGATGCTACTCTTAATACAGAAACACATAAAAAATCGGTTCGCATAAAGGCTCCAAACTCAGTCAATGCATCAAAGCGAAAACATAAAAATCAAATTAATCACTATAATAAACAAAGACGAGTACTCATGGCTAATTCTACTGTATGCAATCCTTTTTGACTTTTATTCTTATGTTTTGGTTCCAGCTGACAAAGCCGCAAACACGTTGTCATTGTTTCACTGTTCATTATATTAGTACACTGAAACAGGAACTAAGCGGCACCAAGACCTAAAAAAAGACTTCGAAAGAAGGGAAGTCAATTGTTTATGGCCACTGCAAACATTTAGCCCTGAAGTTTTCTGTTAAAATTAAGGAATAGCAAGACAAGCTTCCTACGATGTATTGGTTACCTAAGCTTTATAAAAAAAACAAAAACAAAAAAACAAAACAAAACAAAAACAAAAAAACAAAAAACAAAAAAAAAAAAAAAAAAAAAAGTAAAAAAAAACAAAAAAACATATACATTCAAGTTTTATCGCTAACTCAAGCTCCTGTACCAATACTGAACTTTCTGAATTATTAATTCTTGCCTCACTTACCTCACTGCTATTAAAACATTAAAATAAACATAAAAAAGATTGCCTTTGGAAACAAAGAACACATTACAGATTACAAAATGTGAGTCTTGGTTTTATTGAGACTCTTCATAAGCAATAATGAAGTTTGCAACACTGCTTACTCCCTCTAGCGTATACATGAGCATTTTCAAAGATACCACAATAGGCCCAGTGATTCCAAAGGAAATGAAATATAATCTGCACTAATTAATCAAAGAGAAATTTACTTGAAGCTTAATTGAGAGTACTTTTCAATTGGAAGGCTCTCCTTATCTTGCTTGTAATTATCGGAATGCATTCCTTACGTCTAATGACCAAAACGGTTTAAATTTTCTTCTTGTCAAAAAGTATGTGGCGCATTACCTTACCTTTTAGATAAAATTTACATTAGATTTGGCACTAAGTTACACAGACAAATTGTGGAATTTCGATGGGTACTAAATGGTTTCCTCTTGTGGAAGATTTACGTTTGTTTTGTTATGAAAAAGATTTTATGATGTCTCTTTCTGATGATGCATAAGCTGATATTATTGAATCTTTTAACTCAACTTCCGGATATTTGGATGACCTTTTGAATATCGACAATCCTTACTTTGAAGGAATGGTCACTCATTTATCCTCCTGAACTGCAATTCAAAAGCGTTAATTCTACTGATACCAAAACCCTATTTTTAGATTTGCATTTATCAATTTCAACCGGTTTCGTTTCATTCAATTTATGACAAACGCAATGATTTTAATTTTGACATTGTTAATTTCGCGTTTTTGGATAGCGACATTACTCGTGTCCTTTCTTATGGTGTTCATATTTCTCAAATTTTTCGGTTTGCAAGAGTGTCTAGTCATTTGGCTGATTTCAATGCTTGCAACAAAACTGGGCCGGAACTTTTTATGTCTGTTTCTCGGTCGACCGTGGATCAACTGGTGGTTTATTTTTGCTCCAGTATTCCAGTAGTGTTGTTTGACACCCCAGGTATTTCCAAGTGTATTGAATCCTCGCTTCATTATATGCTTTATCTGTGATTTATTTGTCACGCGTAATGATTCATGGATGAGTTAGAAAACCTTCATGCGGACCGAACAAAAATATGTTTTATCACTATGGAAGCTGAGGGCGAGGGATGGGATCCCGTAAAGCTAGATTAAGCGCCCCAGTAATTTATGCGGTACTTTCATTGTGGTATGTTTCGTTAAATGTTCTGTAGTGTTTCACTTACAAATGCTTTTCTTTTAACAATTATGTAAGTTTAAGATATATTTTCGGGCTAAGGTTGCCAACTCTGCTTGCCATCTATTCTTTTTGTGGTCGTTTAATTGTATTTGTCTGTCTTTGATATTGAAAATTTGATGTGGATCTGATTGTATCAGTTCCTGAGTTCACTTATTAACATTTATTAGTCTGAAGCGTCTAAATATTCAGATTAATTATGGCGGACTGCCTGCTATGTCCTATATTTCAATATTTGTATGAAATCAGTACTATTACTCAGACTTGGCTGAAATGTAACAGAATATTTATCCATAATACAAACACTGTTTATCCAGCAACATTATACATAATATTATGTCTAAAATATAATACTTTGTATTATTCTTTTATCAGTTTACCACTTAAGAAATACCATAAAAGATATGAACTATTTCTCTTTTACCGAAAATGGCATAAACCGAACATATTATGCAATAAAAGTACCAAGATCAAGTCGGCATGCTTAGAGATTTCCAAACCATAAGCAAAGTTTCAGAATGATCGGTCAAAATCTATAGGAGTTGCGCACAAAAAGCATATACTCCATACACTCACGCAAATTTCCCGCAAGACCACCAAGTCGAAAAGCGCGATGATACAAAAAACAAAAAAACAACAAAAAAAAAACAACAACAAAAAAACACACAAAAAAACAACAACAAAAAAACAACAACAACAAAAACAACAACAACAACAAAAAAACAAAAAACAAACAAACAAAAAACCAAAACAAAACAACAAAAAAAAAAAAACAAAAAAAAAAAAAAAAAAAAAAAAACACAACAAAAATTTTCTATCAAATAAAAATCACTCTGTTTTCAAATTTTCGGCCAGTGGCCTTCTTCAGGAATAGAACATTTCATTGAACTAGGTGGCATCCATCTTTGCTTGACTTTCTTCCTTGAAGCAAAGATGGATGCCGCCTAGTTGAATGAAGTGTTCTAGAGGGTTTTGGCCACGTAAAATCGATTTAAGCTCCCCAGTAATACTTTTACTGACCGTTCCAAGGCGATGCTTCTGCTTATCTATGTCTATCATTGTGTATCTTTGCACGTGTGGCTTGGTGAAAGTTTATTTTGGACAGCCGTTTGACCATTTTTGGGAAGAAACTGTCCTTTTGGTTTTCTGCTTGTAGTGTTTTGATTGTGGTGCTGTTACTTTAAGTGCGTCCTTCTTTCCCTTTGGTGTCTTGGAACTGAATGTGTTAGGTAATTGCATCGATTCCTGATCGTTGCCTACCTTTTTATTTCTACTCTTGAAGAAGGCCATAGGCCGAAAATTTGAAAATAGAGTGATTTTATAATAAACGATTATCTTCAGACCATCTTATATACTCTTGCAAATGGGTTCTGATAATATATAGCCAGTCAGAACAAACTTTATTTTTCTTTTTGAATATAAAGCCAAAACAACTACATCCAAGTGACGTCGAAAGGATTATAAATCGTTATTATCAAGTGTCTATTTGGTGTGTCAGTTCGGTTCGAATTTTTTGAACTGGATTAAATATGAAATTATTTTTTATCGTATCTCTGAAATAATCTTGGCAACATTAATTCAGATATATGATAAAAAAAATCATTTCATTTCAAGAAAGAGAGACTAACTGAAACTTTACAGGCTGTCAGATGCCACATTTTATGATTGTATTAATACCATATATCAATTTGTTAAACTTTCTTGGATAATAAAATGTCTATTTTTGAGGAATATAGAGCCTTTAAGCTACCGGAGTGGTTTAGTATTTTAATCTTTAATTTATTTTCTGTCCTTTGGTTTCGCCGGAATATCTTGTTGAACTTGATGCCCATGAATTTTAGCATATATATTTTTTTTTCTCGGTCAGGAGTTGCTTATACTGGCAGGATTTTATAATGACATTCTTTGAATCAGGGTCAATCCATTAGTTTTGTTAATTGATAGATATATCGAACGAATTATTTTTTATACGACACAAGGTCTTTGGTGTAGATTGGCAGGGACACAAGTATTGAAACATCATGGTGCAAAATAGGTACTTATACTATTCGACCTAATTACCGCACAGTGCGTTAAGGGTTTTCAAAATAATTGAAAGAAACAACAATAACAGCTTGTAGTAAATAAAGCACACTTTATAGAAATACCAGCAGAAGTCTTCCTGAGGCGCGTATTAGATGATGCTTATGCATTTATTTCTTTTATAATGACATAGTTATTGGTACTCATTGTATTTGCCTCGCTTGTTGCATTATGTATGATTTCAATCAACCTTTTCTACACAAAACAGCTGAAGCACAGAACTGGCTATTTAATTCTCTGTGGAGCCATATGTTTAATACCTCTCTACATTGCTTCAAGTAGTGATTTTCATTAATGTGTTTACTACCTATATTCATATTATATATTTATTCATACTAGTAAATTACTGAAAATTCTGTTCAGCAATAACCATTTCTGTTTTTTTTTTTTTTCAATATTTTAAGATTTTTGTATTCATTCAAATCAAGACTCATAAAAAGACTTAAGATAACAGAAAATGGGATACAGGTTTACGTAAGTCGTAAGAATCCTATCCGTATATTGACAAAAATCTATACGATTGTTTTGTTTGTTTATGTGTCAGTGGTAGTTGTACAAATAAAATATGTCCAAACCAAAAGGTATCTTGTATTGTGAATCGGCATTTTCAAACGTTTTAAATGCCATGTGCCCTTCAGCTACTTAAAGTCAGTAAGGCTATGAGTTTTTTTGTTTTGTTTTTTGCCTGTGGATATACATGTGGATTCGGTGTTGTAAAAGTTGTAAACAGTTATTTGCCTTTGTGAATATATAGAAGGTCGACAGACACAATAATCTCTTGATGTGATCGTTTTCCTGGGAACAATTTATTGTTTTCATCATGCTGGAACGCCTTGATAGTTCTGTATAGCGATTGAAACTCTTTGTTTTGACTGAAATGGCAATGACTTGGAAAAGAACATGCAATCCGCAACGTAAGATAAAATGTACCTAAGGACATGTGAGTCACAGAAGACTCAAACCAGCCTGCGCGTCTGCACAGACTGATCAGAGTCTTCTGTGTCCGTTGATGCACATGTAAGTTTGGTACACATGTAAGTTTGAAGGAAATATTGTGTCCCGGCTTTTTCCTATTTATTTGCTCTGATAGTTCAGAACATACATTAATTATTCAGTATATATCAATGTTCTTGGCACTGAAATGACAATCCATATAATAGATGGAAGCAATAAGAACCGAGGAAAAGCTGTAATATTGTCAGAAAGAACAACCTAGAACCATGAAACAGACAGGGAATTTACCGTGACTGAAGATACCCAATACCTCATGCTTAGTTTGATAAACAGTGTTTATTGCCAAATCTGTTTGTCACAGAACTTAGTTAAATATCTATTAAGTACAGTTTAAAAATGTACATATTACAATATTGAGAAAATGGGAAAAAATAAAACAAATACTTGTTTTAATTTATCAAGATTTCTTATACAGTTATTTGGCTAGTTAGGGTTTTAGCTAGTTTCGAATAAGTGAAAAAATCGTCATCAAAGTCAAGGTATGGTATGGTTTTGTCGTTCATTTATTCTTCTTCATATATCAGAAAATAAATACGGGAAATATTACCTTAATGATCGATACGATCCGCTTGCCCCTAGCAACCCTACGCTTAACATAAATTTTGTAAATGTGTAAATAACATTCGCCTAGATATCCTGTGAGTAGACAGTCAATTAAAATTGCTTTTTTTTCAACTATTTTGGTGGAACATACTTTTCAACATCTGCTTAAATGTTCCTTGCAAGGATTTTAAACAAAGCGCTTGTTTTCAACCATTAATCGATCGCAAATTTGTGCCTCCGATTTGGTTAGTTCCGGGTAAGGTGTTTACACACTGTTTTTATACGTGTATACATATCGATGTAATGTACGTAAAAGAATCTGACATACGTGACAGATGATTGAAGCGAAAATATGAGCCTTGTCATGAGATAACTTGCTTTATGACATATGCGAACAACAAAGACACATAATTTGTCCATATGCACAGTCAGATCAGGGCGTTGTTGTTCGCTGTCTAGACAGTATACTGACTAATCGCTAGTCTGTGGCTGAGTAGGCTGGTTTGAGTCTTACTTGGATGAAACCTCGAAGGCAGGTTTGCTCATGTCGTCGCTTATATTTTCTGCACTTTGACGAAGTACGGGTAGATTTTTTAGGGGCATCACATAGCACTTTACCACCAGCTACAATTGGATTGTTTAACAATGGAAAGACATACTTTCACTGCGAGCTTATGTAATTTTAGGGTTTCAGAAGGGGTAGAATAGAACCTAATGCGCATACTCCTTGCAACTTCTTAAACATCACTTAAATATATTTACATTGGAAGGGTTATTAAATCCAGCAAATAGGAGCTAAGCAATAAGGAGGGTGTACATGCCGAAAAATCGTTATGCCATGAATTATGCGATTTTGACTTTAACCCTTATCTTGCCTTTCGCGACAATAGTCGAGCTGGTGGGGGGGTGGGGGGGTGGGGGGGGGGGAGGTTGGGGGGGGGGGGGCGGGTCTGCCAACTCAAAAGCCTGTCATACTTACAATATACCACATGCAACCATTCAGAGCAAGTGTTCTCATACAGGAGTGAACCTATTTTCATACAAACACGCCACTTTTCATTAGATAGTCAGGTGCTGGATTTTACCCACACTAAAAAAGACCGAGAATACCAAATTTCAAGCTGCCATTAATTTCAGCACTCACTTCAACAAATTGATCAGGCTTTTCTGGAAAAAAAGCCCATAACACCTGAATCATTTCCAGTGAGGAAGAAGTAGGAATAACAGTAGAACCTATGTATGTCACTCGTTTCATTCGCAATAGTACACAGTAGGCGCTGGGCTCTTGTAATGTTTTTTTTTTTTTTTTTTTTAAGTGTCTTAAACGGTTCCCGGTTTACACATGACTGTCACGTGACTTTCTAGTCACGTGACCATCCTTTCTCCGGTAAAATGGCCACTTAGGATCGGCAAATTATACGTGAAAATTTCATGTAAATCGAGGTAAAATTCAGGGGGTAATGACTTCTCAAGTAGAGGTACCCCCTCTTACAGGCCTGATTCATTTTATTTCCGGCAAGAGAAGGGTTAAGGGCCAGTTTTAGGTCTTTGTAAACCTGTCGCTTTGTGACGAATGTCTTTATATTTCTCTGTCACACACAATACAAGTTCATAAAGTAATATTTAGAGGCTGTTGCATTAGACGAGGAATTTTTACAGATTCCTCTGTCATTATTCGGAAGTAGCAAAACTATTCGGAACTAGTCTAATCAGTGGTGTACTTCACAGTCTTGGCAAGGGCGAATGGCAAATTGTTTAGTGTGTTATTTCAAAGAAGGATAGTACTCTGTATCAGCCAAACAAAATCAAATTTTGATCAGCTAGTTATTTAGAAATCGTTATGAAGCATAACCTTACCCGGAACTAGTCAAATAACTGTATCGGAACATTTGTTTTACAAATGTGAATAAATAGTATTATTTCTGTAAGACACTTAATTAAACATTAAGAGATAGAAACTAAGTTAGTGAAACTGACACTCATTACATTATTGTTGTTTTTAGCTAACCTGAGCGCAAGGTGCTCAAGGTGAGCTATTGTGATCGGCCTGTGTCCGGCGTCCGTCGTCAGTCGTGAGTCGTCAACGATTGCTTGAAATAACATCTCCTCCTAAACCACTTTTCAAGCCCTTTTCAAAATAATTTCACACAAATGTTCCTCATATGCCCCCTTACCAAACCATTGCTAAAATTGTTCTGTTTCACTGAGCAAAATGGCTGCCAGAGGTTAAAATAGAAAAAAAAATATTTTTACGACATCTCTTCCCTGGCCAGCAGCTCGATTTAAAAATATTGTTCCGCTTGGCTAAACAAAATGGCCGCCAGAGCTAAAAAAAAAAAAAAATAAAAAAATAAATAAATAAAAAACAACAAAAAAACAAAACAAAACAAAACAAAACAAAAAAAACAAAAAAAAAAAAAAAAAAAAACAAAAAAAAAAAAAACAACAACAACTTTAAACGACATTTCCTTGTAAGCCACTGGGCCGATTTCAAAATAATTTTAGAAATGTTCGTCATATGCCCTTTTATCAAAATTGGTAAATGGTTCCACTTGACTGCACAAAATGGCCGCCAGAGCTCAAAATAGAAAACTAAAAAAAATGTAAACGACATCTCCTCCTAGACCAGTTGCCTTTAAAAAAATCACAGAAATGTTCCTCTTATGCCCCTTTACCAAAATTGCTAAAATAATTCCGCTCGGCAGAACAAATTGGCCGCCAGAGCTGGAAACAGAAAAAAAAATTAAATGACACCTCCCCCTAGGCCAGTGGCTTGATTTCAAAATAATTTCACAAAAATAATCCTCTTATGCCCCTTTACCGAAATTGCAAAAATGGCTCCGCTTGGCTGAAGAAAAATTGCCGCCAGAGCTAAAAATAGAAAAAAAAAGAAAGAAAAAAAAAGAAATACATTTAAACGACATCTCCTCCTAGGCCAGTGGCCCGATTTCTACAATTTCATATAAATTTTCCACTTATGCCCCTTTACCAAAATTGTTAAAATAGTTCCGTTTCGCTGAATAAAATGGCCATCTGAGCTAAAATAGATTTAAAAAAAAAACATCTCCTCCAGGGCCAATGGTCCAATATTAAGATAACTTCACAGAAATTTTCCTCTTATGCCCTTTTACCAAATTTATAATAATAATAATAATAATAATAATAATAATAATAATAATAATAAAAACAACTTTAAAAGACATCACCTTCTAGGTCATTGGCTCAATTTCAAGATAATGTCACACAAATGTTCCTCATATGCCCCTTTACAAAAAAAATTAAAATGGCTCCGGTTGTCTGAAGAAAATGGCCATCAGGGCTAAATAGAAACACATTTAAACGACATCTGCTCCTAGGTTCGTGGCCCGATTTCTAAATAATTTCACAGAAATGTTCCACTTATACCTCGTACCAAAATTGTTAAAATGGTTCCGTTTTGCTGAACAAAGTGGCCATCTGTGCTAAAAATAGATTTTTTTATACAACATCTCCTCCTAGGCCAATGGTCCAATTTTAGAATAAGTTCAAAGAAATGTTCCTCTTATACAAAATTGCTAAAATGGATCCACTCGGCTAAACAAAATGGCCACCAGTGCTGAAAATAGAAAAATCTTTAAACACCATCTCCTCCTAAGCCAGTGGCCCGATTTCAAAATCATTTCACAGAAATACTCCTCTTATGCCTCTTTATCAAATTCGTAAAATAGTTCTTCTCAGCTCAACAAGATGGCCGCCAGAGCTAAAATAATATATATATATATATATATTTTTAACAACGATATCATCTCCTCGGCCAGTGGCTCGATTTCAAAATAATTTAACAGAAATGTTCCTCTTCTACCTCATTACCAAGATTGCTAAAATGGTTCCACTCGGCTGAACAGAATGGCCGCTAGAAAATAGAACCATCTTTAAACAATATCTCCTTGTAGGCCAGTGGCCCGATTTCAAAATAATTTCACAGAATGTTTCTCTTCTGCCTCTTTACCAAAATTGCTGAAATGGTTCCACTCGGCTGAACAAAATGGCCGCTAGAGCTGAAAATAGAAATACCTTTAAATAACATCTCCTTATAGGTGGCCCGATTTCAAAATAATTTCATAGAAATTCTCCTCTTACGCCCCTTTTCCAAAATTGCTGAAACGGTTCCGCTCGGCTGAACAAAATAGCCACCAGAGCTGAAAATAGATTTTTTTTGTAAAGCGACATCACTTTCTAGGCCATTGGCCAGATTTTAAAATGTTCACAGAAATATCCCTCTCATGCCCCTTTACCAAAGGAGTTATATAAGTAAAACACTTTAGTAATCTTCTTATTTGAAACTAGAAGGTCTAGGCCTTGGATATTTGGCATGAACTTTCATCTAATGGTCCTTCACCAAGATTGTTCAAATTAAAGCCCATGGGTAAAAAATGGCCCCGCCCCAGGGGTCACTTATTTTACATAGACTCAGAAAAAGAAAAACTTTAAAAATGTTTTTGTCTCACAGTAAAAGATCCAGGCGTTTTATATTAAGTATGTAGCTTTATTTTGAGGACTTCTACCAAGATTGTTCGAAATGTAGACTTTGTTACGCTTGGCTGACAAAAGTGGCCGCCACAGGTGAAAATGGAAAATTCTTTAAACGACATCTCCTGCTTGGCCAATGGCCCAATTACCAAATAATTTCACAGAAATGTTCCTCTTATACTCCTTCATCAAAAAAGTTAGATAGGTGAAAATTTTAAAAATCTTCTTGTCTGAAACTAGAAGGTCTAGGATATTTGGCATGTAATTTCATCTAATTGGCCTTTCCCAAGATTGTTAAAATTGTAGTCCTGGGGTAAAAAATGGCCTCTCCCTAGGGGTCAATTATTTTACATAGTGTCAGAAAAAGAAAAAAAACTTTAAAAATCTTCTTGTCTCAAACTTAAAAGCCCAGGCCTTTGATATTTGGTATGTAGCTTCATCTAGTAGACCTACCATGATTGTTTGAGTTATAGCCCTGGGGTAAAAAAAGACGTCCCCCAGGGAGTCATTTGTATAGGCCCAACATGTCACTCTTGAACATAAAATTTATACAAAAATCTTAAAGCGGTCTGCTTGTGTGAAATTTCAATATTAAGTATATAAATCTGTTAGCTCAGGTGAGCGATATAGGACCATCATGGTCCGCTTGTTATAATGTAACCTGAATTGTAACCTTAAAGTAGGTCATTTTTGGCCAGCATTTTAACGCTTAGCATGTTAAGTACAATTTAAGCACATGGCACTTTGAATCATTTACTCTTTTTATTTTCCAGAAAATAGGTTTTAACATTTCATGCAAATTATCTCCCTAGGAAATGTTAACGCATATTATCTGGAAAACATAGGAAAAAATATCATCAGCTGTCATCTGCTCAATTAGGCCAAAGAGTGATAAATAAAAGATTAAAATTTCTGTAACAAGGAGGAAAAAATAAAGTTTTGTAATTTTCTGACTCAAATCTTAATCCTAGCTCACTTGTTCAAAACTGTGATTACCACTATATGCTACTGTATTGATATTTTTACGAGAAAAGAAAAGACAGCACATCTCAACTGGGCCCCCATTGTCCGCATATAATATAATTGTAATTGTTTTCTCTATATGTATAGCTAGTTGATCACTCATACTGTTTAATGAAATTTGTATTTATCTCTGTGTGTGTGTGTGTGTGAGAGAGAGAGAGAGAGAGAGAGAGAGAGAAAGAGAGAGAGAGCGTGTGTGCGTGCAAACAGCGGCGGTTCAGATTAGCCTGCACCTTCGCGCAATCTGATCTGTGACTCGATGTATTCTACAGTATGATATGGACTCTGTCAGCGTGCAACAAAGCTCCTGCTCCTTCGTGACCCGCATATTTATTAAGGTCGTTTTTTATTCATTATTTATATTCTGTCGTCTGCAGTCTGTAGCTATTTTGAAAATAAACGAGACCACGCTGAGGTTAAGCTGTATTGTTTTAGTCTCGACCGATTCGTCAGCATATAAAACGTATATTCACCAGCAGCTGCTCCTACATCATCCATCTATTGTAATTCTCATCGGAAACAAAACGGAAAATCATAAAGATTTGTTCCACAGGAAAAAAATTACATATAATAAAGTCTATGAGTTCAGAAATATGTTGGGGTTTTATCGCCTGTTATACCATTAGTACATACCCAGCGGGCACATGACGTTTATACAACGTCGCCACAACGTCGATGCAACGTCATGACGTTGCATCGACGTTGTAGCGACGTCGTATCAAAGTTATGTGCCTGCTGGGTATGTTTGAACGGCAACGAGAGAAAAAATACCTTCGGACATGTGCACTCAACGAAGACTCTGATCTGACTGTGCAACCTCTGATCAGAGTTTTCACTGGAACAAAGAAACCTTGGAAAATTCTAGCAGACGGGTAAGATTGCGATACGTTGTGCGGACACGCAGGCTGATCCAAGTGTTCAAGGCGCGTATTTGGAGAAAAAAAGTTTTCTGAGGGACATTTGATGGTGTCTACTAGTTCGTTGCACAATAACTGTCCCTAATAGACCGTATGCTCATAGGACTGTACCAGTATCTTTTTTCTCTATATGAACTGTGACACATCATTTCCTACAAAATAGCATGTGCACCTAGTGAAAGCTCAGCCTGCGCATGCGCGCAGGCTGATCAGAGTGTTTCATATCTGAAGGGGCTTGGGCTCTTGGCAACCCCCATAATGCCATGCGAAGACTCTAATCAGACTGCGCGCATGCGCAAGCAGATATGAGTCTTCGCTGAACACACAATGCCATGCCAGCTTGTAGGAAACGCTGTGTCCCGGCTCATATGTCAGTTAAATCTCTTTCAAACGGGAAGATTAATTGTCTTCTCTTCGCTTATTGTACTAAGAAAATGTTCATTTATCATGGATATAAATGGATTACTGTATATCTTCTCAGTAAGTCGTTTTTTAGGTCTCGGACTGCTAAAATATACAGAGCACCGGTTTGATTCTACACGAATAGAATTTTATATTAAATAGTTCCACATTTTTGCCTATTTCTATAGTATATTTCCAGAATTGGTCAAAATGTGTAATTCAGGTAATGCTACTGTAGATATTAGCAAAATTGTACAGTTTGGGTGATTGCTTTGAATATAAACGAAGACAATCATCTGGAGTATAATTTACACTTACACCTACCCTGACCTCTAACAAGATCTGTGTCAGTGTCTTCGAAGAGGCGGACGTTCATTACATGTAACCTACCATTATTTTGCTTTTTTTTTTTATGAATACCAAGTTTTGACCATTTGAATTTAAAACTAACAAGAAGTATCTTCAAAAAAAGAAGATAAGTGACGAAGAATAGCAGATTATGTTTGGCATTTTTTTTTCAATATTATAAAAGAGGTTCTTAAAACGAATCACACTTTACACCCGAAGCTTTGACAGTTTCCTTGTCATAGTCACATCCTACTCTATGTAACGCTGGATACGAAGTTGATATCTAATTTCACCGCCGTACGCGCCTTTCTTTTGCACGAAAGCTTCTCATTGTCATGTAGACATACCGCAATATAAATCTATGGAATGAATTTATGGAATGACTGTCATAGTCCTTAAATTCCTGGGACGCCTGATTTCACCCTTTCTTTTGGGGACCGTGTCAGTTCACTTGAACATTCTGATTTGTCACTGGTTCCGCATCTTATGAATGTTCTATGGCTTGGATACGTAAACCACATATTTCTTGGTGTCATCAATTGGCTTTGTCACTTTGCGTAGTTACAAGTTTCAAAAATTTCCTTTTGTCTGAATTAGGGTCCAAAACATGCTAAAACAAAGCAAACAAAACTTCCATTTTATCTTCTTACGTTGAGAACTTTAACGAAAAGTCCACCATATTTTGTTCCTTTTGATTTCCCGCTAGGTTCCGGCAAATAGGCATATGATTTATCCTTTCTGGGTCCGTTGAAACATCCCCCAAAACACACCAAAACCACACAAAAACTACCCAAACAATACAAAAAAAAAAAAAAAAAAAAAAAAAAAAAAAAAAAGAAAAAAAAAAAAAGAAAAAAAAAAAAAAGAAACATTTTACATAGCTTCTGATGATTAAAGGCACATTACCTAATGATTGTCTTGTTTGTTTAATAGCATGCAAGATGTGAATTTCTATAATGGGTCGGGTTCTTTGGATGTAAAATAATAGGGCAAAGTGTTTATTCATCCTTTCTTTCATTTGTTTGTTTGTTCGCTCATGCTATCGTTCGTGCATACCGCGTGCATGTGTTTAAGAAGAAAAAAACGTCACATGCAGGTCCAGTAGCAGACAAAACGGTTTTACGTGTTTTTGTTTCTATTGCAAAGATCCTACTCAAACTGTCCGGATGCACATGCTTATTCTGATCTGGAACTTTGTTGGTCATATGTTTTTTTGGACGCCGTCCCTTATTTCATATACAGTAGAACTTCAGTGGCTCGAACCCCGATGGCTCGTTTACCATGGATGAGTCGAACACGTTCTTGAGTCCGCAGGGATTTCCTCCGAATACGATATACAGATAATTTAGGGAGGTTTTCCTCTTTTATCTTGTAAATAAATGCTGTATGTACTCATTAGAATCGCCTCTATGAGGCGATTCTAATGAGTACACACAACATACATTTAAAATATAGAACACCGAAAAGATATCCCACAATTATCTCCATTGTGCCTCCTGGTGTTGCACTAATAGTATCCTTCCGAGGCTCGAACTACCGCTGTCTCGAACAAATTTTCATGGTCCCAAAGGGGTTCGAGCCATCGAAGTTCGACTGTAAGTCTCTTTTCTACTGAAAAGACCAAAAGACCTAGATCAGACTGCGCAGATGAACGTGCAAACATATGCTGATATAGAACTTTGCTGGTAGGCTGTTTTTTGCGCATCTCTTTATATTTCATTTAAGTATTTTGCTTTTACAAAAGTCCTGACCCGCCCATTATCTGCTGCAAAGACCCAGATCAAACTGCTATCAAATATCTTTGATACCACATCCCACTTAAGAAAATAAATAAACGAAGTAATTTAGAGTAAAGTAAGTGGTTTAATGTGAAACGGTAAATAAATAAAGTTGTTTGGGGGTATTTCGGGGTTGTTTGCGGTGGTTAGATGTGTTTACGAAAGCACCTTCGCGCCATGTACATCATTAATTCCATCAAATTGTTATTCTAATTAGATGGTGGGGGCAGGGGGTGGGGGGGGGGGGGGGGCGGAACGGGGAGGGGAGAGGATGGGGGGGGGGGGGGGAGGTCTTTGCTTTTCAAAACTTGACTTTGGCGTGAACTTAAAGATCATGTTGTAAGGATGAACATAATGAAAGTTGAATCAAAGTATTTGACAAAATATAATCGTTTCATGAGATTTGTCATCGCTTCAAGGCACGTACGTACTTCTATACAGAGGCTGACAGACTTAGGTCACATATGATCTTATAAGGCTCCGTCTAAAAATCTATAGGCTGTAGAATATTTGCAAAATGTATAAAATATTCATATAAAAGGGAAATCAATGGTAATCTGCAGCCTTTATGCTGCGTTCAGAAACTTCGCATAAAATATTATACAAAACTGTGTTTCTGATAATCTCCATAGACTTTTATTACGCATTTAGCTCAAGAACTAAACAAGCTTACACTTAATTGGACTACATCTGTGTAGATCAGAGTAACGGTTGGTCGACGAACGATCGCCAGGAATAACATGGGTTCTTAAATCTGGTTATTTTGTTGTGATCCATTTCAGTTATATCACCGGAGCTAGAACGTAAACGGAATGGATTCAGTGGAGGCAACTCTGTCAAAATAGTTTTGTCCTGCTTCTTCACAAGAGCGAGAGTACCATTATAAATGTCACATACAATAACTGCAAATTATGTTACCGTCTTCTCAGGAGACCTCAGATCGTTACACGTTTTGACAGTTTTATATATTTCGACTTTGTAGCTGGTATAAGGGGCTTGTGAGTACGTAACACTGTAATTCCTTAACTTCTTACCATACCCTGTTTGAATAAGTGCATTCGGCTATCTGATGATGTGTCTTAAAAGTGATGATACATTGGTAAAGTGTAGAGACCCTGCTCAGACGCCGCGTTCTGGGGCATTGTTTGCTCAGGTCTGTCTGTCCGAATACTTACAGTTTATACGGCATGCTTAACGGCCTTTAAGATGTAATTCTTTCGCATGAGCTTGGCGAAATAATATGGGGCGCTTTCACACAAACATGACTTAGCACATACGCGAAAAGCAAAAGCCTACCGTAATGTCACACTGGGGACTTTGTTTTTCGCAAGAACATTCAACAATCTTTAGTGTCCAATTATAACACAGACAAACAGAGAAAAACTTTATGAGTTTGCGCGGAATTACAGGCTGTTGATTTTACTTCACAGCGTATCCACTCACCTGAAGTACAGAAGAAGCGGTCAAAGGACTTTAACGTGTTGTGTATATTAGCGAGAAATATCAATCACATTATGAATTATTCATATTCTCCAAGCTTTCTCCCACGACATCTCAGGCGAATTTGGCTGAACTGAGCTAGTAACAATAACGTAATTTTCATTGCTATACTGTGCCAGTGGAAATAATGTAGTTTCTCAGTTTTCTTTAACAACTTAGTATAATTATGCATGATCCAGCACATTTTAAAAGAAGGAAAATACATTTCAGTTTAACGCTCTGCATGCTGGGCAACATTTCAGCAGACGACAGTTTGATTTTTTTTCTTACTTTTCACATTTCGGCATTGACATTTCGTCAAGCCTCATTTTCTGTAAAATTCAGGAGACTATTTTGAGATGCCGTCTTGCAGCCAAGCTTACCCAAGTCAAACCAAGAAAGCTCTGTACAGATCGCACTACATGATGTAATAAATATACAGTTCCATTTAATAACGGATTTCCTTTGCTTACAAATTACGACTCATTTATCCATAGGCAATTGGTTCAGTTGAAAAGTAAGGCATCATAAGGCGAATGCATATACTAGCAAGGGGATTTGCTCTTCTCCTCAAAGTGGATTTTTTTTTAAAAGTAAGAATTGCTCAGCACTGAAGGACTGTTTTGTTTGTTTTAAGAGTTGCTTCATTTTGAGAAACGATTCATGTACGTGTATCCAGTTTCACACTCATGCTAAGATATACCTTAACTAAAAATCGAAATTTTAGCGTACATGTTTAAAATGTGCATTTAAAATCTATCGAAATGAATTGTTATATGTTTGTTTTGAGTAGATGAGTGCAACCTATCTATTGGCTTTATCGTTGATAAACAGATTTTATATGAAAGCACAAAATGTGCTTAGCAAACCTCAGTCCTTGAATTTAAGGTAGACCTTATTATAGGAATGGTTGTGAAACTAGGCCCAGGGTAGCTCATTACACTTTCAGCACACTGTGACATTCATATTTAAGGGAAACTGATGCACTTTCAAGGGAGACAGCTCTCTTAAATTTGGTTTGCTCTCTTCTGAAGAGGGGTCTGCTCTAGAAGGAAGGAATTTCCCCCCGCCACATCTCGGAGGCCCGAGAGCGAATTCTTTCCTTTTAGAGTAGACCCCTTTTCGGAAGTAGACTGCTGTACAGGAAAGTAAACAGAGGGTCATAGAAGTTGTCTTTCTTGTCAAAATAAATCTACCAAACATATCCATTTACCTTAAGGCAGCCGCTATTAATAGGTCGCATCATAAGAAATTGTACGTACTAAACAGCGGAAATACCATGTTTTAATCAGAAGGTCGGAATTCTGTTGATCCCAGTCAGCATTCTACGTAAATCTATATCGGGCCGTCATCGGCCCGTCAGGGTAGCTGACGGGCCGATGACGGCCCGATGTAGATTTACGTAGAATGCTAGCTGGGATGGTGTTGGTGAGCAAGGAAAATCTTGTTAAGTGGGCAAATACGCAAGCTCACACTAAGCATGCTGTTCTCGTGTTGCTGCTTACGTGATCATGCAAGGATAAAGGTCGAAGCATATTTCAAAACATAAATAAATAAATAAATTGATAAACAAATAAATGTATAAATAAATAGATGAATAAAACATATAAAAAATCAGGAAATTAACACGCATTAACGTTTGAATTTAGGAAAACAAATTGCAGTCCTCCAAAACTGTAGTTTTAGAAGAAGTGTTTATCATTCTTTTGACAGCGTGGAATGGGTTATGCTAAATATAATCCATTAAGCAATCATATTACAGCGTGATCGCTACTGATGGTTACCTCTCAACAATAGCCACTTTCCTGATTCCAAAAACGTCGTTCTACTGTATATCGGACCTCTTTACAGCAGCCCATTCCTATAACAACCACCTATACGTTTTCCCAAGGGTGATTGTTGTAGAGAGGTTGCACTGTATAAACAAAATGGAAGTATAGATCACTAACGCTAGAAAATTCATATGAAGAGTCATTACTTTCCATAATGGGTAATATGTAGCTAATAAATGAAAACTTTTTTTTTACATATTTTGAGAGAAGTTCTCAAGTTTGGATTCAATATAAGCATTATTATTTACCACAATATGTGTCTTCGAGCATGCGCAAAATGAACAGATTTAGATTCCTCCCACGCATACGCAGTCTAAACCTGGTTTTTTCTGTTCATCGATACACTCTATAGTGTCCAATGAATCTGTTGGCGGACAGCGAATGCTCTGTTCAGACTGCACGGATTCACTGGCTGATCTAGACCTTCGCTGTCCGCGTATACCCGAAGACACGTTTTCGCATGGCACGACCCGTGATAATAATTGATAGTTTTCATCTAATAAATTCAAACATGATATCAGATCTGACCTTAAATAATTCAAATGTTGAGAGTGCAGTCAATGTGTCAGTCCTTGTCATCAAAAGATTATCAAAGCGCCGTGAAGGATTGTCGGCGTTATCTGTGAAGAGAATGTTGTCATATCAATGTCTAACTAATAAACTATTACAGCAATTTCGAGGTTATCGCTGAATTCGTGCAGAATGTTACTTTTTCGACAATGTACTTGAAACCAAAATTAATTTGAAACCTAACATTTTCTCTGAACACCGTTGAGATGCAATTTATTTAATCATCTACGCTTGCGTCTTTGGGCTAATGCGGATAGCGAAGGCCCTGATCAGACTGCGCATACGCACATTTATCAGCCTGCGCATACGCACATTTATCAGACTGCGTATACGCACAGTCTGATCAGGGCCTCCGCTACCCGCTTACTGAATCATTGGATATTGTAGAATGTATCAGGATACAGCAAAGGTCCTGGATCTGCATGAATGGTCAGATTCGGTGTAACTCGCGTATGCTGAATGGCACATTGTCTCCTGACACGGCGTATTAATAATCCATTAGGTTACGTTCAATATCACAGCCACTGAAAATGCACTTAAACCTCAAACATGCTACAGGCGAGAGCATTAGGCGACATGTTGATATTTTCCTTTACTAAATTGGGAAATGAGGGGAAAAATCAAGGTCGTTGCAATTATTTTGTTCTCAGCTTGCATGAGACCATAAAGTTTCTTGTGTTGTACAGCACTAGAGTGACAAACTTCGCAGTAACGTACTTTCAGCGGCACCCTGCCATTTTGCGACGTTAACACGAGGCTGTTGCATTGTGTACTTGCTGTCTTCGTTCGCCCGTCCGTCTGTTGAAAAATCGACGGAATATGCCCATTAGCAATCCCAAACCTATTCTCCACAATATCAATGCACACACTATATTTTGTGAATCCATTGAATCGTCCGGAAACGAAATATGGACGTACGTACGACAGACGACGGACAGATGGACGGACACACATACGTCCAACGTGAAACCATGATACCCCGCCACTATCATGTGGCGGGGTAAAAAAAGGCAGAATAGCTGTTGCGTTATCAACGTCATTAAAGGGAACGGATATACTTTCACATCAGAGAATGCATTTCTTTCAAAATTGTGTTGCCCCCTTCTGAAAGTATACTTTAAAAGGAAACACTTTACTCGCCTTCTGAAATGGGGTCTTCTCTAAATGAAATAATTAATTCATCCCCTGGGACTACTCTAAAAGGATAGAACTTGTTCCCTTTCTGAAAAGGAGTCTACTGTAAAAGGAAAGAATGCACCCCCTGGTCTACTTTAAAAGGAAAGAATTTACTTTCCTTCTGAAAAGGCTCTATGGGGAGCAAAGTATTTCCTTTTAGAGTAGCCCCAGGGAATGAATTAATTATTTCATTTTAGAAGGGGACTGATGAGCAGGTAGACAATCGGGAAGTATCAAAACTGCCTCCCATGTTAAAAATGGCAGAAAATGTAGCAGGTGCATCCATTCACCTTAATCTAATAAAACTGTCTAGAACTGGTCTATGACTTATAGCCATGCATCCACTTCCAACCTGTTAACGGGCAATTCCACTTGTTCGAATCAGTGCAATACCGAGACAAAAAAAAAAAAAAAAAAGCCGAGACAAGCCCAGCAATTGCAGATCGAATAATGTCGCTTTTACCCTAAATATTGATATAACTTAATTCCTTTCCACGCTTGTCTTAAAATTTGGACAATGTCATTTTATACACTGTTGATCTGTCTGTAACTGCTGGACGGATGCCAAACAGCGGAGACTTTGATCAGGAGCCGCGTTCTGCCTAGGTATGTCTGTATGAATATTTAGGATAAATAATGGTAATTTACAATAACTGTTGAGTGCTTTAGCATATACCAGATAGTCTGCACCAAGTAAAAAGAGGTCTTTGCGCATATGCACACAGTTCCAGATCAGCCTGCTGGGAAAATCGTCATGTGTCTCCGGCAGACAAAACAGGACGTATAGATAGATTTTACAGTATCTAGAGAGTTTGTAAAGACTAACCAGGTTCGGTCCATTTCACGTTTGTACGAAGCCCTCCTCATTACTTCGAAGCCTCGTTACATGAGCTGCTAGGCAAGAAACTGTACAATCAGATTATTCGCTGTACTTGAATCCTTCTCTATCAACGGAGTGCCCAGCGAATACTTTCATCAGATTGCCCCAATGCGCAGGCTATTCTAAGTCTTTGCTAGGTGCTTATATCCGAAGGAACATTTTGTTTTGCCGCGCATCTCATATGTTCTGATTAAATAATACAAACTGTTTTATTTAAGGCTTATTGATCGTACATTCAAGCAACGTTTATAGATTTCCTTTTAGAAACTTTAGCCCGATGTCCAGCTAAAGCTACATTATTACATACACGGACAGCGAAGATCCGATTCAAACTGCGCATGTACGCAATTTGGTCATTGTCGTCCTTGTCGTCTAGATACACTAGGACACTATAAAGCGAAAAGCAGAGCCATTTACTGTATTACGCGAATGCGACACCTGATCACAATCTTCGCTGTGAGAAAAGCAACGGTACATTTTACTGATTTCTGAGGGAAATAAGCTATTTATTCTAAGTGACTAATTTGATAGCAGTATTGTTCTCCAAGGAAAGAGAAGAAATGATAAGGATAGACCTTTGAGTTTAGGAATTCTAGCTAAGAGCAAGCGCATTATACTGAACACTCATTATCTTAAACGATCTGGTTTGTGTCTAGGCGTAGACAATCATAGAGTTTGTCATTGCACCGGAAGCACTTTATGAAAGGTTATGGACTGGTCTAATGCAACTCGTCATGTACTACTCAACGTTATTATAACCAAGTATTAGCTTTCACGCTTAGAGTAGACCAAGCCTTTTGTAAAAGCTAACACTTTTAGGACATAGGAAAAACACCTACTAATTTAGCAGTGTTGCAGATCGTTTCATACTACCATTTTCTAGTTATAAAATTGCTAACATATACGAGTATGGAAGTGGGGCTCTGTGTGTGTGTGTGGGGGGGGGGGGGGGGGGGGGAAGGGGGGGGGGGTGGGGAGCTGGCGGGACGGGTAACATCCCTTGACTGCCAGTATGGGGATGTGCCGCTGGAATAGGTATACTTTTCTGCTCTGAGATTATCTGATTAGGTATCATTTTCAGTAACACACATTATATGATTAACCCTGCTTTTCAATATGCTCATTATATCAATAGCTCCCTTATCGCCAGAATCAAGGCAGCAGACCAGTTTTCTCAGCTTTTCTCCAAAACAAAAGCTTCAGTCAATAGGAAAAAATATCAGTCTGCAGTCTGTAGAAATACCAACACTGACCACTAAACACTTGCCAAATACTTTTAATTCCAAAAATGCATCAGATTTTATCTCGAATTATATGAATAGGAATACTGTTTCAGATTTCTAATATGAATAGGGATGAGGTGGGGTGGGGGTAGAGGGAGGATTCCAACATCCCAGTCACACGTCCCTACCACAAAAATCCTTTAGTTACTCCCAGCCCCCCCCCCCACCCCTACCCCGACCCACGAGTCAGCAACCGATCCATTTCCAGTACGGCAGTTACTATCAAACCTAATGGTCATCCGTGTAACGAATCTGATTAGGAAACTAGGAAATCAGGAAACGAAAGTGCATTTCTAGCAGTTTAATAGGATGGATGCACTTCCAAGGGAGACGTATTTGCTTTCATTTCAGAGTAGACTACTTTTCAGAAGGTAGTTGGCGTACAAGGAAGCAAACAGGAAGCCATTAAAAATCAGCCTTGTATAAAATGGCGGAAACTCTCTAGATGTACCAAGTCCCTTTTAAAAAACATAAGTTATTATTGGCCCTTAAAAAATAATGTAGTTGAGAGCATATGAAAGTTTAAGCAAGATTGATAATACTGATCTACTATTGTTTTCTGAAGTCAGTAATCCCAGATTATTTTGGAAAATTTGTAAACAATTACTGTATCTATAACGACCTTCCAGCAATATTTCAAGTGTTAAAATGAGTAGTAATGTAAACAAAGCTTTACTTAATCTTGAGTGGACACAACACTCCTTTGAGTTGATATGAAGCAAGACCTTAAAATATGTTCAAACAAATGACTTGACCAATAAGTGTAATAGAACGTTATATTCACAAGGACCATACAGTTATGTCTTTACGCAGCCGAATGCTTTTACCCGTTTCAGTCAGGATTTGTCAAAAGAGATTCGCACACATAATTTTAGAGAAGTACGACCTTTGACGGTGTCTGGCACAAAGGCTTAAAGGTTTACGTCACGTCATGGGTAAAAATATTCCGAGGATGTTCTTGAATGTTTTGCTAGCTGTCTATCAACTTTCTATTGTAGATCACGGGCGGATATTAATGGGGATATAGTAGAAGCTTGAGTCCCCCAAGGATCTATTCTTGTTCCTCTGATATCTTTAGCTTACTAGAGCTATGCTCAGGATGAGCTATAGTGATCACTTTTTGTTCGTCGTCCGTCCGTTCGTCCATCCGTGCATCCGTTGACATTTTCAAACGACCTCCTCTGAAGCCGCTGAGCCAATTTAGCTCAAATTTCATATGGAGCCTCCTTAGGCTGGGGGATCGAAAGATTGCTAAAATGGTTGCGGTCCGTTGACTAAGCTGGCCGCCATGCCCATATACGGTAAAGACCTTTACAATCTTCTTCTCCAGAATCGAGGATACCTTGGGGCTGAATCTTTGCATAACTCATCGGGAACGGGAGGTGTACTAAAGTTGCTAAAATGATGGCCCTACATTGACGTTTGACCTTTTCATGGCGAGGTCAAGTTTGCTTCCCTATGCGTTTGTATGGGCCCATACATTTGTATGGGAAAAATGTTGAGAATTTCAAACAACTTCTCCTCTGAAGCCTCTGGGCCAATGTTGCTCAAATTTCAAATGTAGCCTCCTTGCGGCAGGGGAACGAAAGATTGTTAAAATAGTCGCGGTCCATTTACCAAGATGGCCGCCATGCCCAGATATGGTAAAAACCTTTAAAAATCTTTTTCTCCAGAACTAAATAAGCGCTGGGGCCTAATCTTTGCACAAATCATCGGGGACGGGAGGTCTACCAAAATTGTTAAAATGATGGTCCTACGTTGACGTTTGACCTTCTTACGGCAAGGTCAAATTTGCTTTCCCATGCATTTGTATGGGCCGTATACATTTATATAGAAACATGTTGAGAATTCATATTTTGGACATCTCCGCTAAAGATAATGATCCAGTTGAGCTGAAACTTGATGAGGAGCATCGGGGCACCTAGTAGACACAAAATAGCTAAAATTGATGAGATATAAAAAATCCAAGATGGCTGCCACAGCCGCCATCTTGAAAATCAGTTTTTCGACATCCCTTCCCAAACCTTTGGTGGATTTGAGCCGAAACTTGCTCTGTAGCAACAGGACAACTTCAGGATCGAAATGAGCTAATCATGTCGATCGGAAATCCAAGATGGCCGCCACAGCCGCCATATTGAAAATCTGTTTTGGACCTCTTCTCGCAAACCACAAGGCGAATTAAGTTGCAACTTACAATGTAGCAACAGGTTGACGTATAGATGAAAAATAGCTAAAATCTTGCCGATTGGATATCCAAAATGGCCGCCATATAGCCGCCCTCTTAAAAACCAATTTTTGACTTCTCCACCCAAACTGTTGGGCGATTTGAGTACACTGTAGCAACAGGATGACCTCTAGATCGAAAATAACTATATCATAAAAAGAATGACCCTTGAGATCAAAGAACACACACACAAAGGCAAAACTAGGTGAAATGTCTAAAGCTTTCAATATATGATTGAAGTAGCAAAAGCTTTAAGTTACAATCAACATTTTATTCTGCGAGGTGTATCTTCACTTGCCCCATATGTTGTATACATGTAAAAAATCATGATATTGTTGAACACTTTCTCTTCAGAAATCAGTTGACCAATTTCCACCAAGTTTCAAGTCGATCCTCTTGTTGAAACGTGATTGAGAGTTTGTTCAAATGCTCCGTTGACTGTCATGCCCATATATGGTAAAATAATGATAATAAAAAACAACAACTAATTCTTCTTCTTCAAAACCAAGACCTGCTCAAATGATGATCCTTTCATTAGTAGCAATGACAGGAATGGAAAAATGTTGCATAACATCTGCCTATCTGCAGTAGCTATTTCACTCAGGTGAGCGAGCCGTGTCCCCTGGGCCTCTTGTTTACTGCATGTCAGTCGTATCGTCGAACATATTAACCCTTCGATTTGTTCGTTTCCTGAGACAATAAACCATTCCTGGATGTTACAAAATCATGCATACCGAACATACTAGTATATTTGTAACATTCAAATTACAAATATGTACCTCTACCTCATCTGTGAAACATCACAGTAAAACACATACAATAAAAAACACTATGATGAAACAAAGTAAATGGCTCAAAGGCAATCTGAAGCCAAAACGCAAGAAAACCACAAACAGGACCACGATGAGCCCGACGAAAGACTCAATCTAATGTTGAGAATCCTTAAATCTAAAAGTAGGAGAAAATCATAAGAACAATATATATATAAATAATTATAGAAGCTATGTATAGGACAGTTATTCCCCTGAAATAGAAGACAGTTACATACTATAAAAACAGAAGCGGCCAGAAAAATTAGGCAAAGTCTCACTCCTAACCATGACCTAAATATCCGTCTGACCTTGTGCATTTCCTTGTAAGGAAAGAACCGATTTTAATAGTAGTAATTCAGATCATTTAAACTATTAAACTAACCCCAGCCTCTTTCTTAATGCATTCTATAATTTATTTTACTAAAGAGATATGGAACAATCTATTCGAGGATCACATTTCATTATGTCGTTTATTTATACAGCCAACAGGGCAGGGTAACTGGATTATATAACCCTTATGTCTTCCTTGGCTTCAGTGATTTACGATTATATAACCCTTATGTCTTCCTTGGCTTCAGTGATTTACGATTATATAACCCTTATGTGTTCCTTGGCTTCAGTGATATACGATTATATAACCCTTATGTGTTCCTTGGCTTCAGTGATTTACGATTATATAACCCTTATGTGTTCCTTGGCTTCAGTGATTTATGATTATGTAACCCTTATGTGTTCCTTGGCTTCAGTGATTTACGATTATATAACCCTAATGTGTTCCTTGGCTTCAGTGATTTACGATTATATAACCCTTATGTGTTCCTTGGCTTCAGTGATTTACGAGTTACCAAAAGTCAAACAGTATGATGTGTCCTTGGTCATAGGCATGACCCCTTTCCAACAATGATATTTCTACATGAAACTATTATACTCAGCTGATTGATGTACTGTCCTATCAGGGGACGCTGCCTGACAGACATCATTGTTTACCCTTCCATATGATTTGTTACACTAAAAACTGAGCTTGTGAGATACACGAACTGCGACGCACCAGATCAAGTCCCGCTTTACATGTGTTTTCCATCACGAGAAAATGCCTTTATGCCGTGGGGGCAACAAAGGTCTTGACCAACTTGCGCATTCGCGTGATCAGACCAGAGCCTTCTCTTTGCGCTTACAGCCAGATTTTACTCCCTGGGTAGACATGCTGCACGAGAAAGCAGCAGTAGTTCAGGAAAGAGGAATCCGGGCATCCCCCGTCCTTCACTACTGCGGGACCTTCCTCAGAAAAATCAGGCAAAATTTTTTACGATTATACCTCGCAACTTTTGTTTTATATTTCCGCGATTTTTTTTTTATATTTCCGCGATTTTTTTTATATATATATTTCCACGAATTTTCTTAATATTTCCTCAGGAAAAATCGGGCAAAACTCAGGCAAAATTATATTATACACCAACATAGCTTGTCTAATAGTTTTTTTATGCAGAATAAAAATTTAGAAGGTTAGTATATTCTAAAACAAAACAAGAAAGGCTAATTTTCTTCCTGTTCTTGTCATAGTGTGTTCTATTTGTGAAGTGAAAACACAAATTATCTATACTACTAAAAGAACGAATTAGCCTCAAAAACAAGAAAATGATAAAAACTTGCTGCGGTTGGTTTAAATTAATAATGATATTATTGATAAATTTTATATTTAATTTCCGGAATTTTAATGAGTTTTCCAGTTTTTTTGTGGGGAAAGAGACAATACTTTATTCAAATTCTCCCAAAGTAGCTTCTCGAATTTACCACCATTTTTTTATCATAGAAACTGCGACTGTAAGAATTACCTCCCTTAAAACTATTTTTTAGAATTTCCTTCAAATAATCCAACAACTGCTTTTCTTATCTCAGATGATCTGATGTTGATCTCCGCTGAGATTTCATCAAGACAGATATTTCATGGAAATCTCAGCAAAAAATGTGGCCACAATAGCACTTACCTAGGTTTTCAACCTCCTCACCCAATGACCAAGATCTTTCTCCCAGATGAATATGTAAATTTACATACCGTTTATTTTTCAACCAGGAAAGGTCACTTGTATATACCACAAACCAACGATCGTCTGTTGGGTCGTGGCTGGTGCATGGTATGTCTCATCTGTCCGTGTGATGACGCCTGCTGCAGCTGTTTAATGGTAGTGACTAGCTGGGTGTGATTGGTGAAAGACACATGGGTCGCGCGCATAATAGAAATCTCCCTGTGGGTCCGTAACCAATCGCACTGACTTGCCTTACCTCGACTTCTGTCTACGATTTCGATTGGAATAAAGAAGAAAGTGCTTGCCCCCATGACGGGGCAATGGGGTTAAAGGTGACTCTTCTAGTGTGGGTTGCGAGCCAACATGTTGCGGTGGCTTTAGAAAGGGCGGGTGATTCTCTCCGTACTGGGACGCGTGTGTAAAGAATTCTACCCAGTACTGAGGTTAAACGTACCGTGGACAATACACGGCTTTTGCACTTTTTATGTGGAGCTCTTTAACATCAATATCACTTGCTGATTACAAAACACTTTGTATGTCACCTCACAAGTAGAACACACTATGAAAAGAACAGGAAGAAAATTAGCCTTTCTTGTTTTGTTATAGAGTACACAAACCTTCTAAATTTGTATTCTGCATAAAACAACTTTTAGACATACTATGTTGGTGTATGATAATATAAAAACGAGTTTTAGAAAATACCTGTTCTGGGTTTGACAGGTGAAACATTTTTCGCTCGATTTTTCTCAGCGGCACTTCCTTCTAAATTTTTATGATGCTTCAAAGGACTATTTTGCCCGCTATTTTTGGGGATGTTGGTGTATAATAACTTATGAAAGGGAGGTTCCTGAATAATCATAAATCGTAAATCGTTTTTTGCCTGATTTTTCCTGGGAGATGTGAAAAAGAAATTCACGGAAATATAAAAACAATTTGCGGGAAAAAAACAAAAACAAAAAAAAAAAAAAAAAAAAAAACGAAAAAAAACACAAAAAACAAACAAACAAAAAAACAAACAAACAAAAAAAAAAAACAAAAAAAAAAAACAAAAAAAAAAAAAACGCGGAAATAATAATAATAATAAAAATAATTGCGAGGAATAATCGTAAAAAAATTTTCCTTATTTTTGCCTGATTTTTTCTGCGGAAGGTCCCGCAGTAGTGCAGGAGGGGGATGCCTGGATCCACCTTTCCTGCACTTCTAGCAGCGTTTCTCGCATTAGACTACGGGTTTGTTGATCAATAGTTACGGACTAGATACCTTTGCTAAATGATTAGCCATTTCACATCTTTTCTAACTTCTTGTCTGCTTTCCTGGCTTCTACTTTAGGAAGAAAGTGCTTGCTCCCAAGGCGAGCATTTTCTTTTTTTTTTTTTCAAGTTGATTCCTTTCCAGAAATGGCAAAAACATTTTTATAGAGTTTCTGCAGCAGTTTAATGGTAGTGGCTAGTGGGTGTGATTGGTGAAAGACACACGGGTCGCGCCTAGTGCGGTTTTCCTTAAGTGCGGATTCGGAATTGCATGGATGATTTCTTATTGCAACTCCATTTAAATGAGACCTAGAGAGAAAGTATTCAAACAAGAGTCGATGAATTAATATTTTTACTTTGTTTTAATATAATTGTATAAACGTGTTGGACTGACTTCCTCATTAACGTAGCGCAATAGTTATGGCATATAGGTTGGACTTAACCGCTTAAGGTAATTAGTTAGAAGACATTACATTAAATGAAAATTTATAACACAGGATGCAAACTGGTTCTACTTTAGACAAAAGCTTCCTTTAATATATCTAATAAAATAAAAATGCGACAAGATCTTTTTCTGCAACAGCATGATCAAACCATGTAAAGTGGTGGTCCTGAACACATATTCTCATAATCTTAGTTTAAGTATATGTTTAAAACCAAGGAATTTCATTAAGTATTTCGCACAATTAATTACGCTTTTATCTTACTGACCTTTTTCTGTTTATTTGCAAGCACCACCTTACTTTATCATATCTTGGTCCTATTAAATCATCGGGATCCTGATGATGAGGCCAACCAACAGTATGCAGTGTTGAGGACCCCTATGCGGACTGAACATATATTTGTAATTTGGAGCTGCAGCAGAATTAAGGATAATGTTTCCCGCGAGTAAAACTAGTTTAAGCCCCATCCCCCCCACCTCCCCAGCAGTTTTCCTCCTGACCGTTCTAAGGCAGTTTCTCTGTTGCAGTTCTTCTTTTATTTCTTTGTGCGTCGTCTTTGGTTTCATACATGGCGTCTGTGTAGTCTTTATTTGTTCCTCATCTCTCCTTCCTTTGGTGCCTCGTGAGTGCTGTGCTTCGTAATTGTGGCATTTCCTAGGTATCTTCACTTATATTTTGACCTACTTGTCATGTTTCAGTGATTGCAATGTCATTTGGGCTAGTCAAGCGTAATATTGGGCTAGTCAGTTACATGGTAATAGCGCTTTTTTTAATTCTTCGGCCCTTTAAACATCACTTGTGTTATAATAGTATGCTGGTATGTGCATATGCACAGTCGTGCACACTTAATGCCGCTGTATATCACCAAGGGCACCCCAATCTACTTTAGGCTCAACGGTGGAACGTCGAGGATGAGCTAGGGATATTAATGAACGGAGCATTTCCCACAACCAAAGCGACATTCAAACAAACGATACTCGGATTGGCAAACGAGTAGAACAGACAGCCCATAATGTGAGAGATGGGGTGGCTAGTTTGTTCGATTATCAGATAGAAGTTCTGCTTAAGAGGAATTGATACACTTTCAAGAGAGACAACTCTATCAAATTGGTTTGTCTCCCTTCTGGGTATAATCTAAATGGAAATGCCAATGCTCCCAAGAGGACAAATTCTTTTCTTTAAGAGTAGACCTCTTTTCAGAAGGGACTTGGTATGCAGGAGAGGAAGGAAGGCGTCCCAAAGTTTCTCTCCCTTATAAAATGCTTGAAGTTCTACCAGGTGTATCTAGTACCCTTAAATATTAATTTACTCAAATTATAAAGTAATTTGTCATGAGCTGATGTAAATATATTTGTTATCAAAATATATTCACTATCATCAAATAAGCTCACGTAAATTTGTTTGAATATATTTATCATTTACATGTGTCTTATAGTTTCTTAGAAATACGAACTCTTGACCTTATCTTAAAGTACTGGTTCAACAGAACGTGATAGATTTGAATTTCATTTTCTATTTTGCAGGATGTTCAAGAGGCACGAAGACATAAAGCAATTGTTTAAAAAGTTTAGAAACTTGAAGACTGAAGATGAATTGAGAACGAGCGAAGCTTTAGAAAAGCATGGCGGAACAGTGATGGGAGTGATTGATGAAACAATTACTAATATAGAAAATGTAGACTGTATATTAGGTGTGTTACATAATGCAGGGCTTATTCATGGTCGGGTTGAGGGATTTTGTGCTAATATGCTTTGGGTATGTATGAATTGTTTTACCTTATTACACCTACTGAGCTTTGTAGGAGATAGTAATTCCTACGTAGGAGATAATAACCCCTACACAGGACTTATTAACACCTACGTAGAAGATAATAACTTCTCCGTAGGACTTAATAACACATACGTAAGAGATAATAACTCCTACGTAGGACTTACAAACACTTACCTAGGAATTACTAACACCTACGTAGGAGATAATAAGTCCTATGTAGGAGTTACTAACCCCTACGCAGGAGATAATAAGTCCTACGTAGGACTTACTAGTACCTACATATAAGTTACTAAATCCTACGTAGGAGATAGCTAAGTCCTACGTAGGACTTACTATGGAAGCGTCCTAGTGCCAGGTGTAAACAACATTTAAGTCCTACATTGGAGATAGTAAGTTCTACGTAGGAAATAATGAGTCCTACGTAGCAGATAGTAACGGATACGTAGGTGATGATGACACCTGCGTAGGACTTACAAATACCTACGTTAGACTTACTAACACCTACGTAGGACTTACTAGCTCCTACGTAGGAGATAATAAGTCCTACGTAGGACTTACTAACTCCTACATAGGTGTTAGTAACTCCTACGTAGGACTTATTATCTCTATAGTAGGTATTAGTAACTCCTACGTAGGTGTGGTTTTAAGTCCTACGGAGGTGTTATTATCTTCTACGTAGATGTTAGTAAGTCCTACGTAGGGTTTATTATCTCCTACGTATTTGTTATCATTTCCTACGTAGAAGTTATTAAGTCCTACGTAGGACGTATTATCTACGGAGGTGTTAGTAACCCCTACGTAGTACGTATTATCTCCTACGTAGGTGTTAGTAACTCTTACGTAGGTGTTAGTAACTCTTACGTAGGTGTTAGTAAGTCCTACGTAGGACATTCTAACTTCCCTCATTCACCACTCAGAACAAACTTCTTCTGTGTAAAGAGACGGGCAAAAACGACTTTCTGAAAGACGCCAAAAGCAGACTAGTGATTTTGATTTTAATTGCTACACAACATGGGAAGAAAGGCTATGCGATATGCGCTCATTGAAAACCCTGACCATTCGTTGTCCGCCGACAAAACGCTGTTTAATACAAAGGCGTAAAGAGAGAGGGACATGTTCAGTGTTTCAATGTACCTTTACCAACACCAGGCATCACACATATCAGTCTGCAGAGGCCTAGACACGTCAGCTTCGCAGGCCAGGCTATGATAGCTTGTCGCACGCTTGCATGTAAATGGGCTGAGCCATGCGAAAACTCCGGGCATATGCGGACAGCGAAGGCCAAGATCAGCCTGCGCATCCACACAGTCTGATGAGGACATTCAGTGTCCGCTTACATAATCATTGGATACTATAGAATGTTTCAATGGAGAGCAATTGCCCTAATGAGACTGCTCCTGTGCGGGAATCTGTACATTTTGCACATGCTCGTAGACACGTGTTTTGCTTGACGTGGCCCAAGTATCATTAGAGACGTATAAAATGTGTCTCAGCACACCAAATCTATCTGAACATGAAAATTCAACTTTTCGTACAGTCTGATAAGTACCTTCATTGACAGACCTTTAGTAGATTCTACATTACTTTATCGCACTGCAAAAAAAAAAACGCTGGTCCAGTCCAGCTTCATGATGCATTTGGAGTGACGGAGGTTAATCCATATACCCAGTTTCAGTTTCAGAAAGGGACTCATCTATCTTTCAAACCGAACATATCCATTGCTGCAAATAGTCTAATTAGTAGGTATTAGTAACTCCTACGTAGGTGTTGTTTTAAGTCCTACGGAGGTGTTATTATCTTCTACGTAGATGTTAGTAAGTCCTACGTAGGGTTTATAATCTCCTACGTATTTGTTATCATTTCCTACGTAGAAGTTATTTAGTCCTACGTAGGACTTATTATCTCCTACGGAGGTGTTAGTTACCCCTACGTAGTACTTATTATCTCCAACGTAGGTGTTAGTAACTCCTACGTAGGTGTTAGTAAGTCCTACGTAGGACATTCTAACTTCCCTCATTCACCACTCAGAACAAACTTCTTCTGTGTAAAGAGACGGGCAAAAACGACTTTCTGAAAGACGCCAAAGGCAGACTAGTGATTTTGATTTTAATTGCTACACAACATGGGAAGAAAGGCTATGCGATATGCGCTCATTGAAAACCCTGACCATTCGTTGTCCGCCGACAAAACGCTGTTTAATACAAAGGCGTACAGAGAGAGGGTCATGTTCAGTGTTTCAATGTACCTTTACCAACACCAGGCATCATACATATCAGTCTGCAGAGGCCTAGACACATCAGCTTCGCAGGCCAGGCTATGATAGCTTGTCGCACGCTTGCATGTAAATGGGCTGAGCCATGCGAAAACTGCGGGCAGATGCGGACAGCGAAGGCCAAGATCAGCCTGCGCATCCACACAGTCTAATGAGGACCTTCAATGTCGGCTTACATAATCATTGGATACTATAGAATGTTTCAATGGAGAGCAATTTCCCTAATGAGACTGCTCCTATGCGGGAAGATTCGAATCTGTACATTTTGCACATGCTCGAAGACACGTTTTATGCTTGACGTGGCCCAAGTATCATTAGAGATGTATAAAATGTGTCTCAGCACACCAAATCTATCTGAACATGAAAATTCAACTTTTCATACAGTCTGATAAGTACCTTCATTGACAGACCTTCAGTAGATTCTACATTACTTTATCGCACTGCAAAAAAACGCTGATCCAGTCCAGCTTCATGATGCATTTGGAGTGACGGAGGTTAATCCATATACCCAGTTTAAGTTTCAGAAAGGGACTCATCTATCTTTCAAACCGAACATATCCATTACTGCAAATAGTCTAATTAGTCAAAAATCAGACACAAAGTGACAAACTGTGTAGATCCGGATGAGATGACACTGTTGCAAATGTATATGTTTTTGCCTGCAGGGTTGAAAAAAAAACAAAAAACGATCAAGCAGGCATTGAATATATAATTGCAAAACACCGTGAGCATCCACCAAGTATCATCAGTCATTTGCTGTCAGTAGACACAACAGCATATGACTCTCTAAGCAGACAACAAGACTCTCATCAAATTGTGCTTACATGTAGTTAAGCTGGACCTTCTCTGTCCGCTTATATCGTAATGGTAGACTATCAACCGTATGCACTCGTACCCGATGGAAAGAAAAGAAGGAATGCAACAAAATCTATAATTTTGAGATTATTGATTCAGCAGTGAACTTAAGGTGAATGTATACACTTTGAGATGACACAGCTAGTCAACATGGTTTTCGGTCAAAATTCTTCTGAAACTGAAGCTCCGTTTTTGGATTTGCATTTGTCTATATTAGATAGGTTTATTTTATGCAAAATTTATGATAAACGCGATGATTTTTGATTTTCAGATTTTAAATTTTCCTTACTTGGATGGAGATGTTCCTCATCGAGCATCCTACGGAATTTATATCTCGCAACTAATTCGGTCCGCCGGAATCTCTAGACATGTTACTGACTTCAACACTCGAAATAAATTGTTAAGTGCTAAACTTCTAAATCAGAGTTACTGGTACCATAAACTCCGCAAAGCCTTTTCTAAATTTTGTAGACGTCATTTCGATCTAGTTTCAAAATAATTCCCTGTTGGACTTAAATCTCCTCTGCAACAAGGCCTATCGGAACCTGAATTTTATGGTGACGTAGTATATAAATTCAGGAAAATATATGTTTGCAATAATTTTAGCACTCAATTTCGTAAAATCAGTCTTCGATATATAAAGACTGTATGCATGGTAGTTAACCCAGTCACGGTTAATAACTTTGCTTTCCTTTTTGATTGCACGCTGGCGGGTCGGGCCTCAGACTGTATGACAGTCGGTTGGTGCCTGATGCTCTGACTCTGGTCGGGCCCAACGGAGTCCAACTGTTGGTTTTCTTTTGCTTCAGCATTACAGTTATTTCTTGCTGTCAAGTCCTCATCGTTGTTTCATCTCTGTATTCGTTTAATTTTATGTTCTCGGAAATGTTGCATTGATAAGTTAGAAACACTTCACGCGGACTGAACAAATGTCTTATTTAGACCACGGCAGAACAAAGGGCGAGGGTTGTGGCCAAGTAAAATCGATTTCAGCCCCAGTAATATTTTACTTACCGTTGCAAGGCGGTGCTTCTGCCATGGTTTACTATTTCTGTCATTGTATGTCTTTGCATGTATGTCCTGATGAAAATTTTAGTATGGATAGCCGTTTGGCCAATTTTTGGGAAAGAATTTTCCCTTTTGGCTTTTTGCTTGTAGTGCCGTTGCTTTAAGTGCGTCCTTCTTTCCCTTTGGTGTCTTGGACGGAAAGTGTTAGGTAATTGCATCGATTCCTGATCATTGCCTTCCTTTCCATTTATTTGTCCTCATCTGAAAAATGGTCTACTTTTATAGGAAAAAAAATGGATTCCCTTTGTAGCAAACTCTTTCCTTTTGGAGCAGAACCCTTTTCAGAAGTGGCTTTGCGTGCAGTGGGACAGACAGGAAGTCACAAAAATGTCTTCCTTGACGGAAATGGCGCAAAATCTACCAAGTGCATTCAGGCCCCTTAAATGTATAATCTGTCCGCGTCGAGGCACATTTTTGCTTAGAGCGGCTTAATTTATAATGGAGGTAATCGAGTGTATGGACCAGCTCATGCGAGAGTCTATGTGGTGGCAATAAACAATATATTATGTGAGATGTTGATGCATGCACGTCTAATTAAAACCGATGCTATCAATATCGTGATAAGTAGGTCCTTTTGGCAGATCTGCATGCGCATTAGCGCAAGTTATTCGTTCTTCGTAGATATATTCTACAGTTTCTAATTATTCTAAGTGCGTGAGCAATTGAACATTATGTGCAGTGTCTTTAAGTAAATGTCACGAATAATAAAAATGACATTTAAAATCAAGATTCCATTTCTTTATTGCAAGTATTTAAAATGCTTTTCTCTTTTGCAAACTAATGCATATCGACTTTTAAAACGCAGTCAAGAGTAGGCACGGTTTGAGTAGATAATTTGATAGCTCGACAAGCATGAAAACATCCGAATATTTCTCAAAATACTTGGTAGCGTGTTTGACCAAGCGGCTTATTCACATGTGCAAAATAAGAAAACAACTAAAAGACGAATTCTTTCAATACAATTTGTTACACACGATACTCAGAACTGCGCGAAATATTTCAAAGCAAAAAGTGGATATTTGTATGATTTTGCTGAGTATATATACTAAATGGTAAACGAGATGTCCAAAAAGTGCCACAACCAGAGAACATGGCCTTCCAATGACAAACTACGATGGAGAGTTCACATGTAACAAACTCACGAAAGCAAAGCAACTGGCCCTCTCTTTTCAACCAGGGACCAGTTGTTCAAAGTATCGTTAGCTTAAAGAGCTCATTAGTGCTCAAAATGTTAACTGTTCTAGTAAGTACGAGTACAATATCTAATTCACATGTATTTTTGCTGAAAAAATGTTAGTAGCTTTTGCAAATGCATGTTTCCAGCAAAAATATTAGCGTATATGTCATATTTGATGATCAAAGATTTAACGATACGTTAACTAACGACGTCGTTAGTTTTGAACAACTGGGCCCAGGTGATTACAGTGCCAAACAGTACAAAACACGAAAATTTCTCGCTGTGAGCAACCACAGGCCCCACAAAATACGAGCAACACTACAGCCATCGCCTTAGAATGCTTAGTGAATCGATTTTACGTGCACCAAATCACTCGTAGGTTCAAAGGTTGTCAAACATAAATACAAAATATTGACCGGCTCGCATTTTGCATAGAAGTTCCCTAGCTCAATATATTCAGTTGTGTTCAGATGCATTATTAACACCTAATGGTAGCAAGAGCAGGATTCGATTATTTGATTTGCCGGTAGAAACGACACAAGGATAGATGAAATTATTGCAAGGGGCATGAAAACATAATTGAGATATTTGTACAAAATTCCAAGCACCTTTAATAATAAAAAACTTAGCATTATATAATATCTCAAATGGCATAAGGACAAAATTTATACGAGCCGCATCGTCAGAAAACGTATATTTGGACATGTACGCCTGGACCTTCTACTTTCGGACAAGAATACTTATATTCTTTGCTATATGAGTCTATGTAAAACAAGTGAGCCCCGAGGCAGGACAAGGTTTGACCCCTGGGCTAGAATTTGAAAATCTTGGTAGATGCCTATTGGATGAAGTTACATACTAAATATTAAATGCCTGGGACCTAATTTTAAAGAAGATTTTAAAAGTTTTTTCCCTTATATGATTCTATGTGAAAACAAGTGAAAAAAAAGGTAAGAGAAAAGTCCAGGGAGTGCCACAATCACAAACCGCAGCCCTTTCCAGACCCAAGAGGAAGAGGAAACCGACAAATCCAAACAAGCACAAATCGAACAAACGTACGAAAAGCACTAAGATTAGCTCTCTCTTCCCCAAGCGAGGTAATCGCTATACTAAAAGGACTAAAAAACACAAAAACAAAATGACACATTGAAAGACATACAACAAATCGCCTCGTAGAATAAACCACAAAGCAACAAAGAGTAAGACTAACACCGGGACCACCGCCTTAGAAAGGTCAGTAGAGTAAACCATCGGGGGGTTTAAAGCACTTTTACAGCTAGCTAACTTCACCCTGGGTCCCGATGCTACTCTTAATACAGAAACACATAAAAATTCGGTTCGCATAAAGGCTCTCAACTCAGTCAACGTATAAAAGCGAAAACACAAAAATCAAATTAATTACTATAATAAACAAAGACGAGTACTCATGGCTAATTCTACTGTATGCCAGAGTAAGTTGAAAACCAATAGTAGAACCACGGCGGGCCAAGCCAAAGACATATCGTCAAGCCCCAACCCACTGGTTAAAGTTTTACGAAGAGGCCGTCATTGGGTCTGAGGCCCGAACCGCCGTCGTGCAATTAAAGAGTGATAGCCATCAACAATGATTGGGTTGACAACTAGGCATGCAGTCTGCCGCATAATATCCAGGCTATAGCCAATTCTTTTATAACGGTTAATAAGTTTTCTGAATTGCTCCGAAAAGTTAGATTTACCTACAATTTTTATAAATCTGTACACTAAGTCACCGTAAAATTCTGGTTCCGATATACCTTGTTGCAGAAGTGTTTTCAGACTGACGCTATATTTTTCTAACAAGGCACTGTGTCTGCGATAAAATTTCGAAAACGCCTTACGAAGTTTAAAATAACGATAGCCCAGCCTAAGAAGTTTGGCAGTAAGGGTTTTATTACGGTAGTTAAAGTCATTAAGATTTGAAGAAGCTCTGGCGAATCTAATAAGATGAGATATGTATACCCCATATGAGGTACGCCGGGGGACACCGCCATCCAGAAAAGGGAAATTGACTAAATCAAAATCAAAATCGTCTCGTTTATCATAAATTTTGGTGGAAACCGTACCATTAGAACCCTGGGGCGGGGCCATTTTTGACCCGCGGGTTATAATTTGAAAAATCTTGGTAGAGGTCCTCAAGATAAAGCTACGTACCAAATATCTAAGGCCTTGGCCTTCTAGTTTCAGACAAGAAGAGTTTTAAAGTATTGCCAATAGGATACTATGTAAAAAAAACCCTGACCTTTCCGTAAAAAAGTAAATGTCAACCTAAGTTTTCATTCTTTCAAACTTTACTGGGACATATCCCCACTGCTGCATACCAAGCCCAAGGACCGTTTGCCCTTTGGTTCCGGAGAAGATTATTTAAAGGGTTTTTACCATATATGGGCGTGGCGGTTATCTTGGTCACATGATTCAAATGTGGCCAACAAACTTTCGTCCCCTACCCACTGAGGCTCCATTTGTAATTTGGCTTTGATTGGTCCAGTGGCTTCTGAGGTGAAGACGTTTGAAATGTGTGTGTACGACAGATAGACGACGGGGCCTGCCTATACTATAAGCTCATCTTTTAGCCTAAATGTTCAGGTGAGCTAAACACTAGTGAAGATGTCGATATTTGCTACACGTTTTGAGATAAGAGGTAGATGAAATTCCGTGACATTTGACAGTTATACCCTCATTTTGGATTTTTGAACATATGATCTGACTAAGCATTGAAGCGATTATCATTTTGATTAAGCCTTGTGTTTGATGTATGCTTAGAGACAGTTATTACCTTGTTTGAAATAGATCTTGCTACATGCATCATCTCGTTGTTGATAGTGCCTTTCACACAACAAACGACCTACTTTATATAAATCAAAAGGATAATGCAACCAGATGCTCTGCTATTGGAAAATGACCGGTCCAAAAAATTGAGACTAAAAGAGTCCAATCGACGTAAATGGGTTAAAATTAAACTTAGTAAAAGTCTCAACATATGACGTAATACACTAGTATATAGAACCAAGACATGGCGGCTGGTTTGCCGATTTAATTTCAAACCCAGAAAGCAAATGAATGTTTTAAACAATAATTCGTCATAATTACGCTTTTTGCATCAGATAAAATGATCCGGGTCAAAATAATTCCTTTGCCATTTGTAACCCTCGCTTCAGAAAGCATTTGCACCCATAAACTGGCATGGGACAATCAAACCTAAGTTTCCTGCAGACACAAGCTAACTCACTCATGCCATCACAAAACTGATATCTTGTAGAAATTCTTGTATTCCGAAATCAAATACATTCATACTAGTAAATTTTCACAGAGTCAACATATTTGTATTTTACTGAAATGGAACTTGTAATGAGATCTTTTTGACGTTTATTTTACTACGCTGCAGCTGGTGTTAGTGCCGTGTGGCGGCGGTAGAACGTCTCCCCGTAAATCACCATAGTGAAGAATATATTTCATTTCCTTTGGGATCATTTTGCCCATTGTGGTATATTTTAAAATGGAGTTCTGCTCATGTATACGCTAGAGGGCGTAAGCAGTGTTGCAAACTTCATTACTGCTTATGAAGAGGCTCAATAAAACCTAGACTCCCGTTTTCTAATTCGTAGTGTGTTCTTTGATTCCAAAGGCAATATTTTTGACGTTTATTATATCAAATGCTACTTGTATTTAAAAGATTTATATTTACAAATTAACAAAATATACCCTTAAAATACGAGGAGCCGAACAGTAGGCCTCTTTATGTAAGTCTTTAAAAGTTATATGTTTACATTTGTACGTGTAAGTCACTAAAAAAGGTTTAATTCATACCTTTCGCCTTTTAAATTTCCGCTTGCGAAATTTAAGTTATTCCATTTCCCATTCATCTAGCGTCCATAGTTTTCGGAGATGTAAGCCCCATGACAGTTTAATTTACCAGAGACTAATTTTCAAGGCAAGGCAGCCATTCTGACCCAGTGCCTCTTCGTTTTTTACTTCTGATTTCGTTAAACTTTCTGTGGCATTTTCGGGTAATTAAAATCCTATGCGGTGCCTTTGGAGGACTTTCTCCCTGATTTTTTGCCGTTTTCCGGAGTGCCTCTATATTTACCTTAAGATTTGTGTAATAAATTTTACTTTTAGCAGTGTATTTGATAAAAATGTCACTCCACTTTTGGAATTAAAGACATGTTAGCTTTATTTAATACTACAGATTTAGTACATAAATATTAGTAAACAACTGAAACGTGATCGAAAATCGAAAAAATGTAAGAGAAAAGTCCAGGGAGTGGCACAATCACAAGCCACAGCCCTTCCCAGACACCAAGAGGAAGAGAAAACAGACAAAACCAAACAAACGCAAATTGAACAAACGTTCGAAAAGCACTAAGATTAGCTCTCTCTTTTCCAAGCGAGGTAATTGCAATGCTAAAAGGAATGAAAAACACAAGAACAAAATAACACAGGCAATACGTAAAACAAATCGCCTCGTAGACTAAACAACAAAGCAACAAAGTGTAAGACTAACACCGGGACCACCGCCTTAGAACGGTCAGTGGAATACACCAGCGGGGGAAACTACAAATCGCCCTCAGAAGTGGATGGATTTACTTGTCCAAAAAGTGCAAAAATATATACCCGTTTTCAATAACGAGTGTAATTTCCATTGTGCTACTAATCATCAGTGAGAAAACGTATCTTCTGACATGTGCTTCTAACGAAGACTCAAATCAGTCTACGCGTCCTTGCAGTCTGATTAATCTTTGTTGTGGAAGAAACTCCGCCCAGAGATGATTCTGATCAGATTACGCTAAGGCTGATCTGAATTTTCGCTGAGCGCACATGTCCGAAGGTACGTTTTATGTACCGTTAAGACAAGAAAGATGCTTGTAGTTACCGCATTTGATCTAACAATTTGAACAGACAGACCTGAGCAAACCATGTAAACCCATATTAGACGTATGATCAGGGTATAAACTGTTTGCTTACTTATCCAACAATTTTCAGACACATCAGCAGATAGTGAAATGGTCTTGTTGACATTTTAGGACAAGTAGGGTAAGGATTTAAGGACGATGTCAAGCTTCTTGAAAACCAATACGAGTAGTTATAAACTATCTTTAGAATGATAAAATCACACTAGTTTTTGAGAACCGAGTAATGAAGTCATTTCGTTCAAAAATTATGACAGCTTAAAGTTGAATTTTCAATTTGTATTCTGTAACCATTATGAATGCAAACTTTAAGTACTGTTATTATGTCCATATTTTATTCAAAAGCTACCTCGGTGCGGTCAAATTCAAGATGTAGATAAATATCGTATTGAAATTTCAAGTTGTTCAGACAAAAATGATTGCTTTAAACTGATGTTTTATCAGACAACCAGTTAAATAAAGCTAATTCTTCTGATACCGAAACCGCGTTTTTGGATTTACATTTATCTATTGTAGATGGGTTTGTTTCCTGCAAAATTTATGATAAACGCGATGATTTTGATTTTGAGATTGTAAATTTTCCTTTCTTGGATGGTGATGTTCCTCGTGCGGCATCCTACAGTGTTTATATTTCACAATTAATTCGATTTGCCAGAGTATCTAGTCATGTAACCGATTTTAACACTCGTAATAAATTGCTAACTGCTAAACTTCTTAATCAGGGTTATTGGTATCATAAACTACGTAAAGCCTTTTCTAAGTTTTATAGACGTCATTCCGATTTAGTTTCAAAATTCAATGTTGGACTAAAATCTCTTCTGCAACAAGGCCTATCGGAACCCGAATTTTATGGTGACTTAGTGTATAAAGTCAGAAATTTATATATGCTTGCAATGACTTCAGTACCCAATTTAGTAAAATCCTATTTCGATATAAAAAGATTGGGTACAACATAAATGTTATACGACAGACTGCATGCATGGTTGTTAACCCAATCACGGTTAATTACTTTGCTTCCCTCTTTAATCGCACGCCGGCGGGTTAGGCCTCAGATTCTATGATGGTTCCAGCGTAAAGACTTACTTGAAATTTAATTTTGGGTAATGTTGGTTGGTACTTGGTGCTCTATCTTTGGTCGGGCCAACCGGAGTTTAACTGTTGGTTTTCTTTTGCTCCAGCATTTCAGTTGTTTCGTGCTGTCGAGTCCTCATCGTTGTTTCATCTCTGTAATTAGTTGAATTTTTGTGTTCTCGGAGATGTAGCACTGATGAGTTAGGAAGCCTTCATGCGGACTGAACAAATTATGTGTCTAAACCGCAGCAGAAGTAAGGGCGAGGATTGTGGCCACATAAAATCGATTTTAGCTCCACCCCCCGCTCCCCCCCCCCTCCCCCAGTGAAATACTTTTCACTGACCGTTCCAAGGCGGTTCTTCTGTCATGAATTATTTTTTAAAGTCCGTCTTTGAATGTGTGTGTCGCTTACATATTTATGTTTTGGATAGCCATTTGGCCACTTTGTGGGAAAGTAACTCCGTTTGGCTTCCAGCTAGTGATGTTTCCATTAGGATATAGTTATTTCGTGTTTGTGTTTCTTTCCCTTTGATGTCTCTGATGGGAGGTGGTGTGGGATAATTGTATCGATTCCTGATCATTGCCTTTCCTTCTATTTTACAGTTGGTCAACAGACCAAACCAAACGAAAGTAGTGGAACAGTAAACTGATAATTTTTTTGATTTTATTTAGTTTAACATAATTTAAAATTTTAACTCGGTGTTTAAAAATATATACTTTTTTTACATTTCAGTCATGACAAATTAGTTTTATCAATGTAATCCATAATAGCATTACAAAAACTGCACTGATAATACTATCTAAACAATTAAAATTGTCAATTGAAGTAATCCGTATGATGTCAGCGAATAGTGGAGTGTAGGGTAGACATATGTCAGTAGTAACACTGAGATTTCTACATTTGACACATACTTGAGGTACACCAAACTGACTTCTGACAGAATTACTAGTTTTGATGAAGTTTCTCGTGTTGTGTACAGCGGACAGATCTCTTTCATATTATTACGATTCTGACGTTTAAGGTGAATACGGTACCTTTTGTAGACCCAAAACAGACATGTTTTATTTTTTATTTTTTATTTTTTATTTATTTATTTATTTATTTTTTTTGCCGAGTATATAAGAATACGAGTATATCATTTCATTTTGTTTTTCAGAGGATAGAAGAACCATTCCTAGAAGCTGTTAAATTGACATTAGCAGACAGATATACAGATAATATGGATGCTATATATAAAGTTCTAATCAAATTCATACTGCAGACCATGGTAAATGCTATAAATAAAGACATCTCAAACGGTCCAAATAACGTGTCTTGAGCTACGTGTTCTTCTAAAGGATTACTTCATACGTATGTCATACTCAATGCACCATCATTGTTTGTTCATTTATTCTGTTAAGTGTGCGTGTTTATGAAGGATCTTAGTTATGCACATGTTGGATATGGTTACTATGAATCATGTACGTAACGTTTACGTAATATTGTTTGTGAAGTGCGTTCAGGTTTCTATGTTTATTCTTTGCGTGTAGATATTACAAAGTTGAAAACACATGTTGAACACAAACACACATCGGCTCAGAATGGTCTGATGATGTTTGCATATCTTTTCTCTTAAGGGGAATGGATGCACTTCAGGGGAGACAACTCTGTCAAAATTGTTTTTCATCCCATCTGAAAAGAGGTCTACTCTAAAAAAGAGAAAGATTTTGCTCCCCGCAATTATTTTCTTATAGAGCAGACCCGCATTAGAAGGGACGGTGTATAGGAAAGCAAAAAAGAAGTCGTCAATGTTGTCTTCCTCGTAACAAATGGCGGAAACTGTAGCAAGTGTATCCAGTTCCCTTACATATTAGTATGACATCGCTGCTTCTACGTATCAAGTGTACTTAGAGAGACAAGACGGATTGAAAATGATGTTTAAGAAAGTAAAATATTATTCGAAATTATTGTTGCTGACAGGATTACAGTGTAATGAAAGACTGCACAGATATAGTTAACATCGGTGTAAAGGATAAACATTGCGCTAGCTGTACAAGAAGCATTTAATTTCCGTCTTCACAGAAACATTGTTGTCAAAATTTCAGTCTTTGTGCTAAGCTAACAAATATAATGGTTCTGTTTATGCAGTAATTCTTCACACTTTACTTTTGCCTTTGCTTAATATCGGTAACTTCGGAGAAGTCAGTCAATAATTATCAGCAATAAACGTAATAAACACAGAAATGACTTGAGGAAAACTGGATCAATAAGTGAAAACATTTTCTCGCATGTCCTAAAAAATAGTAAAAGTATTTCAATATATTCTGCAAGTAACTACTCAACATGTAATAAGACGGAACATGATGGTCTAGCTAAAATATGTTTTGTCATGCTCTCAGGGGTAGACAGATCCTTCGCTGGTGTGTGTGTGTGTGTGTGTGTGTGTACGCGCGCGCGCGTGTGTGTGTGTGTGTGTGTGTGAGAGAGAGAGAGAGAGAGAGACCACTCATAAAAATCTTTGTAATACTCATTTTATTGGAAATGTAAAGTTGGCTGTGCCATTGGAGAAAGCTAGCACAGTTCCATTTCATCTTAGCGGCGTACTGCATTGTTTTAACCTTACCATACGTGTTTTTCTAAAAACGTGAACTAGTTCATTCAGTTGATATGTCAAACCTTTGGATCAAGGGCAAAATGTAGATCCTGATTAGACACCGCGTCCTGCGTCGTCTAATTAGAGTAAAACACGGTTTGCTCAGGTCTGCCGTCTGAATACTAATGTTAAATACAGTCAGCATCATTTAAAAATTATATGCCCCTTGAAATATTTTTCGAGAAAAACAAATATGTTCTTGCAAACAACAAAATGTGTAAATAAAGGAGCCCATTATCATTATGGCCTAATATGCTTCGTAATAAAACTTACCTTCTGATATTTCAAAGACACGCGGTCGGGTCGTAACAAATGCCACTGCATTTAGAGCGTCAAAGAACCAGATCAGCCTGCCAATTTGGAATGTCTAAGCACGTACTTCGCTGTACACTTGTATGATTATCGCACAACGATGAATATACTGATCTAAAAAGAAATACAAAATTTCTGGACTGCAAAGTAAAGTTAGACTTATACAGTATTTATTCTCTTGCTTCTAAAATGTATCTATACGTGTTGGTCCACAATTTCTTGCATGTATTGCAGAATAAACAAATCAAATATACCCTCAATTGTTGATTTGCGTGCACGTTTTACAACGTTTTACAATCTAGATAGGTTTTAAAATATGTTTCTTTTATCGTTAGTGTTGCATTTCTTTTGTGGGTTAGTATATATCGGATCGACAAACTGCCAATGCACTTATCAGACTTCAAGGCCCTTGTTCTCATGGGACAGCTCTGTCCACTGGCAAATAGGCATTTCACTTCAGATAGCTTGCATGGAATGTTTAATCAATGCAAATTAAATTTGCAAAGGGTTGTATGTATGTACTTGAAAAAAAAAAAAATGGATGTTTTCTCTGATGTAGTAATGAATATTTCAGTCAAAAGATGCTTTTAGTTTAAAGAAACTGATGATACAGTTTCAGGGGAGGCATCTCTGTCAAGTCTGTTCTTACCACACATTAAAATATTTCTAGTTTAAAAGGATAGATTTTGCTCTCACGGGGAGCAAATTTTTACCTTCTAAAGTAGACCCCTTTCTAGAAGGTGCATAGTGTACAGGAAAGCAAACAGAATCACAACAGTTATCCCTCTATACGAAAATGGTATTTTATCTAGTAGGGGAATCGATTCCCCTACAATATATAAGGGAAGCACATGATAGTCGTGCAGTCAAATTGTTGAATTCTTGTTGTTTTTAATCAAATCTAGAAATAAGCAAATACACAATATAATGTATGTACCTGCAGGCTGCAAATGCCAAAGAACAGATTGCGATTGTATAAAGACTTGTCTCATTAAATAAAATTGGCATACTGTCGAAGACAGGGTCTTATCATTACTCCTTTTAGCACCTTTATGGCCATGTTAGGTCACATAAGAAAACTGCACCTAACTTTACACTATTTTTGACATAGAAAGACTCATTTAAACTGAGTCGGCTATTTGAACGGTATTTTCATTAATGCTTGCGGATTTTTATTATCTTTTTTACTATCACTACAGCTGATATAAGTGCTGAGTGGTGGCCGTTAAGCGTCTCCCCGTACTTCGCTATAGTGTAGTTTATATTTTCTGGTCCTTTGTGATCACTGAACAAATTCCGGATTTTTTGTTTAAATTCATACGAGATGATTAATTGGCCGAAATTAGCAAGTCTAGCCCAGAAAACTTGGGATTAGTCATTCCTTTAATACAACTATTGTATGTTGATGCAGACATCATCACTTTCTCCCACAAAAAGGAACATCAGAAGGTGACTATATAAATAATTAAATAAATATATACGAGGGCCTCGTATATAAATAAATAAATAAATATAAAAATAAATAAATAAATATACGTTTTTTTCTGAATGATGAGGTCCTTTATCATTACAAAACATTGCTTTATTTTATGGAAGCAGTGACATATATTAAAATGAGTAAATAATCATGCTGATGGCGGATGTCTACTTCAGACAATATTATTATAGAGCGTTAATATTTATTCTATGACAGAGCGACTACTATGCGGGTATTTCTTTTAATTTGGGCAGCACAAATTTGAAACATCTCGTAGTAACTCGTCACAGTAATACACAGAAACTTTCACCGACTAACTCTGAAATCCAAACTTCCCTCTTTAATGTGGGTTACTCGTAAAGTAAAGAGTTTGCTGTCCCATGGAGAACATGTTCTCCCTTAAGGCTATCTGCCTTTGAAAAAGAATTCATTTACCGGGAAAGGGAGGTGGTCTCCATTGACGTGAGCTCGTTTACCTTAGTTACAACTTGTTTAAGACTGCACTTGAGAGTAAAACATAAGGCTATAAGTACATTTTTTCCATACGCAAACTGACCATTCAAAGCCAAGATTCGCTAAGTAATGGAATCTTTTATAAAGAGCATGAGTCTGTCTTGTATGCTGATCTCATTCTTTGCCTATTTGCAAGAGTAGCTATCGAATCTTTGTCCACATTGAACAGCATAATGTGAACATTTATCTTCGGGGCATATGTGGACAACACAGGGCCAAATCAGGACCTTTGCTGTCCGCTTATGCAACCATTTGGTAGTGTTGAGTGTATCGATGTAAAGCAAACGTCCGTATCAGATTATGGCTTCGCGGACTGATCTAGATATTCACTGTTGGATACATTTTCTCATGGCGCGGTTTTTTATTTATCATATTGGTATGAACACCGTTAAGCGGAAGCCTCTGTGCGTCTGTGAACATGTTAGGGAAATAAACACACTTCCAAGGGAAATAGCTTTAAACATGGAAAAATGTGTTATCAATTTCATTGGGGACGATTGTTTTCCTTTAAGAACAGCCATTGGTTAAAAAAGACAGTTTCAAATTGTAAGGTGGCAACAAGGGCGGTGAACGCTGTCTCCCTGTGCAAAAGGGCGGAAAATTCTTCAGGTATAGTCATTCGGCTTAAGGAACAGCTAAGCCTTCCATGCAACACGATGATCACCATCTTGCTTTTCAACCAGAGAAAACATCATGACTGTAAAATCTACTGACATAAAACAAAGGCTTAGGCCTAAGTTAGGAAGTGTGCAGGCTAACTTTAAGATGAACTTATACAAATTAGGGTGAATTAATACACTTTCAGGGGAAGCGACTGACAAAATGGGTTTGTCTCTATTCTGAAAATGTATTCACCATAAAAGGAAATATTTTACATTAAGAGTGCACACCTTTTCTTGGTAATGAGAAGGAAGAAAATCACAGAAGTTGTCTCCCTTGTAAAAATGGCGGTAAACATACCAAGTATATCCAGTTCCTTTAAAGCATGCTCATGAGAGAGTCATTCTCATCTTGCATATCTAGGTTTGTTCTGTTTAGCGTCTTTTAGATGTTGAAATAGTGCAATAAGTAATATAATTATATTAAAATATTGTAAATGCTTTTTTTTCTGTTCCTTTGTACCTTCATAGAGCCAATCATTTGATTGAACTAAATGTATGATTTTATGTCGAAAAAATGCTTTGTTTCGTTAAGCACCTAATATATAAAAGAAAGTTACCAGGAACGACCATATTTGTTTGATTTGGGTTTTACGGCCCTTTCAAAAATATTTCACTTATATCGAGCCGATCTTCATCAAAGATGGGCGGAAACAGGAGAACTCGGGGGAAAAAACATCTGACTATCCGTAAGCAGAACTTGGTGGGATGGGGGGGGGGGGGGGGGGAGGGGGGAGGGGCGGGGCGTATGCAGCCTCGTAACTACTATGTTGCATATGAAGAGACTCAATCAAACCGAGTCTCCGATTTTCGTGAATTTGTGTTTTCTTTGTTTCCAAAGGCAATCCTGTTTTACTTTTATTATAGAAACAATCTTATATTACTTTAAATTTCAGAAGAATAATTTTCAGCTATAATTTGTGGTTGATATTTTCGTGTTTCTATACATAAAAATATGCATTTCGCTCATTTTATAATGTGGGAGGGATTGAGTGGCGGGTTTTGTGTATGTGTGGGAGTGGGGGAAGGGGGGAGACAGATTACAACCGGGGTATTAAATTTTGTTAGTGACAGAAACATTTGGGCACTTTGATAATTGGTTATGTATTTCAGCATTTCATAATTTACACATGTATACGAGGGTCCTGCAAAAAGTTTTGTCACTGGGTTCGGATTACTTCAGTGCTACGTTTTATCAAACATATTTTTTTTACAAACCTTCAAAGTATTCCCCTTTACTGAAACACATTTTTGTAACCTTTTTACCCAGTCTCGAAAAGCAGATAAATAGTCTTCTTTTGGTATCTGTTGGAGACACTGATAAATAGCGCTGCCAAAAGAACTAGATGTATACTTATTTCCAGAAAGCATTTTCTTAAGCCTTGGAAATAAGAGAAGTCACAGGGACTCAGGTCAGGTGAATAAGGTGGATGGTTTAAAACTTTCACCTTTTCAGAAGCCAAAAAAGACTTAACAACCTCTCACTTATGAGAGGAGGCATTGTCATGTAAAAGGTGGACCCCTGACCATCCTTTGCTTGGTCGTTTCTTATTGTAAAACACTCTCACTTTCTTCAGTACAGAATTCTTGTAGAATCGGCCAGTGACTGTATGACCAGATGGACAAGGCACTTGAACGACTGGCCCACTTGAATTTAAGAAAATTGCGTACAACATCTTTTTCGAACTTATGGTTCTCTTGGCAATACATGGGCGTTTTTGATATTTTCGCTTCCATTGCTTATTATCAGCCCTTCTTTGTGGCTCAAACATGTGCACCCAGGTTTCATCACCTGTTAGCAAGTTAGAAATAACCCGACTATTTCAGCCTTTGTATGTTTTCAAAAGTTCCCGGGCACATTTAAGGCGTTGTGTCTTTGTCTCCTAAGTGAACAAATGAGGTACCCACCTGGCGCAAACCTTTCTCAGGTCCAAACGCTTTTTTAGAATTGTTTGCACGCTGCCTTCTGATATGCCAGTACAACTAGCTATATCTTTGACAGACAATCGCGCATCCTGTTCGACCACAATATTTATAACAGCGATGTTAGCCTTGGTATTAGGTTTTCCAGGACGGGTATCATCTTCAACAGAAAATTTCCCAGCTTTAAAAGCTTTAACCTACCTAAAAACTGTGCGCATTGAAATGGTCTGAGGTCCATAAATACCACAAAATTCATTAAATATCTGCTTTGAATCTATATTAAGCCTAATGCGGCATTTAATATAGCTACGAATTTCAGTCTTCTGGTCCATGTTCCAATGTAACAAATAAATTGGTCAGTGTATATGACTGCATCTGTTTCAATTTGAAAGCAATTTGCGCGAAATAAACGGGTATCGTTAGTTATTTAACACACCATTCAAGTGCAGTGAAGCATTTTAAAATATACCTGGGATAAAACTGAGGAAGCCTATTAGTGACAAAACTTTTTGCACAACCCTTGTATATCCCATGGTTATTGCCGGCAGGGACAGACATTTGTTGTGAATTTCAGACAAATAAGTTTGTTCTGCGATTTTGTGTGAAACTTCTCATGATATAGCCAAAGAGTAAGGGGTAGACAGCACAAAGAGCAGACTTCTGATTACGATAATTGGTGCGTAAAGCGCGGGTTTTATATTATTGATCATTTGCAATCATCAGCTTCAAATACGATTTAACTAAAGCATTTTCATATTTGTATAGATGCATGTGCCTAGGGACAGGACAGGCGACACCAGTGGGACAAAGAGTTCATGGTTCATGATTACAAGAAGATTTTGTTATTCCGAACATTCGTTGTAAGTTTAAGAAAAACCCACCCAGCTGTATTGTGGATAGATTTTATTATTTTAAACAATACAGACATGTCCGATGGCACTACAGGAAAGTGGATCAGACAACATTTGGTATGAGTGCGGCAGGGCTACCTTCTGTCATCAAATCTTCCTCGAAAAGCAAAACGGCAGACGAAGGCATCGTCAACATCGAAGGCAGAGTACATCTTTTAATATTTCATCTTGAACTGATGTAGGCTGTCTTTCAAAATACCAACTTTGTCTTTGAATATCTAGTCAGCTTGTCTATTCTTAAGTTGAGAGTTTCATGTTGTTCAGGAAACGCAAATATATCTTTATACATATCACTGGCCTAGTGTGTGCTTGAGCTAGTGTAACTGCTTTGGTTTACATGTAACAAATACAGTCGCTTTTATTGTAGCATAAACATTATCATCTTTGCCTAATTATTCCATATCAGATCGTGGTAAATATTTTGCTTCCTTCTTTGGTTGCACGCCAGCGGGACGGGCCTCAGACTATGACGGCTCTGGCCTGAAGACTTTTAAGTAAGTCAGTTGGTGCCTAATGCTCTGGTTGGTCGGGCCCACCGGAGTCCAACTGTTGGTTTTCTTTTGCCTCAGCATTTCAGTTATTTCCTGCTGTTGAGTCCTCATCTTTGTTTCATACCTGTATTCGTTTGATTTTTATTTTCTCGGCGATGTTGCACTGATTAGTAAGAAACCCTTCACGCGAACTGAACAAATGTGTATACAACAGCAGAACTAAGGGCGAGGGCTGTGGCCACATATAATCGACTTAATCAATTGACGATTTGTCTTTGGCTTGGCCTTCCGTGGTTCAATTATTGGTTTTCATTTACTCTGTCACATAGTGGAATTAGCCATGAGTACTCGTCTTTGTTTATCATAGTGATAAATTTGATTTTTATGTTTTCGCTTTGATGCATTGACTGAGTTGGAAGCCTTTATGCGAACCGAATTTTTATGTATTTCTGTAATAAGAGTTGCATCGCGACCAAGGGTGAAGCTGGCTGGCCGTAAAAGTGCTTTAAACCCTTCCCCTCCAGCCCCCGGTAGTTTATTCTACTGACCGTTCTAAGGCGGTGGTCCCGGTGTTAGTCTTACTTTTTGTTGCTTTGTGGTTTATTCTACGAGGCGATTTGTTGTATGTCTTTCCGTGTGTCATTTTGTTTTTGTGTTTTTCGGTCCTTTGAGCATTGCGATTACCTCGCTTGGGGAAGAGAGAGCTAATCTTAGTGCTTTTCGTACGTTTGGTCGATTTCCGCTTGTTTGGTTTTGTCTGTTTCCTCTTCCTCTTGGTGTCTGGGGGGGGGGGGGGGGGGGGGCGAGGGGCGGGGGGGGTATGGGGCTGCGGTTTGTGATTGTGGCACTCCCTGGACTTTTCTCTTACCTTTCTTTAACCCCCCCCCCACCAACCTACCACGCTCCCGTAAATGTTCCAAGGCGGTGCTTCTGCTGTGGATTACCATTTCTGTCATTGTATGTCTTTGCATGTATATTCCTGGTGATTTGTTTTTATTTTGGATAGCCATTTGGCCATTTTAGGGAAGAAAACTGTCCTTTTGGCTTTATTTTTTAGTGTTTTGATTATGGTGCCGTTTCTTTAAGTGCGTTCGTCTTTCTCTTTGGTGTCTTGGACGGAAGGTGTTAGGTAATTGTATTGATTCCTGATCATTGCCTTCCTTTCTTTTTTCACCGGTCGCTTTATATATTTCTGGAATGTCATACGATGGTAGTTCCGGCTGTTTATTATTCAGAGCAACGGGTCTTATTAAGTCTTAAAAAGCCCTTAGAAGTTCGACATCTTACACATGCTCTATCATTAAGACATTTTCTTAATGCATAGTTTCTATACTTGTTTATTGTTTTGTTGCTAAAAAGATGGGTATATTATTTGATGTATGCTCTATTTCAGTGAATTTTTATTTGGGCATTGGCATATTTCTTCTATGCTTTCTGTGAGAAAAGAGTCCTTTTCCACAATGTGAACTGAACTGAACGTCTATTCTTTGGCTTTCCCCATGACCTTGCTGTTTTTACTATTAGCTGCAACCACTTATTTGCTAACTGAGCATTTCCCCTTTAGGTAGCCTTCTTTCAAATATTGGCAGCTTTCTTTGATTTGTGGGCGACCAGCTGTTCTGAAAGAACCTGAAAAACAGCCATTTCTGCACCACGACCTATCTTGTACTTTTCCTTACCATTTCTACATTGCGAAAACAACTAATATATGATAGTCCTTTAGTCCTAAAATATTCCGCAAAAATATTTGGAAAATGGTCAATAAATTATGTTTATTGACCAAAACAACCTCTTACTAGGGATTTTCAGTGGACAAGGGAGGTGATCCAAATCAGTTACATCTTCATCGAGTAATCTATTTTATGCAGAATTTTATACATTACAAAAGCTCTTAATATTATATGCCATTGATTTCATGTATTTGAGGCAATATATATATATCCGGGAAAATAGTGACTCATTTATAACCGTTTTCTATGTAAAATTCTTATTCAATATATCTTATTTCCGGGCGTAAAATGTTTATTTGTCGACCGATTTTCAACTGTTTGCACCACAGTTTGGGACTAAAGGACAACAGAATACTAGGCAGGAAACATTTGTAGAAAGCTGAAGCACAGACTGATAATACGCGAAAAAAGTGTTTAAGGGAGATGCCGGACAGGGAGTAATTATGTCAATTGATATCTCTTAATAGTTCATGTATATCTTTCAGACATTTAATTGTGTTATGCCAAAGACAAGAATCTCAAAGCATTCCTTCATTATGTCAATTGATGTCATGCATGACTTTCAGACATTAATCTGCGTTGTTCCCCAAAAACGTCAGAACGGATTGCCTTTGGAAACAAAGAACATACAAAATCACGAAAATCGGAGACTCGGTTTGATTGAGTCTCTTCATATGCAACACTGTAGTTTGCGACGCTGCATACGCACCCCCCCCCACCCCAACCCCACTAGCGCCGCCTTAAGCGGTGATCGATTTTCAAAATAATCAAGATGGGTTCAATGATCCCAAAGGAAATAAAATATAACCTGCACTATGATGATAGACAAGAAAAAAAATTCAAAGCATTCCTTTATTATGTCGATTAAAGTCATGCATAGTTTTCAGACATTCCAAAAACGTCATTCAGAAAATATGATTTTAAGACTTAATTACTTGATAGAGGGTCGAGAATATGTGAATGATCACTTGTGCACTTAATGTGTTCCTTACGGAAAAATAACAGTGTTACAATGATTACTGAATACTGTTAGAATTTCACTTTTGGTTCTAGATTGACAACTGTTTTCCTATTAGAGATCCTTCGTTACATTTATCGTTTCCAAAGGAGAATGAGGGACAGACAAAGCAACATACAGAATTTTGCAGAATCGAAAACCTGAATGTTGTTTATTACAAACTTTGGCGTTTATTAGAGTAAATTTAGAAGACAAACGTTAATACCTCAATTCAGAGTAAGCCAATGCAGTCGTATTTACATTAGACTACAAAACTGAAATAGAACATAATGCTGAAGAAAGTCCAAGATCAAGGTAAACGACGATAAAAGTATAAAGTTCTAGGCAAAGAAAAAAATGAGTTTTCAAAGAAACTAAACAGTTAGTATTATTTACCAGGTATCTATAGCAAATTGAAAGGAAGGAAATGATCAAGAATCAATACAATTACATAACATTTTACGTTCCAAGACACCAAAGGGAAAGAAGAATGCACTTAAAACAACGGCACCACAATCCAAACACTACAAGCAGAAAGCCAAAATGACAGTTTCTTTCCCAGAAATTGGCCAAACGGCTATCCAAAATAAAAAAGAAAAGGTAAGAGAAAAGTCCGGGGAGTGCCACAATCACAAACCGCAGCCCATTCCAGACCCCAAGAGGAAGAGGAAACCGACAAATCCAAACAAGCGCAAATCGAACAAACGTACGAAAAGCACTAAGATTAGCTCTCTCTTCCCCAAGCGAGGTAATCGCAATACTAAAAGGACTGAAAAACACAAAAACAAAATGACACACGGAAAGACATACAACAAATCGCCTCGTAGAATAAACCACAAAGCAACAAAGAGTAAGACTAACAACGGGACCACCGCCTTAGAACGGTCAGTAGAGTAAACTACCGGGGTTTAAAGCACTTTTACAGCTAGCTAACTTCACCCTGGGTCCCGATGCTAGTCTTAATACAGAAACACATAAAAATTCGGTTCGCATTAAGGCTCCCAACTCAGTCAATGCATCAAAGCGAAAACATAAAAATCAAATTAATCACTATAATAAACAAAGACGAGTACTCATGGATAACTCTACTGTATGCTAGAGTGAATGAAAACCAATAGTTGAACCACGGCGGGCCAAGCCAAAGACATATCGTCAAAAAAGTAAGAGAAAAGTCCAGGGAATGCCACAATCACAAAGCGCAGCCCTTCCCAGACCCAAAGAGGAAGAGGAAACCGACAAATCTAAACAAGCACAAACCGAACAAACGTACGAAAAGCACTAAGATTAGCTCTCTCTTCCCCAAGCGAGGTAATCGCAATACTAAAAGGACTGAAAAACACAAGAACAAAATGACACACGGAAAGACATACAACAAATCGCCTCGTAGAATAAACCACAAAGCAACAAAGAGTAAGACTAACACCGGGACCACCGCCTTAGAACGGTCGGTAGAGCAAACCACCGGGGGTTTTAAAGCACTTTTACAGCTAGCTAGCTTCACCCTGTCTCCCGATGCTACTCTTAATACATAAAAACATAAAAAGTCGGTTCGCATAAAGGCTCCCAACTCAGTCAATGCTTCAAAGCGAAAACATAAAAATCAAATTAATCACTATAATAAACAAAGACGAGTACTCATGGCTAATTCTACTGTATGCCAGAGTAAATGAAAACCCATAGTTGAACCACGGCGGGCCAAGCCAAAGACATATCGTCAAGCCCCAACCCACTGGTTAAAGTTTTACGAAGAGGCCGTCATTGAGTCTGAGGCCCGAACCGCCGTCGTGCAATTAAAGAGTGAAGCATAGCCATCAACAATGATTGGGTTGACAACTAGGCATGCAGTCTGCCGCATAATATCCAGGCTATAGCCAATTCTTTTATAACGGTTAATAAGTTTTCTGAATTGCTCCGAAAAGTTAGATTTACCTACAATTTTTATAAATCTGTACACTAAGTCACCGTAAAATTCGGGTTCCGATATACCTTGTTGCAGAAGTGTTTTCAGACAGACGCTATATTTTTCTAACAAGGCACTGTGTCTGCGATAAAATTTCGAAAACGCCTTACGAAGTTTAAAATAACGATAGCCCTGCCTAAGAGGTTTGGCAGTAAGGGCTTTATTACGGTAGTTAAAGTCATTAAGATTTGAAGAAGCTCTGGCGAATCTTATAAGTTGAGATATGTATACCCCATATGTGGTACGCCGGGGGCATCGCCATCCAGAAAAGGGAAATTGACTATATCAAAATCAAAATCGTCCCGTTTATCATAAATTTTGGTGGAAACTGTACCATTAGATATACATAGATTCAAATCCAAAAAAGGTGCCTCGGTATCGGAAGAATTTGCTCTATTTAATTGGAGTTCTGTAGGGTATATCCGGTCCTCCATTTGGTCAAAGTAAATATTGTCAATATTTAATCAATCGTCAAGGTATCTTGAAGTTGAATTAAAAGCCTCAATAATGTCAGCCTGATTTTCACGTGAGAGAGACTTCATGAAATCTCTCTCATAACAAAAAAAAGAAACAAATCTGCAACAAGAGGAGCACAATTAGTTCCCGTCGGAATACCAATAAGTTTGTCTATAAAGTTTAGTTCCAAATCTTATAGAAATATTATCCAAAAGATAAACAAGGGCATCACAGACTTTTTGACATGACCATAAATTGTGATTATTATATACATCAGAAGTGAAAAAAGCACATTCTTCGTTGCAAGCCAAATATTGGGTATTCTCCCGAATAAACGTTCGGTTAATTAAATCAATAAGTTTATCTTTTATAAGATGATGAGGTAAGGTAGTATACAGTGTAGAAAATAGTTGCGGTCATGGTACCAAAGCCGTAATTCAAAATCATAAATCCATAAACGAATGACGAATCAGAATGTTCAGACCAACAGACATGGACCCCAGAACAAAGGGTGTAATCAGGCGTCCGCGGATAGTAAGCATTACTTGGTAAGCAAGCTTCGCCCACCATGCCCATGGGCCTGAACGAAGGAAATATCGGTAGAAGCGTATGTCCGGGATTTGGGAAGTCTACTTATGACGCGTCACTGGCAAAATCATCAGAAACAATTCTGGAAACTGCCACATTGTAGGGATTGACTAGATCGTGATGTCTCCCATAGAAAAAATCATATGTAGACAATTTAGAAGCCTGAAAGTTTTTAGATTTAAATTTATTGAGAACATCATTAGAATTTTTAATTGACCAAAAATAGTTAATTCCGTCCCTTTCGTAAACAGTATCATAATATCTAATCAAATGTTTTTTAACAGCAGAAAGACATGAAGTTAGGAGTTTGGACAAAATAGTAGTCGTACAAGAACTAGAATTAGCAATGGAACGTGCTTTATAAGGTCGTTTATGAAGTTTCGGTAACCAATATAACGTAGGAAGTCTGTCTTGCTTTTCTTTAATACTCACTGCAAACTTAGCAGTAATATCGATAGAATGGGTATTGACAATAGATCTCTCGTCAGTAGAAATCCGTTCATATGTTTTGGTACTACCAAGTTATTGTTTTAGAGTATTGATATAATAAAGTCGTCACACAACAACAACATTATTAGCAGCTTTATCAGCAGGAGCCAAAACATACTTCCTATGAAATTCTTGGATACCTTGTTTAAAATATCGAAAAGATAATTAAGGCTTAGGAGGGAGAAGATCAAGGTTATTAGAGTAAAATAACACACGTTCATCAATGATCTTAAAAAAAATTTAATTTCCAATTATTTAAAGCATTATACTCAACATGCTCTCGTTTACACCAACGCGTACAATAATCATTTAAAGCACTGGCAATCGTTTCCCGACATTTATTGAAATCAATGTGGGCTGGGAAACTATATTTAGGTCCTTTTGAAATAACTGAACGGATTCGTGAATCAGTTATAATCTTTAAGTTACCAGTGACAATATGACCCGCTGGTTGATAACAAAATTTAGAATCTTTACAATCTCAAGAATTAGGGAAACTAGTTTCAATATCAAGATCAGAAACTAATTTATTGAAATTAAGTATAGTATTACGGATAGGTTTGTTATATTTATAACAAATAATAGGAGATTCCGTGTTTTCGAAATATGAAGGTATAGCTGATATAACATTATTATCTCGAAATATGCTAGGTAAATCTATGAATTCAATACCTTTATTAATGAATGGAATTTTGATGAAGTGTCTAATGTGGTTAATTTCAGAATCAATATAAGGACGAAGAGCATGTTGAGTATAACATCTAGTAAGGAGAGCTGCTTCATACAAATCATGTTTTCTATCATAAAATTTATTCGCCTCATCATCTAACGTACGTAATGAAGAAACAGACAGTGAAGCTAGTTTAGAAAGCATTTGATGACGACCAGAATTTAAGAGAATATTTAAATCAAAAAGAGATAAGATAGCTTTATGTTTTCGTTTAAAATTGCCATTTTTGCGCTTACCATGGGATCGTTTATTGCGTTTTTTAATATCTAAAAGGGAAAAAGCATCGAAATCCGGCATTTTAGAAATATTTACTTCATGGTAAATATTATCATTAAATCCAAGTGGAAAAGGGGTTTGTAAACGTTTAATCCATTTAAGTTCAAGTTCATGTCTTAAAATATTTTTGAATCTTTCGGTAGAATTGGACTTTTTGTATAATTTTTTCAACAGGTTGAACCAAAACTTTACTAGATAATCATGAATGTCCAGTACTCCGGAAATGTTGATAAAGAAACGTATCAATTTTCTTAGCTTTTTTGATTTAAGCAAATGTTCCTTAAACCTTGTTTTAAGGGCCCGTTTGGTCTGTCCAACATACTGCATTTCTCAGCCTCCTTCGCTGCAAGTGAGAACATATATAACATCCTCTGATTTTCAGTCTAAATCAGAGTTGTTTACAACTGAAAATTGTCTATGATTAACTGAGGAAATTATAGTTGACCGACAAATTAAATGATTGCAGCAGGTGCAACTCTTGACATTGCACTTAGAAATATTAGGGTACATACCCCTTTTATACGGATTCTTATATTTAAGAAGTATAGGAGATTTAATTGGAGAAAGTCTAATTCTAAGGTGATTTCAGAAAATATTATAATTGGAAGCGCCATATAAATTAATAAATGATACAGAGTGAAGTTTGAAAGGTGAAACGTTAACAGTAGGTAAAAGAGAGTTAAATCTAGCAGTAGAACGGGGAATCTGTAAAGAAGAAGCAGAATGTAGCCTGATAGGAGAAATAGTTATTTTTAATCTGTTAGTGATACTCATATAGTTGTATAGGAATTAATACCATTAGATAAAAAGCAGTATTCGTACCGGCAATTATAGTAAGTAGCGATGCAAACAGGCGGTAGGAGCGATGCATACAGAGTATAGCAACAGCCGACAATACATAACTAGTCTAATTCAAGTCCAAAGAAACGTAAATTGTTATAAACGGGATACGAATTCCGGTAAATATCTAACCTTCAATGAGGTATAAATTAGAATCATGAGGAAGAGGAATATGAAAGGTGATTGTAAAGTGCAAACTCTGGCACTTGAAATAATAACACCATTAAATGAATGTACGGGGAGACTTTCTAGGGTCTCCACACGGCACAAACACAACAGGCGTGGTATGCAAAAAAAAAAGTAAGAGTAAAGTTCAGGGAGTGCCACAATCACAAACCGCAGCCCTTCCCAGACCCCAAGAGGAAGAGGAAACCGACAAATCAAAACAAGCACAAATCGAACAAACGTACGAAAAGCACTAAGATTAGCTCTCTCTTCCCCAAGCGAGGTAATCGCAATACTAAAAGGACTGAAAAACACAAGAACAAAATGACACACGGAAAGACCTCGTAGAATAAACCACAAAGCAACAAAGAGTAAGACTAACATCGGGACCACCGCCTTAGAACGGTCAGTAGAGTAAACCACCGGGGGGTTTTAAAGCACTTTTACAGCTAGCTAACTTCACCCTGGGTCCCGATGCTACTCTTAATACAGAAACACATAAAAATTCGGTTCGCATAAAGGCTCCCAACTCAGTCAATGCATCAAAGCGAAAACACAAAAATCAAATTAATCACTATAATAAACAAAGACGAGTACTCATGCCTAATTCTACTGGATGCCAGAGTAAATGAAAACCAATAGTTGAACCACGGCGGGCCAAGCCAAAGACATATCGTCAAGCCCCAACCCACTGGTTAAAGTTTTACGAAGAGGCCGTCATTGAGTCTGAGGCCCGAACCGCCGTCGTGCAATTAAAGAGTGAAGCATAGCCATCAACAATGATTGGGTTGACAACTAGGCATGCAGTCTGCCGCATAATATCCAGGCTATAGCCAATTCTTTTATAACGGTTAATAAGTTTTCTGAATTGCTCCGAAAAGTTAGATTTACCTACATTTTTTCTAAATTATAAGTCACCGTAAAATTCGGGTTCCGATATACCTTGTTGCAGAAGTGTTTTCAGACTCACGCTATATTTTTCTAACAAGGCACTGTGTCTGCGATAAAATTTCGAAAACGCCTTACGAAGTTTAAAATAACGATAACCCTGCCTAAGAAGTTTGGCAGTAAGGCTTTATTACGGTAGTTAAAGTCATTAAGATTTGAAGAAGCTCTGGCGAATCTAATGTTGAGATATGACCCTATCACAGAATGACAGAAATAGTAAAGCACAGCAGAGGCACCGCCTTGGAACGGTCAGTAAAATATTACTGGGGGTGGGGGTAGGGGTGGGGGCTTAAATCGATTTTACGTGGCCACAACCCTCGCCCTTAGTTCTGCCGTGGCATGCACAAGACATGTGTTCAGTCCGCGTGAAGGGTTCCTATGTCATCAGTGCAACACCCATGAGAACATAAAAAATAAACGAATACAGAGATGAAACAACGATGAGGACTCGACGGAAAGAAATAACTGAAATGCTGAAGCAAAAGAAAACCAAAAGTTGGACTCCGGTGGGCCCGACCAGAGCCAGAGTATGGCAGCAACCAACTTACTCAAAAGTCTTTAGGCCGGAGCCGTCATAGAGTCTAAGGCCCGACCCGCCGGCGAGCAACCAAAGACGGGAGCGAAGTTATTAACCGTGATTGGGTTAACTACCATGCGTGGAGTCTGTCGTATTACATTTATGTTTTACCCAATCTTTATATATCGAAGAATGATTTTATGAGAGTGAGTGCGAAAATCTTTGCAAGCATATATTTTTCTGAATCTATATACTAAGTCACCATAAAATTCAAGTTTCGAGAGGCCTTGTTGCAGAAGAGATTTAAGTCCAACATTGAATTTTGAAACTAGATCGAATGACGTCTATAAAATTTAGAAAAGGCTTTGCGGAGTTTATGTACCGATGACCCTGTTTTAGAAGTTTAGCAGTTAACAATTTATTTCGAGTGTTGAAGTCAGAAACATGACTAGACACTCTCTCGAACCGAATTAGATGTGAGATATAAACACCGTTGGATATAAACACCGTTCCTTGACGAGGAACATCCCCATTCAAGTAATGAAAATTTACAACCTCAAAATCAAAATAATCGCGTTTATCATACATTTTGCATGAAATAACCCCATCTAAAATAGACAAATGCAAATCAAGAAACAGGGCTTTAGTTTCAGAAGAATTCGCTTTATTTAATTGAAGCTCTGAAGGATAAATTTGACTAATCAAACCATCGAAGTACTTATTATCAATATTTAATAAACCGTCCAAATATCTAGACATCGAGCTGAAAGCTTCAATATTTTCAGACTGCTTTTTTTCAGAAAGAGACATCATTAAATCTCTTTCATATCAGAACAAGAACAAATCAGCCACAAGCGATGCGCAAGTCGTAACCATCGGAGTACCAAAAATGTGTTTAAATAGCTTAGTACCAAATCTTATATAAATATTGTCGAGTAGAAAAGTGACAGCTTCACACACATTCTGACATGGCCATAGGGTATATTTTCTAAGCTTTTCGGAAGTAAAAATGAAGCTTTTCGTCCGTTATATGCAAGGTAGAGGGAACCTTCCATTGAAATTTCCGTTCAATTAAATCCTTATTTTTTTCTTTATAAGATTATGAGGTATTGCAGTGTAAAGCGTTAAAAAATCATACGTAGACAGACTTAATGCACGAAAACTTCTGGATTTTATTCAAAACTTCATTCGAATTTTTAATGGACCAAAACAGACTTTAACCTGATCTTTCATAGACCTCGTCGCAATATTGAATCACATATTTAGGCCACAAGTGAGAAAATGCACTTTCTGACCTTCATCTTATGATAAATAGCCAGCCTTGCACAGCCGCGCAGTCAGATCAGTCTTCGGTGCAAATCTTTCAGTTTTTCATTTTTAGTAACATACAATTTCTTTTAAGTGGCTAAAAGCCATTGTTTCCCACTAATCTTAAACTAGCATTTCCAAAGCTTAAAGAATTGATTGAGATATTGTTTAAGATTACCTAAATGACGGGAAAGAAATTTTATATACAACTACAGCACATAGCCGGCTCTGTTACATAGCGTTTGCTTTTTATTAGAAAATTCTGTAAGACCAGGAGTATTTGTGTATTTACGTCGGCAGAAAGCTCCAGATTGCCACAGCGAAGGCCATGGCCATCTTACTCCATACGTAAAAGGAAGTCATAAATTTAGAAACGAATTTTGCAACCATTGCAACTCCTTATACATTATATACATGATAAGTTTGATTATGCAGATATTATTATGAAACCGTCCGGTCCAGTAAGCGTCTAGTTTTGTGGCAGTTCTGATAAAGTATTTTGTCTATTTTGAAGAATCATCGGAAGTTCCATCAAACGAAAAAAGTAACTACTTGAAACATACCGTCTATTGTCAATAGTTCCCTCCTGAACATGACAAGTTTTTCTCTTAGAAAAAAAGCGGCAAAAATTCATGCTCAACTGCTAATTCAACCAGATGTTTTATGGCTACTGCCCTCAACTCTCCTACACTAATTAGTCTGTTCACAACAAGTGGTATTACCAGATTTACCTGGGGAACTACATTTCTCTGATAACACTGGTTCCCTGCACTACAAAATAAAGTTTTAAAATCTTTATTTTTTAACATAGGAAACCATTTAAAATTTGTAATTTGATTAATTTTTGATGCAGATGTAGATTTTGGTATCGGTTTTGAGCTTCTTCATTGTGTTTTATATTTAAGAATTTTGTGTGCAGGTTTCTAGTTAACTGTCTTATCAGTATTACTTAACTAATTGCATAACAGAGCATCATTTTATTGGCAACTGAGTTTTATGGTCTCAGTCATCAGCAACATATGAGAAAGCAATACCGCACTAACCCGACTTTGATATAGTAATAGTCGGATTAGTGGGGGTCAAATTCTCTCAGAGAAAAACATGGTATGATCTAAAGACATCAAATACCATCAAATATACCATCAAATATGTCCTAGATATTTCTACTGTATGACAGGCGTATTCCCTGAGGGGTATGCCGTCAATTCGATTAATTGTATTACGTGACAAAATGCAATTTAGAAATGAGTTGACAAGAACTAGACAAGAAATTTTTTATCTCACATCTGAGCCATATCCTACCAAGTGTTAATTACATCTTATTGCAGAAAGCGAATAGAAAATGTCCTCAAAATCTTCACGTAAACGCAGATGACATCTGTTCAAGGGGAATAGGTACACTCTCAGGGGATGCAGCTATGTTAATATTGTTTTGCATCTCTTCTACTTTAAAAAGGAAGGCTGGGAAGACCTTAAGAAGATCCCTTTTCAAAGGAAGTTTGTGTACAGGAAACCAAACAGGAAGTCACAAGAATTGTCTCTCTTGTCATACATAGCGGATAATCTACCAAATACAGTCTCCTGAAATAAAAAAAAGTGTTAATGAAAACAGAATAGTAATGCAAATATCACTCGGGACATGATTGAATAGCCAAAGAGTCTTTTCCTTGTCCTTGTTTCACGCCAACAGATTCTATAGTTCTACAGTGCCCATTTATATACCTATTCGAACAGTTAAGTTTTTTTTATCTGAAAAACTACATCAGATATGATGAATTTTCCAGGTCCATACGAGGCTGGTTTTCGTTTCTGTTATGACGTCGATGCGACATGCGTGTAACTTACCAGGGTTCTCAACTGCTCCAAGCTGCTTTTAAAGCGCAATTTAAAATTCCTCAAACATTTGTTTTCACTTTTCCAAAACCGAAGGTTTGACATTTCATTTGAATCTGCAGACGAATCTTATGTTTTCCGAGAAAATTTCTCGGAAATACAAAATTAGATAATGTTATTTACTGCTATTATTCATTGCCTTTTAAGCGATGTTTTTATGTATATAATAAACATCTTACTACTTCTGTAACAGTAACACGAGTTGATGTTCTGTATCACATCTTGTTGATGTTATTATATCCTTAGATTACACTTAACGCAATGGGGCTTTATCTGCAGACAAACATTAATGGCGAGGTTTAGACAAGGTCCATAAGTAAGGCGTTCTGAACATTCTCTATATTTAGGCCACAGGTGAGAAAATGTACTTTCTGACGTGCACCTTACGATGAATAAAGTAAGGCGTTCTGAACATTCGCTATATTTAGGCCACAGGTGAGAAAATGTACTTTCTGACGTGCACCTTACGATGAATAGCCAGCCTTTCACAGCCGCGCAGTCGGATTAGAGTCTTTCGGTGCAACCTGAAGACATCTCAGGTCTTTAGCTATCCAAAGTGCAATGACGGTATTTTCTTTTCCTCAATGATCAGAATTATGTTTCTACATTTTGCAATAAATCAGTATTGACGAGAAAACTGAAACGTAAAATATATGTGCTTGAAACTGCAATAAAAGCACTCTAATTTAGTAATAAGAAAACAAAATCTTATAGGACTAAGGTGGTCGTAAGGGCCTGTTGTTCGTGCAGCAGGTGAGCGAAAGGGACATGCTAGTATTTCTTCTGTTTCAGCACTGCAAATAGCTTATTCCTTTATCTCCTCTATTTTTTCTCTCTAGCCCTCCCCTTTTCCCTCTACCTCTACACAACTAGATCTGTCATTTTGTCTCTTTCGACACAAATTGATACACAGAACTTGACGCGTCGTTAAACAAGAACTCAAACATATAGACAAAAAAAAAATATCTGTTTATGCATGCGTAGGCCTTCTGAGCCTTCGCTGGATGCACATGCAATATTGTAGGAAATGCTATGCCACGGTTCAATTGTTATTATCAATAATGTAATCAAAACACCCAAGACAACACGCTACTGCACAATCTACTCACACATCATGCAATAAGTAGCCCTTCGGAGTGTCATCAACACTCTAGTAGCAACATGTTTCTTAGGTTGCAAGAAACCATATGAACCTCAACGTTTCTTCTAACATGTGCGTCCAATAAAGACGAAAATCAGCTTGCGTATCCGCACAGTCTGATAAAAGATTTCAATGTCCGCATTAAGAAATACTTGGCTATCCAAAATGCGCCAGTGGAGATTCTTGTCAGAATGTGCAGGCTGATCTGAGTCTTCGCTAGGCGCACATGTTCGAAGATACGTTTTTCGCATGCTGTATCTAATATGATAAATCACTGCCATAGTACTACAGTGATCATAAATCGATGCATCATTCCTCACGTAGTCATTAAGTACTATAGAAATATAACGTAGTCAACATCAAGCAAGTTTAGTTGCTACTATTGCCATTCACACAATATTTAACTAGCATGTAGTTGCTCGCCCCTAAAGAGAATGCTCGCGCTCGACTATTACTGTCTGTGAACGGGCCCATTGTGGTGTGACTTTTGGTTTTCTTTTACCCCGGGTTAATCCAACCCCCACCCTCTCCCTCACACAGGGATAGTTTTCACTACTGACCGTTATGGTTCTGGTTGTGTTTGTTTTTTGTGTGACCTTATGGCTACTCGCTGCGGGGCTTGTTTCGTGTTTCGTCCTTTTCATTGTATTATTGTTTAATGGATTCTGTCTAGCATTGTGATCATCGTGGTGGGGAAGAGGGAGCTGATTGCTTTGCATTGCGTTCGTTTGTGGCGTATGTACTGTCTGTCTCGGTTTGTTTCGCCCTCCTTTTTGGTGTCATTGGTAAGCTATGTTCTCTAAATCTGGCACTTCATTACGAAAACACGCCTATTCAAATATATTGAAAACTTTACAACCAAAGAAAAGGAAAATTTTCAGATAAAAAATTCTGATATTTTTCATAATTCTGCTCAAAACATAGATTGTGGGTACTCGTTAGAACCGCCTCGCCGAGGCGGTTCTAACGAGTACCCACAATATATGTTTTTGAGCAGAAATAAGAAAAATAATGTATACCCCTGTAAACCCCAGTTTTACTATATAAAAGTGGGGATGAAGGGGGTCAAAATTACATAGGCGTGTTTTTGTAATGTTCTGGACATCTTCTTTACTATTTTTTTTTTCAAATTGTTATTGAGTAGTCTACTTTGTTTCATTGCAGTTTTTTTATGATCATTTGTGTTTATTGTGATGTTTATAATGATTATTTGTAGAGGACCCGCGGCGGACCGAACAAACACATATAGTCGAACTTCAATGGCTCGAACCTCTTTTGGACCATAAAAAATTGTTCGAGACATAGCACGCCTACCAAACGAATGAATGCGTAACCGCCGGTTAAGAGCGTGCAACATCCGGTTAGGGATAAGATGACTCAAAAAGGTAAACAAACTTTCTGTGTTTCATGAGCGATATAAATGTTTTGAGGAAATTATTTAAAAAACGGAGAATTACATTCAACTGCCCATTGATATTGGCGTCTGTGGAGTAAATCTCAGATCACTTACTTCACGCATATTTGCTGAATTAGTTTTCGCGTGCTGGTGAACCGAAAGGCATAGAAAACACGTGGTAATTCATGGTGTTTTGGTCCTTTATTTAATTTTGCGCTTTGCTAGAAGTTCAATATATCATGACGCACACATGTGGTTATTTGAGTTATCGATATTTTTGGTTGCTAATGCAGCATTGTCGAAAATTCGCCACGGGAAACGTCGAAAATGGCAGGATACGCATAAGATCTATCTAAATAATAACAAAACTTACAGCTACAAAGCGGGTCTGATTTCACCTCCATGTCTCCAGGAACTTACGAAGCTTGTTGTACGGAACCATTTTTAGCCAACCTGATAAGCAGTGCACTGTTGATTCGGAAATAACATAGTATTTAATGCAAACATCTTCAATCTCCAGAATCATAGTGTATTATGATTTTGTTTGTGTTTCCACATCAATTCAATGGCCCTGCGATTGTCTGAAATAAAATTTAACAGGTTTGGTTTTTTTTTCTGCGAAGAAGTGCTGATCTGCCTATTTTTGCTGGTTAAGCATTAGATTGTCTGGTTTAGAATTCGATGACCAAAGGAGAAAAAACACCGTTTGTTCCCTTTGTAAATGCCAGAGATTAACTACAATAACAGATGGTCTACCTATGATTTGTAAGTTGTCAAGAAATCATCAGATGCAGAAAGTCATGGTGAAAAAAGGTTTTCTGGACAAGGCCATTGAAATACTGGATTTCAGACTTATTTGACCGAATGGAGCATCAATTCATATATCAGAGTTCATTATTTGCTTCTGTAGAAAACAAAATGACCAGTTTGTGTTTCATAATGGCGCATAACCTTATATCATTTTTATATGGTTAAGCATTGGAGAACCCGGTTAAGCATAAGAAACTCGATGAATGTGTAGAAATGCGGCAAAGTGAAGTACAAATGATAATGCATGTATATTTGTAAGATCATAACGTGCCTATTTGATAAGTTTAGCTTGTTCTGACATTTTGGCATGTGATGAAGATGCTAGATTTGAGGTCCAAGGGTTTCTGTTTCGATCGCCGGTCAAGGCAATCGACGGGAATACTTTCTTAGCAGGTCTAAGTCACTCCATACTACACTTGAAAACAAATTATTTGTATCGCTGTCTGTAAAAGTGACGGTTTATTTAGCCTCTGATGTTGTGATTCGTTTGATCTGTGAATATTATGATTATTTTATACCGAGTTCAGGCTTACTGTTATTCCTTGCATATTACAGTTAGTTGATGAGCTAGAAGACTTTCAAGCAAACTCAGCAACTAATTAAGAAATGTTTTATCCATTATGTCCACTGAGAGTTTGCTTTGAGTTCCCAGTTGGGATTATCTGAATTTGCCGGCTACATGGGCTGGAGGCTTGCATTTAGTGTTCACGCCACCTGAAAACGGGATTGCCCTTCTTCGAGAGAGAGAGAGAGAGAGAGAGAGAGAGAGAGAGAGAGAGAGAGAGAGAGAGAGAGAGAGAGTCGTAGTACGAAATGATAGAATCGGGACCTGGTGTGTACAGTAGTAGTCATAATACGAGTATGTTCGTCTGAACAAGAAGAGTGGCGACGGCAGCAAAGATGTTGCTACAGAAATGAAATCAACAACTGTAGAAGAAGCGAAACCCGGAAACAGTTCGTTCAGTCAATATCTTTATTGTCGTTCCATACCACGTCCTTCGAACATATGAAGTTTTTCTTATGAAAGCATTGCCCTGATTAAATTACTCTCAAAGTAATAAAATCTTTTAGTGCCAGTCGCAATAAACTATTGATTAAATAACGGTTTGCATGCTGGGTAAAAAAATTAGCAGACGACATTTTGAAATATTTTTCTCATTTTTTCTAGAAAATAGGATTTGGCATTTCATACAAAATATCTCTCCGAGGAAGGAGACAATTTGCAAGAAATGTCAGATCCTTTGTTTTAGGGGAAATTGGGAAAATATATCATCAGTTTGTCATCTGCTGAATTTGTCCATAACATGGTAAGTGTTTATATATATAATTTGAACCGCGTAAGGCGAAAAATAACATTTGAGGCTTATACGGACCTTTTATACCCGGAGCAGCCTACGTTTTCACATAATCTGGTCAAAGATTTCGCTGCTCACTTAAGAATCATTGGATGATGTAGACTGTATGAACAGAAAGCAAAGCTTTGTATGTTATGAAACTACATGTAGGACATGATCTGTACACTTCGCAAATAAAGGAGTATACATACGGTATTTATGTATTCGGATATCTTACCATGCCATCACGAATAATTTTGACCTCCTTAAACCCCACTTTTATACAGTAAAACTGGGGTTTACAGGGGTATACATTATTTCTGCTCAAAAACATATATTGTGGGTACTCGTAGAACCGCCTCGCCGACGCGGTTCTAACGAGTACTCACAATTTATGTTTTGAGCAGAAATATGGAAAATATCAGTTTTTTTATCTGAAAATTTTCAGTTTTTGGAGGTGAAGTTGTCTATATATTTGAATAGGCGTGGTTTAATAATGACTTGAACAGGTCTATTTATTGGTGTGTCTAAAACAGCTGCATGAGTGGTAAAAAGGTATAGACTCCGAAGTAGATGCAGTTTTGTGGCGTCTGATGTGGGTCTACACAGCGCCCAGTAAGCATTCTTTATAAATCTATAGCGGGCCGTTATATGCCCGTCAGGGTAGCTGACGGGCCGATAACGGCCCGCTATCGATTTATAAAGAATGCTAGCTGGGCGTGCACTGGCCTGTCTGTAGACGAATACTTAGGGTAAGTAAGTTATCTTTGACGCGACCTTATTATTGATTTTCATCAACTATTTTTTTAGGATCTTTCATTACATTTATTTTTCGCTCATGTCTGTTTTATATACGTTTGTAAAATAAAATGCCACTTTGGAGGAAATAATCGCGTGAGGCAAAATGTGCTTAAGGGGGATCTGGCATCATCTTCACTGTTTAGTTTATGATTATCAGTATGAAATATACAGTCACGGATCTAGCTGAACAAAAGTCAATGGTCATTTTTCTAGTGTCAGAAGCATGTGCTGTTCCACTAGTTGGCGAAGTTATTTGTCATTCTTTGAATGTAAATAAAGCTTTGAGACCCAAAGCATTATTCCGTGCGACTTGGAAAGCTTACATAAAACTGGATGACCCTGTTCATTAACAGGCAGCGCTAAATAATTGTGCATGCTAGATCCGCCCAAAGTTGTTGTTTTCTAAGTGCATTTGGTCACTTTTGGTGACACGTTTCAATGGGTATAACAGGCGGAAACAAAATAAAATGTCTTTGTCACATATTTCAACGTAGTTTTGGAAATCTTTCTTAATAAGTGAATAATACATGTATAAACTTCGCTAGATGTCTCCTCTCTTGGGCGAATAATGCTACGTCAGCAGCTGTATGTGTTATGGGCAAACGAACGCAATTATCAAAGGGAACCTGAATGTCAAGGGGGAACACTTTTGAACAAAGATTGCACTTCTTCATGATTGTATCCAACAAGTGTTTTGTATATGTAGAAAATCAATATTGACATATAAACTTTTACAAGGTGTTTTTGGAATGAAAGACATCTATTTCATGTGTTTTGAGAAACCTTTTTCCTCAAGTAGAGGTTACAGTTTACGTTGATGGAAAGAAGTTATAGCTTGTGTAAATAGAAATGGAGAAATTCGCAAAATAAAACAGGCGTTTTCTGGGGTCAATTCTTGAATTATTTGATTTTTTTCCCATACTTTTATCTCTATCGGGTTTATTATTAAAATTTTTTACCTACCTTTACCCTGCAGCATCTTGTATGCATTACTATGATATAAATCTTTTGCAATTTTCGCAAATAGAATTCGAGTTATCCGCAAAATACAATATATGATTTTCAGGGAAAAATTTAATAGTTTTCGTGTCATTTAATTTCGTGTTTGACAATACGGCCTTGGACCTTATTTTATGTATTTTGTGGTGAAAAAAATAACGTTTCCTCACAGTCGTAAATGCTTTATATTCACAATGTTTCTAGACTTCTCCATATTTCACAAAGTTTGCAATAATGGCTGACCATTATCCTTAAGTCTTTATTTTTGGAACTTATACATGTACCAATGTATTTCTTAAGTCAATTCGGATATGACATTTGTTCTATAAAATGTTTCCACAATATTGCTTTGTTTACATTTTGTTAAAGTCACAATCCGTGCTCTATTTACAAAATTTGAAAGTTAAGGTAAATAGATACACTTGTTAGATATTTCGCCATTTTTGACAAAGGAAGACAACGTCTGTGATTACCTGTGTAACAGTTTATCTTGTCCCCCGCGGTATCTTGTCCCCGGGGATCTTGTCCGCATCTGGGTTATTTTGTCCTCGGGGACGCGGTATTTTGTCCCCCTCTTATTTCCTTTATTTATTTGAGTCTTTGCTATTTTTGTCTCAACTTCAGTACTCAATATCCTTCACCTCCTGACATTGATATACAAATCATACCAGTACCAGTATAATTTATCACATAAACTGTTGTCAACAAATGTTAACAAACTTCAAAGATTTGATTGCATGTCTATCTTAAGAAAATAAAGGTACAAGTTTATATTATTCTGTTGCTCACAGAAAGACAACAAGAAGAGATATGAAAAATTTCAAAGAAGGGACATGGGTAGGGTTTACTAGATATTATAATTACCTCATGTTGTCCCCATTACCGCAACACAGCCTTTGGTTAGGTTGCAACAATTTATAAGTTCAGGTTTAGTGCTATCCAGAGTGGGAACCATACCCTCTCCCCCCTCTCAAACTTATTTGCGGTGGGTATAAAAACCTGTATCCCATATTAGCCAAAATTGCTCATCTCCGGATAGCACTTAACCTGAATTTATAAATTGTTGCAACCTAACAAAATGCTGTGTGGTTGTAATGGGGATAACATGAGGCAGTTGTAGTATCCAGTAAACCCGGTTCCCAGTCAACTCATACTTAATTCAACTCGTTCTCATTTTGGTCAATTCGTACTCATCGATTTGGTCAATCCGTACTCATTTGGTCAATTCGTCCTCACTGTTAGGTCAACTCGTACTCATTTTGGTCAACTCGTACTCATGTTTCTGGTCAATTCGTTCTCATTTTGGGGCCTCTATTTTGGACAATATATATATTGCACGCAAAAAGAAACGCAAACAAACGGATGCAATATTTGGAAAACCTATATTTGTATGATAAAGCCATGTGTTTGGTGTAAGATTTTAAAGTTTGGCAGAGATACTTTACGCCATTAAAATGCAAAATTTAGAATGTTTAAGGTTTTGGTTTCTAAGGCGGTGGTCCGGGTGTTAGTCTTACTCTTTGTTGCTTTGTGGTTCATTCTACGAGGCGATTTGTTTTAAGTCTTGCCTTGTGTTATTTTGTTCTTGTGTTTTTCAGTCCTTTTGGCATTGCGATTACCTTGCTTGAGGAAGAGAGAGCTCATCTTAGTGCTTTTCGTACGTTTGCTCGACTTGCGCTTGTTTGGTTTTGTCTGTTTCCTCTTCCTCTTGGTATCTGGGAAGGGCTGCGGCTTTTGATTATGGTACTCCCTGGACTTTTCTCTTACCTTTTTATATAATTTATGGTTGCTGGCTTCTGCTCAGGGACCTGACTCATTTGGATTTTTGTTTTGCAGAACATAGGGTACACTTGTCTCTACTGACGGAAGCTACAGCTATTTTCTTAAGATATACCCGAACAATTACCTGCACAATTATCTCTAAGTTATATATGGAATTGAACCGGAAAATATAAAAAAATAACGATAAATTATCTTTGGATACACAGACAACTTTTAGTAAGTGTTTTTCTCATTTATTGTTCTTTAATATGGTGTAATTATTATGAAAATAGATTTGGTCCTATTTTCCCCAGTCGTTTTTATTTTCTATATACAATATATTATTATACATATATGGCTTATTTGATACAATCAAACATCAAAATGCTTAAGAGGCCAATTTTAAGCCCATCTAAATAGAGAATGCGTTTTCTGGGACAATTTTATAAGTGTTGTCCAGAAAGACAATCTTACAACGTTTACAGTTATAGATAGCATTACAAAATAAGTAAAATCACTGGACATGTTTTTTTCAGGAAGAAGAACGTCTTTCGAAATATTCGCATAAACGACTTGGAATAATAAAAGTCCACTGATCTTCAACACACGAAGTCGCCGGATTCTTTCCAGTTGTCTCCAGTTTTTAATTAGTTAGCTAGTTAAATAATTAAGTATAGCTATTGAATGTTCATAATTAAAGCTATAATGTTTGTTAGACTTCATCACGCAACTTTCATAGAAATAGATAATTACCGCGAAAGAAAGTAAGAAAGAAAGAAAGAAAGTGGTTGTTTGTTCCGTATTTCTGATCAATTTATATCATAGCACTAATTGATGTTGTAGACTATAATTGCAGTCCTTTACATGACTATAATAAGTTTTTTGTACACTAAAAGAACAATAATTACAACAGGTCTTTACATGACTATAATAAGTTTTTTTGTACACTAAAAGAACAATAATTACAACAGGTCTTTCAGGCTTGAGCTGGTACAGGCTACTTTGGCTGGGACCAGGGCCGAGATCAAAACGGCGTTTGGTCAGGGTTTACACTTTTGCACAGGCATGTCTGTCCGAATACTAAGGTAATAAGTTTATACTCAGATCATGATGTTACATGTATATGCCCTGCGTGTCGCATTCAAAATATGTGAGCCGTATAGCCAAAACATTTAGGTTTTGATTGGACTATATGGATGCACAGGTCAGTCTTAGTCTACATGCTTAACATACGCTACAAGGTACCTTTTGACTTGGCCTGTGTTTGTTACAAAACTTGTACAAATTCATTTTTGGAATATCACCTGATCCTGTCATGAGACTTAATCTTTAAACTTAAAAAAAAAAAAAAAAAAAAAAAAAAAAAATACACTTTCAAAATGCATAGAAAGGGCCCTTCGGGGCATGAAGGAACAGCGAAAGCCTCGATCAGCGTGCACATCTACGTTGTCTGATCAATATATTTCAAAGCATGAATTTCCTCTCCTTACAATCTCGCATAACCTTTTTTCCCTTAGTCTGGGAGATGACGCAAAATGATCCACAAATGTTGACGTGCTGTTAAGCAACAATACAAAAATAAACCGGTAAGCAGACTGCGAAGATCCTGCGCTGCCTTTGTATGATCCGAAGGCACTTTATAAAAGTCATGGACTGGTTCAAAGCTATTTTTCCATGAACTGTTCAATGTGATTTATAACCAAGTATCAGCTTTCACAAAAAGCTTGATCTACGCTTAGCACTCTGCTTTTTGTGAAAGCTAATACTTGTACAGAGTAGATACCGATTTTGTGACACGCATGTCGTACACTTACTGATCAGATTAGTGGACATGATGATATGATCCGGGGCACAGTATTTCCTACAACAGTATATGTGCGCTCAACAAAAACTCAGATCAGCCTACGCATTGCTCAATCTAACCAGAGTCTTCAGCGGACACTCTGTTGGTAGCCAAAGATCCAGAGCATCTTTATGCGGACAGTAAAGAATATGATTAGACCTCGATTGCGCAGACTGATCTGAGTCTTCGCTGGGAGCACTTGATCTCTTGTCTGATATGCTGCGCCCCGGCTCATATTTGTCTCAGCCCCATTATAAGAACGATATCTTCGGTAAAAGTGAGCAGTACAAGGACAGATCAGTCTGCATCAATATTGTGCTTCTTTGGCAAGACAGATATCTTCGATACAACCGAGCAGTAAAAGGCCTTATCCGTCTGCACTAATGACCAAATATTTTTTGCTAACATGACATTTATGACGTACTTTATGATATGAGCGCCCAGTGAAGACTTAGATCAGCCTGCGCCCCCGCATAGTCTGATCAGATTCTTTGTTGTTCCCCAAAGAAGTATGGTCCTTGGTTATCCTAGGCCCGCCTTCCAGCCGATAGGTAACTTCTTTTTCTTCATCTTAAATCTTTGTTCAGCTACCCCTCCATGTATAAAACACTATCACATATCCGGGGTGATGGTTATCCATAAAACGTCTGTCGAAGACTGAGCAGATTGTGCGAATGAATAAGTTTATCTACAGTATTTACTGAACGTGTGATGAAGTACATTTCCCTGTGCTGCAGCACAGGTAGATTCAGACTGTCCGGACATGTTAGCATATGAGCCGGTGCTTAGCATTGCCTTTTCGATTGAATTGTGCGCCCATTTGGGACTCAGATCAGCCGGCGTGGACGCGCAGGCTAATCAGTCTTCGATGTATGTCTTAGGACGCTTTGGATCCTTGGCTAATCACAGAGTGCTATGCAAAAACTCTGATCAGGCGTCGCAGATGCAATATCGTGGGTATACTGTTTTCACGCTTTCCGTCCGTCCGTCCGTATGTCCGAAACACTGTTTTTCCTAAATATCTTGATTTAATAATATTAGGAATCTTATCATATTTTGCGTAAATGTTCATATTCATGAGATGTTGCTGCTACAGAAAAATAAGGGTCAAGGGACCAATACTGTTATAGTTATTCCCATTTGTAATTCTTTAAACTTTTTGTCCATAACACTTTGTTTTTTCATGCATATCTTGATTAAAAACATTAGGAATCTTATCTTTTTTGCATAAATGTTGATATTGATAAGATGTTATTGATAGGCAAAAATCAGGGTCTAGGGATCAATACTAATATCTTGAAAACTGTTTTTGTTTTGTTTGTTCATATCTTGATTAATAATATTAGGAATCTTATCATAATTTGCATAAATGTTGATATTCATGAGATGTTGCTTCTAAACAAAAAATAAGGGTCAAGGGATTAATACTGTTATAGTTATTCCCCTTTGTAATTCTTTAAATTTTTTGTCCCTAACACTTTGTTTTTCTTGCATATCTTGATTAATAAAATTAGGAATCCTATCATATTTTGCATAAATGTTGATATTGATAAGATGTTGTTGCTAGGCAAAAATCAGGGTCTAGGTATTAATACTAATGGAATTATTCCCCTTTGTAGGTCTTGAAAACTGTTTTTTTTTTTGTTCATATCTTGATTAATATTATTAGGAATCTTATCATATTTTGCATAAATTTTGATACTCATACGATGTTGCTGCTACAAAAAAAGAAGGGTCAAGGGATCAATAATGTTTTAGTTATTTCCCTTTGTAATTCTTTAATGTCCGTAACACTTTTGTTTTTTCTATCTATCTTGCTTAATAATTTTAGGAATCTTGTAATATTTTGCATGAACGTAGATATTAATAAGAAGTTGTTGCTATATATTTTTATTTTAATATTCTGAACAGAGCTGCTGTTTTTATCGACCATTACCTTGCGTGGGTACATGTATCTAATAAGCAGTGCTTCTTCACTTTTTCATTGTCATTTATTTATACCGTATATGGGTAGGAAAATAATGACTAGTATAGTGAAGTGGGGTGGACAAGATACTATACCTGTTTTGTCCCCACTCCTACAGCCATCACCCTGCATTTTGTTTGATTAAGATATTGATGGTTATGGTCAGCACTGGAGATACAGATTGTAAAATTTACTGAAAACGGGTTTGCATAGATACCGTAGCAGGTTTATCTTGTCCCACCCCTGCCCACCACCTTCGCTTACACTTTTGATTCTTGTTTGGGTAAGTTCAAACTATGTGCATGCTAACAAAGTCAATGAGATACACGATAAAGTTTTGAAAATTTGTTAGATTTGGTGGGGTTGGCAAGGTAGACAAGATACCATAGCTGGTTTATTATGTCCGCCCAAGATACCATAGCTGGTTTATTATGTCGGCCCAAGATACCATAGCTGGTTTATTATGTCCGCCCAAGATACCATAGCTGGTTTATTATGTCCGCCCAAGATACCATAGCTGGTTTATTATGTCCGCCCAAAATACCATAGCTGGTTTATTATGTCCGCACAACGGGTGTGGACCCCGTTTGTATCAGTGTGGGCTTCAGCTCTTCGGCTCTGGCGCCAGTGTTTGCATCGACATAGCCTGTTTAAAGCACTATATCTCTTGAACCTATCTGGTGGTTAGGTGAAGAGAAAATGTATCCTGCGTCACTGGGGCGTCCAACTGATATTGGCTTACAGTTGGGCAAGGCATGCTGTCCTTGCAGCGGGTAAGGGTTGAGGGGGATGTTGTTATTTCTTCTGTTTCTAAACTTCCATTTATTGTCTTCTTCTTCTCTTGCCCTTCACTTTCATCTCCTCTACTGTTCTATCTCTTTTCTCCCTTTCTTTTGGAGACGACACCAAATGACCCACAAGGGTTGACGTGTCGTTAAACCCAATGAATCAATCTCTTGAACCTATAGATGGATTATGACCAAACTTGCATGGTTACTATCCACTATTTATTGTTTTCTTACCATTCCAGCAAGTCATTGTTTTAACTTACCCACTCTTACTAAACTATCCCATATTAGACAAAACATTTTGTATCTTATATGTGCTAAAATAAGCCATTTTAATAATGATAGCACCTAGCCTGAACTTGCAAATATGGCAAGCCTCCAGACATATATGTACGAAGAGTGAAGTTTGGGAGTAATTTAATTTATGAGAAAGATTGTGATCTGCAGAACAATGACAGAATGAGGATAATTAAGGGGTATTTTTGCATTTCTCTTTAGAAACGTATATCATGAATACTTGTTGGAATCGCCACACTGAGGCGAATGAGACAAGTGCACACCATATGGGCTTTTATTTATAAATAAGAAGACTGATTCTTGAATTAAATCTGTTGAAAGAAGAAAAAATTATAATGGAACAGACAAAATAGTATAGACAGACAAAATTAGACGTAACATAATTACACTGTCTGATCAGAAACATTTCAGTGTGTGTACCTGAGGGAACAATTTATATTTATAAATGAGAAAAAATGTGATCTTCTGTAGAAACACACACACACACACACACACACACACACACACACACACACACACACCTTCCCCCCCCCCACCCCCCACACACACACCCACAAAATAAAGATGTCATTACCTGTTGAAAGACGAAAACACTTGAAATAGAACAGAGTAAATAGCATAGACAAACAAAAGTATAAAAAAAAGGGAGGGCGTGGAGGGAGCAAAATACTGATACGTGCCGAGGGTTTGCAGCCTTGAACTGTCTTCAATATCAGATATACTAGCAGTTCTGAACAGTCACTGGCTAACAGTGAGTGTGCGGCCTGCTGTGTAACAAAGTACTGAATCTAACTAAACAGACTTTGTAAATAATGCAAAAAAAGGCGAACTTCAGAAACGAAAACTATGGCAAACAACACCGAGGGGATGTATCATATTTCTGATCTCATAGCTAAAGGGTGATAAAACAAGACTTTAAGACAGTTTGCTAAACTGATTTGTTTTAATAAAAATGTACGAATAAATTATAATAAAAATACAGACTGTGTTTGTTTTCTTTACATCAGACAATTAATTCAGGACAAAGACAATTTATGGGGTTGAAGCATGACAAGACATGACCAGGATGGAAATAAGACATATTCTATTCTATTTTACCCAAAAGCGCAGCGGACAAATGCACCCCTTCACGGCAGTGATCACTCGCGAGAAGCAGGGCATGAGTAAAACTAGAGCTATAATGTTTACAAATGTCACCAAACTACTTCATGAAATATATGATTAACCAATATCACGCTTATAAATATAGCTCAAATATACACATGGCTCAGAGAAAGGCTCAGCTTTACCAATACCATAAACACGATGAAGAAAAACCTAAGATTTTTCACCCGAAGTGCCTGGGAAATATAGCAAGACCCCTATTCTCTCTTGGCACGGATACAGAAGTTTTTTGGAATAAGAATGCAACTCAATAAAATTTGGAAAATAAGAGCACAAAAAAATAATATGCGAACCAGTTTAACGTGCGTGTATTCACGACGAAAGCAAAATCTGAAGTCCCCCACTGTTGCGGGAACACGGTTTATATACTCCCAATTCCCACATCCCACAAACCCACAGCTTTAAAGATGTAAGACTCCCCAATCCGCAGCAAAGATACTGCGGGAGTGCGTGATCCCACAACACTGACGTCGTGGGAAGACGTTCCCGCAGGAAAGTTACGGCGACGGCCATATTGGATTTACCGATAAACATAGGGGGGTCACCCACTTCAAAACCGAATATCTTAGAAATCTTGAATTAAACTGTACCCAAAACTAACATGAAAGCAACCCCAAATAAATTTGCTAACTGACTCTTACGCTCAAATAATTTATAAGAGCTTGGATTTCTCGAGAGATCACTGCAGGTGAGGGAGGTTGACTTTTACGTTGACTTTTGACAGACGAATGTTTTGTCCGCTTCGCTTGACCGCTCATTCAGTACACTCCCACAATGCAACACATTCAGCCAATACACAACACACAAAAATGGAGGTCACCGGTGACAAACACACTGCACACTCCAAGATTTTAGGGAAATACACTCTCATACTAACAGTTACAGGAATTACATAGCTACGAGTACATTAGGTAAGTTGTTTACTTTCAAATGCATTAACTGTCATTAATGTGTATTAAGACGGAACAGGTAATTGGATGCAGCATGCCAAAACAAAAATAAACAGCTGATTCGGGACACATGCTCGCCATCCATAACACAGACAAATGCGACTTCACAAAGCCGGGCCACTACACTACCCCCCTCCAGGGTCGCTAAAGTTCCATCCAACGACCCTGAATCGGGCCAGACAGTAACCCTGATCTGCTAAAGATTGCATTTGAAAATACTCAGCAGTATAAACATAAAACAGTTGCCTTATAAACAAAGAACGCACCACAAATTAGAAAATGAATAACCATGTCAACATCCTGGTAACGGAACCAAATGAACACCAGGTGTGTCTTCTCAAATACATAAGAATGCAGATAGAATTAAATATACATTCATAGAGTTTTCAGACTTCCCCTGAGACAGCATATTCCCTGCTACCCATGGGAAGCCTAAGGACTCATAACACCTGACGTTTATAAGCTTTAACAACATGACAGTAACGTAGAAATGAATCACTTCATAGTCCCACAGCCAAACATGGCTTAACATATAAGGAAACAATAGAAGTGCAATTTTAAATAGACTGCCCTGGCACGATATATGTACAATCTTAAGTACTCTAAAATGACTTTGAAACAAAATTAAATAGCATGAGGTTCTTAATACGTTACTTAAATGACTTCAGTAACTTGTAGTTTCTCAATTCCTACATACATACATGTAATAAGGAGATAGGCTCATGCATATGTGGAGGAAATACAGTTTGGAATGGCTGATCACCAGATATGCATGACTTATATCATCATACAAGCTAATGTAGCAATGATAGCAGTCCGACTACACCGCTAATCATAATCTTGGTGATTGCCCTTCTCCAGATTATCTTCAACTACTCCCACTTAATTACCAGTGACCTCTCTCTCTCTCTCTCTCTCTCTCTCTCTCTCTCTCTCTCTCTAATAATTTGTTTAAGATCAAGGTCTAGCTAATTCTCAATGTTCTGGTATTTTGGCATTCATCTTTTCCTTCCCGAAGTAAAATCAACCATTGTGTTCTTTGTGAAAGATCTTCCCAAGGTGGTCCTGGGTCGTCCCTCTTTCTCAGCCTCCTTTTCCCCTTTAGTCTCCTCATGCTGTTTTGTCTCGGACTTGTTTTCCTCTGCTCTTCTTCTTTCACCCCTCTCCCTTCTTTCCTGCTGCCATCTCCTTTCCTCGCGCTTCCTATCCTCTTCTCGCTCTCTTCTCCTGGCCTCCTCTCTTCGCCTTTCTGCCTCCTCTCTGCGCTCTTCCTTCCTCCGCTCCGACCTCTCATGCTCCTCCATTGTTTTCTTCAACCTGGAGATAGCATCTACCGCTTTGCTAACCATGCAGGTGTTCTCTACCAGAGCCTTCTCCATTCTTTCATTTGCATTTGCAAATTTCTCCATCACTCCAGTTAGTTTCTGCAACGCCTCTTGTAACCCATTGGCAGCTACCTGGCCTATGTCAAAAGTATAGTCCTGCGTGCCCGTCTCTTTCATCTTTTTCGGCGCGACTGAATCCTCCGAACCACTCCTTACTCTTTTTTTCCTTGGCGTGCTCAGCGTTGTATCTTCATTCATGAGGAGCTGCTGCATAAGATTCTCTTCAACTGCCGAAGCTTCATCTTCTTCATATGTTTCCTGCCCAGCCTCCGTAGCAACTTCCTCAAAATCTGTAGGCTCAAAACCAAAATCTACATTTTCTCCTATAGCCTCCGACATCACCACGTCACACGTCCCAACATGCACCGTCTTCCCTTTCTTTCTCTGGGCTAGCTGATCCAATGGTGTGGGGATGCAGTTTGGGCAGGCATCAGCTTCTGGGCTTGTCACTTCCCTGGGTTTGTTGGTTCGGTCAGCATCTCGGGGGACCTCCTCAGACTCCACTCCACCACTGCCTTGGGACTGGTACGTTGCAGCATTCATGGCAGGCCTAGACACAGACAGCTGGGGTGTTTCCATTGCTGGCTCTTGAGGTGGGAGAGCTTCAGGCGATGTCAGTAATGTCTGAATCCCCGGAACCCCGGTCAACAAGCTTAGGATTGACTGGATCGGCTGTAACGTCTCGCTGACCTGCAACTGTGGGACTGCATTCTGGACTGCTACTGTTCTCGTCTGCGGCACATCCACTTGAAATGCTGGCTGTTGGGAGGCTGCTTGCACCCTCGGAATTAGGTTGCCTGTGAAGTCCTGTGCCACCAGTGATGAGGCGCTCCTTGCAAACTTCTGAGTTGTACAGTACTGTTCAGTTGGAGTGGAAAGGGGCGTAATGTATCCTGCGTCCACGGTTGTCTGGAAAAGATCTCCTTCCAACTGGCCAGTCCCCATCTGCTGCAATGCCGATGTCACTGGACTGCTCTTCTGTGTCCCACGCTGCTTCAGAAAGAAACGAAGGCTGGCCTCTGGAGTGAGCTTCATGTAATCCAAGTCACTGAACTGATGTGGATTTGGACTGGTGACAAGAAAAGGCGTGTGGTCCGTGATGTTCCTCTTGGCAGCCATCTCCCTGTGCCTAGCATAGTTGGTGATATGCTGTATCAACTGCTCATGTCGCTGGCAACGGAACAAACACAGCCGGCAGTAGTATGGGACTTCGTCGAGGCTAACATGATTCTTCAGGATGTGTTCCTCAATCCTTCCTTTGACATCAATAGTCTCTTTCCCCTCCTTGTAGTGGCACGGGATGCACTTATAGGCTCGTCCCTTATGCTTGGCCTTGTTTACAGCCTCAGGATCATCTGCCAAGTTGATGTGGCTCTGCTGCATCATCTCCTGAAAGTAGACAAATGCGGACCCTGTTTGAGCTGTACAACCCGAAGACCTAACATTGCTTCACGCCTGTGATCACTGCCCATGGCTATTTTCCGCGATCTGCCCAGCCTAAGAGAAAACTGCTGCTAGGACTTTGTAACATTCACCTTTTCTTTAGCTTTTTCGAGGTGCAATCAAAATGGGCAGTTCATTATCTGCGCATAAAACTGACAATTTTAGAAAATGGATTTGCCTATGCTCGTCTGTTTATTAGTTCAATTGGTTCGGTATGGTGACAATCATTTTCAGTTACAGGTCATGTCTTGTCTTGCTTCCTTTTAATCTTTACCATTCTTGCTCCGGTTTCTATTCCTCAATACAGTACCCGAACGCATACCTATCCACGTTTGCTCATTCAGCAATAACCGTACTAGCGCCCTTGCAACTTACCACTTGACCGTACACATGACCTCGGCTTAGACCACGTAAACTAACCTCAGATCCTAGCATAAGACTACATAAAAAACCGAACTGCGTATTTTCTACATAGCGATAGATTATGAGACCCATTTTGTGCAGAGACTCCTGGACTCAGCTTTTCTTCTTTAATATTTATTAGGACAACTTCCCACCTTGGGACTGTTGCATTGAAATCAGAACTCAGCCTCAATTTTCTGTAATGACTTTACTTCCTATGCAAACATGTGATAAACAAATATATACAGAAACAGTAATGCAGAAATAAGAAGAGATTTATGAAAAAAATATATCAGCATCTCTACTGTCTTTGTAAATTTGGTGATGACATTAGTTTCCTCTTGGCTTTCCTCAACCAACTCGGTGGGTCATCGCCCTCGTATGGCTTTAGCTTATTATGATGAGTCACCCTTGTCTTTCCTTTCTTATCGAGTTGTAAAAGGAAATTTATCTCTGAATACTTTTTACTATCAAGTATGGCCCTTCGTATACATGCATAAGCTTCTGACACTCCCCTACTTGTCTAGCTTCTGACAGGTACCAGACTACACTGCCAACACTGTATTTATTCAAGGCCACCTTGGCATCATAGATCTCTTTGTTTCTCTGAGCTGCAGAGGAGAGATGCCTCCTGGCAATCCTATGCGCATGTTGCATCTTCTCTCGCAGACAGTCGATGTAATCCCCGTAGGAGGTTATTTCCAAACCATCGCACCCATTTTTGCTTCCGAAGATAAGCTCGGCCGGCAAACGCACTTCTCTGCCCATCGTTAGTAGAATAGGAGTAAGCTTGGTAGACTCGTTTGGCGTTGCACGGTATGCTCCAGCAAGGCACCCAAGGTGAAGATCCCAGTCTGATTGTTCTCCGCACAGATAAGCTTTAACCATGCGCAATAATGTCCGATTGAAACGCTCAGACTGTCCATTGCCACGCGGGTTCCTTGGGCTGGTCCTGGTTTTACTGATTTCCAGCATTCTGCATAGTTGTCTGAAGACCTCACTTTCATATGTCCTACCCTGGTCGCTGTGTATGGACAGAGGGCAACCCCATCGTGAAATGAATTCATTGAGAATCTTAGAAGCGCAGACTTCAGCAGTCATATCTGGGACGGGCAGGATCTCTACGTACTTAGTGAAATTGTCAGTAAGCAGCAGAATGTAACGGTTACCCCTATCTGTCAAAGGCAGAGGGCCTAGGTAGTCCGTTGCTACACAGTCTCCTGGAGCACCAGCTGGAAGATTCCCTAAGGGAGCCCTAGGAACTTTATTTGGCTTCTTATCTGCAGCGCACGTGTCACACTTCTGGATGTACAGCCTAACGTCTTCCTTCAGCGCGTACCAACAGAAGCGTGGCAAGATCTTCTCCTTAGTCTTCTTGCATCCTAAGTGTCCTGACAGGAGAGAATTGTGCATTTGAAAGAGGATTTCCTTCTTCATGACACTTGGCACTACAAACTGCACGTGATCTCCGGTCCCATCCTTCTTGATGTACTTCTTGCAAAGAAGGCCATCTCGGAGAAGAAGTAAGTCCCACAGAACCCAATAGTGCCTTGCAGCTGGGCTCTCTGTAGCCATCTCCGAACTGCAGGGCTTCTTGTCAGAAGTCAAACCTCTAAGGGCTGGGGCTATATCTGGGTCTTCTAGCTGAAGCTTCTTTAATTCAGAGAGAGACTTGCTCTGGAACCATGGTTCTATCAGCTGGATTTCAGGCTGATTAATGTCAACCTGATCTTCTTCTGTTGACGTTCCCGGACTTGGATCTGGTGCCTTACTTGCACCTTTTACCGTTTTTACTTCTTCCTGCTTAGGTTCAGACTGTTTCAGTCCCGCATCTGTTTCAGCTATCTCTTGGAACAAGCTCTCATGCAACATCTCCTGAGCCCGTTTTAGGCACTTTTTGCATGGGCCACACTTTAAAGGCTCAGTAGTATCCTGCTCTGGACAGTCACAGGCTCTTGGACTCTCGCATCGTGACAGGGCGTCACAGTGAGCTTGCTTATTTCCTGGTCTGTATTGAATAGCAAAGTCGTACTGACTTAATATCTCAATCCATCTTGCTATCTTTCCTCTAGGCTCTTTCAGCCTAAAGAGCCATACCAGGCTTTGGTGGTCACTTCTGACTAGGAATCTTCTTCCAAGAAGGTACTGCCGAAAGTATTCTATGAAGAACCTTACAGCTAATAACTCCTTCTCTGTTATACAATAATTAGACTCTGCTTTGTTTAGGGATCTACTCGCATAAGCGATTACTTTTTCCTGAACTTCTTGTATTTGGTGAAGCACGGCACCGATACCCTTGTCCAAAGCGTCAACATCAAGGATAAACTCGCCAGCTTCATTGAGTGGATAACCCATCACGTCTGTGCTTACAAGAGCCTTCTTCAGCATACCGAATGCTTCATCGCATTTTTCACTCCACACGAACTTTCTGCCCTTCTTTGTAAGCTCAACCATGGGTCTTACTATACTGGCAAAATTCCTTATGTAACGCCTATAATACGAGCCCATGGCCACAAACTGCTTTACTTGCTTTGCATTTCTCGGCTTTGGCCAGTCTAGAATCTTGGTGATATTGGTGGGGCTGGGCCTTACTCCGTCACCTGAGACAACATGGCCAAGAAAGACAACTCGTTTTTGTAGCAGTTGGCACTTCCCAGGCTTCAGTTTGAGGCCTGCTGCGCGGATTCGGCTCAGTACTTCTTCTAGTCTTTGCACATGTTGATCAAAGTTTCTCCCAAAGACAATGATGTCGTCAATATATATGAGACATGTTACCCACTGCAGGCCTTGTAGGGCCATCTCCATGGTCCTCTGAAATGTGGAAGCCGAGTTGTTTAACCCAAAAGGCATACGCGTCATTTCAAAGTGACCATACTTACAAACGAATGCTGTTTTGGGAATATCTTCTTCTTTAACGGGGATCTGGAAATATCCGCTGGTTAAGTCAAATGTGCTAAACAAATTAGATCCTGCTACTGAATCTAGGCAATCTTGGATCCTCGGAAGGGGAAATCCATCCGGCTTTACAAGTTGGTTCACACGTCTGTAGTCGACACATGGTCGTACACCGCCATCCTTCTTTCTGACAAGCACTATCGGGCTGGCCCAGGGGGATAGGCTATCTCGTATTACCCCTTTTGCTTTCAACTCCTCAATAGCCTGCTTCTCTTCAGCTGCATGCGCCAGAGGGACACGCCTAGGAGGCTGCTTGATCGGGGTGGCATCACCAGTAGGGATTGAATGCTCAGACATAGTTGTTAGGCCAAGATCCCATTCATCCCGAGAAAAGGTGTCTTGGAACTGGCTAAGCAGTCTTGCCATTTGATCTTTCTCACTTTGGCTCAGTCCGTGGGCTGCTCCTTCATACAGGTCATTGAGATGATCAGGTACCGTCGTTCCAGCACTTTCTACCATAGAGCCTGGTCGCTGCATACGATCAGATGTTTGTCTTGGTTCTGTTCCATGGAGAGCTATCCGCCTCACCCTTTGATAGTTGTCTTCTTCTTTTTTGTCTTCTTCCTGAACTATTACCTTAGGATGACCATCTATTGGCTCCGCCTGTCCTACAACAGCATCCTGCTTTATCGATATTGCTGTTGGGAAGGGGTTGAGCACTCGGACTTTACTTGTGCATGCTTGGTTAATATTGGTCAGAGATGGGGCCATCTGAAGAGGATATGTCTCTCTGAAATGTTCTGTTGGCTCAATTATGTAGTTTGTTTCCGAGGTAAAGTCGTCATACTCTTGCCTTTCTATATACACATCAATTACAGCTTCACTTTGAGCTGGGATCACGAAGTGATCGGCAGCTGTTACCTTGCGAATTCGATTCTGCAATCCTACCTGTATAATAGGTACTTCTTTGCCTGCGACCTTTAGGACCCCCTTGCTCATTAGCAGATCTGCAGGTCCGTCCTCTGCATTTTGTAAAACATCAACCCCGAGCAGACCATCATCATCTATGTCTGCTACTATCATCTCGATATGCGTGCTGACTGGGCCAAGCTTAAGTTTAAAGTTACCCTTCCCTTGTTCATTTATTGCTGTCCCGCCAGCGCCAACTAGCTTTGGGCATTTTACCAATGAAGGTTTATCTTCGTGCCTCATTGCATTATACACACGTTTTGAAAAAACAGTCTTGGATGCCCCTGTATCTGTTGTAAACAATAGTGGATACCCTTGAACGGTACCACGTATGTATATGCCATCAGGCAGTTGTCTTGTAGCTTTTATAGATTTGATGACGTTTGTCATTGTATTTTCAGTAATATGTTGGTCTTTGTTGTTTGTACAGGCTTCCCTGCGACCACCAGAGACAGCCTGCTCTAGTTTAACTGTTTGCTGTTATGTTGATATTTATGTTGTTGGACCTCTCTTTCTTTTATGTGTCCATTGTTAACTCCTGATCTACTCGGCTTATTAGGACAATCTCTCAGAATGTGTCCTATCTGCTGACACCCGTAGCATTTGACCCTGTTTCTCCCTACAAAACCAATATCTTCTTGCAGTGTTTTCTTATCAGAATCCCTACTCGTCTGATTTTTTAGTTCAGTGAGCAGCGCTTGCACAAGAGCTCTAGTTTCTGCAAGAATTTGCATGGAATCACTTTGTCCCGGCAACTTCGTTTTGTTCTGTTCTGCCTGTTGACTTGTCTGTTGACCATTCCTCTGCGTTTTCTTAGACTGAGGTTTGTCTACCTTTGCTGGTACTCTAAGCACTCGGATTTCTTCTTCGTCCACTTCACTTGTTTCTTCATCGCCACTAGGGCAGTCGTACTCAAAGCTAGCCCTCCTTGCATATTTCTTGAATCTCTTTTCCCCATGATTAACATAGGAATTCCTTCGTCTAGTTTGAATAAAGTTTACAACATGGTACACAGCCTCGTCTATATTGTCAGGCTCTTTATGGAACTCTATCTCAAAACTGGCATCACTATCTCGCATGCCGTCCAAAAATCTACGCACCAGGTCCTCCTGCTTGGTTCGGCTGTCTCTGTTCTTGTAAGCTTTAGCGTATAGGCGTTTGAGATCCGCCGCGAACTCCTCTATGGTCTCATCTTCTCTTTGAACCCTTTTGCTAAACTTGGCTGCAAAGGTTTTCCCAGTTTCAACCAGCCTAAACCTGCTGTTCAGTTCCTTTATCAACTCTCTGTAGCAACCTAGTGTTTCTCTAGACAACTGTGTGAACACAAAGTCGCCAGCCCTACCTTGAAGCTTTGGCAGAAGGTTGTCGAGCTTGACGTCTTCACTCCAATTCCTTCTTTCTGCTATGGCCTCAAAGCGATTTATCCAGACCTTCCAGTCCTCCTTTCCATTGAAAGGTGGTACTTTCAGACCATGGCATTCTGGTGAAGGTTGTCTTTTAACTGTGACTGGTTTAGAGACATTTTTGCTCCTAACGAAACCTCGGTTTTCATATAAACTGTGCGGTTGTCCTAGCTGATCTGGGCTCCCATCAGATTGTCCACTTTGATAATCTTCGAATGTCACTCTAGGATTTCTGTTACCATTAGGCTGCCCCATATATCCCTGATTTTGATCCGAATAAAAATGTCTATACCCTGCCCCGTTACATGAAGGTATATAATTTGTCATCTGATGTTCGCTTTCAGCTGCTATTTGGGAAGCCATACCAGGTGCACTATACAGGTATTCTTGGTTACTTGTATCATCACTGGTGTGATTTATAGTCCCCTGGTAAACCAAAGGTACACCTTCTGTATTATTTACATACGAGGTTGACCTGGCCTCAGACCCGCCATTTGCAGCGCGACATTCCCCAGTCGAGGGCCTAGTATCTACGTAACTAGCTTCTGGTAACAACGAGCCCGCTGTACTACTTTCTTGATTTTGAGGGGAAGAGTGATTGTAGCCCCTAAGCTGCTGCAGTGCTGACAAGACCTGCTCAAGTGTGCTTGTTATGCTTTCCTGCCGTGTATGCATATTTAATTGCTGCTGCTGTAAGCTATCAATTGCACCTGTCAGGCTCGCTATGGTATTTTGCATGTCTGAATTGGGGTAGACGTTTTGATTCTGTGTTGCATTTGCATTTACGGGGAGATTTGTAATGTCCCTATGCGCTCTCGTGGTGTTTTCCCATGATTTACTACAGAACGGCTTGTTAATACTGGGACAATTTATCCCAGTTGGGGCAAACTGCGACCTGTTCTCATTGGTAGAATTATTCATGCCACCATTGGGCATACCCGAAAGGGCACTGCCATGCAACTGCAATAAAGTTGAGGCAGCTACTTGTTGCGGGGTGTTCTCATTTGCGGTTGCTGAGATGCCAATACATGTAGGGACCTCTGCTTGCCTATGCGCGCTAGTGAGGTTACTGCTTGTATCTCCATTTTCTTGGTTATCCGCCATTGTGGCTTCTACGTGCCAGTTCTCTGTGCTCATGGTTCAGATCGCACGATTGAATGTCAAAACAATCGCACCGCTGTTCCACCACTTATGATACGTGCCGAGGGTTTGCAGCCTTGAACTGTCTTCAATATCAGATATACTAGCAGTTCTGAACAGTCACTGGCTAACAGTGAGTGTGCGGCCTGCTGTGTAACAAAGTACTGAATCTAACTAAACAGACTTTGTAAATAATGCAAAAAAAGGCGAACTTCAGAAACGAAAACTATGGCAAACAACACCGAGAGATGTATCATATTTCTGATCTCAAAGCTAAAGGGTGATAAAACAAGACTTTAAGACAGTTTGCTAAACTGATTTGTTTTAATAAAAATGTACGAATAAATTATAATAAAAATACAGACTGTGTTTGTTTTCTTTACATCAGACAATTAATTCAGGACAAAGACAATTAATGGGGTTGAAGCATGACAAGACATGACCAGGATGGAAATAAGACATATTCTATTCTATTTTACCCAAAAGCGCAGCGGACAAATGCACCCCTTCACGGCAGTGATCACTCGCGAGAAGCAGGGCATGAGTAAAACTAGAGCTATAATGTTTACAAATGTCACCAAACTACTTCATGAAATATATGATTAACCAATATCACGCTTATAAATATAGCTCAAATATACACATGGCTCAGAGAAAGGCTCAGCTTTACCAATACCATAAACACGATGAAGAAAAACCTAAGATTTTTCACCCGAAATGCCTGGGAAATATAGCAAGACTCCTTTTCTCTCTTGGCACGGATACAGAAGTTTTTTGGAATAAGAATGCAACTCAATAAAATTTGGAAAATAAGAGCACAAAAAAATAATATGCGAACCAGTTTAACGTGCGTGTATTCACGACGAAAGCAAAATCTGAAGTTCCCCACTGTTGCGGGAACACGGTTTATATACTCCCAATTCCCACATCTCACAAACCCACAGTTTTAAAGATGTGAGACTCCCCAATCCGCAGCAAAGATACTGCGGGATTGCGTGATCCCACAACACTGACGTCGTGGGAAGACGTTCCCGCAGGAAAGTTACGGCGACGGCCATATTGGATTTACCGATAAACATAGGGGGGTCACCCACTTCAAAACCGAATATCTTAGAAATCTTGAATTAAACTGTGCCCAAAACTAATATGAAAGCAACCCCAAATGAATTTGCTAACTGACTCTTACGCTCAAATAATTTATAAGAGCTTGGATTTCTCGAGAGATCACTGCAGGTGAGGGAGGATGACTTTTACGTTGACTTTTGACAGACGAATGTTTTGTCCGCTTCGCTTGACCGCTCATTCAGTACACTCCCACAATGCAACACATTCAGCCAATACACTACACACAAAAATGGAGGTCACCGGTGACAAACACACTGCACACTCCAAGATTTTAGGGAAATACACTCTCATACTGACAGTTACAGGAATTACATAGCTACGAGTACATTAGGTAAGTTGTTTACTTTCAAATGCATTAACTGTCATTAATGTGTATTAAGACGGAACAGGTAATTGGATGCAGCAAGCCAAAACAAAAATAAACAGCTGATTCGGGACACATGCTCGCCATCCATAACACAGACAAATGCGACTTCACAAAGCCGGGCCGCTACAATACCCTGGGAACGTTGTCCCCTAGAGGGAAATAACTGAAATGGAATAGGAAAAAAGCATGGACAAACAAAAATAGACATAACAAACAACAGGGGGAGGGGAGAGGGGGAGGGGGAGGGACAAGATACTGTGGATACGGTATCTTGTCTCCCGATTACACCTATCCAATCAGCAGCATTTCAATGTGTACTTGAGTGAACTATGTAAATTATTTAACTTCAAAAAGAGAACAATCACAAAATAAAGATTTTCTATCCTGTTGAAAGAAGAAAAAACTTGTAACAAAACAGAAAAATTGGCATAGACAAACAAACAAACAAACAAAAAAAAAAAAAAAAAAAAAAGCCAAAACAAGAGCGGGGACATGATACCGCGGCTACCTTAGCCACGGTATTTTGTACCCAAGGACAAAATAACCCGGGGTAGGGGGACAAGATACCATGTGGTATCTTGTCCCCGGGTACAAAATACACGAGAGACAAAATAAACTGGGACACCGGTTTGCATTGCTGTATACCGATCTCCTTCTGAAAAGGGATCTACTCTAAAAGGAGCAAGTTATTTCCTCTGACATGTAAATTAACACCCTTGTCAGAAGGGAACATATAAACTGAAAGAGTTGCCTCTCAGGTAAATGATCAATTCCGCTTATTGCACAACGAGACAATTCATAGTTAACAGTCGATAGAACGAACATTGGAGTCTCGGGCCTTTCGGGTGATATTTCTGTGGAAGGCCAACATACCGTGGAAAAGACGAGTTTATATTAAAGTAACCCTTAAAGCGTCATTCAAAGTTTTAGCAGGTGACATTTTTTTTCTGAGAAATATCTTGGCACTGACATTAAGGGTTCGAATCTGAGTGTTGTATTTTTTTTATACATTTTTAGGATTACATATAAAAGAAAAATATGTTAAGAAAGGAAAAAATCAGTGTAACGACATTTTAATTTTCTATTTTGCATGTCTTTTAAGGTTCAAATAAGACAAAACGACAACCGATAAGTCTACTTAAACTTTTATTTTGAATGATTACTACGTGCTGACAATCCGTGCAAATACATAGGGAGACAAAGACGCTGGAAGCATGTCAAAAATGTCAACAACGCCAAAATAATGTCTAATGATATCTATTTAAAATAAAATAATATGTAACATACAAGGACCATAAGCGAAGTAAACGTAATTAATAGAAAAAACAAAAGCTGAGGTGCTGCTAGTATCTCTTGTACTAAACAATCTCCAAGCGCTACGCTCTACCAAATGCGCAATTGCAACATACGCTTACAACGATAAGATTGTATAAAACATAAAATAATTAGGAACGTTTTCCCGATAATTCGTGCAAAACCTGCTTTACCCAGGTAGAGTGGGAACTGCCGTTACGTCACTGTCAAATTATCCTCGTAGCGTATAGCTCGTCTACTATGTTGACTATTATTTTCGGAAAAATAAAATAATATTTCGTCTGCTACTGACTGGCGCTTTAAAGCCCACTTGGAGCAGTTGAAGACGCGGGAACGTTACGCGCGCATGCCAATTTAACTAAAAATGTCATTGTAAACAAGCCTCGGTTGAGAGAGTGTGATATGAATCTGGAAAAACACCTGGTCTGGCTTTTCGGGTGAGACTGTAAGAAAATTAACTGTTTGAAAGCAGTACCATTAATATGTATATAATAAAATAAGATACGACTATTCCCGTTGATATTAGTCTAAGGTGAATATTATTTGGTACACCTCAAATAGAAATCAGTTTGATCTGAAAGTATTTGCCTGCCTCCCTTCTCAAAGTAGAACTGCTTTCTTTCCTTTTGCTGATTTCATATACGAGGGAAGCAAAATATCTGTTTCCGCAAGGACATCCCTTTAGGACAAGGCAACCAGAGGGATCGCTGTTTGATGTTGAACCATTTACATTAAACACATATTCCAAAAATACAAATGAAGGTACCCAGGAAGGACCATAGTCACAAAGCACAGACTTCCCGAAAAGAACAGACACCGCTGTCGCATTACCAAAAACCGAAAAGCGGTTGACGGTCTGGCAAGCAGTTCGGGCGTCTGCCGGATGACAACTGGCCAAATCTCTGCCTAATTTTGGTTATTTTTCTCGTCGGCCGATCAATTTTTTTATCATAACTGGCCAGTTATAATTTTTCTTTTGTCGGCCGATGATTTTGGAAATTTGTGATCGATACAGTGCAGGCCGACTGTCTACCGACAAGACACAACGGTACAATCGCAACCTCATTCTGATGCAGCTCCTCAAAATCACAAATATGTTTAATATAGGGGCCTCTACCACATCAGTGAAATATCGCATTAAAACACAAAAATATTCGCAAAACTAGAGTAAAACAAAACAGAGACTCATGAATTTAGATGGCAATGTGAAATCAGAACAAAAAAAACAAAACAAAACAAAACAAAAAAAAAAAAAAAAAAAAAAAAAAAAAAACACACACACGTTAGACCAATATGATCCTGACCACATAACTATTATTACCTTCTGAAACAGATTGAGGAAGGGACCGTTATTCAGTCTGATACCTAGCTAAGCATTGTGTAATTAAAGCAGGATACGAAGTTATCAAAGATAGTTGTTTCAGTTGGATTTTGAAACAGCAAGTGCTATGATCTAAACGTGTGAGATTTACCCTACATACTTGGACAGGCAGACTTGAGCAAATAATATTAAACTCAGGTCTGTCGCCATGAGACGCGGCGTCTGATCAGGATCTACAGTTTTTCCTACCTATCAGCAATTTATAGACTTATCAACATATATTATAGCAAAGTGTGTTTGTTCACATTTTATGACAAGTATGTAAAATGTTTAGTTGTCCAAATATTTTGCATAAATTCGTCACATGTAAAAAATATGAGTGAAGATACGCAGGAAATGCCACAATCACGCAGCACGGCACTCCCTTCCCAGGCACCAAAGGAAGGAGAGATGAGAAACAAATAGGGGTAACTGGAGCAGAAATAATCAGTTACAAAAAAAAAAAAAAAACTTGACAGTTAACAAAAAAAAAAAAAAAAAAAAAAAAAAAAAAATGTAGCGCTGTCAAAGTACAAAATAGGAAAATAGCAAGGAAATTTTAGAATTTTGCAATTTGTAATTTTCCATTGAACTCAATAAAGAGAAAATCAGCTAGCGTGTAACTTATATACAGAAATTTGATAGACGTATTTCCGGCATCATCTTTAGTGATATTGTATTCGGAGAAAATCAAATCATTTTATCTACTATTGTGTGGCACAGGAAACATTAAATATCTTTTACAGAGATTCAAGCGAACAAATGACCGCTTAGAACATCTGATTAGTATATACTGGATTTGATTACGCGACCTCTAGCTTTTGCGAATGAAACAGATGGACAGAACTACGAGGGTGTATCAAAAAATACGTGGACTTTTATTATAACTTTAAAACTACTCAACGTAAATCGATAAAATTTTGCACACGTATTAAACAATTAAATGTTAAAAGGATCATAGGGTTTACATTGATGTATTATACTTGTGTTTAACAAAATTCAAGTTTTAATAGTCCTGGGTAGGTACCCCCGGCGCAACCCATTTCTTGACTGCACTGCGTAGTGTTAATATCTCTCTTGACTCCCTAAATTAGCGCCAAACTATACTAAACGTCGTCTTGCTTATGTGTTGACGTCATATTTAGCGTCGTTGCAAATTTGAGCGTCATCCGTTGGGTACTTTAGAATATACAGCCAGTAAACTTAAGGCGTACGTGGAAATCGTAAGGTCAAAATGGCGGCACCGGCGCAGGAAGAGACCCGTGCAATAATAAAGTTTTGTGTGGACCTAGGAAAAACACCAACAGAGACGATGAAAATGATGAAGGATGCTAATCGATCTTAAAATGTAGGCAGATCTCTTGTTTTTAAGTGGCATAAAAGATTTTCGGAGGGTAGGGAGTCTCTAAAAGACGACACTGGGAGAGGACGGAAACGATTCGTGAACGCTGGGACAGTAGCGGCAGTGAAGAGCCTTATCGAGGAGGACCGTAGATTGACTGTTAGTGACATTTCAACAAAAGTAGGCGTTAGTTATGGCAGCGTCCACTCGATTTTGAGAAACCAGCTGAAGATGTCAAAGGTTCCTGCGCGCTGGGTGCCGAGATTACTAAAAAATGCAGAAAAGGAACGACGTGTTCAAGATTCTCTGTCTTTCCTACGGCAGTATGAGAGGCACGGAGACGCTTTCCTCGACAGAATTATAACTACAGACGAGACGTGGCTCTGGTTTTACGACCCAGAGACGAAGCAGCAGTCCTCTGTGTGGAAGAGAAATTCATCCCCACCCCCACAGAAGGCCAGGGTCAGCCGGTCCGGAGGGAAGTACATGTTTATCATGTTTATGGACAGACGGGGTATGCTGCTGTGCCATTCCGTGCCTAAGGACCAGACGGTGAATGCCGACTACTATTCTAAGGTAAAAAACATTTTCCTTACTATTTTTATTAACAAATGAACTATAATTAAAACATTTAACATTTCTAATAAATGTTCTTCTTTTCAGGGCCGGCAGGTTTGTTTTCAAATGAATAAATCTGGGTATTCGATTTCATGTTTTTCAGGTTCTCAGACGTGACCTGATACACGCACTGCAGAAGAAGAGGCCCGGCATTCCGATCGAGAGATATATTCTTCACCAGGATAATGCCCCGGCACACAGGGCGGACACCACCCGGCTTGAACTCGACCTGATGGGATTAAAGACTATCGACCACAGCCCTTATTCCCCGGACCTGGCTCCCATGGACTTTGCCGTTTTCCCGGAAATTAAAGCACAGCTCAAGGGACGAAGATTTACGTCGCTGGAGGAGCTTACATACTGAACACATGGCATCATTCGTCAGGTCGACTCGGCGTGGTATCAGAAGGTGTTTAGCAAGTGGGTGGAGCGACACAGGAAGTGTGTTGAGTGTAGAGGCGAGTACTTTGAAAAGCGCTGACTTGCAACGTAAGTAGTCAACGTCGAAACGTCATCTTGACGTCGTTACCGTGCGCCGGTACCACTACACTAACCATTTAAGAATGGTTGCTATGGGAGACCCACTGGACCTATCGTACCCAAAGTTAACAGACATATAGAAAAATGCCGATATATAATTACTATGTATATTTGATCTCATTATCTGTACAAACAAAATTACTGTAACGAAAGTTCACGTATTTTTGGATCCACCCTCGTACAAACAACTAAGAATAGGAAGTTATGGACTATGCACTGTTCTGAACAATAGCCAAGATTGGGGGAAGTTCAGTGTAGGCGGTTTGTAGCCGTCTTATAGCCAGAACTGAGTGATGTTTGACGACAACTAGATAAGTTTTATAGCCGTCTTATAACTAAATCTGGATGACCTTTATACCCATCTTAAAGCCAAGACTGCGGGAGGTTAAATAAAAGCAATTTATATCAGTCGTAGCCAAGATTTGAAGAGGTTCAGTGAGGGCGATTTATAGCTGTCTTATAGCCAAGACAGGAGGAGGTTTAATGAGGGCGGTTTATGGCCGTTTTGTAGCCAATAGTGGAGCGGTTTATAGCCTTCTTATAGCCAAGACCGGAAAAGATTTAATAAAGGCTATTTAAAGCCTTCTTATAGCCAAAATTGAAGGAGGTTTAAAGAAGGCCATTTAAAGCCGTCATAGGCAAGACGATGACTGGCGAGGGCAGCATGATAGCAATTATATTTAGATACGAGATTAATTTAGGAAATACATTACGAAAACACGCCTATTCAAATATACTGAAAATTTTACCACGAAAAAATGAAAATTTTCAGATAAAAAAAATCTGATATTCTTCATACTTCTGCTCAAAACATAGACTGTGGGTACTCGTAAGAACCGCCTCGGCAAGGCGGTTCTAACGAGAACCCACAATCTATGTTTTGAGCAGAAATAAGAAAAATAATGTTTACCCCTGTAAACCCCAGTTTTACGATATAAAAGTGGGGTTTAAGGGGGTCAAAATATATCGATATGTTTTCGTGATGTTTCGTTTTCAAAGTATCTTTCATGAGAAAATTGTAACATATACAAACATTGAAAGTCTGGCACAGTTTATGTACATGTTAATTATCTTAACAGCTTGTGCTTAAAAATTGCTGATAATGTAGAATGTATCGAAGAACACAGAAAACTCTGATCAAACTGCAAACATTAATTCTACGTTTTCAATTTCTTTTGCAGGAATATGATAACTTATAAGAATGGCAGGAAATTCCATGCATGAGCTTTCAAAACAGACCTTATAAACCTGAAATGACCCGCAACTTAATAAAATATACCTTCGGATATGTGTCCGAAGGTATATCTTCTTACATTGCGGTTCATAATCTGCAGTCTGATCAGGATCATCACATAGATTCTAATGCTTCATAAGGCAGACAGCGGCGCATTTTGATCAGAGCCTTCGCTAGTCGACCATGTAACAAGGTAGGTTTTCTCATATTACAAGCCAGTATACAGCACATGTTACTGGTGACCTGGGGCAAGAATGAAAAATAGATTCTGAAATGTTGGTTTGGACTGATCAGATCAAAATTATATTTATAATTATTATTTATTGATTTTTTGGGGGGTTACATTGTTCAGTTATTTCAAGATATTTTTGCTTTAGGCTTTTTGACTGATGACATGATGTTTCATGCACGAATCATCATAAGACTAGAGGAAAGTGTAGATCAAAAGAATGAGCGTTTGAAGATGCCGACATTTGCCTGAAACTACATGATTTAGACTATGATTTTACCGGTTGCTGCTGCGATCTTGTATTGTATAATTTGGTCGTTATGTTTTTTTTCTTACTTATACTATCTTTATTCAACAACAGAAAACAAACTAAACGGGTTTTTGTGATTGTTGTATTATAAGTAATATAGGGTGGCACTCTAGGTGGAGATTTTTCAGGCTTAAAATGAAAAAATAAAAAATGATTTTTTTTCTCCCATACAAAAATTCCCATATGGAGTACTCAGAGATGCCACCCTGGGCTAAACTTGACTAAACTATCTTGAAAATAACTTAGTCATTTTTTCTGAGCAGCTTAAATAAAATAACTTAGTCATCATTCTGAGGTTAAAATAACTTAGTTATTTTTTTCTGTGACTAGAGCTGCTTGGAAATAACTTAGTCATTTTTTATGGTTGCAGTCAGATAATCTGTGATATTACAGTAGCTTGAAAATAATTTGGTCAATGTTTTGTGTTTGCAGTTAGATAGTTTGAACTAATGGTCATGTATCACCCAGCACTAATGGTCTTGTATCTCAAGACCCAGCACTAATGATCTTGTATCTCAAGACCCAGCACTAATTACCTTGTATCTTAAGACCCAGCACTAATGGCCTTGTATCTCAAGATCCAGCACTAATGATCTTGTATCTCAAGACCCAGCACTAATGGACTTGTATCTCAAGACCCAGCACTAATGATCTTGTATCTCAAGACCCAGCACTAATGGTCTTGTATCTGAAGACCCAGCATAATATTTGAGTAGCTTGAAAATAACTTAGTCATTTTGTTCTCAGTAGCTTGATAAATGGACTCAGATAATTTTTTCTGTGATTAGAGCTGCTTAAAAATATCTTAGTCATTTTTGCTGAGTAGCTTGATAAATGGACTTAGTTTTTTTTTCTGTTTAGTTGATTAGTGTGCTGACAATAAAAAGGTTTTCTTTCTTAGGAAATGGTAGCCCTGATAAGGGCTGTTGTGGGAATAATGAATTCCTGGTAATTATTTTGTCTTCTTCCTTTTGGGCATCTGTATGTTTTTAGTTGCAGCTCCAATCCCTTGACCTGTAGGAATTACAGCGACGTCTAATCGGAGTGGTATGTTGATTGGTTCGTTGATTGGTGGTAATTGTATTCCTGCGGACTGAGCTTGAGAGATGTCTCGTAAACTCTTCACTCTGTTTTTCAACTCGTTAATTTCTTTTGCCATAACCTCAATCAATAGTGACTTAGGATGCTGTTGTTTCTGCTCTGGCTGCATTATCTGTGGTTGCGACTGAGCTAGGAAAATTGATTGTGATGATGGAAAGAACGGCTGTGTTATGTTTCCATCGTTCCCAAACATTTTGTTGCATGCTCTCAACAGTATATCTTGATTGCTAATCATCTCATCAAAGCTTATCTGATTTGTCTCCATGCCTGTATCAACTTCTATGATCACAGTGATCGGCTTAGCTAAATGTAATCAGTAACAGTCTGTAAGGTAGTCTGTGACTGGATAAATTTTCTGATTGGTCTGTTTTATTACTGATCATTTTGTGATTGGATAATGTTTGATTGGTTGCTTTTTCGTGCATGTAAGCTTTCCGTTTGGTTCCATGAATCGGTATTTGATTGGCTCAGTGTCTAAGTAGGTCAGTCCGTCTGAGTAGTATATAAGTAGGCTGAAGTTTGCTTCTGTACACTTTTTTTTTCAAGAAAGTATGGAGAACGCACTGAACCATTTCGAAAGACAGACGATTTACTGGGAAAAAGGGTTGAATAATTTGAGAGAAATTATTCAGCTCTTGAGGATGAAGATTGAAGAGGAGAAGAAGCCTGCAGTGAAGGTGGGAGAAGAAGAAGACTGGAACAGCGAGGCAAACAGTCCACCATTCTATTTGCCTCGGCAAAGAACCATATCATTTGAATAGTGGGCAGTTAGATATCCAGCTTGTGGTGGCCGTCCGTCCCGTTGTCCTTGACAGTGATTGACGAGACTGCTTAAAATACAAACGGCCCTTTTCAGGGCCACTTCAACTTATTCTGATTGAAATAACCTTATTGATATTGTCTTGTATGAGATGTATGTGTATGAAAGTAATAGTGTCTTTGACTTTGTTTTGATTAGTTGAATATTGGCATGATTTGATTGGTTAAAAATAGGCCAATCCACTTTGCATCTATATATATAGTTCTGTTAGCTCTCCAACTCAAAAATATTCTCAAGATGGGAAAGTATATTCCTTTTTGTTTATCTACATTGCTTTCTGCTTTGCATCGGAAAGATTGGGTTGAGGTAGAGAACCAACAAAAGAAGATGGGATTTGAAAGTTTTATGAGGAGGAGAGGTGTAGAGCTATCGAAAGGTACTACGAGGCTTGTAGCCATTGTTAGACGTACTATTCAGTGTTGTTTCCTAGATGTTTTCGTTCTTGATCCAGCACAATTTTCCACTTTCTTGCTCGGTACAGTCTCTGAAGAGTCGGTATCAGGAATTTTGCATTTCTTTGATGTCGAAATCACAGTAGAAGTTGAAGGTGTTTGCTTCTCAAGTGTACTTGGAGGAGAAACACTTAAGATTCTGTTTCATTTTTATGTGGACAATCCGGAGCTCAGTGATGTGGTGATCTGCAATTATAACATTGTTCAAATGGAGGTTTGTTTTTTTCAGTAGCCACTGTCGATTGATTTCTTGGTTTCTTTGCTTCTGAACAATCACCAATCCAGTGCGTAGGGTCCATACAGAAGTAACACTTTCCAAACGGTGGCTTCAGCTGACCCTGCTGTTTTAATGAATCTTCTAATGGCTGCATCAACTATATATCTTCTTCAGATAAGAGTTTTTTTTTCAAAACTGAATACTGACAGTAGACACTTTTAGAATTTTAGAATCAACCTTAGTCATTCTTTGGTCTGTAGGCTTGTTGCTAGACATGTTTACTCCTAGGCAGTCAGATGTGAAATGATCCAAGAGCCTCCGTTCCAGACTTTATACCCCCGGTGGAGTAGCGTTTCGCCGATGCTTGTAGAGGAATTTTATCACATTTGGGTTATTGGAAACACATCTTTTCCAGTTTTCATAAGTCTTTGTACTCGATTGCTTTTCCATCAGATGTTTAATACTTGTACACCAAAGTCTTTTGAAATCTTCAAAGGTTTCAGAATTGTTTAGGTTTTGCTGTATGTCTTCTTGAGTTATATCATCATGTGAAAACAATAGGAACATACAAAACCGCAGTTTCCTATAAGGTTTAAATTTTAAAACTAGTGTCAGAGATACTTCAAAATATTTCTTCTCTTCAGAATTCATTGTGCAAGAGAATGATTTAACATTGATAGCATGCATTTATATACTACAGTCAGTTGTGTGTCAATGCATTGGTTTCAGAAATGAGTTCCTCAAATTCCATATCTTTCTCTTTTGATTCTCATTGAATACAGAATACACACTACAGAATCGATGTGACTAGTCACGTTTTCGTTGCTTGCTACATAAGTCAGCCAGTCATTGTATGTTATCGGAGAGTCATTGATATCTCATATGCATTTTTTTCACCCAGTATCTGAATGTTTCGAAAGTTTCTAATCTGTTCAGCCACATGTCTTATTTCCTTCTCGTGATTTTAAGAAACCTGCCATCGGTGGTTCTAAGGACAAAGTCTGTTCTAATGCCGACTTGTATACATCAAAATGTAAGATTTGATCCAAACACACGGGTAGACTTCTCATAATTTTAATCACGATTAACAAAGAAGCCAATTGGAATACTGAGTTGGGAATTGTAACACAAACTTTTTCGCGTCTTGCTCGAATAACTGTTGATCTCCCAAAATGATCTGGTACAAGTTCTTATTTTTTATATAGTGTCTGGTATTATTATCATCCAAATATAACTGATTAGTAAAAAATGAAGGTCTGGACTTTTATATGCACAAAGTAACTCCTGGACTTGATATTTAGCTAGCTCGTCTTTGAGTAACAAGTATGCGAGAAGCTGATCATCACTAGAAACATATCTGGTCATGTAATGACCATGTCTCTGAAGTGCAAAACTCAAATATCGAAGTTGATTCAGTGTAATATTGCGATATGCAATCATCCATCTACGAACTTTATCAGTATGATCTTTGCTGCGCCAATGCGAATTGACAATGTCTCTGTGAAATTTCAATCTCATATCGTCAGTGAGATTTGGCAGTTCATCTATGGTCAGAAATAGTCACACCATTTCATTATTTTAGGTTTCCTGCGATCTGGTATTCAAAGTGCTTTCAAGACGTTCCAAGCTGATTTTAAACCATGATTCTTGAATCAATGTCTTGAATGCTAATCCTTTCGCACAACTATACATTAAGTTGGCCAGTATCGTGTGTTGAAGTTCTTACGGTAAATACTCAGCCATGACTGTAAAGGAATATGTCTTCTTAACCTTTCAACTGCAGAAAGAATTTTGAAAATGCAGTCAAAAAGTTACGGCTAATATGTTATGTTTCAACTTCGCGCATGCGCAGTACAACATATTTTAACATCAGAAGTTAGTCATTTTCATACCATATACAAATGCTTCAGACTTCTCAGGAGAATCGATCACTCAAGAAACCGAGAAAGTATTACAGTCCAATGTAAACTTCAGAATGAACGATGAACAACTATCTTTAGATATCACACATACTAGAGTACCTGACGGCAGTGGAAGAAAGCCTCTTCATCATGGCTTGTACTTTGAGTCGGAGAATATGCGAACAAATAAATCAAGTATCGTTCGCACTGACAACACCGAGGATGTGATGTGTATAACAAGAACTACTGTGGTTGGAAAATGTTATGCTGAGAAGGAGGATTCGGATTCATGTACACAGAAGTGGAATTATATCAGAAGATCTGATAGGTCGTTGCAGTCAGTAGAAGCCATGAAGTTATTGGATCAAGCTAATATTCCTCACGATAAGCCCTGTGGCATTGACGAATACAAGATGATTCAAGCTGTTATGGCTCCTGACTATCTGGTTAAAGTTCATAGTCAACATCCCAAAGATGGATTGCTGTTTCCCTTACAGTTTAAGAAGCAACGTGAGACAAAAGTGATTCATATCTACTGGAATGGAGACAATCATTATGACACGATTACCAATATATCGTGGTTGAAGTTACTATTGTGAATATTGTGATTTCGGATATAATCACCGAGGAGATCACAGGTGTCCCGATGGTTGCGGTGGGTGTTATAATGATATTCCCTGCGCGTACGAGAGGAAGATATTCTTCAAGAATTGTAAAAGAACCTTTCAAAGCCAGAGAAATCGACACGCTTCGTCTTCTTCGACTTTGAATCTACCCAAGAAACTGGTGAACATCATGTGAATTTCTGTAGATGTACATGTGGTTTTAGGGTTATCATCCCATGTAGTTTTTTTTCCTACTTTTTCGACTTAGTTTTTTTCCAGGTTCGATTACTATTTGAATAATAGATACCTTGTGTTTTCCACCGATCATTTTGAAACTATGTATACTTGTTCTACATGGTCTGTATATCTGCATGTGGGTTTTGAGTTATCCTCCCATTATTTTTTTATCAACTTTTTCTACTGTTTTGACTTAGTTGTTTCCAGGTTCGATAAATATTAGAATAGATATCTTGTGAGCGCAACCTCTTATAGTTTTCCACCGATCATTTTAGAAATATACATACTTGTTTTTTCATAGTTGATGATATATATATGGAAGAAAACGTTCGAAAGAATGAGGAATGGCCAATAATTACATACTTTTATTCCAACACGTTCCACTACTTCGGTAGATCATCAAGGAGTAAAGAATCATTTCGTTGGCGATATAATTCCACTTCTGTGTACATGAATCAGAATCCTCCTTCTCAGCATAACATTTTCCAACCACAGTAGCTCTTGCTATACACATCACATCCTCGGTGTTGTCAGTGCGAACGATACTTGATTTATTTGTAACAACATTAAAAGAATAGGTGTAAAGAGCGTCACGAATGCATTGCTATTATTTTAGAAAATCTACTTTCACGTTCTATTAAGTTTCGGCTTAAATAACTCTATAAAATATGCTTCTTTCCGCCTTCGCGATTTGACCAAACTCTGGAGAGATTAAGCGGTATATCTGAAAACGTGAGTAAAATTTTGGATTTTCTGCTTAAACTGCCGGACAATCAAATACAATCCAATGCAATGGCCCAGGCAGATATTTCGCAAATAACGGATGTGACAGATACTAGACATACATGCAAAGCAAATACACAAGAGCTTTGTGAAACTATCAAATATTTTATAAACGAAACACGCCAGCCCAGAATAGACGAAGAAGCTGCAAAAATTAAAGACACTCTGACCACCATTTGGAATAAAAAAAAACTTTTTGACCGGCGAAATCAATTTTGGTTAAAAACACGTAACAAAAACACCGCCAAAGTTTATGAAGAATGGCGGAACAAAAACCCCCATGATCCTACCACAGAAACGGTAGATGTATGCAATAAATGGCGAACCAGCTGATCAGACAAGAAGAAGGGAGCGCCAAGTCCTCGACAACTAGAACGGAAATGGATCTATTGAACCTAAGAGCAGACAGACACGAGGATTGATGAAGAGATGCTTTCCATCTTTTCTGACAAACGCTCAGGAAAGGTAAAAGACAAACTATTGGACATTTGGCGAGAAGAAACAAAAAAGCAAGAAGAGATTTCATTGACTAGATGGGACTATAAAAATAAACTATGGTTACAAAATTATGAAACTACATTTACCACTAAATATGCCGATAAAAATCCCTTTATTAAGGAACGTGATCCAAACCAAGACATTCTTGAAATCCCTCAGTTCGATAGACCGCCAAGACAGTTCAATAATAGTCAACGGCCTATTACACAGCAACAAAACAGATCCCAAGCAGATAGACCAGCAACCTTTTTCAACAACGACAGATCGACTGCCTTTACTAGCCAACAAAATGGTTCCCAGGGTGTTGCCAGAACCACCCAACACCTGGAATCAAATCCATCCTACGCTGAAACCGCAAGAAGAAACAACACACAAGGAGGTAACAGACGTGGGTGGAATATCGGAAACAGTTATACAACGACGTTCATTGGTAGCGATTTAATCGAAGACGCTCACCACCTCGGAATTCAACGAACCGTGAAAGAGATGAATCACCGAGACCAAATAACAGGAGTCATGACACATATAACGCGCAAAACAGACCATAATGCAACCAAGGATTTAGGAACAATGTAAATTCAGAAAAGCACGAAAATTTGGACCACGATAACTACAATCGGAACTATCTTTTGGAACAAGACGAGTCCTGGACGAGCGAAATATAGCATCAACACGAAATAAATCAATCAATGCATCGTCAGATCCCGACGCAACACCACCCATAAAAATTATCAACTTATCAAAACGGGTATTGGACCCAACTGAAGTTTGCGTTCTTGAAAAAGGATTAAAATTCACCCCTACACCAAGCAGACCTAATAGCCAAGAACTGAAAGAAGACGTGGCTAACTTCAATAGAAAACTAAGACTTTTAGAGTACTTCCATGATCGTGAAGAAGATGAAGATGATTCATTAGTTAAAAACAAGAGCGATTTTGTACCACCAAAACACAGAAATGCCGCTTTAGAAAAATTCATATCCAATATGGAAAACACCCCTACTAAAAGCAGAAACCCCTCGTACAAAGAAAATATTAGTAAGCATCAGAGAGCAGCGATCAAAAGGCTATCAGAAGACAATAGCATAGTTTTAAAGGAGACCGATAAAGGTGGTTCTGTCGTAATCATGGACAAAGACCATTATAAAGGTATGTCATTTGATATTTTACAAAATAATGAATACTACGAACCGCTGGATCAAGTCCCGCAACGATTAAATAAAATAGCTTAGAAGAAGTTGTTAAAGAAACATCAACGTTATTGTGGCACTCCCTGGACTTTTCTCTTACCTTTTTTGCTTCACAGAAAAAGAAGACGACTACTTACATAATTTCGAAATTAGGGAAAGCAATTTTTATGGCTTACCTAAAGTGCACAAGAGTTTACAGATAACATCTGCATGTTCTAATAGCCAGTCATCTAATGTTCAAGTGAATAATGTTACAGCTTTAAAATTAAGACCTATTATAGCTGGGCTATCATGCCTGACGAATCATTTAAGTAATCTTCTTGATATATTACTACGTCTACTCATAAAGCGAGTAAAAAGCTATCTACATGATACTATGGACTTTCTGAACCACCTACCAGAGACTGTTCCGGAAAGTTCGCTTCTTGTTTCATTTGACGTACAAGCCTTATATTCAAATATTCCCCATAATCTTGGACTAGAAGCAATCAAATTTTGGTTACAAAAGCATCCGGACGATATTCATAGTAGGTTTACAAATGACTTTATTTTAGAAGGAAATAATTTCATACTGAAAAACAATACGTTTTACTTTAACGGAAACTATTACAGACAACGAAAAGGGACGGCAAAGGGGACAAAGTTCGCCCCGGTATACGCAACGTTAATAATTGGATATTTAGAAGAGAAACTTTACACTTAAGTAACTGATAGATTTGGACAGCAATTTAAGGAATACTTTATAACCTATTGGAAAAGATTTCTAGACGATTGTTTTATGCCATGGACGAGATCGAAGGATGACTTAATGGAACTTTACACTATTGTGAATAATTTACACAATGACATAAATTTCACTATAGAATACAGTCGTAATCACTTACCGTTTTTATATGTTTTAGTGTAGAAGAGAGATACAAAGATAGTAACAGATGTGTACTATAAACCGACGGACAGTAAATCATACCTGACATTCTTTTCATGTCATCCAAAACATCTTAAAACAAGCATACCGTTTTCTTTAGCAAGAAGACTCAGAATGATTATTACAAATAATGACATATTGAAACAACGACTTGTTGAACTAAAACTTGCATTACAACGACAGCATTACCCAAACAATGTTATAGAAAACGGAATAAATAAAGCCATGGGCATAAACAAATTAGAACTAAGGCAAGTAAGACAGAAATCGGATGAAAATGTAGTTACATATGTTTCAACCTTCAACCCGAAAAACCCGGTACTTTTTCCGTGCTATTCATGAAAATCTTGAGATTCTTTATGAGGACAGCAAGATGGCGGCCGTGTTAAGAGCAAACCAAATAATAAAAAGTAAAAGACAACCGCCCAACCTTAAACACATGCTTACTTCTGCTAAGTTTGAAGAGGAATCACACCGCGCAGAAATAACTGTGAATAACGCTGTGGAAGATCAAATTGCGGAATCTGCAACAACCTTATCACTGGGGATAATTACACCTTCAAATGTGGAAAAACATTTGACATCAGATCAGACATGTCTTGCGAAACACAGAACGTTATCTTCCTACTACAGTGTGGGGAATGTAGTGAAGAATATATTGGAGAGACTGGAGATACACTACGCCATCGCATGACTTTACATCGTCAGCACATAAGACACAGCAATGTAAGAAAACTGTTGAATGTAAACAAATTGCTAATTGTGCTACAGGACTTGACATAAATTTAAGATTTTTTCCACTTTTTAAAACGAAAACAGACAATACCACTTCACGAAGGATGAAAGAAGCATATTTTATAGAGTTATTTAAGCCGAAACTTAATAGAACGTTTTAGTTGATTTACTAAAATAATAGCAATGCATTCGTGACCTCTTTACACCTATTCTTTTAACGTTATTACTATGACGCCAACGCAACGATTCTTTACTCTTTGATGATCTACCGAAGTTGTGAAACGCGTTTGAATAAAAGTATGTAATTATTGGCCATTCCTCATTCTTTCAAACTTTTTCTTCCCTATATTTCCTGTGTTGTGGATAGACAGTTTTCAACTTATATATATTATACTTTTTCCACTTTTTGACTTAGTTTTTTCCAGGTCCAATTAGTAGGAATAGAAACCTTGTGGGTGCAACTCCTCCTAGAGTTTTCTAACGATCATTTTGAAACTATGCACATTTGTTCTACATGTTCTGAAGATGTGCGTGTGTTTTTGGGTTATCTCCTATAATACGGATTTAAAACTCACAACACTTTACTTTTATTGTATTTGTAACGGTGTATATTTTGTCAATCTCAAGATCACCCCATAATTGTATTTAGGTGTTAGCTCTTTAAGAAACTTTTCGAATTGAGCAGTTGTGGTCTCTTGTAACTCGTTTGCTGAATTTGACATTTTTGTATTTTATACATAATGTGTTTTGTTTCTTTAATAAAGAAAAATATAAAACATGAAAATATTACAGTCCTAATGGATTTAAAGGGGTCGTTCAGCAATTAAAAAGTTACCCAAATAAGCAAAGGTCAGTGAGAAACAAGCATTTGAATTTAGAAAGAACAAGCTGTGTGGCAGGTATTTTTAACAGCCAAAAAAAGACACATTAGGCCAGGAATTGCTGTTTCAACTCAGAGCGAAGTTCACAAAGCTGTTTTTTTATGTCTACGACATGATATTGTTGGTAGAAAGACTTAAAAGTATGCATTGACTTTGGTTAATGTTGCAAGTAGATATAAAGAATCTGAGCCACTGATTTCTATAGCAAAGAAATTGCTAAAACCTTTGAGAAAATATACAGTGGACATGTGACATATCCAAAGTTATTACAGGTAGACTCAGATAAATAATTTATAGGAACCGTTACACAGCTGATGAAAAAAATATAAAGAAACAATAGACGAGATAGAACATAGATACACAGAGACCAAGGAATAATGGAAAGGCTCAACAGGACTTAAGAGGAGAGATTATTCGGTTATCAAAATGTAAAAGATACACATAAAATATGATACACACAAAATCAAACAACAACAAACAGAGAATGATTCCGGAGATTGCCCGGTTATCAAAACACTAAATGCAGAGACGAAAACACCTCCTCCTATTGTAACAAGAAACGTTGATGAGCCTATCTGTCCAAATGCAAGCGTAAGATGTCTATATCAGCCGGGAGAATTAGAAAGTGGTGGAAAGAGACGTGCAACTGGTCCAATATGGAAAGTGATATTCATAAGATTGATTATCGTATTATTACACAGAGCATTAGGGTTTATTACTTGAAAGCACCAGCAACAAAGAGAGAATTTGTCAAAGAAGAAATACTTATTGTTCCTAATGATACTATGACAAGTAAAAACCATACACTTATGTTCTAATTTCATCAGGTGCCGTGTATGTTTTTGTGTCAAGTGGTGAGAGTGTTGTTTTGCTTACTTTTAATCCATAGTTACTGTCGTGTATTGAACGAAGTATATTCATTGAATAAGTGCATTTTTGTTTATTGAAAAATGTATCTTTGTAATTTTAGAAGTTTATCTGTTTTTAATCACACATTTTTTTCTACTTTTACATTCTTGATGATTGGCTCATTAGGCGCCGTTTTCACCGTATTTCTTTATAAAGTAAATAAGAGAACTCATGAACTGATACAATCAGATCCACATCAAGCCCCCAACACCAAAAGGAAAGACAGACAAATACAATAAAGCAGCCACAAAATGATCAGACGGCAAGCAGAGTTGGCAACCCTTTCCCAAAAAGGAGGGAACTCTGTTTCCCAAACTTAACTGAATATATAATCAACTTATATAATTGTTAAAAGTAAACACATGAGAAAGTGAAACACTACATAACAGTTAACAAAAAATACAACAATGAAAGTACTACCACCTTGGAATTGTCAGTGATGAATTACTGGCGGGTGGGTGGCTGGGTGGGGTCGGGTCTTAAGCTAGCTTTACGAGATCCCAACCGCTCCCTCACCTTCCATAACAGTAAACAAATATATTTGTTCGGTTCGTGTGGAGATCTTCTAACTCACCCATGAGTCATTACGAGCAACAGATAAATCACAGATAAAGCCTATAAAGATGAGGACACAACAGAAATAACGTGATGAGACATTTGGAGATCCATGGGTTATCAAACAACAACACTAGAATACTGGAGCAAACGAAAACCACCAGTTGATTCCCGGTGTGTCAGGAAACAGACATAAACAACAAGCTCAGCCGAGACCATCTAATAAATAGCTTTTAAGTCGAGGCCATCATAGTGTCTGAACCCCGACCCACCGGCGTGGAATTAAAGAGATAAGCGAATTTGTCAACCGTGATTGGATTAATCGCTAAGAAAGCAGACTGTTTTAGGACATCAATGTTATAGCTCTTCCGTTTATAATATTTGACAATTTTACTAAATGATAAAAAGATTCAGGTTTTCCTATTTTTTTTTAAACTTATACAAGAAGTCACTACCAAATTCAAGTGTATGTAGTCCTTGTAGCAGAAGTGTTTTCAGTCCGGTATCATATTTAGAGATTAATTCGTAGTGTCGACGATAAAACTTAGAAAACGTTTTCCCAATTTTATGCTACCGATAGCGATAAGTTTGGCAGTCAAGGTTTTCTTACATGCATTGAAGTCAGACAAATGACTAGATACTCTTGCAAACCGAATGAGAAATATTAACACCATACGAAGGGTAACGAGGAACGTCGCCATACAGAAACGGGAAAATAACAATATAAAAATCAATATAAATGCTTTTGTCATAAAAAACAACAACAAACAAACAAAAAACAAAACATTAGAACTTAATAAATGCAAATATAAAAATGCGGTATTAGTAGAATTAGCTATTTTTAATTGCAATTCATTAGGATAAATTTGAGCGACCATACCTCAAAGTAAGGATTGTCGATATTCAAAAGGTCTTCCAAATACCTGGAAGTTGAGTTACAAGCTTCAATAATATGTAATGTAATTTTATTTCTTGGTAACGTAGACCGTTGGCCCAAAATTACAAATATGCATATAATAATATACAACATAAAGTGACCATTTTCAAGTTAAAGGTGTAGATAAGACATTTGACCTTTATTTCAATGCAGACAATATATACCGTCCCAAATTTAAGACAATATTTATATTTGTGGATTTGCATTATTGAACAAATTTGTCAATTGTTGGGTATTTATACCAAATTGCTGAAAAATATTTAATCCTTACAGGCATTTAAACTGGACACACTAGAAGAAAGTGGAATTCAGTCTCTATATCAGACTGACATAATGGACATAATCTGTCTTGAAAAGGAATGCTATTATATGTACCAACATTACATTCAAGTTTAAAAAACGCTCCTCAAAATTTGGTGATAAGTGTCCGAAATACCGTATTTTCACATTAAATACATAACTTTCAGTTCCGAAACTTGTTTTCAGAATTTTGTAGTACGAAGACGATCCATATCTTGTATGTCCATATTTAATGCCTGCTTGTCAATATCAACCAATCCTTCTTTGAAAATCCGCATGAAATTATTTACGTGCCCAACGCCCTGATTTAGCCATACTTCACCAAAACTAGACGAGAATAACAGCTTTCTGACATAAAGAAGCCAACAATCTTACCTGCATCTTATAGCATAACTTCGGATATCTGTTTTCAGGAAGCGCTATAATTCTTAACCAATAGTTAATAGCTCTCAGTTTCTTGAAAACGTCTGTTTTGTATCGCCCTAATTCACTGCAAACAAATGCATTGGTTGCATAAAGGGGTAGGGGTAAGACATACTTACAAAATTGATTATGGATTTTTTCTCTTTCCGGTGATGTATGGCTAAACCAGACTTCAGACCCGTACAAAAGGATCGGTATTTGTTTACTATCAAAAATCTTAAATAAGATACCGGGGTTGATGTCTCCAAATCGTGAAAATTTAGATTTGACAGCATGCATCGTCTTCGCAGCCTGCTAAGCCAGTTTTTTTTTTTACATACAAACCATGAATTTCTGGAAGAGAACAATATGCCGAGATATTTATAAGATGGTACAACTTCCAAAACTGAGTCACCAAATTTCCAGGTTTCGTAATTTCTCAACGCCCCACCATTTCTAAACACGATTACAAGATTTACGACCAAACGCCATAGGTTACAATAACTGCGAAGGCGATTAATCATTCGTTGTAACTCAATCACGGTTTCTGCGAATATAACCAAGTCATCTGCAAATAGAAGAACAAATAAGGTAATCGCTTCTATGTCGATTACATGGCTGTCGAGGGATACGTATTCCTGCAAGTCGTTTAGAAATAGCGTAAACATAACTGGGGAGATGATACAGCCTTGTCGAACACCGAAAGGACAATATAGATAATCTGTTAGCCCCATGGGTGTCTTGATACAAGTTTTAACGTCAGCATAAATGTCTTCCAGCATTTTGACCATTTTGCTACTAATATTTTGTGTCAGCAGTTTATGCCAAAAAGCACTGCGATCAACGCGATCAAAGGCTTTTTCAAAGTCGACAAAAAGAGCATAAAAGCGACCACCTTTGTGTCGAAAGTATTTGGTAATTAAGGTATACAGAATAAAAACGTTATCTGTCGTAGAATGTTTTTCCAAAAGCCTGCTTGTTCTTCTCTTAGTTTTTTTTTTTCACACCATATCTTTAGACGATTGTTTAAAACTTTTGTAAAACTTCTGCTAATTTCCGGTAAAAGGCTAATTCCACGATAATTGCTGGGTCGTCACTGCTTCCTTTTTTGTGTATTGGCGTCAATATAGATTTTGACCATTCTGCTGGGATATAACCGTTGGCATAGAAGGTATTAAATAAATCTGTCAAAAAAAGGAAAAATATTGTGCACAGCATTCAATAAATTGTATAGAGAGACCGTGAATGCCGGGTGATTTTCCAATGTTTAACTCTCTTATTGCGCGAAAAACCTCAGATTCTGTGTTTGGCTGGTCAAGAAATTCGTCGGATATGCCTGATGGCTCATCAAAATGTCGATCAACTTGGATGTTACGGGGATTAAATACGCCGTGAAAATGTTGGTACCATTGGTCAGATGTTATGTCAGACGTTAGCAGTTATCTTTCTGATTTAAATATGTTTCAGAAAGCTTTGGGATTATTATCACTAGCGGCATTTGCAAGAAGTACGCTTTGGGAATCAAAATATGCATTTTTCTTGCGTTTGTTGGAGTCTTTATGTTCTGATTTAGCTAATTTGTATATTTTCAGAGCGTCTACCGTCTTAACACGCCTAAAATGCCTTAATGCACTAATCGCATTTTTTTTTCTTAAGCGTTCGCACTCATCATCAAACCAGGTTTTCGCCGATCTCTCGTTTGCAGAGCGATTATTGCTATCATGACGCTTTTGAGCTTTCATACAGTTTGCCGCATCGTATATGGGATCGGTTAATAATTTTGGAGACGTTTCGCAATCGTTATTAGAGATTGCAGCCTGGAAGGTTTCTGACATATTTTCAAGGTTTGTACTGAGTTTACGCCTACAATTTTCTTGTTAGTCTATTTTCCACAAATATTTTATCGGGTGAGGCTGCGAAGGTGGCAATACCAGTGGTGCTTCAAATGTCTTGCCAAACTGAAAACCTAGTTCGAGAGCAACTGGCATATGAATGGACTCTAATCGGTCAAATATAAAAAAAATCCTGAAGGAAGCGATAAATATTGCTTTCAACAAGTATATAGTCTATAAAGCTCGCTGATTTATCAGTGACACATGAAAATGCCAACTGCTGAGTCGGTGCCGAAGTGCCCATTAACAATTCTCAATCCTGTTCTTTTGCACATATCAAGCAGGTTCCTACCATATAGGTTCGGTTCATGTGGATCTTGATTATGTCGTGGCGGCGGTTCGGCATCCTCAACATACCCAAGGTCCTCCAAAAGTTAGAAAGTTTCATCATGATAGATAAAATCGGGCTCAGTTTGAGTGTAGGCATTAAAATCGCCTGCAACCATTATACTATGTCTTTCATAATTTGCTCTATGGAATACTATATCATCCTCAATTATAGAAAAAAGATCTTCTCAGCATGAATGGATTAATTTTCCGGAGACATGTTTGTGAAACCACATGTGATAGGAATACCGCATTGCAGCTCAAAGAAATCAAATTTCAGCCACATAAGATTTTTGCTGTTACTGCGAGAAGCAATTTGTGTCACCTTGCAATTATTGGCAAAATTTTCGTTTATAAAAACAGCAATGCCTCCAGAGTTCCTACATGCCTTGGGATGCTTATCCCTAATCATAATAAATGGTTCCAAGAAGCCATCGATTTGAAACTGATCATATATTTCACCCCAAGTCTTAACAAAACATAATTCATTTAAGGAAGATATGAATTGTTTGAAATTATCATTCATTTCATTCAACTTGGAACGCAACCCAGAAATATTCCATACGCATAAAGTTATCTGTTTTTCATAACTGCCAGATTCATCTGAAAGTATTTCACTTTCCATAGTCGTATCAACATATGCACTATTACTAGAAATCTGACCTGGGGGTACACTATATTCATTTGAAAAATGGGTTGTAAGGGTATAACATTCATTGACACGTCTCTGGCGTTACTGCCTGGGGACTGATCATTTTTATCCGCACAATACATCGTTTCGCTTCTATTCTGATTTAACTCATGTTTATATACATGTATAATGTTTGACCGAGATGTTTGGGTATAGCTTTTTGTACATAAATGTATATGCGAACACCGTTTTAGGCCATAGCCGTACCCCTATTCGGGAACAAGCTTTACCTCAAGATCACTGTATATGTATGTGACATCATCAACAATGAACTTATCAAATTTGATAAAGGCATCTCGATTTGCCTAAAGAAAGTCCCGCAAAAATGGGCGAAGTTTAGCTCTAGCTTTGCGTACACGAAGTGAAAAGTCTTCTGCTACTCGAATGCCTCCGAACAGCACATCCGTTCTCACTCGCCTTCTGTGGCGTCAGCGTGCGCCGACGCGTTATCGCCGTTATCTACCTGGTTTGTGTGCTTTAACCTTTTCGCAGTATGTACGTAACACCTTATCTTTATCTTTGAAATGAGAGAATTTGACAATCACTGGCCTGGGTGAATTTTTTTTGTATTCAATCTGTGAGCTCTCTCCACCGTTTTCTCATTTCATCAAGTTCCTACTCTTCTGAGTTAAATCGACGCACCTTAGATTCAGACAGCTCCCATGTCTCATTTTCGGATTCCGGCATACTATGAAAAATAAAATTTTCACGTCGGGATTGATTTTCAATCTGGTCAACTTTTCTCGAGAGGTCATAAGCTTTTCTGTGCAATGCTCGTTTTCCTTTCTTTTAAATCATCATGACTAGTTCTGAGTTCCGTAAAAGAGCGTTCGAGTCTGTCAAATTTGCTATTGGTCTCCTGTACTTTGGAGTTAGTTGACCTGACCTCGTTACGGATCTCGAAGAGAACAGTTTTAATATGTCACCTATATTCGCTCATGCGACCCGTAAGTGAGCTCGGAGCCATTGCTGTACTGGACGTACCAGACTCCGAATAAATATCGCTTGATCGTCTTTCGGTTGGACCACTAGAAAGTCTGTTTATTATTTAACCATGAAGTCATTATTCCGAAGTTTGACTCAGAACTCCTCAGCGCTCTCTCCGATCCCCTAGACTGAACACTGTCCGCATAAGAATCACGTCGCCCTCCGCGCCCTAAATCACCTGACCTTCTACCACGCCCGACACCAGATGCATTTTTTCTCTGAATGCCTCGCATTACCCGACAACGACGACGCCGATGACGACCCTCTTTTGGAACTGCTTTTCGAGTTACAACCATTACCAGCACCGCTGCCCGACCCTGGACCGGGGTTCGGCTCTACACTTTCGCACCACAAGTAGTAGAAACAGACATACTCGCACAAATAGAGATAACGTCTGTATTCTCAGTGTCTGTTTAATCTTAATAGGTTCGCTGAAGCAGCCTATCCGACAACATCTATGCCCATTGTCCCCAACCGTTACTGACTACTATACTATAAAGTTCAATACACAAAAAAAGGTAAGAGAAAAGTCCAGGGAGTGCCACAATCACAAACCGCAGCCCTTCCCAGACCCCAAGAGGAAGAGGAAACCGACAAATCCAAACAATCACAAACCGAACAAACGTACGAAAAGCACTAAGATTAGCTCTCTCTTCCCCCAGCGAGGTAATCGCAATACAAAAGGACTGAAAAACACAAGAACAAAATGACACACAGAAAGACATACAACAAATCGCCTCGTAGAATAAACCACAAAGCAAGAAAGAGAAAGACTAACACCGGGACCACCGCCTTAGGACGGTCAGTAGAGCAAACCACCGGGGGGTTTAAAGCACTTTTACAGCTAGCTAACTTCACCCTGGGTCCCGATGCTACTCTTAATACAGAAACACATAAAAATTCGGTTCGCATAAAGGCTCTCAACTCAGTCAATGCATCAAAGCGAAAACATAAAAATCAAATTAATCACTATAATAAACAAAGACGAGTACTCATAGCTAATTCTACTGTATGCCAGAGTAAATGAAAACCAATAGTTGAACTACTGCGGGCCAAGCCAAAGACATACTTCAAGCCCCAACCCACTGGTTAAAGTTTTACGAAGAGGCCGTCATTGAGTCTGAGGCCCGAACCGCCGTCGTGCAATTAAAGAGTGAAGCATAGCCATCAACAGTGATTGGGTTGACAACTAGGCACGTCACCTGCCACTATAATCAATAATCAGTCAATATGTCAGCTCAGTGGAATGTACATTCAGTATCTGGTGATCAGTTGATACACATAACTAGTCTTTTACCACGCATCAAACTCGAACTCCTCCATAAATGTTCTTACTTACCAAAGTAACAACTAGTCAATATCCAGAATCCTCAAAAACTTTTTAAAACAGCAGAAAATTGTCAAATTTAAATTTTCATAACTGCTTGATCAAATTTCACAACATGCCTTCAAGGCGGTCACTCTGGCTCAGCTTGTGTATCAGCGGAAAGAGACCATAAAATCCCTTTCTTAACAAAACAAAAGCATGTTTGCTACAAGAAAAGCACAATTAGTACCTATCGGATTTACCACAATTAGTCTGTGTATTTTAGTGCCAAATCTACTGAAAATAATGTATAAAATGTATGATAATGCGTCACAAACGTTTTGAATGATAATGCGTCACAAACGTTTTGACAAGACCAAAGTTTAAACCGTCTTTGGTCATCAGAAGTAAAGAATGCATTTCTATCATTACAAACAAGAAAAATAGTGCCTTCCCTTTGAAAAGTACTCTCAATTAATCTGTAATTTTTTTATTAAATTATTGGGCAAAGTTGTATAAAGCGTAGAAAACCCGTATGTTGATAAACTGGACGCGCGAAATCCTCTTGACTTTATTAAGTACCTCATCATCAGATTTTTTAATCGACCAAAACAAATTCTTGCCTGATCTTTCGTAAACCTTTTCACAGTGTCTAATTACGCGAGTTATTATAGCAGTGAAGCAAGAAGTTAATAATTTAGAAAGTTCAGTAGTGGTACAGGAGATTGCATTAGCGATAAACCTTGCTTTATATGTTTTTTTATGAAGCTTAGGTAACCAAGATATCGTAGGAAGCTTATCTTGCCGTTCTTATATCTAACACAAAACAGAGGGCTAAACGGTGGCTGTGGCCGAAGACAACTGACTTCTCTTCTGCCGAAGTCTCTTTATAGCCCTTGGTGCCGCTCAGTTCCTGTTTCAATGTATTTATTATAGTACCTTGATTTATAGTTTATATTTATAGTTTATTATAGTACCTTGAATATAACCATATATATCTCCTGTAAAAATACATGCATAGGCTAATACCTCAGCTTCTGTGTGGTTTTTTTTTTTTTTTTTTTTTTTTTTTTTTTTTTTTTTGTGTGTGTGCATTTTTGTACATAAGTACATATATGTTGTAAAAACGTGCATAAGATATATGTCTTAGCTTCTTTGTTGTGCTTGTTGGCATTTTTATACATAACTATATATATATTTTACGTAACATATATGCCTTAGTGTACTGACACTGCTGTAAGGTGCAATATATCGCAGAACCCCAGTGTCCATATATACCCAACGCACTTTCTTATTACAAAAACTTAAGCCTATGATTACATAATGAGCCAGTTTGAATCTGCCTCAGAGAAGATAATACTGATATTTTTTATAGTTACTGTCCCTACTGTCAATGATTAGCACAACTCATGACAGTTTTATTCACCGTCTATAATATGTAATATGTGTCACAATGTGAAACATACGTAAGAATAACATACATAACATAGGATTGTTTAAAAAATTGTTGAAATTAGGCTTTGGTGGCAACTTATATAAAGTTGTTAAACACATGCATTCAAATTCCAGATTCATAGTAAATTCAACCTTCTGTCATGAATGGGCAAATATAAAAAAGGTGTAAAACAAGGAGACGGACTAAGTACCCTCCTTTTCAATGTTTACATCAATGATATAAACAAAATATTTGACGCTTATCCTTTAGATCCAGTTGCTTTAAACTCCACAAGATTCAATTGTCATGTTTATGCTGACGATTTAGTGTTGTTGTCAGAGAGTAAAGAAGGTCTACAATCCCGTCTTGATTTTTTGCAAATGTACTGTGATAGCTGGAAGCTTAAAATAAATGTAAACAAAACTAAAGTAATTATTTTTAGTAATGGTAAAATAGACACTACATCGTTGAAATTTATGATATAGAATTCGGAAACTGAAATTGTAGAGAAGTACAAATATCTTGATGTGGTATTGTATTATTATGGTAATCAAAACACGCTGCAAATCATTTGTATCAGTAAAGTTTGAAAGCGACGTTTTCGCTTAAATCTAAAGTTTTAGACTTTAATGTGTTAAAAAAAGTTTAAAAGCCTTAGAGACTTTTTGACAAACTTACACGTCCCATACTAACTTATGGATCTGAAATTTGGATCAGTGATTTTGTCATTAAAGATAAAGCATTAGATATTCTTCCCTTTGAAAAATACATTACAGATTTTGTAAATTTGTACTAGGAGTTCATAAAAAGTCATCAAAGTTTCCTTCCAGACTTGAATTAGGAAGAGAAAGAATATTTAATTTTATTACCTGCCAAGCACTGAAATTCAGTGAACGTTGAAACAAGCTTCCAGCAACCCATTTTCTCAAAGAAGTTTAGGAAGTTGACAAATCCGTCCAGGATGAAGGATACAGAAGCTGGTAGTCTTTTATCTAAAAATTTTATGCATAAACTGAATGTAAGTGAAACAAACTTGGATTGCCGGGATGTATCACATAATAATTTTAAGAAGTATTGTTCAAACATATATGAAGAAAGAAATTTATTTAAACGTCTAATAAATGAAAATAAGCTACATAAATACTCAAAAATATATGATAATTTCTGTTTGCAATCATATTAATCCTTTGTACTCCCAAACTCGTTAACAAAAAAACTTACAAAAAATAGAATTAGTGCTCATGATTTATTAACTGAACGTAGCCGCTACTTCAGCCCATGAATTCCACGTGAACAACGAATTTGTGAGCAGTGCATTCAGGTGGAAGATGAGGAGCATGTTTTCCTATTTTGTAGAAAATATACAAATTTGCGGATTACATTGTTTAATAAATTAAATTTGAAGCTATAAGTTCTGAAACCCAATACTAATGAATGTTTTAAATTATTTTATGAATTGATGAACCCCAGTAGTGCTGTCGATACAAATAGAAAAGAAGGCAATGATCAGATAAAACTATCTAACACCTTCCGTTCCAAGACACCAATAGGAAAGAATGACACACTTAAAGCAACGGCACCACATTCAAAACACTACAAGCAGAAAGCCAAAAGGACAGTTTCTTAACCAAACATTGGCCAACCGGCTAGCCAAAATAAAAAAAAAATCACCAGGACATACATGCAAAAACATATAATGACAGATATAGTAAACCACAACAGAAGCACCGCCTTGGAACGGTCAGTAAACATATTACTGAGGTGGGGGCTTAAATCAATTTTACGTGGCCACAACGCCCTTAGTTCTGCCGTGGTATACGCAAGACATTTATTCAGTCCGCGTGAAGGGTTTCTACCTCATCAGTGCAACATCTCCGAGAACATAAAAATCAAACGAATACAGAGATGAAACAACGATGAGGACTCGACAGCAAGAAATAACTGAAATGTTGAAGCAAAAGATAACCAAAAGTTGGACTCCGGTGGGCCCGACCAGAGCCAGAGTATCAGGCACCAACTGACTTACTTAAAAGTCTTTAGGCCGGAGCCGTCATAGAGTCTGAGGCCCGACCCGCCGACGTGCATCCAAAGAAGGAAGCAAAATTATTTATAGGCCTTGTTGCAGAAACGATTTAAGTCCAACATTGAATTTTGAAACTAAATTGAAATGACGTCTATAAGTTAACAATTTATTACGAGTGTTGAAGTCAGATTGAGTGACGTCACGTATAAACAATGGCCGCACTTTTCAAAACATGCTCGTAATAAAAAGAAAAAGTAGTGGTAAAAAGACTATTCTGCGAGTTATTAGAAGTACTCTTAGATATTTCAAGTATTGTGAAGAAGAATTATTGGATTTTAGTGACATTCTGTTATTCATCAGTGGAAGAACGCTGTAAAATAAGGTAACATTTTGCTAATGTATACGTAAACTTAACAGTTGAGCTTCTGTGCAATTTATATACATAATCGTATTAATTTTTCAAAATAATAACTTGTGCAGAATCTTTTGAGGAAAATACTGAGTGTGTTTTATAATTATTTATGATAACTTACTGAAATATCAAATACATTTAAGTACATTTAACAATGGAAGACTGTTCTGTCAACATAGAAAATGGCAACGCCATTCAGCGTGTCAATGTAAAACTTGAACAGAACTCCAGCGTTTCAACCGATTCCTTCTCTACAAATTTTACAAATTCATCATGGAATTCATCGGGTGAAGCACACATTTTCAGCGATCCATTTGAGGGAATTTTGCATAGGACGCACACTTCTGAGGCCAAGTTCAGCATCGAATTCATATCCAGTCGCTTCTTTGATGCGTTCAGACAGAAAATTCATGCTGATTACATGAGCAGTGTTGATATCGATGAGACCAATTATGTTTCCAAATGTACTACGCATATTAAGGGTGCTAAGTGCGATATAAAGCTAGATAGCCATGTCAAAACGATGGAACTGAGCGGGATTGGTTATAGGTTGTGGCGAGAAGAACGGTTTCCTAAGATTTCACAGGCCCTTTTTAAACGATTGATGCAGGAATTGGACAGCCAAGAGATAGATACCAGTCAATGTGACAAATGGATGGCAGAAGATCTTACAGAACAGCGTTCTCTACAAGAAGAGCAAATATGTGACACCATAACAAATGACGTCGACGCCGCGTCAAACTTTAACGTCGTTTCGCGCGACGCGCTTAACTGCGACGTCGCACCGGGTGTTGCACCGACAAATGAAACAGATGATATGGGAATGAGGAGTACTTGCGACCCGGATACACAGACGCTTTCTGGCACTACAAAGACGGTGCGGCTTGTATGTAATGATCCGGTTCTCGTATCTCACTCACTTACACAGCCGAATGATTTATTTATAGCCGAGAAGATTACAAGTCAAAGTGAAAGTATTAGAAATGTGTCTTCTCGGGACCCCGCCCCCGCTCCTGTTACAGTTAGTTCAACGCGACCGATTCTGACATCCACGCCTATCGTGCAGCGACAAGAGGGTAGCCTGGGGAATAACGAAGGGCAATTAAGTCACAGTGTATTTATGATTCTGAACAGAATACAGCAGCTTGAGGACGGTATTAAAACAATCAAACAAGACATTCTGAACCAAATGGAATTTAATTTGAATGAACTGAAATGTTCTGTCGTTAACATTATAGAAAATAAGGACCCAGAATCGTCATATACTAAAGCTGTTAGACGCGGAAGCCCCGATCAAGTGATGCAACAGTCTACCAACGGAAACAGTCAGAGCATGTCTACATCGGGCCTTACTGATGAAGGGTACGGAGACCAAACCGGAAATGGGGATTCTAGTACATCATCTGAAACACAAGTAAAGAGACCATTTGTCCCTCTAGCTACAGAAACTAAGCAGAGACCCAATGGAATAACTGACTCCAGACCTATCCCGGTGCATGTCGAATCGAAATGCACCATTTCAACGCCGACCAACATCGCTCAGCTATGAAAATGAGCCGCGCTCGAAAACAGCAACAAGCAGCCGAATTTTTTCAACTCATCAAGAAAGAACCCTTCTTATTGGTGACTCCATCTTTAAGGGAATAAACCCCAGAGGCTTGAAAAAGGAAATTAAACTCTGTGCCCAAAGCGAGGCCACTATACAGGACATATGCGATGACATTTCCGTTTATGATCTGAAGTCGTTTTCAAACGTCATAATTAGTGTCGGCGGAAATGACTGCTCCAGCCGCGCGGACATCCACACTTTTGAGGATAAGTACAACCAGCTTATCAACCTTATCAAAACCGCTAACAACAGTTGTGTGGTATACGTCTGCAAAGTAATACCAAGAGGAGATGTTGACGTTTCATCATTTAACCATTCCATTCAACGGCTTGCAGAACAATGGGTAGCATGTCAAGTGTATTGCATTCAGGACACTTTCAGCCTGTTTTTTGGACGAAGCAGAGTACTTACCCGTCGATATTATTCCAGGGATGGGATTCACCTGTCTCATTCTGGAATTAAGAGACTCCTGGATGCGCTTAACAGAAATGTGAACATTGTTGGTAACTTTGATTTGTGTGTGTATAAAACAGCCAATCTTGATAATCAAAGGACTGTAAGACCTGGTACAAACGGAATCTCAAAATTGCAATCTAAAGGTGGTAATGACTTTAAGAGTTTAAAAGGACGCAGTCGAGCTAACAATCACTTCTGTTATGGGTGTAACATGACAGGCCACAGTGACATTGAATGTTGGTATGCCCATTAGGGACTGGGCACAATCGCCGGCCATAAAGTTGATAATCTGAAATTGTTTCAACAACACAATCGGTTTCATATTTTTCAGCACATGTGCAGTGACTGTAATGCTATTTAATTTATTTGTCCTTCTCGTGCTGAACTTTTATTAGAGCCTGATTTGATTAGTAATCAAGTAAAAAATGTATATAATTATTCTGAAAACACCATGTCTAGCACCTGTATTAGTCCAAATTCCTTGTCAAGGCAACTTAAAGTTAGTCCTGTGCCACAGATTAGTTCTAATGTTAATTCAGGTCATTCATCTGACACTTTTATTCATACACAAGATCATCCGCATTCTCTTAACTTGGGTAGTAAGGGTATAAATATCGGTCACCTAAATATACAAGGCATCTGTGGCGAAAATCTGAGTAAATTTTCAGAACTAAAACTCTTACTAACTGCAAGAGAAAATTGCAATTTACATATTTTGGGATTAAGTGAGACAAAGTTAAAAGATCATAAGCCGACAGAAGTTTTCAAAGTTGATGGTTTTCAGACTCCGTTCAGAAAAGATAATAACTCTAATGGCGGCGGAGGTCTAATTGTCTATGTAAGAAATGGCGTAAATGCCAAACGCAGAGAAGACTTGGAAACAAATAATATTCCATGTTTATGGCTAGAAATTACACCTATTAACTGTAAACCATTTTCAGTTGGAAACATTTATAGGCCGCCTGATTCAAAAGTAGAATTCAATGATAGGTTTGAAGAATTTATTGATAAGGTGATTGGTGAAAACAAAGAATATATCTTGATGGGCGATTTCAACAAAAATTTATTAAATGTAGATACCAACATAGAATGGGGGAATTTTACAACTTCCTTAGGTCTTACTCGGCTAATTGACGGGCCTACAAGAGTGACAACAGAATCACAAATTCTGATTGATCACATTTATACTAATACTGAGGAAAACATCCAAAGCGTTGCAGTGAAAAAAATATGTCTGAGTGATCATTTTGGTGTTTTCTGTGCTCGAAAATCCCACTCTGTCGTAGGTAACAAGACACACCAAGTCATAAAATACAGGTCGTTCAAACATTTTGATCAGTTAAAATTTCTCCATGACTTAAATCGTGTTCCTTAGGAAATTATTCAGAACTTTGACAAAGTCGATGATATTTTATCGGTTTGGAGTGCCCTATTTTTAGAAATACTTGATAAACATGCCCCCATAAAAAGTCACAGAATAAAAAAGAAATACCAGCCTGACTGGCTAAATACTGAAATTTTAGATTACATGAAAGAAAGAAATAAATGTAGATTAAATGGTAACAATGATAGGTATAAGTTTTTGCGAAACAAAGTTTTAAATTTAATTGAGAAGGCTAAACAAGAGACCTATCAGTCTAAAATCGAAGAGGGTAAATCAGACCCTAAGTCAGTATGGAAACTTTTTAAGAAACTTGGAGCCAATGGGAAGGGAAATAACTCTGAATCCAGTATAAACATCAAATTAGGTGAAAAATTGGTGACACACGAAGCTGATTTGACTCAACTTTTCAATTCTTACTTCGTCAATGTCGCTTCAAGTATTAAAGAGCCAACTGTGCATTCTGACTTCGAAGAACTACAAAATTATGTCGAATCTAAAGTCACAAGCAACACTGAATTTACCATTCCATTAACAAATGTAACTTTTGTAAATAAAATTTCTAACCAATTTAAATGTGAATAAATCAACTGGTCTAGACAATATAGGTCCAAGAGTTCTTACGATTGCAGCAAATGTTTTAGCACCTAGCCTTACTTTTATTGTGAATAAAAGCATACTGTCTGGTGAATTTCCATGTTCGTGGAAGGAAGCAAAAGTTAAACCCCTTTTTAAATCCGGTGCTAAAGATGATGTAAACAATTATCGGCCAATCTCTATTCTCCCTACTATATCAAAACTAATTGAAAAATGGATTGATAATCAATTTATGACATATTTGATTACTTATACTTTGCTTCATAAATCTCAAAGTGGTTTTCGTCCTAAACATTCTACAGAATCTGCACTTACTCTTATGGTTGATTCCTGGTTAAAAGCCATTAATGACGGAAAACTTATCGGTTGTGTTTTGGTAGATTTCCGAAAGGCATTCGATCTGGTCGACCATAAAATTCTACTGAAAAAATTGCAGTGTTACAAGTGTAGTGAAAATTGTCTAAAATGGTTCGAGTCCTACCTAACAAACAGAACGCAACGCGTTTCATTAAATAATAAAGTATCTGAACCTGAACATGTAACATGTGGTGTTCCTCAAGGTTCTATATTAGGACCTTTATTATTCTTACTTTTTATTAATGATTTGCCATTAGTGTTAAAGAACTCAGCAAAAGTTGACCTATATGCTGATGACACCACTATTTATGATGTGCAATGTAATACAGATCAGCTTGAATCCAATCTACAATTTTCATTAAATGCACTTCATGTTTGGTGTAGACAAAATGGCATGGTTTTAAATACCGAGAAAACAAATGTTATGTTGATTACTAGCAGACAGAGAAGAAGCAACTTACAAAATCCCAATTTATCTCTGAGATACAATGAAATTGACATCAAAATGACAACTATCAGCAAAATACTGGGTGTACAAGTTGATGAAAATTTGTTGTGGAATAATCAGCTTCTCCACGTTTCCAAAAAGGTATCTTCTTATTTATGGCTACTTGGCAAAATACGGCAGTATTTATCCAAAGAGCATTGACTGTTATTTTATAATGCTTACATTAAGCCGCATCTAGAGTATTGCAGTACGGTTTGGTCTAATACGTCGAATAGCAATATAAGTAAAATAAATACATTACAAAGACGGGCTTGTAAATTAATCCTGTCGCAAACTTATAATGGTTTTCACGAAGCGCTTCAAAGGTTAGCTATTCTGTCATTTGATCAAACTGTATTTCTTAACAAAGCTAAAATTATGTACAAAATTTATAACAATTTGGCACCAACCTATTTACAGGAGTTATTCCAAATGCGCGATGTGAATCTCGATAATACGGCGTCTAATTTAAGATCTGTGACTCACAAGAATTACTTATTGCCACAACCAAAATGCAATTTATTCAAAGGTAGTTTATCATACTCAGGCGTTGTGGTTTGGAACAGCATCCCCATTGACATAAAAAATTCAAAATCACTGGACATTTTTTATAAAGCAGTGTACTAATTGGATTAAAGGTTAATAATCATTTTATAACATATACAATACTTAGGCCTCCGCCGTCAGTAATTCAGAACTTCGAATACGTATATTGTATTTGCTTTTTTATAATGAATCTCACTCTCTCTTTCTCTCTCTCTCTCTCTCTCTCTCTCTCTCTCTCTCTCTCTCTCTCTCTCTCTCTCTTCCTTGCTTGTTGTCATGTTGTATGTATATGTTGCATGCTATCCTTAATCAGTCATAACTACTACATTTACACATAAACCATATGCCCTGGCATAGTTTTCTATTGGAATAGTGACACGAGATAAAGATACTTTTTGTCCTCTGTGAGAATGCTCTCAAATGCGCATGCCTATTCATCTAACGGAGGCGGCCCCACGTAGCACAGTTGATAGCAGAGTTGACTCTTAATCCATTATGTCTCTTATCGTTGTGGTTCGAGCCTCGCTCGGGTGACATGTGGCAAACCAAAGTTCTGCTTACGGAAGGTCAGGTGTTTTTGTTGTTGTTTTTTTTCCCGGGTTCTCCGGTTTACGCTCACTTTTGATGAACTCCGGTTTACGCTCGATTTTGATGGACGATCGGCTCGATATAAGTGAATATTCTTGAAAGGGCCGTAAAACCCCAATCAAAAAAAAAAAAAAAAAAAAAAAAAAAAAAAAAAAAAATCATCTAGTGGCGCTAGATGTCTGATTACCTTCTTTGTCTGGTCAATTTGCTTCATGTCTGCGAGCAGGCAGTTGCTCCTTAGGCCTTTGCTGGTCGCATATAACATAAGTACCATTATCTCGTGCACCGCTCCATTTTAATCATTGTTTTAAATAACTTGTTGTATGTAATTTTATGTATGTAGTTTTGTTGAGGGCCCCAAGGAAGATTGGTAAAACCAATTGGGCTACCCTCGTAATATAAAGAATTTACTTACTTTACTTACTTGAAACAGGACTAGACACTCTGGCGAACCGAATTAATTGCGAGATTTAAATATCGTAGGGTGCTCGACGAGGAACATCCTCATCCAAGTAACTAAAATTTAAAATCTCAAAAATCATAATTATCGCGTTTATCATAATTTTTGCATGAAATAAACCCATTTAAAATAGACAAATGCAAATCCAAAAAACAGGGCTTCAGTTTCAGAAAAAAATTTGCTTTATTTAATTGAAGCTCTGAAGGATAAATTTGACTAATCAAAACTATCGAAGTACTTAATATCAATATCTAATAAATCGTCCAAATATCTAGACGTCGAGCTGAAAGCTTCAATAACTTCAGATTGCTTTTCTTCAGAAAAAAGGCATCGTGAAGTCTCTTTCATAACAGAACAAGAACAAATCAGCCACAAACGGTGCGCAATTCGTACTAATCGGAATACCCACTATTTGTCTAAATCGTTAGTACCAAATCTTATATAATATTGTTAAGTAAAAAAGTGAGAGTTTCACACACTTCATGACCATAAGGTATAATTTCTATGCTTTTCGGAAGTGAAAAAGCATTTCTTCCGTCACATGCAAGCTAGAGGGAACCTTCCCTATGAAATGTCCATTCAATTAAATCATTAAGTTTTTCTTTTATAAGATTATGAGGTAGTGTTGGTAAATTTGTAAATTTATTCATGAGGCGTTAGAAATAAATTAGTAGATCTATTGATTGTTTTCTCATGTTTATCCTGTTTAATGTTTATATTATATACTTCATGTCAACGGAGAACTGCTTCTGCATATGCAGGTTTTCCAATAAAATATTCTATTCTATTCTATTCTATACATACAGAAAGGGTGGGAAGACGCCACCACGTACAACCCCTATGCGGCCCAAACGCAACTTTGTAATTTTTAGCTACATCAGAATAAAGGGTGAGGTTTCGCGCGGGTAAAACTGAATTGATGCTCTCCCCCATCCCCTCATACCCCGCCCTACCCAACGTTAGTTTTTCTACTGACCGTTCGTGTTGGAGTTCTTCTCTGTTTGACGTCGGCGGTTTCATATGTGGAATTTATGTTGTTACTTCTTTTAGTAGCTCGGAAAGGTGCGGGCCCCTTGCGAGCCTGGTGGATAAGAGAGCTGACTTTTAATCCATCAGGTTTCTCACCGCTGTGGTTCGAGCCTCGCTCGGGTCACATGTGGGAAGGCCAAGCTCTGCTTACGGATGGTCAGGTGGTTTTTCTCCGGTTTCTCCGGTTTTCGCCCACCATTGATGAACGATCAGCTCGATATAAGTGAAATACTCTTGAAAAGGTCGTAAAACCCAAATCATAAAAGAAAAAAAAAGCTCTGAAAGGCTGTGATTTGCATAAATCGGTCTTAATGGAGTTGAAAAGCCAATCTTTCTCATTTTCCATGATATTATATGGTGAAAATGGCTAGCCCAAGATAAGAATGATGTCCATGGTTGTCTTATTTGTCCACAGAAACATGCTATAGATGCTCATTAGAAGCGCCTGTGTTCATAACATATCTTTTTGTAGAGGAATTAAAATATCTAAATGTTTGGTTAAACATTTCCTTATCTAGAGCTAAGGCTAATAATTATACATGTAAATAGGTGTGTTTATTTTATTGCATGCCATTTAAGTATTTATAACGAAAGGCTCGTAATATTTAAGCTGTAGAAGGTTTTTGTACTCATTTTATCTCATTGAACAATGCAGCCGCGTATGTCATTAATAAATGTTAGGAATGAAATACTTTAGCCCTAGTGTTAGAACAGTCTAATGCATAAAATGAATCATTTACTAAAATTAACTCAGTAAAGTGACATTTGCAAACATTATAGACCTTTACTTGATACTGGGTTCTCCGCACTGATAGTTTAACAATGGTTGACTGAAATAATTATAGCAATGTCTGTATTGAAATAAAAAGTACATTAAAAAGACAGTTCATAAACTAGATATGGACCTGTCAAAAATGTTAGGTAGGCGAGTCCATTCGACCTAAATGGATTACCTGGAATAGTGTCTAACTAGCAGCGTTCTGTAGTATTCCTCGTAGTACAGAGAACCAAGACGAATTACAAGTCTGACATATAAACAGTTCAGCTACGTAACTCGGAAGACTCATTCCGTTGAAACTTTATTTTTAAAATTCCATCATATTACACGCAACAGAATGCTTTACTCAAATCTAAAATATAGGTTGATTTACTTTATTCCGCAAGATGTCATATAAAAAAAGTCATCAAACAACATTTTCTCTAAACTGTCTTGGGTAAATTGACGGACACATGCCTCGACATGACTGGATTTTCTTAAGGAAACATTTAAATTTTAATAACTTGCGTATAATATACGTATGATAAGGTAAGAGGAAAGTCCAGGGAGTTGCAGTTTTTTATATGCATTTTGGATTTGTTGATGTGGTTGTTGCATGCACGTCCTGCTGATGTGGTTGTTGTTGTGTGTTGGTGCGTGCGTGTGTGTGTGCGCAACCTCCAGTTTTGTTATAAATGCAAAACTAGTCTTCGTACACTATATTTTACGAACATTTGCTACAATCCGTACACGTCAGATTCTATTCTCCGTACAACAAGTGATTTATGTTTTAGCAAATAACTTGCTTACACGATATATTTCCGTTGAAATCTTGTAACTTAAGCTTAATTGTGTTTCTACAAATGTGAAAGACTCTAAAAGGAAATACAAACGTTTGAAGAAAAAGCGGAATTTAAAGTAAGAAATGTATCTTGTTTTCGTTACCAGCCAATGAATTATCTTTCCATAAAATCCGTTGTATTTATTATTTATCTCTGCTTACGATAGCGCTTGAATACATCCGCTATTGGTGCTTTGTAAATTTATTATGATACTGTTACATATAAATGTCATATTTGGGTATTTCCGACAAGCACTCATCTGCGTTTGGCTTTCGCTTTCGATTCACCGGTAGGTTATTTCCGGTGATCCTAAACATCATGTTTTCCGTTGAAAATATGAAGGTCATTCAATTTACATATAATGACACTTACTAAATATCTCTAAAAGTATATTGCCAATCACGCTGAAACTTTGCATGTCTATTTGTATACATATTTATATAATTCCGGCTTAAATGTTTATTGATTATGACGTCATGCTGTATGACGTCATTACAACGCGACGTTAAATGACGTCTCTCAAAGCGTCATGGCCAGGTTCACGTCGCAGGATCAGCGCAGTTATATACAAATTGAAGTTAAACACACCTGGTAATCTCGTAAAAGGTAGCCGGTGGTTATGCACTCAAAATCTTTACGCGAACTTCTGGGCATAACTTGCGAGGCATCCAAATGTTAACAAACGGGTAAGTTCTCCTGAGTTATTGATTATTAGTCAATTTCATAGACATATTTTGAGAAAGTCAGAATTCTTAATCCCAACAACTTTCATTTCTGCGTCGGAAAAAAACAAGCGGCTAGTTTTTAATTTGATTTCATCCGGAGAAAGGTAGTCCGATATTCCTGTTTTGCCTGTTTGTCCAGTGCAAAATGAAGGTATTATCAGCTATCTGGGCAATGAAATACTTATTTAACAGATCAAATAAGACGTACTGCAATCTACGTCTACGTCTACGTTGAAATACATAAGATGCTAAATTTGCCAAGATTTGTTCCGGGGACTGAAATATTTGTGCCGAATATGACTTACGATGCGGATTATCCCTTACAGGGGCATTAACCCTTACGGGCACAGGAAAACCAGGGCTCTGGTTACAAGGCCTGGTTATCCCTTATGGGAACATTAGCTGTTATTAGAATGTCCCGCATTTAAAAACATGCAAATTTGAGACAAACCAGTTTCAAAATAGTTCATTTACATATAAACAGTCAAACACTATGAAAGATGATGCAAATGACACATGTTATCTCATTTGCAAAACCTTTCATGGTGTTTGATTGTTTATATGTAAATGAAAAATTTTGAAACTGGTTTGGTCTAAAATATGCACGTTTTAAATGCGGGACATTATGATAATGGCTAATGTTCGCATAAGAGATCATCAGGCCTTGTAATCAGAGACCTGACAGTTGCCTTTCTTGTCCCCTTAACGGTTAATGCCCCGTAAGGGGTAATCTGCTTCGTAAATGATATTCGGCACAAATATTTCAGTCTCCGGAACAAATGCCTAGGAGATTTAGCATCTAATGTAATTCAATGTAGACGTAGGTTGCAGTACGTCTTGTTTGATATGTTAAATAAGTATTTCATAGTCCAGATAGCTGAAAATACCTTCATTTTGAACTGAAAAAAAAAAACAAAAACAAAAAAAACAGTCAAAACAGGAATATCGGACTACCCTTCTCCGGAAACAATTAAATAAAAAAAATATATTGGACACTAAACGGTTTTAAATCTGTGGTAAATGCATGTTGCAGGTACAACTTGTCCTGAACAATATCTGCATTGTCTGCCTGTGGATGCAAGCTCAGTTGTTCCTCTCCAAGAATGCCATTTTCATATATCTTGTTATACACTGTTTGATTCTTATTACTGTTTAATACAAACACTTATTGAATTATTTATTTATTATTTATCTATTTATTTTCATTTTTTTTTTTACTTTTTCTTTATTCTTATTTCTTTTTTTATTCTATATTTTTGTGTGTGTTTTGTCAACTAATTTATTTTACCTTCTCACATGAAATAAACCACAACATTTTGCCTTGATCTGTGAAACAATCTGCCTTCAAGTCAACAACGAAATATACACCGTAGAGGAGAAGAACTCTATAAGTATTTATATGCTTTCGTTCTAATCCTATATCGTTTGTATGTCAAATTTGTTACTTTCTTGTACTTGTATAATGTAATAAAATATGTTTAAACCAATAAAAAAAAAAACAAAAAAAAACAAATAGCCGCTTGTGTTTTCAAGCCCACATCCATCTTTTTTCCGACGCAGAAATGAAACGTTTTGGGAATAACACTGTCCGATGCTTCAAAAGTGTCTATCAAATTGACTAAAAGTCTCGGTGGCTCAGTTGGATGCGCCATCCGACTGGAGACCAGGAGGTCGCGGGTTCAACCCCCGCCGAGGTCGGCAACATTGTTTCGTGGAGCTTGATCATGAAATATTTTCTACGGTCATTCTCCCCCTTCCGCTGATACAAGAAGGGCAGTTGTCAGTTTCTGGCGAAAGAATGTGCACAATACTGGTTAACCGCTTAGAGGACTAAGCCTGCCCAGTAAACGTGTGGTTAGGTAAACTGACCGCGCTCGACATGATCCCATTGGGTTGACTGGGCCGTAAAACCTCAACACAAACAAAACAAAAGTCAATAAATCAGGAGAACTTTCCCGTTTGTTGACATTTGGATGTCTCGCAAGTTATGGCCGGAAGTTCGCGTAAAGATTTTGAGTGCATAACCACCGGCTACCCCTTACGAGATTACCAGGTTTGTTCAACGAAAAAAGAGCTTGATAGAAATTTTTGAAGCATTACGGGAAGCATGCGGGACATTCGCTCTCTCGTACAGAACAGTAACCAGATGGGTAAATGAATTAGGCAGAGCTGCAATTGTAACTACTAATTTCAACATCGAATTAGTACGGGAACTTTTAAAAAGTGATAGAAACTTACATGTGAAGAAACGGCACAAGGGAGATAAGTGTAGGGACTATTCATACAATTATTCGCAACCGTTTAGGAATGAGGAAGGTTTCCGCCGTTGGGTACCCCATTGCTTGACGTCCAACCGGCTGAACGTCGTTTAGAAGTCGCTACCGCTAATCTTTTCGGTTCAATACGGAGGGTGAAAACTTACCTAGGATTGTTGCTGATGATGAAACGTGGGTGAGATCTGTTGATCCAGAGTTGAAGAGACAATCTGTTGAGCGGCATACTCCAAGCACACCGCGGCCTGCAAAGTTTCGGCGAGTTCAGTCAAAATTGAAGATACTTTTGATTTTTGAGTACAATATTTGGGGTGTTCTCACTACCCATAAAGTTCCTGCTGGTAAAACGGTCAATGGTGAATACTACAAGGAATATATTCAAAAGTACCTCAGTCCAGCGATTCAAAAGAAGCGACCTGGGCTTTTGACAGAAAGATTGATCCTTTTACATGACAACGCTACGCCGCACAAAAACGGGTGGGGTGACGTCACTAATCGTCTCGTTTAATTTGGAAATTTTGGACCATCCTCCTTTTTACCCGGACCTAAGTTCATGTGGCTACAGTCTTTTTCCCGAGGTAAAAGAAAACATGAGAGGAATTCGCTATAGTGATTTAGAGGACCTTGAAGCCGCCGTTGTCAGTTATATGACCGTGGTTGCAAAGCAACGGGTATAGAAGACCTGCCGAAACGATGGAATCGCTCATGGAATACAAGGAATATTACTTCGAGGGCTTTTAATAAGGTAAGCTGATTTTAATAATGCTCTCTGTAAGTTATTTAGAAAGTGTCACTATATATAGAATGACCCTCGTATATAAGAAAATTTAGTGGCTTTAGTTGTCTCATTTAGTTTTAAAGCGTTGATTCATGCGAATTAGTACAGTTGAAAGAGAGAGAGAGAGAGAGAGAGAGAGAGGGGGGGGGGAGAGAGAGAGGGAGAGAGAGGTCTAAACTGAATTTACCAAACGAAATCATTTCAGAAGTAAAGTATTAGCTTACGAATCCTTTCTGAGGTGAAACTATTCTTAGCGGAATAAGTTTTCATCAAGAGTTGTCCCCATCCCTTTTCAGAACCTGACAAATAATTCAGATCTGTGATTTTTCTTGGAAATATATTCAGATGATCGAAACACCTGAAGGGGACAAGATACAATTTCAAGAAAGGCATCTCTTTACAAATTAATTTTGCCCCTTCTGAAATAGGGTCTACACTAAAAGAAAAAAACTTACCCCAAAGGGAGTCAGTTCTTTTCATTTAGAGAATATCTCCTTCCAGAAGGGACTTCGATTGAAGACAAGCAAACAAGAAGATCACAAAAGTTGCCTCCCTAGATTATGAGCATAATCTATGTTGTGTGCACAGACTGAAAAGGAATCACATTTTTCGTCTGAACTTTAACATTTTATGGTCATAAAAGTGCCATTGTGCTGCACGTATGTGTTTGTTGCAAAGCGTATGGGACCGTGAACATCTCTTTAGCTGGTCAACTCTATTTTTTTTATTTATTTCTTTTTTTTTTATTTTTTTTTTTTTTTATTTTTTTTTTTATTTATGTATTTATTTATTTATTTATTTATTTATTTATTTATTTTTTTCTCCCTTCTTAGATATTCGTAAAACAAAAATCCATGTATCATTCTATGTGCTGCAATACAATAGCTGCAAGTTTTCCAAGAGCTAAAAATTCTGTTATATGTGGACATTATGCCACTCATATTTTGTTTTATTTTTGTTGTTTTCTTGTTTGAAATAAATTCTGCTGTTGTGCATGACTTCTTTGCATATGTGAACATAAGGGCTTTAGTATGGTTAACTTTAAACAAAAAGTGGTTGATTTGATAACTGTCTTTTCCCAAAATTGTCGAGGCCTCAAAAATATGCAAAAAAGAAGAGACTTATTCCAGTATATTCGTTCAAAAAAATACAATATAGCATGCTTACAAGATGTGCATATTGACAAAAACATGTATTCATATGTAAAAGCAGAGTGGGGACATAATCTTGTCTTGAGTGCAAAGAATGGAGTAAATGCTAGCCGAGGAGTAATGATCCTAATAAATAATAACTTCCATTGTGATATAGGACAAATTTTAACTGATCCAGAAGGAAACTTTGTCATAATGGAGTTAAACCTCCATACAAAGAAAATTACACTAGTAAGTATTTACGGACCAAATGACGATAAGCCAAATTTCTATAAAAATATTAAACAAAAAGTACTAGATTTTGGAAATGAAAACGTCATTTTTTGTGGTGATTGGAATTTAGTTCTGAATCCGGATGTTGACACTGAAAATTATCGTCATATTAATAATCCAAGAGCACAGTCAGAAGTTTCAAAACTTATTGATGAAGATAATTATATTGATGTATTTAGAAGTTTACATGACAGCAAAGGCTTTACATGGAAGAAAATTAATCCTGAGAAAAAACAAGCACGTTTGGACTTCTTCCTGGTCAGTGAGGAAAGCTTCAAGCTTATTTATGACTGTAATGTGGTATCAGGATACAGAACAGATCACTCAGGAATTATACTTAAATTAAAACTTAATCAAAATGAACGAGGAAAGAGTTATTGGAAATTCAATAATTCACTTCTGAAAGATAAAGATTATATTCAACTTGTAAAGAAGTCAGTAGAAGAGGTGAAAAACACATATAAAATTGTCAATATTCAACAAAACAGGGTTAACTTAGATAATAATAATAATAATAATAATAATAATTATAATAATAATAACAATAGTAACAATAATGATAATAACAATATCTTTAATAACAATAATAATAATATACATAATACGTATTCTATAAATGACCAGCTTTTGTTGGAAATGATACTTTTAGCTATCAGGGGGGAAACAATAAAATACAGCTCAAGAAAAAAGAAGGAAAACAGTAGACAGGAAAAACAGCTAGAAGACGAAATATTAAATTTAGAAAGCAAAATTACTGAGAATTTACAAACAGTCAGTCAAGAAGACATTAACTTACTGAATGATAAGAAAAACAGATTACATGAAATAAGAAAAAGTAAAATTGAAGGAGTCATGTTAAGATCACGGTGTAGATACGAGGATTTAGGAGAGAAACCTTCTGGCTATTTTCTTAATCTTGAAAAGAGAAATTTCACAAATAAAGTTATCACAAAAATAATAGAGGAAAATGGCCAAGAATGTTTGAGCACAGATGAAATATTAAACAGCCAGAAAACATACTTTAAAAATTTGTACAGTGAAAATATCATTATTGATGATACTCCAATTGAATCCAAAATAGGAGAAAATAGTTCTAGACTGACTGATAATGAAGCTGAATTATTGGAAGGAGATATTAAATATTCAGAGCTTGCAGAGGCATTAAAAAATATGAAAAATTTAAAAACACCTGGAAATGATGGATTTACTGCAGAATTTTTAAAAATTTTTTTGGACTGATCTGAAATTTTTCATATTAAACTCATTAAATTATGGTTATAGAACTGGCTCATTATCAATAACTCAAAAACAAGGTATAATCACCTGCTTACCAAAACCAAATAAATCACCCTTCTATCTGAAGAATTGGCGACCTATTTCCCTTCTTAATGTAATCTATAAATTAGCTTCCTCTGTTATTGCTGCACGCCTTAAAACTGTACTACATAAACTGATACATGAAGATCAAAAAGGTTTTATTTCTGGAAGATTTATAGGAGAAAACATAAGCCAAATTTATGACATTCTTTTTGAGACAAAACAACAACAACTACCAGGTTTGATACTTTCTATTGATTTTCAACAAGCATTTGATTCCGTTTCATGGAAATTTATACACAAAACACTCAAATACTTTAATTTTGGACCATCCTTTCAACGGTGGATCAAATTATTTCAGACTGGTTCTGAGTCATGTATATTACAAAACGGTCATATGTCAGAGTTTTTTGGACTACAAAGAGGCTGTAGATAAGGAGACCCTATCTCCCCATACATTTTTCTCCTATGTGCAGAGGTATTAAGCCAAATGATCAGAAAAGACAATCTTATCAAAGGGATAATAATAGAAAATAAAGAATTCAAATTGAGTCAATATGCTGATGACACTCAAATATTCTTAGACGGATCAGAAATATCGCTAAAAAAACTTTAGATAAATTAAAATTATTTTATTCAATGTCTGGTTTAAAAATAAATGTTGAAAAAACAAGAGCAATATGGATTGGATCAATGAATAGATCAAATCGTAAGTTATGCTTGGAATATAATTTAGTCTGGAATCAAGAACCTTTTAAAATCCTAGGAGTGACTTTTACGCCAGAGGTTTTTGACATATGGGATCAAAATGCAAATGATGTCCTTAAAAAAGTGGAAAATATTATCAAGTCTTGGTCAAGAAGAAAAATTACATTGCCTGGAAAGATAACTGTTATTAAATCATTAGCCATATCAAAATTTGTTCATTTATTTCTGGCTCTACCCAACCCACCAGGAAATTTAGTACAAAGCCTAAATAAATTATTTTATAAATTCCTGTGGAATTCTGGGCCTGACAAGATAAAAAGAAAAATTATAATTAAAGATATAACACAAGGGGGTTTAAGAATGATTCAAATAGACAGTTTTGTTACAGCATTAAAAGTTACATGGCTAAGGCGACTAATTTCACAACCCAGTTGCACATGGAGCAGTCTTTCATACATAAATATGGATAGTCTTTTTACTAAAGGAAATAATTATGCAGGCATAAAGGCAAATGAGCTAATAAACCCATTTTGGAAAGATTTACTAATAAGTTGGAATAACTTTTGCAAAGCAGTCAGAATCGAGACACTTGAAGATATTTTATATTGCCCAATATGGTTTAACTCAAATATGAATGGGGGACAAAATTTATATTTTAAAGAATGGCATGATAAAGGTATTAAAAAATGTTATAGACTTACTTAATGAAGATGGAAATTTTTATCAATTTGATGAACTGAAAGAAAATTATGGTATACATGGGACTTTTTTAGACTATCAATCAATCTTAAGAAAGTTGCCTACGTACTGGAAAACTAAAGTCAACCAAAATAATTTTGTATGTAAGAACAGGAAACAAAATGTTGCTCGAAATTGTATCTTAAATTATTATGTAAAGACAAAGAAGGTAGTAGAACATTATATAATATTATTGTTGGAAACCAGGATTCAAGTCCACCATCTCAAAAGTGGGTTAATATATTAGGAAATATTACACAGGAAGAATGGAATAGTTATAATGATACAATTAAAAATATCAAAGAAGTAAAATTACAAGAGTTTCAGTTTAAAGTAAATAACCATATACTAGTTACAAAATCTTTTCTTCACAAAATAAATAAAGTAGACAATGACAGATGCACTTTTTGCAGCCTGGAAACTGAAACAATAATACATGTGCTTTTCAACTGTAATAAAGTGAAAGAATTTTGGTTGGCTATGAAGAATTGGTTAAGAATTCAAGCTAATGTTATACTTCATTTAACCATAAAGAATGTTATTTTTTCTAAACAAGAAAATAATGAACTACTTAACTACATACTGCTATTAGGTAAGTACTTTATCTACAAAACAAAGTTTTTGGCAAATAGCATTAGGCTGGAAAATTTTATTATCTACCTGAAAAGAAAATATCAGAATGAGAAATACATCTCAAAAATTCATAATAAACAGAATAAATTTCAAGCCAAATGGTCACTTTTAAGTCACATAATGGAAGGTACAACTGATACGCCATAGCCAGAAAAAACAAAACAAAAGAAAAAAAAAAAAAAAAAAAAAAAAACAACAATATTTTTCCACAAACATCATCTTGAAAAAAGGCAGTTGCAGGAACTATTAAACCATTAAACTTAATATAGATGTAGCCGATACCCAAACTCTTAAACTTAATATCTTTTGTAGCCATAAGCCATACAGCCCTATGTTTATGTTCAGGTAAGCAGACAAGTAATGCAGAGCAGATTAGAATGTTTATGTCTTCATCAAGTTCGGTTAGTATAGTATAATCAACTGCATGTATATATATGAACATGATCCTTTTTCAAATCACAAAGACAGTTTTGATAACTCATGGTTCCTATATCAAAATAAGCAGAAAGTATAAACAGTTTTTGTGGTTGCGAAAAGGGACTATAGCCAATGAAAAGTTGTTTCATATACAAAAGCAGACATTATTAATTAAAAGAGTCTCCTTGTATATGAATACTGAAATATTATTGTACTCTGACAGACAAAACAATAGTTCATATAGCTTAAGAAGGATGAGAGATAGAATGAAAGCTTATCAATATATCAGTATCTATTATGTATATGTATTACATGCATAAATTAATAAAATAAAGATGTGGACAAAAAAAAAAAAAAAAAGTTGCCTCCCTTGTGAAAACTGAGAAGAATCTAGCAAATGAATCCAGTCCCTTAAACAGTGACAGAGACCTCAGGCAAATGTTTTATTATTAATAGTTTTATAGACCCTTGTTATTTCTGCCTTATTTACACAATGTATCATAGAGACAGATCTGAGCAAACGGTATAGACCCGGAACAAGGAATCTGGTCTGTGGGTACACCGTTTCCCACTTATGTAACAAGTTTTAGACAAATTAACATAAAGTATTTTTGACATATTCAACGTTTATGATTGTTTAAAGTGCACATAAGACATAAGACAAATTTTATTTTAAGTTCGTCTCATGTTTTGTGTCTTAAATACAAAGGTATTTAGAGTAAGTACATGCATGTATCTCATGAAACGTAGTTGGCGTTCCTTTTTTTAGGTAATTCCAGGTTAATTGAAACTTAGCGTTCATGACCAACTAAAACTGTCGTCGCTTATTCTAAAGTTTGAAGGTCTTAGTATAAAATGACACTGAATACACTTTTCCGCATTTTGGTATAAAGGGGACAACTTTTTGCTTGATTTCCTGCACTCCATTCTTTTTTCTGAAAACGGATGCACTCTTAAAGAAAACAACCAAGCTTGAATTCCTGTCTGGCCGATAACGGTCCGATATAGAGGTAAGCAGAATGCTGACTGGGAATTTCTACTCGTGAATACATATTATTTTTCTTTTAGAGTAGATCCATTTTTAAAAAGGAGGCAACACATTTTCCATTCCATTAAAGTAATGTATTATCAGTTTAGCTCTTGAATTATTGTCAAAAGTTTTAGCTCTGAGATTATTGCTATAAGTTTAACTCTTGGATTATTATTATTATTATTATTAGTTTAGCTCTGGGATTATTGTCATAAGTTTAGCTCTGGGATTATTGTTATAAGTTTAGCACTGTGATTATTATTATAGGTTTAGTTCTGGGATTATTGTCATAAGTTTAGCTATGGGATTATTGTTATAAGTTTAGCTCTGGGATTACTGTTATGTTTAACCTTGGATTTAAATTATAGGTTTAGTATAGGATTATTGTTATAAGTTTAGCTTTGGGATTACTGTTATAAGTTTAGCCTTGGATCTTCATAATAAGTTTAGCATAAGATTAATGTTATAAGTTTAGCTTTGGTATTATTATTATAAGTTTAGCTCTAAGATTATTGTTATAAAGTAAGCTCTTGTATTACTGTTATAAGTTTAGCTCTGGGAGAATTATTATAAGTTTAGCTGGGAGTATTGTTATTAGTTTAGCTCTGGGATTATTGTTACATGTTTAGCTCTGGGATTATTGTTACATGTTTAGCTCTGGAATTATTGTTATAAGTTTAGCTCTGGGATTACTTACTATTTCACGACTCGTATACTGCAAATGTCTACCATCCAGATTATATGGAGGTTCTGGAGGAACTCAAAATTCACGATTCCCTGCATCTAACCAGTACTTCTGACATTCAGTTTCAAGACTCCTCGCTTCTAACATCTGACCTCCGCTCAGTCGTGGCAGTCGAATCTCATCTAGCATTCTACTAAAATCTATATCGGACAGTTATCGGCCCGACAGAAACCTCCGATACAGATGTAAGCAGAATGCCAGCTGGGATGTAGTCCACTTGCGTAAGAGATCTACATCTATAACATGCGGCACTTGAAAGATGACAACATATAAACACTTCGTGAGGTAAAAGTCTCTTCCGTCGAATCAAAACTGTCAGTGCGCATGCCTGGCCCCTTAGGGAGGTCAAATGTCTAGTTCTTAGGCCTAAGTGAACTAATAGTATATCGGCTCTTTTCCCATGATGCGGCCATATTTTGATTTCTTCCTGTTACACAAAAGTTATATTAAGACAGACAAAATATGGACAGCAACGCATGAACGATCTTAACATCCACGGGAAAAGGCAGCCAAGGTTTCCACACAGAGGTCGCGGTTCCGTTGTTCAGCTTCAGATTCTACTTATTTGCACTTGGTCTATAAATGAGTCACATTAATATGTCTCAGGAAGGTCCCTATAGGGAAGACTAAAATACTGCTGACCAAACACATTTGTTTATTACATAACGTTATTTTCCATGGCAACTGAAATAAATAATGTATTGGACGAGACAAAAAGCATAATTGAACAGTGCCATTTGAAAATTGTTATTAGGCAAAACAGAAACAAAATGTGTATTTGGTTCCCTGACCGACTGTGATGGTACATGTAGACCGTTGACTGGAAACTTTTTTATGGAGGATTTCGGGATATTTAATCCGTTCTGGGTCTTTTTTTTCACAAATTCGGTTAGAGCATTTCCCTTGTTTTACCTTTTTCTCTAACATAACTACAGTCATTATCTTCAGGGACGGATTACTAGGTAACGATTCTGTTTCAGGAAAGCAGTTTTGACCTTGACGTATAAAAATATCAAAGGTCACCTTAAGACTATCATTTAAGGGAAATGGATACGCCTGTTTCTACCATTTTAACAAGGGAGACACCTAACATTTTCAGAAGAGAGGCAAATATTTTGACATTTGACAGAGTTGTTTCCCCTGCAAGTGAAGTGTATCCATTCACCGCAAACCAACATATTGCACTTCCATTTCCGCTCCCATTTACACTGATACCTTTTTTTGCTCCTCGAGAAAAGTATGTTCAAATTGTTTATATATATATATATATATATATATATATATATATATATATATATATATATATATATATATATATATATATATATGAGTATGGATATCTAAATATATATATATATATATATATATATATATATATATGAGTATGGTGGCCAGCTTGATTTACGGACCGTGACCTTTTGAACAAATTCTTCACCACCAGGAAGTCAGCTGAAGCGATGTTATTCCTAGTATCCTTTAACCCGTCTACGACTTTTCTACATCGTTCTGAGTGTACACTGTTTGCAAGTATCCCTTTTATTGGACGCTTGAATGTTTAAATTTTCCTTTTTATTGGACTCTTGAATGGGTTAATAGATTGTAAAACGAAGTATCCTTGAGGGCAATGAACACACGCACACATAAAATAATAAAAAAAAAAATCCTGAAGTCATATTTTCTGGCTTGTTTAGACCAATAAGACCTAATCCTGGACTTTTTCCGGTGTCTTGGTAAAACTGTATTTCGTGACTGCGACCTATCCTGGGTACCTCTATCTTTAAAGGCTCCATATTCCTCAAAAATAGACATTTTTTATCCAAGAAAGGTTTAATAAATTGATATATGGTATTAATACAATCATAAAATGTGGCATCTGACAGCCTGTAAAATTTCATTTAGTCTCTCGTTTTTGAAGTGGATCAAAACTGAAATGATTTTTATTGTATCTCTGAATTAATGTTGGCAACATAAATTCAGAGATACGATAAAAAATCATTCCATTTTGATCCAGTTCAAGAACGAGAGACTAACTGGTATTTTGCCAGTCTGTCAGATGCCACATTTATGATTGTATTGATATTTTTATAAACCTTTCTTTGATAAAACAAATGTCTACTTTTGAGCAATATGGAACCTTTAATTGATCCATTAATAGACTAGTTCCATTAAGAAAAACTATAAACTATAACTAAAATTAACGACTATCGGGTGGCGGCGGATTTAGCTGATACGTAATAATGCATTTTACATAGACATTTTCCATTAATACTAGATAATCGTAAAGCTAGATCCACATCGCAAAGTTGTTTATTCAAGCGAAGAAACTGACCATTTTCACTGTTATGAATAGTTGTATTTCTTAGTGGACAAAATATTGGTTTATAATAAAACTGACTAGCAAACAATACAACAACTTTTCTGGCGCAATGGTAACTATGGCTACTTCGTATGCATGGGGTCTGAAGTTCGAATCCCACCATAAGTGATAACTTTTCTTTCGTTGTTTATCTTTTGTTTTCGTTTTCAATAGATCCTGTTCTTATTGACATCATTTCTATCTATCATTGTGGACTTGTTTACTTTTTTTGAAATTTTAGGACACAGTTTATTTTGACGACAAGTAATGAGGCTGTGCGGAGGCGCAACTTATTTTCTTTTATTGCAGTGGTGCTGCATGGCATTGGAAATGTCACATTGTTTCTGTTGGGTCACCAGTATTTGATCGTCATAGTTGAAGCCAAATTACCGATGAGTATCCCATAACAACCTGGACGGTCTAGATATGTCTGTTTCAACACACAGCCTGATGAGTTTTCGCTGTTCTTTGAGCGAAGCGCACGGCCAATCTTGTTGGCCAGAAAAAACATGCATATTTATATCCAATGGCTGAAGAGTTCAATGAAAAGGATGACAGGCGGGTTGTATACTTTGAAAAAATTCTTTTGTAACGGCAATGTTTGCTTTGCGGTTTGTTCAGGACTTTTCCAGTTTGCGTCTTACCTCTTCGACTGCACTGCTCGTGATAAAACGAACTTCATAGTCCGTCCGTCCATCTCTCTCTCTCTCTCTCTCTCTCTCTCTCTCTTTCTTAAGCACCTTAGTTTGCTCATGTAATTTAAATGCTGCTTAATGACGCAGAAAATTATTCATGTAAGCCTTGATTACCACATAAGCTCTTGCTTACCTTACAGACCAGCACCATAAGCGTCAGAAAAGTTAAAACTGAAATTTATTTTCAAGAAAAACACAGATGTCTCCTCGAGGTTTGTGTCACTGAATGTGTCTTATTTACTTTACTTATTTACTTACCCGGAGAAAAACCACCTGACCATCCGTAAGCAGAACTTGGCTTTCCCACATATGACCCGAGCTGGGCTCGAACCACAGCGGTGAGAAACCTAATGGATAAAGAGTCAACTCTCTTATCCAATATTCTACGGGGGCCCACATTGAAAGAAAGAAAAAGTGTATTAATGGTTATGGAAAGGTGATCTAAACGTTTTACGGAGACATTAAACCTTTTGTGAAGCGAAAGTGTTGGGTATGCTTCAGGCAACCCCTGTGGAACCAAAGAATCTTGTCACTAATGTGGTTTTTATAAGAATCAGGAATATATATGGTTTACGGGTGGTTGTCTGAAAAAGTATCAAGATTAAAAGCATTTTATGAAGAGAAGGTGTGGGACATGCCCCCGAAGTATCCCTGGGAATCCGAGATCCATGTTCTTCTCGTGCGGGGCATAGCCTTTATTAGCCAATGCATCTTATCGTAAACAACGAGAATGTATATGGTTTATTGATGGTATTCTGAACCATTTGTAAGTTATAGTTCACATCTAGGCTTTTCCAAAACGAAAGCCCATGTGAAAAATTTAAAATAATTAAGCCTGTTTCACATCATGCGTACGATTTTTTGCCGTACGATTTCCTGATATGTATTTAATATCGCAAGGCAGCCTCACAATGCCCGTACGGCTGTTTCAGTTATAGTACGATGTTAGCAGCTTCAACGTCCGAAATTGCAAACAATTTCTGCGACAGTCGCAAGATGGCCGTAGGACTGTCGTGCAAATTTATAAAACTGTCGCAAGGCTGTCGTAAGAATTCTTGCAGTCATCCGTACATAAAGAAAAAAATGTAAGGCTGTCGCACGAATGCCTTACCATGTTCGTGCGTTCATCGTGCGAAAACGGCCAGTATCCAAAACCTTTGAAAATCGTGCGAAATCATATGTCAACCCTGCGTTTGTCTTGAGGCAAAAATACGGCAGCCGTACAGCGTGCAAAAATCGCCAAAAATTGTAGAAATAATGTGTATGTTGAAATTTGACGTACGACGCTGCGACAACCGTCCGACGCTGCAAATTCGTAAGACTGTTTTGCGGCTTATCGCACGAACTTCTGCGGTTTTTGCCAAAAGGATAACCGTAGCTAGCCGTATTAAATACTATCAGACGATGTGCAGAACTCTGGTTTGCCTACTGTTGGAGTTAGGGTCCTATGAGCTTAGTAAAGCCTGTATAATTTTGTATATACTATAGGAATGCCTTTTTATAGAAGATATATTACGTATGTTCACTTGCAGGAAGTACAAGATATTATACATGCGCATATGCACGAACAGACGGATGGAGAGGGGTAAACCTTGATGCATTAGCTTTTTCTTCGTGTTGGATTGTTATACCATAAGTTCACTTTTCCAAGGTCATTTTTACAGAAATGTTATCGTCCAGAATGAACTGTAATTTAGTGTTTTAAATATGGTCAATATTTGGTAATTCTGGGAAACGATACATTACATCATGTGTGAATACAGTGTTAACATGTTGGGAAAAATGAAAAATCTTGATTGTTGAAAACACTTACAATTTTTTGTATTGCCTTCCGGTGAACTCACACCATGCAGGCAAGTTTTCGCTTAAAACCGAGATGTTAGGGCTTAGCGTTACAGAATTAAGGTTGATGTCCGAGTAAATGTAATCTTTGTTTGTCATTTCCTCAAATAACTCTTTAAATTATACCATTCAGAGAGAGAGAGAGAGAGAGAGAGAGAGAGAGAGTGAGTGTCTGGACTAAACAAGCATGGAACAGGGATAAAAACAAGAGATGGATTTTTTTTTATTTTTCTTTGCAGTATATTAATAGCCATTTTGTTAAACAATTTCTTGCCTTAGAAGAAAAATGCTTATCTGTCGGACACTTTTCACGGCGCATACTAATTACGGAAACGTATCCATGCATTCCCGGTAATCTTTGCAAATACGTATTAAATAACTGCTTTCTGACTGTATTTTTATTTCTCGTATATAATTATAAGATTTAATGGCATTATTGTTTAATGGAATCGCTCCTTATATCAATCTACATAGCCATAGTTAAGACCATTGAAGCTCACTCACATGCTTATTGTTATATAAGTACAGGATTGGTGAGGTACAATTTGCACGATGTTTCCCTGATGTGTTCCATACGGGGCCAATTTTATGACCAATATAAAAGTTTCCGCCATCTTTCTGTCTACTGTCAGTGTCCCAAATTTATGTGTGTCCGTCCTTCAGAGTCCGTCTCACCGTCCGCGAAACTCGCGTCGTAAGAAAAGTGCCCGTGGGTACAGCTCGTGGCATAAGAAAATCTACCGTGCGTTCCGATAGTGTGTATATCTACTCTGCCCGAGGAATGGCGACTGCTGTTTGGTTAGTTTTGTTTCACACGTCTAAAAGCGATGGCCGAATATTAATGCTTTGAACAAGTTTAACTTTCGAAATCTTCTATCGAGCGCAGAGTTTGGCTTCTCTCCCATCATATTCGAATCCGGAAAATACCCGAAATCCAATGATGTAGTTTCAATAGCAGACGGTAAAGACTCCCGATAAAACAAATGTTTGCTGATGAACTGGTGGATATTACTCATCGTACCACTGAAAATATCTGTACATGCTATTTTTTTAAAGTTAGCAATGAATGCAAAAGTTTGCAAATTCAATTTTCACTTCAGTCGCTTATCATGATCGGATGATAACAATATTTGGCCCTCTAAATCATTTTTCTATTGAAGCTGCAGGGCTGGACCCAGAAGGTCTGAAGACGGGGGGGGGGGGGGGGCGGGGGTGGGGGGGGGTGGAGCATTGACTGCCGAAGACATGTATCGAGCGGTGTAAGCCGCGAGAGGGGGTGTATGAGAGGGGGTTTCCCCGCATAAGGGGGGTCTGGGGGGCCTCCCCCGTGAAATTTTTAAAATTGGATTGCCTGAGAATGCATTTCAATGCTATTTTCAAGTCATTTTCATTAATCTTGCAGGCTGTTTTTCTTTTCTGTCAATTTTAGGAGGTCGCGGGTTCGAAAGATGCTGGGGCAACATTCTTTTGTGGGGTCATTCTCTCCCTTCCACTGATTCAAGAAGGGCCTTTGTCAGTTTCTGGCGAAAGAATGTGCACTATACTGGTTAACCACTTATGTATAAGCCTACCCAGGAAGTGCGGTTATGTAAATTGACCGGCTCAAAAATAACCTAAATAGTGTTGACTGGGCCGTAAAACTAAAAAAAAAAACAAAAAAACCTTCAGCCTTATACAGGTAATTTCTAAGCTGCAAAATAATTCTGGTTAGTTTCATAATTATCCATGATAGACATGCAGAATCCTGGATAACCTGCCTGTCCCTTCAGCCACCACACCCATACAAATATATATGGATTATGTGGGGTAGGGGTAAAGTTGGGGTGCAATTCCCATGCCCCCCCCCCCCCCCCTCCCCCACAACCAACCCACCGAACGTCAAAAAAAAAAAAAAAAAAAAAAAAAAAAAAAAAAATCACTCATTCATTATTCTGCAAAGGCGCAGATCAGCCTGTTGCATCTGCATAGTCTGATCAGCGCCTTTATTTCCTCTTCACTGCTTAGATGGTATAACGTATCAAGTTTTTCAAGACTCTAGGTTTTCTCTGCAGCTGCGCAGTCTGATCTATTTCACACCTGGTTATATCTCCAAAGACAGGGTTTCTCATGATGAGGCTAAATAAATAAATTAGCACTTAGCTCTATGGGTAACTTTTTTAGCAGACAACATTTTGAAATATTTTTCTTATATTAATCAGAAAACAGGTTTTTAATTGAGACAATTTGCATGAAATGTCAAATCCTGTTTAAAGGGCAAAATAAGACAAATGTCACCAATTTGTCGACTGCTGAATTAGCAGAGAGAGTGGTTAGGATTAAAATCTCTTTGAAAACAAATTAATAGAATACTTAGAACAGCAAAATGAAACCGTTTCTACTCAAACATGTACATATCTAGATAAAAAGAAGATGTAACTGACCATATGCTACCTATCAGCAGGGCAATATTAACAAGTTATTGATAATTCACAGCATGCCATTTACTATTGAATGGCTCTTTCATTATCATTTATGAACTCCCTGTTTCTGGAAATCACATATATCTGGGTAGCTTATGCATAAGAGTGTAATATCGAAAAAATACAGGGGACAAGGTATGACTAGCGGTCGCTTCGGGGGGGTGGGGGGATGTGCCCCTTTTGCCCACCCCTGGATCCGGGCCTGAGCTGAGATTTAAAGACAGGATTTTCAAATCGGTGGTCTGGTTCCAAGGTCGATTTGAACTGGTAACCAGCTCAGGAAAAGTAGGCGGGGCTTAGCTTAGGTAGGCTTGCTATCTATAAGGGTCATAAAACTGAAAAGGATTTATTATGTCTATTGAAACTAATCAGAAATTGTGTCTATTCACAAAGTAAGTATTAAATTGATAAGACTTTAACGTGGTACGATGCAGTACATGTATTAGTCTGTACTTGTAAGATCAAGTACGGCAGCTGTCGGTGGCTGACAGAAAACGTGCACTTAGTACTGGTGAACGGCTAGGAAGCTTTCCCTGAAAGGTGTGGTTAGGGTCGCGTAAAACCTCAAGCAAAACAAAAACAATGAATACTTGTAAGAACCGCTTCGGTAGCCTCGGTGAGTTTTGAGCAGATATAAAAAAAAAAACAATATAGCAAATCTTCAACCGATTTTTTTTATTTTAACAGCCATAAAATTCATGTTTCAGTAATGGAAAAGTAGAAAAGAAAAAAAAAATGTGTATCGTGGGAGATTCGAACCAGCTACCTATGACGCTGAAGTTCAGCGTGCTAACCATTATACCACAGAGACTATAATTTCTGTAATGTTTATAAAAGGTTATACCCATTTGTTTGAATTATTGGTAGTTGTACATAATTCTAAACAGTGATTTATAGTTTATAGTTTAAGTCGATAGTTTATAGTTTGGTGCTTAATGGTACTAGTCCAGTGCTCGGTGAACTTTTCTGCCTTAGTCTTTGCACTGGTTCATTTTCAGTTTAAGATGTGTCTGTTTACTATAAATTTTCTTATTGGTTTTAATAGAAATTTTACTTGTAATTTGAAAGTGTAGAATAAAGGGTGTGGACCTCCATCAATGTTATTACCGGCCGCTCTACGATGGTTCTTCTATTGCAGATTCTCTACGTTTGTTTCCGGGGTTGCTGGTCATGCGGTATTGCTTTTAGTTATTACTTATGTGACATTCCTTACTTCTTCTTCTGGTCATTTGTGAAGGAAGAGTTTGTGATTGTGTGTTTGCTGCAGTCCTTATCCCTTCTATTTCTTATGACTGAAAACTGTTAAACAAACATACACTCTTATGATGCATCACTTGTTTTAGTACAGACTCAACATCCCAGGACATGCACAGTTCGCTCTTTAAAATATACATCTGGGCGAACCCCGGAGTGCTGACGAAATTTAAATGAGCAATCTGATATGGCAATGTATAGATCCTAGCAGGATGATATGTTTTATCATGACAGACTTATATAATATAAGGTTACAAAAGAACATGAACCACACCTGAGAAAATGTATTTGGTGACATAATCGCCCAAAAGCAACTCAGATAGCCTGTAGTGTTATCAGTCTTATCCGCCGGATGAAGTCTTGATTTCTCTGCTAGCCAACGAGCGCCGAACGAAGCCTCTGATAACGGTGCACAAGCTGATTTGAATTCGCTAGGACGCAACTGTCCGATAATATATTTTCTTTGTTGCGGATCAAATTGTAAGTAACTTAGCACACTTTCGGAGAATGGATACTTTTTATGGGAGGTATCTCGTGCAAAATTATTTTTGCGTCCTTTCAGGTAAGGTTTTTACTCTAAATGAAAAACAAATGCTTCCTTTGTACCAGATTCTTCCCTTTTAGAGTATGCCTCCGTTATTAAAATGTCGAAAAAAATACCAAATGTATTCACCCCTCTTAAATGTTGATCCCGCCCTTTCTTAAATAAGTCCGTCTGACTCCCTGAGCTGGTGTTAATTATTGCAGTTGTGTACCGCCTCGCCAGATTTTTCCAGTCGGACTTTGGTTTTACTGTTTTTCTTAGGCATGTGTGCTTAAATATCTGATGTAAATACGGTACATGATGAAGCATGTGATCATATACAGTCTATGTACATCGAAAACTGCAATAATATTTAACCCTTTTAACCCAACCAACCGATACCTTTGCAAACGGCGTAGATTCACCTGAGATGGCTTGTAACGAACTGTCTCATGAGGATCTACACTGTTTGCCATTCTAGTTTGACTGGCACTCCATATGCAACTGTGGACATGTCCAAATGAAGAGCTGTGAAAGGCCACTTCAGAAACTTAGGGGTGAAAAAGGTAACAGGATGAACCAGGAAAGTGTTTAACGAGCTGTTCCCATTTATTCTGCCAAAATATGTATCGGACCATTATCGGCCTGAAAGAAGGCCGATAACGGTCCGACATGGATTCAAACAGAATTCTAGACGATTATGTCTAAATCCGAAATATCAACACTTCTTTTAAGAAAGGAAATCAGATAAAAAAAAAAAAAACGTGTCAAGGTAAAAGTATGTAGTAGTAAATAAATTTATAACATGTTTATTTGAACAAGGAATATACATGTGTATGTTTGTAAATACTTGTACAATACGCACAATTACAAATGGCAAAATGTTAATTCTACACCATTATGTACGCTAGCTAGCACACCTGCGCATTTAGGTGAGCTTATAGTATTGACAGGCTCTGTACTCCGTCCGTCCGTCCGTCCGTCCGTCGTCGTCGTCCGTCCGTGCGTCGTCCACAGTCTTCAAACATCTTCTCCACATAAATTACTGGGCCAATCAAGACCACATTTCATATGGGGCCTCCATGGGCCAGTGGAATGAAAGCTTGTTCGCAACATCTAGGTCACATGACCAAGATGGCCGCCACGTATATATATATATATATTAAAAACCCGCTTCAGGGGTCACTTGTTTTACATAGACTCATATAGGGAAATCTCCTAAAAACTTCTTCTCTTCAGAAACCATTGGACCGTTCAAAGTCAAATTTCATATGGAGCCAAATTGGTAGAGGAACTGAAAGTTTGTTCGCCGCATCTGAGCCACACGACTAGGATTGCTGCCACGCTTATATATAGTAAAAATACCTTTAAAAAATCTCCTTCTCCGGAATCAAACGGCCAAAGGACCTGGAGGCTTGGTATGCAGCATTGGGGATATGGGCAAAAAAAGGTAAGAGAAAAGTCGTTATGACAAGTTATAACCTTTGGTTGACCTTAACCTTTCTGACAATAAAGTCCATTTATTTTTACATAGACTCGTAAGGCAAAACCTTTAAAAATCTTCTTGTCTTAAACTAGAAGGCCCAGGCCTTTAATATTTGGAATATAGCTTCATCTAGTAGAAATCTTCCAATATTGTACAAGCCCTGGAGTAAAAAATGATCCAACCTCAGGGGTCACTTGTTTTATATACTCGTAAAGGGAAAACGTGGTAGAAAGCTTCTTCTCTGAAACTAGAAAGCCGAAGTCTCTGATATTTGGCATGTATTCATCTAATAGGCCTTTACCAAGATTGCTCAAATTATAGCCATGGAGTCAAAAATGGCTCTACCCCGGGGCTCTCTTGTTTTACATAGATCCATATAGGGAGAAACTTTAAAAATCTTCTTCTTTATAACTTAAAGGCACAGGGCTTTGGAATTTGGTTTATAGCTTTATTTATCAGACCTCTACCAAGATTGTTCAAATTAAAGCCTTGGGATAAAAAATAGGCTCGACCCATGGGGTCACTCATTTTACATAGATCCATATAGGGAAAACTTTCCTGAATACTAGAAGGCCCAGACCATTATATTTGGTATGTAGCTTCAGCTAGAGGGCCTTTACCAAGATTGTTCATATTATGGCCCTGGGTTCTAAATGGTTCTGCTCCGGACGTCATTTGTCTTACACAGGGGGAAAACTTTTAAAATCATCTTGTGTGAAACTAGAAAGCCTAGGGCTTTGACCTTTGGTACTTAGTTTTATCTAGTGGATGTTAAACAGATTGTTTACATTATAGTCCTGGGGTTAAATGCCCCAAACCTAGGGATCAGTTGTTTTACATAGGCTAATATGGAGGGTAAACTTTAAAAATTTTCTTGTGTGAAACTAGAAGGCACAAGCCTTTGATTGAAGCCGGCCTCGGTGGCTCAGTTGGATGCGTGTCCGACTGGAGACCAGGAGGTCGCGGGTTCGAACCCCGCCGAGGTCGGCAATATCTTTCGTGGAGATTGATCATGAAATATTTTCTACGGTCATTCTCTCCCTTCCGCTGATACAAGAAGGGCAGTTGTCAGTTTCTGGCGAAAGAATGTGCACAATACTGGTTAACCGCTTAGAGGGACTAAGCCTGCCCAGTAAACGTGTGGTTAGGTAAACTGACCGCGCTCGACATGACCCCATTGGGTTGACTGGGCCGTAAAACCTCAGCACAAAGAAACAAGCCTTTGATATTTGATATGTCACTTTATCAGAGTCATATCTCATGTGGTTTCTGTTTCGCCAAATTAATTAAAGCGAATTTTTATGCCAAGTTACTGTAGGATACAGAGACCAAAGATATTTCAAACTGTACCGGTTACCATACCCATATATTTCTTTCTTTAAAATAGTTACTATAAGCTTGCTCAGAACAAACAGTCTCAGGTGAGCTACAGGACCATTGGTCCTCTGGTATTATGTACGCTTGTATAATGGTCATACATTACATATAATAGATTACATAATAGAATAACCTGCTTTAGACGTAGTAGTTATGGACTGGACACACTTGGTAGAGTTTCCAGCAGTTTTGTTCACGATTTTGTTCACGGTGGACAAGTTTTGTGACTTCCTGGAAGCATTCAGGGGTCTTCCCTAAAAGAAAATGTTTTACTCATTTTGGGTGAAAATTCTTTCCTTAAAGTATATTATTTTTCAGAAATGAGGTGAAAACAAGTGTATCCATTCCATTAAAAGCATCATTAGTTCGAAATAACATTTTGAACTATGATTCTACTTTGATAACGATTATCATTCAAAAAGGATGAGGGTATGAAATATATTGGATGCATATGCTAAACAAGTATGTAAACTCTCTACTGTAAATTCAAGTATATCAGACGCAATGTAAGAAACTGTGCCTTTGGAATTGTGCCACGTCCTGCGCTTGTATCAAGGCCTGTGTTTCCATAAAGTACTGATATAAAATTATTTTCTGGTCCTATTAGGACTATCCAGCTCTTTCACTATATGTGGAAATAGAATTCCACTCAAGACAGCTAGCAAAGACATAAATGTTAATGCAGTTTTTCATTATTGCTAATTTATAGACTCAACCAAATAGAGTATGATATTTTTGTAAAGGATTTATACTAGATATTTCTAAAAAATCCCCTACTTCGAAATATTTTCTGTGTCGTCCAGCAAAAATTAAATATGGAGAAGCTCAGGAAAGGCCTCGCATGGAACACATCCCAACCAGGGCACCGGATAAGGGTTTAATTACATGAAATGACGGCACAAAAGAGCACTTTGTCAATAACAGAAGGAACAAGCGAAATTTAACACACAAACAAAAAGGAACTGCAGCAGAAATGCTACTTTGGAACGGTCGCCAATTAAACATGCGTCCAACCTTATCTTTCCGGCTACACATAACTGTTCGATCCTCTTAGGGGTTCTTTACACATCTTGATTTTGAATTAAATGCGTTGGCTTTGTAAACCTCAGAGAGACAGAGAGAGAGAGAGAGAGAGAGAGAGAGAGAGAGAGAGAGAGAGAGAGAGAGAGAGAGAGAAAAGAGAGAGAGAGACAGAGAGAGAGAGAGAGAGAGAGAGAGAGAAGTATTTCTTGTAACAGAACAGAAAAAAATCAGCGCTTAATATGATTGTTCAAGCCGGGCTTTAGAATAAAGGGTCATGTTTATTCTATTCACCATAGCTGTTAGCAGGGTAAGCTTTACTGTAGCGGTAACATTTAGTGAGTGGTTCAATACGAGTACTATCTCTTTCAACACCACTGAAAGCTTAATAATTAGAAATGAAGCTTTGGAAACAAATTAAATTTAAGTTCTGAGGGTTCTCATAAAGTGTCAAATTAGTATCATACTGTCAAAGATAGCAGACTCGGAAATCCAAACTCAGGTGCTTGTCCTCAGATTGCAAGAAACAAAACCGCAAAAAAAAAAAAAAAAAAAAAAATCAAACAGATGTAGAACTTGCGGACAAAAGCTGCCCTGTTGGTAATTTCTAAGCCCAAACGGGGCTCTATCAAGAATAACAAAGTTCAAAATTCTGAAGCAGGTGCATAGTTTTATGTCATAGAAAAGTAATCTATGACATTTCAAAAGAACTCAAATGAAAGATACAGAAGACGTTGCGGATATATGCTAAGCTGACGGGAAACTTTAGGTCCAATAAGGCCGTAACTGTGTCGAATTAAAATGAATATTGAAAACCCAAGAAAGGCCACAATCATGGAACAACCCTTCAAAGTAATGAACCTAGTTTAACTGACACGAAAAGACGCCAAAAAATAACACTATAACGCAAACAGAACAAGAAAAATGAAGAGGAACTGAAACAGAAATACAGCCTTGTCAAAGGCAAAAGTAAACAAAACTCCAGAAAAGTGGCACATCTTCAAATCATAGGACAATTCTGCAAGACTCCAATAGAATCCAATGAAGGAAATATTAACGCAAGATTTTTCGGGTTACAATTTTCAGCAAATAAGTGCCACAACTCTGTTCAAATAGTCGAATCAAAATTTTAAAATGACGTGCACATTTTCACATCACAGGAATAAAATCTGCATAATTTAAAAACATACTAGTGAACAATAAATGATGTAGGAGGAATAGAAGACACAAATTTTGCAGAAGGAAATTCTGAGTCCGCCAAAAATCCAAACTCGGGTGCACATCTTTTAACATTAAATGTACAACAGAATCCGATTGGTGTATGAGGATGTATGGTTAGACATAATTGTCAATAATAGTAAAACATCCCAATCATCTTCAAATTTGCATAAAACAAATCAAATAAAAAATCTAAAACATTCTAAAAGAATCCCATGAAAGATGTAGGAGTAGTTGCTGACATAAGTTGTCGATGGAAATTCTATGTCCAAAAGGGCCGTAACTCCGTCGAAAATTCTAAAATTTGATACATATCTTCGCATCACAGAAGAAAATCTTCAAAATTTTATAATTTCATAGACTATACGATTCCTATGTAACATTCTAGTTGCTGCGCTTTATTGCATTATTGAATAGTTAAAAGTCCTTGTTAATTGCCCATATAAGATTTACTAGAAACACGTCTTCCTACTTAGGACTTGGTGAGTACGCACACTTTCATGGGCGGCAACTGTCAATTTTTGACTACTCTCTGTATATGGGTCTACTGTAAAAGGAAAGAATTTATTACCTTTCGAGCAAATTCTTTCCTTTTAGAGCAGATACGTTTTCAGAAGGAGTCGTAGTGCAAGAAAGCTAACATGACGTCGCCAAAGTTGTCTCTATTTGCGGAAAACCTACCATATGTATCCATTTCCCTTAAATAGTATACGTTTTATAACGTGAGAAAATGTTCCTTATGCACAATGAGAACTGCGAAGGCCCAAATGAGGCGCGCATCTGCACTGTCTAATAAATTTATTCAATTGACTTTAAATCGACTTATTTTACAGTATCTTTAAACAGGCAGAAAGCTTTAATCGACTGTGCAAATATGCTGCATGCTGCTCTGGGTATTTGTTGCCTATATATATAAAATGAACTTTTCCCCATGATTTAATATCAAACATGATGTTTTTTTTTTCACATTAAGCAACCGATTATCATAAATAATAGTGCTAACGATTTCTCTCTCCGTTTTCTTTCTTTCTTTCTATCTTTCTTTCTCTCTCTCTCCTCTCTCTCTCTCTCCCCCTCTCTCTCTCTCTCTCTCTCTCTCTCTCTCTGCGCACCCAGGTTCAACTCAATATATTTTCAGGATGCATATATACGAGTACTGTCTGCTGCAATAAATAATAAATATAAACGCTACGGTCCATTCCCGCACCACTGCAGAACTTCTGGCGTGTCCATCCATATAGGTTTCATATAGGTCCAAGCAACGCTGTTCGCAATGTATCACTGTACCTTTACATATCGAATGTTTGTTGCAGCGAACACTTTGTGAATACACACATATTCCAGAGTTTTACATTAATAATAAAGAAACAAGGTTTCCTCTGACCAGTATATATAAGACACTTTAGTATATGAGTATAATACACAAACACATATGAATTTGCTTCGGTCACCCTGTAATATACATGTATTATACATCTATCAATGATACCGCTTTCAAACAGAAAATTGTCTTGCAGTTTGATCCCAAAAGCCGGATTATTTTCATTGGAGCGCCTTAATTTATTCAGACGTACCTCACACTCTCTTAAATGAGGCCTATAAACGTCGACGTCAAAGCGATATATGTGAAACATTCCCGGGTATTTATATGCTCTAAGCTGTCGTTAACGACAAATTCAAATGAACACACCGGTTACCGCGATACAACGAACGCAGTTGAACATGATGACGTCACAAGAATATGTTCGGTAAGAAAATTATTTATTTTAGCCATATTCCTAATCTTCTTGGAAAGTTATACTAACTGCAGGAAAGCGGCATTTCCTTTCACAGATACAGTTGCAGAAATCTGTTCATGACGAAAATAAAAACATTTTTTTTTGTCAAGCGTGTTTTCACCAACCCAGCATACTTCGATCAATATTTTCTGACCATTACACATCTTTTGTGCAAATGCTTTTGTGATTTATATATTGTTGTGACTCTAGAGCCTTCATTGATGCATTTCTTTGAGCCCAAGGTAGTGTCAATGTCCACTGAATCCGGGAATCGTTCAAAGCTTGATTTTTTGTTAGAGTACAACTTACCACGGGTTACGATACACCATTACGCGGTTAATCAGCACAGTTTGGGAACAACAAACACAGATTATTATCTTCATACACTGAGACAAAACTCTTTAATCTATCTGTGAAGTCCCGATAAATGATACTGTGTTTTTTTTTTTTTTTTTTTTTTTTTTGGTTTTTTTTTAATTCCAAACGATCCATTTGACTGTTATATACTTTTAAATGTCTTTCTAATTCTCCTTCTTATGATTTCTGTACATATGCACGACATTGTTTCTGAATTTAATAAAGTAATCTTTGAATTACGAAGTGCTCACTTGTACCCAGAATCAGAATTGTTGCTGGTGACATGTCAATTGACATTCATTTACAAGGACCTGTGATGTGGGAAATTAGTCCCTAGCTCTCAGAGGTAAACAATAGACAAAAAAAAAACAAAAAAAAAAAAAAAACATCGGGCTATAGTAGGGTTCGACACTGGGCCACACGGGTGAAACTTCAGTGCTCTAACCACTGAGCCAAAGAGTCGTACCCCTTACGCAGTTGTCAAAGATTGGTTATAAACCTATAAGCTATGTATAAGTTTCCAAGGTAGATAACTGAGGTTAGGGGTCGTGGGTCGTAAAAGGATGAGGGACGGATTTTCCTATCTACCCCTCACAACCATTACTTTTGTTTGTTTGTTTGACTGATTGATTGTGTTAGGGTTTAACGACGTGTCAACCCTTGTGGGTCATTTTCTGTCGGGTCTCCCAGAGAAAGGGAGAAAAGAGAAAGAAAAGATAGTAGAGGAGACGAAAGAAAGAGACAGGGAAGAAAGAGGGAAAGGAATGAAAGTGAAGAAACGGAAGAAATAAAAAAAAACATTCCCCTCTGCCCTTACCTGCTACAAGGATAAAAGGTCTTGACCAATTGTGAGCCAATGTCAGTTGGACACCCCGGTGACGTTAGATACACGAAATCTTCGCCACACCCTACCACCCCCAGTTTATTTGTTTGTTTTGGAGTTAAACGGCCCAGTCAACACTATTTAGGTCATATCGAGCTGCTCAGTTTACCTAACAACACTTCCTGGGCAGGCTTATATACGAGTATACGCGGTTAACCAGTACAGTGCACATTCTTACGCCAGAAACTGACAACTGCCTTTCTTGAATCTGCTGAAGGGAGAGAATGACCATAGAAAAGATTTCATGACAAACCCATTACAGATTCTTTTTCTTGTATAGCTTTAATTTTAGAAGTAGATTCGATTGCTGATGTCCGCCATATTGTGATGAAATTATTGTGGCGTTTAGTGACGTTATAGTACAAGCAATATCTTAACGACAGCGTACATGACGTCCTATACAACAGTGTACATCAAACACCTCGGAGTCCAACACGTGAGATTTTGTGACTTTTGTACAATCCCTTTACAGGATAACCTGGGCAGGATAAAAGTTTCTATCCCAGGGTTAACTAGGATTTCCTCATCTGGTGTGCAGGAACTAGTAAAACCGGTGAAAGAAAATTCCTTCAATAAAACATGCGTGTCCAGGAAAGACTCGAATCCACGCACTCAGGCCAAGGTCATTGGTTCCCGTATTGATATAATGAATAAGTCTTAAGTTGCTCGCAGAGCGTAAACAGACAAAGTACTCGTAGCTTCAGTTACTACTGTACTGACAAATTATTTTGTAGAATCTTGTGATTGCACTATGAGACCAAACAGTGTCTCAATGAAGTTGTTTTTGTTCAGTTAGTAGAGCTCATTGGCTGGAGTAACAACATGTGCTTTTGAAATGACGCTCTGACCTTTGCTCCTGACAGTTGAAGTAATAAACTGTTGAAACAGAGATATTAAACCAAATGTACATTTCTATAGTTTACATAAAAAAAGTACATGCGTAGGTTATTGTGTACGCCATATGCAAACTTTATGCGTCAGAGCGATTGTTTATTGTGCGTCTGACGTATAAAGAAATTGTCTACATGTCATAAACTATATGCTCTGGCACTGAGCTACACGAAATGTCAGAGAACACATCTTACAACCCAAAACACTTTCTAATTTTGGAATGGCAAGCGCATCAGTTGATGTTGCAATTTTACAACTTAAGGAGCAGATATGTGCCGGTCTTCTTGGCTAATTCTTGAAAACTGGCGCTTGTAATGGAAAACAATATCCAAATTTGGGGTTTCCACATCCGTGTTTGTTGTACTATATTCTCCGTGTGTAGTGTACCCAGACACAACACATGATCCGTGGTAAGTTGTACCCGTGTTTCAAGACAGTACGCTAGGAAAAATTGATACAATTCTTATTCTAAAAGTTTTTATGCATTATCAAAAATAGTATATTTACTTCGATACCTGGAGACATGAAAAACCATAGAACGGTCGTGTACATGCCATATATCTTTAATTGATAGATCCTTAAAACGAGAAGTTTTTTTTGTCTATTGTGACCTAATTTGTAGCTTTGCTTTTCCTTCTCTGATTGTGTCATAATTTAAAATTGGACAAAACAACAAAAACACAACCTGTTGAAATCCCATAACCACCAGAAAACGAAATTCGTGATATTTCTGTCAAAATAAAGGAAACATTGAACTTACACGTTTTTCCCTTCAACAAAATTTCAGCTGCGTTCGTTGTACCCAGTCGCGTTCGTTGTACCGCGGTAACGGTGTGATGAATAAATAGATCAGTTTTGACGGTATAAAATTCAATCACCTTTTCATTTTTTTTCTTACTTTTTTCCGAGAAAATAAAGCTTGACATAGCAGACCATCAGCATGAAATGTAAAGCCTTATTTTCAAAGTAAAATATAATGTGTGTTTTAGAACATCATCTGCAGCTGACGTTTTAATGTTTTATGGGTTTTCAAGGTATATAATAAACACATTCTTACAGCATTATTACAGCATTGCCCTCTATCCTCTGTCGTGGATGTCCCCATATCAGCCAGTTACACTCGACGTAAACATCTCTACTCTAGGATCATCCGCTCAGCATCAGATCACGTTACAGTAGTAATGTGTTTATTGTATACCTGTGTAAAGTACCCCTTGAAACGTCATTCGCAATAGCAGCAGACAATATTCTGATATACAGCAGACGATTCGCATTAAATGTCAATCCTTACTTTCTAGAAAAAAGTCGCCGGCTACAATATTTTTGAATGTGTTTTAATTTTATGTCGTCAAAATTGATCTATGTATTCATTTTAATGTGTCGTTAATGGCCGCTTGGAGCATTTGGAAACGCCCGGAACGTTACAAGAATGCTCCTTAGACTTCATGACGTCAACGTACATAATCTTTGTCTGAGAGAATGTAAGATGGATTTGGAAATATCGAAACTGTCAAACGATCCGGCTTTTTAGGATCAGTCTGTCAGATACTTTACTGTTTGAAAGTGGTATCATTAATAGGATTATAATAAATGTACTTATTTATTCTTAATTCTGTGCCAGAATTCTTCCAAATTTCAGTCGTCTCTTTCGCTTGTACAATTTTAGTAATCTACGTTATGTAAAAATACTGGTCAAAACTTGAGCAGCAGAGTACTTTAATCAAGATACGTGCGTAGTTGAATTATGATTGATAGTGTCCGATTTTAAGGCAGCCTTTTCCTCAGGACTGTATCCCACAACAAGGGTCTGAATTATAAACGTTATTGTAAGCTCGTAGACTGTCTGCATGTAAGGTGTGTATCTATCGCCAAGTGTTATATGCATCGCCTCCAAAAATGGCCCTTTAATACTCTGTAAAATACAAGAAAATCAAATTCAGTACATTTAAGGACAAAAATATACTGTCTGAATATTAATATTTATTATGTTTTTTTTTTTTTTTTTTTTTTTTAAATTGAAACCCATATACATTTGCATGAGAGTATTATACCTACTGTACTTTCGACATCTTTCAGAAAGTCGTTCTTTGCTTGCCGCTTTACACAGAAAAAGTAAACTTGCAAACTTTTGTTATGATATAAAGCAAAACTATTTGTCATAACTACCTATGCACAAAAAGTTTAAATCTGGTCGTTGGTTCTTAAAACATGAAATATTTTCACTTTTTCCCACAATAAAAATGAATGCAAGTTATGTAGAAATATGTAGGGTAGCTAAATTGAGGGCAGATTTTCAACAAGTCCCGCTTGTTCAGTTCTTCTGAAATGTTTACAATATTATTGTGAAACATCAATAATTCAAATTCGGGAAAGAAAAGTAAAAATATTTTCCTAGACAACAATGCCGAAAAAAATGCATAGGGCAGACCAATGTTTGGTCGTATATTTAATTTTAGGGTAACTATTTGAGAATAAAACACAACAAAGAGAACAGACAAATAGTTTCTGATAAGATATGGTCAATCAGAACAAAATGTTTTCATTTAAAATAAAATGCCAAGCAAAACACTGTCGAAAGGACAGTATTCATTTTAAACAATTTACACAAATACGGGCTTCAGTTGTTTTTTTAAAAACATAGTAAACATTAAAAAAAAAAAAAAAAAAAAAAAAAAAAAAAAAAAAAAAACAACAACAAAAAACAACAAACAACAACAAAAAAACAACAACAACAACAACAACAAAAAAAAAAAACAACAACAAAAAAACAAACAAACAAACAAACAACGTTTTTACGTTTAAGGTGGCTTGATACACTCAGCAGATTTTCTGCCATTTTCTACAAGGGAGACAACTTTAATGACGTGCTGTTTGCTTTCCTGCACACAAGATCCCTTCGGAAAGGGATCTATTCAAAAAGAAAATAATTGGTTGCTCCCCTTCTTCCTTGAGAGCAAATTATTTCCTTTTAAAATAAACCCCTGCTTAGGAGGGAGCAACAAGATTTTGACAGAGTCGTCTTCCTTGAAAGTGTATTAATTTCCTTCAAGTAGAAACAACATGATATCTTGTCAGTAACTAGAGCAGCAAAGCTCCAAATACCGTATTTAGTTTGAGCATTTGGACAAACATGCGAGACTAAACAGTGTACACTCACATCTAACGCACAGAACGCTGCGGCTGATGAGAGTCTATACTGTTTATCACTCCTCCAGTAGTTGTATACACATTATCTGGTAGTACAAAGATTAACAACTTTGCTGTCGTCTTTAACTGAACTACGGCCACAGACTTTACATAATGGCGGCTCAGTTCTAACCCTTGTCTAAAATGCGGCTTGTGTCTGACCTTACTACTCTGTGGTCGGACTCACAGTTGTTCTACTAGTGATTTTTATTTCGCCGGACTTCCGGTTACATGTAATTGTTTCTACTGACCATCATCCCAAGCTGGATTTTCTGCTGCAGTTCCTCTTAGATTATGTGTCCTTTATATATATATATTGCAACTATGCCGTTGTGTCTTGTCATCATTTGTTCTAAGTCTTGTTCCTTTCTTGTTTCGGTGCCTCAGAACGGTTGTGTTTCGTGGTTATGGCCTTTCCTGGATAACATCATTTATATTTTTTGTACGGAGTCCTCACTTTTTTATCCTCATAGTCCTGAGAAGTTCATTTATATGTTATATGGTGATCTACTGATGAGTTAGGGGCTTCTAACGAGAACCTACAACTTGTGTTTTCGTAGAGTTATAAGGAAACTAGTTTTCTGGCTACTCCTCAATCTGGAGCTATTAATTCATTTAAATGTACGCCTGGCGTCCCATAAACAGGACATTGGCAAACAGTGTAGACCCAGATCAGACGCGCAGAACACGGCATCTGATCAGGGTCTACAATGTTTGCATTAAGTACATGCATTTCTATAATAAATGACAATAGAAACAAACTAAACACACCTTCGGTATGACTAGCTGCCAAAAGAAAGAGGTAGAAGAGTTTATTAAGCATAAATGGGTTAATCCATTCTCTCTACTTTCTCAGGTAATGCTTGAGTTTAAGCGTCCCTAGGGACCATAAAATCTTATATGATCAACACTATATCAAAACGTAGAAACACATGCAGTTCATTACAGTGAATACGATCAAACGCCGATCAGATAATGGAATACTAACTGGGAAGACTAGATGTTATGAAAGTTCAAAAGAAAGTTTTTCATCAATTTTTTAGAATAATTATTGATGCACAGTTAGGATAGAGACTTCACTCGACTGACCTCATTAGTCATCGTTTGGTTTCAACGATGACTGTATAACGATATTATTTTTTGCTGAAGAATGCTGAATCCTGAGATCCTGAGCCCTAGCATGGAAATCAGCTGGAATCCATCTCAGTATATGAGGCGCTTTGTGTGAACATTACCGCCTGTGCGACTTTGATGAGGTAACAAGTAAGTGTTGCGTCTAAACACCTCAAGGCACAAAACACCACATGATTACCTGAATATGTGACTTTACTCTGCACACTCGGATTATCTATGTTGCTGCCTGAAACTCCAGACAGAAAGACTGCTGGATGCGTCACCAGTAAAACATTCTGATTCTAAAAAAGTAGAATGAGTAGCAGCCATATATCCCACTCTTTTTTTACCCTAGACTAGTTACAGAATGATCTTAGACCGAAGCTGTCTCTGCTGAGACAGCTGATGGGTTTAATGCCAAAATTTAATAGCTTAGTTAAGCTATCTAGTCCAACAAATCAGAGACAAGAATACAAAACATGACACCTTTACTGGAAAGTTAGAAAAAAGTATCTTTCAAACCTTATGTACTGCTACAAAATGTGTGGTCCAATTTATACTGGAACGATTTTTTAATAATAATATTAAAAATAATAATAATTATAACAATGATAATAATAAACAGAAAAAAAAAAAAAAAAAAAAGATGTGTTTCATTTCTCACGAGTATGCGCCTACATTATTTGGGCTGTGTCAAGCGAAAAAAAGCCTTCGAACATGCGCAAGATTCGCAGATTCAGATCATCATTCGCACAAAGTATCATCCGAGCCTTTGTTCTCTATCCATACATTCTGTAGTATCCAATGATTCTGTTAGCGGACAGTGAAGACCCTGATCAGAGTGCGCGGACGCGCAGGTTGATAGGACTTCGCTGTCCGCATATGCCTGAAGATATGTTTTCGCATGGCGTGGCCATTTAATAACACCAACAATTTTATTTTCTTCTAAAGATATCCTTGTATCTGACAAGCATAATTTTGTATCTTCTTGAAAGAACTGGATTGGAGTTGTCACGAATCTTGTTAATCAATTATAAGCGACGGAAACATGTAAATCCGTGTTCAGAGATGTTATAATACTTTATTTTGTAAGGTCACCTGCTTCTTGTGACACGTTCGTTGTTGATATATATTAGCAAATTTCTGTTTGTTAAAAAACCCATTTGGGCCGTGTCGTGCGAAAATATGTCTTCGGACGCATATCAGTCTGATCAGGGCCTTCGCTGTCCGCAAAAAGAGTCGTTGGATACTATAGAATGTTTTAATGGAGAACATATGCCCGGATGAGACTTTACGCATGTGCCGGATGATGTGAATCCGCACATATTGCGAATACTCGAGGGCATTGACGTGGCCCATTTATAAAAGTGTTGTTCTAGTAAAGTAAAATGACAAGAATTATAGTTCATGTAACACACGGACTTTTTTTTTTAAATTATATATATAAAACTAGTGGAAAGCATTTTATTGCATCTTTGCATCTTTGCCTCTGTTTGTAAATAAATGTATTACGTTTCTACCGTATACTGGTACAATCATTTACGCTAATCACACTGATAAGAAAAAACAGTGTATACGCCATTACGCAGGTCAAAATGTTCATCAAAGTAATTTTTTAGGATCTGTGCTGTTTGCCACCAAGCCAGCACTGTGCTCATACATATCAAGGTAGTGGAATGAAATGTTGAAATCCTTTTAATCAGAGTACGAAGTTAAGGTATCTGTATAGTTTAACTTATTATAGGTATTGCGTTGTATTGTCCACTTCATTACGAAAACATGCCTATTCAAATATATTGAAAATTCAAATATATTGAAAATTTTACCACCAAAAAATGCAAAATTTCAGATAAAAAATTCTGATATTTTTCATGTTTCTGCTCAAAACATAGATTGTGAGTACTCGTTAGAACCGCCTCGACAAGGCGGTTCTAACGAGTACCCACAATCTATATTTTGAGCAGAAATAAGAAATATAAGGTATACCCCTGTAAACCCCAGTTTTACCATATAAAAGTGGGGTTCAAGGGGGTCAAAATTATGTTGAGCATGTTTTCGTGATGGTTAGACTATTATTAGTAATGTTTTCTAGTTCCCAAACAAGACAAGATTACGTTAATTAACGAGTGTATGTAATGTCTACCGAACCATAAAGGGATATTTCCTTTCCAATATCTTGCAGAAAAGAAATTAGACAGTCTGTTTCTGTTGTTTAAACGAGATCTATTATGTTGTTTTATTTTCCATTCTGTTTTCTTGGTTTAGTTTTCTGTCCAATGTTTAGAAGGAAAGAAACCAAAACAATAAAATAAAGAACGGAAATAAAAATAAAAAAATGTCTACGTACCTCTACGTTCCCACACAATAAACACTGAAAACAGGATCTGTAGGGGCCTGCATTATAAGGGGTGGGGGAGGTCAGTTTTACAGTCTTTAAAATACTTTTCTATTTCTTTGTTTTCTTCCAGCAGCCTTTTTGACAGCGTAGATCTGTTGCTAAGTAATCAAAATCTTTCCCATTTCTTCATATTATGCGGCGATAATATCATGGCTTACAAAGATATATGTATCTCTTTTAGGTGCTTCTAATCAGAACTGATACCATTATGGAGAAGTGAGGTGTAAATCATTTTGGTTAAAATTGCTTCTATGAAATTATGATTGAGGAGTATTTGTTTTATACAGAAGAATGTGTTAATGTGATGTATTGCCGCAGTTTACTTATATAATCACTCAAGTATATGGTACTATGCCTCTTAGAAAATGCAGTAGTGACACCCTACACATTAACTAGACACTATGCAGTCCATTGATAGAATACTGTACAATGTACCAAAGAATAACAGGTGAGATGCCCGATGCGGCTTGGCATCTGATTAGACTACTTAATACTAGTTTTTGTGACTTTCTGTTTGCCTTTCTGTACACCGATCTCCTTCTGAAATGGGAGCATTTATTTTTCCTTTTAGAGTAACCAACTTTCCTCTTCTGAAAAGAGGACTACTCTAAACGAAAAGAATTTGCTCCCGAAGGGAGCAAATTCTTTACTTTTAGAGTAGCCCATTTTCATGAGGGAACAAAATCAATTAAGACAGACACCTCCTTGGAAGCGAATCAATTTCCGAAAACGGCTTCGCGTCATCATCTTGAAAAGGTGGAGTGTTACGACATAGCACTCTTACCTTCGATTATCTGCATTGGCAGATTACGCATAGCTTGTAGGTATATATTCAATCTCTGACACCTGCATCAGGTAGTCGACTCTTAGGCTCAGTGGTTAGAGCATTGGCTTTTTATCCGGACACACCTGGTTCGAATCCCACGAGAGGCAGGGATTTGTTTTTCAGCTATGCTTCATTACTTTGTTACGACTTTCATGTCGTATAAATATTCTTATGTAGTTGATCGAGTGGACCAAAAAACTTCACTCATATCACACCCTTAAAAATTCGACTTCATAAACTTGGACTTTTAGAGAGAATCTCCGCCTTAATCGTAGATATCCTTGTCAATATCCCTTCAACCGAAGGTCCCAAGTGAAATCTGGTGAAAATTAGTCAGAAGGTTTCAGAGAAGAAGGCGTTTAAAGATTACACGATATTATACATGTAGACAGCCCTGGGGCAAGGGTAGATAACCCCCGGAGGACAAATTCTGATTGTAATTGAAAAGTTTTATTACTTTAATCATACATTGTAAGTTTCAGACATCGGTCTTTAATACAATTTGAGAAAATTATTTTGCAACATTTTCCCTATTCAAATGTATGGGGACACAAATTTGACTTTGCCGTAAAAAAATCTAAGGTCATTCTACGATCATCGTTTGAACAAATTTGGTTGACCTTGAGTTCCAGATGCTAATACCAAGATTCAGCCGTAAAGCTTTCTTAGTTAAGGAGAAGAACATTTCTTAGTGTTTTTACCATATACGAGGGGTAATCAGAAAGAACGTGGACCAGTACCTGTATCGGATTATTGTTATCAAACCAACTTGGAATGTTTACTGTTTTTTCAAAGTAATCCCCTTTGTATTCAATGCACTTATTCATTCTTGATTCCCATGCGCGAAACACGTGCGCGAGCCCGTCACGTGACATTACTCTCCACGACCCGGTCATAGCTTGGGTTAGCTCCTCTCTGTTCTCGTAGCGCGTGCCACGTAGAGAATCTTTCAAAACAGGAAATAGCCAAAAGTCACAAGGGGCAAGGTCTGGAGTATAAAGAGAGTGGGCCAGTGTTTCTATGTTTAGTTTTTGCAAAATTTCCTGTAAAGATTAGATTTCTTGAAATACTACTGCTTTCTACTGATCAATCTTATAAATAGATACCAAACAACATGACGTGACATCATGACGTCATCAATTTTCCCGCCGTCATGTTATTACGCCAAATTGACGCACTAATACTACAGACTTTCAATAACTTAAACAACTGATCCAGAACACCCCACTTCCCATAAAGACTCGAATCAGTCTGCCCAGATGAGCAGGCTGATCCGAATCCTCGCTGGACACACATATGCTTTTGTTAGAAGTACATCCCTCCAGCTCAGTTACCCAGACAAATAAATTAATAATAAAAAATAAAAATATACATATAAAAATAATAAATAAATAAATAAATAAATAAAATGAAATATATTAAAAAAAAGAAAAGAAAAAAGAAAGAGAAAGTTCAACAGGGACACAGCTGTTATTAATTTAACTGAAAGGAAACTGTCAAAGGCGGAGATTTCTGTTGGAAAAAGGCTTGACCTTTGTACCCACCAACAGAAAAATGGACTTAACAGTTCTGTTGACTGAGATAAAAGAGTGGGAAAGAAGGCTTCGACTAAAGGAGTTTTTCTTTGACAAAGAAAGCAATACTGATGAAGAAAACACATAGAAAAAAATGTGATAAGAAAAAGAAGAGCAGTTACTTTACCCCTAATAAAGGTCGAGACAAAAGGTCTGATATGTACATAGACCGTGTAAAAGATGACATTGTACACGGTTTGAAAAAGAATCTTGTAATGAATATAACGAAAAAGGAGGAAATGGCATTCCAAGATCTGTTAAAAGATGATTCAATTGTAATAAGGCCAGCAGATAAGGGCTCTGGGATCACAGTGTTGAACCGAACAGACTACATAGATGAACTAGAGAAAGAAATGGAGGAATCTACAATGTATGAAGAGTCAGATCAGGATCTCACCTCTAAAGTACACAGGAAGGTCAAGAAACTTGCAGAGCAGTTGTATAAGAAAGGCTACATATCAGGTGATTTGAAATCATACTTGGTACCAAAACTACCCAAACCAGGGAAATTGAAAGGAAACCCTAAGATTCACAAGGCAGGAAACCCATACCGAACAATAGTCAGTGGAATTGGTATAGCCACGGAAAACATGGCTGAAATTGCTGAAAAAGAACTTGAAAGCTTTTGTGGTATCATCACCTAGCTACGTAAAAGATACAACAGACTTCTTAAACAAGGTCTAGCAAATAAGGGTGGTTACAGACCAAACGATTTTGTTTACCTTGGATGTTGTGAAATTATACCCCAGTATCCCATAGAAAGAAGGTATCCAAGCGTGTAGGGAAGGTCTTAACCTACGACCAAGTCAGAACATCCCAACAGAAGCAGTAATACAGATGATACAGCTTGTATTGGAGGACAACATATTTGACTTCAGTAACAAACATTATTAACAGACAGATGAAACTGCCATTTGGTCACGGCAAAAATTACGCATGTACATACATGCGTACATGGGATAGACAACTATTTACAAATACAGATATGATACCGACACTGTATGTACGTTTCGTAGACGACATCTTTGGTACTTGGGACCATGGGATTGATGCACCTCTGCAATTTCATGACAAAGCCAACAGGATTCATCCGAACATAAAAGTGGAACTAAGATGGAATAGGCAGAAAATAGCTTTTCTTGATACAATGGTGAGGCTAGAGAATGAAGAGATAGAGACAAAAAAGGTAAGAGAAAAGTCCAGGGAGTGAAACAATCATAAACCGCAGCCCTTCCCAGACCCCAAGAGGAAGAGGAAACCGACAAATCTAAACAAGCACAAACCGAACAAACGTACGAAAAAGCACTAAGCTTAGCTCTCTCTTCCCCAAGCGAGGTAATCGTAATACTAAAAGGACTGAAAAACACAAGAACAAAATGACACACGGAAAGACATACAACAAATCGCCTCGTAGAATAAACCACAAAGCAAGAAAGAGTAAGACTAACACCGGGGCCACTATTCTAAGCCAACTGATAAGCATACATATCTCTGGCCTCGGTGGCTCAGTTGGATGCGCCGTCCGACTGGAGACCAGGAGATCGCGGGTTCAACCCCCGCCGAAGTCGCCAACATTCTTTCATGGAGATTGATCATGAAATATTTTCTACGGTCATTCCCTCCCTTCCGCTGATTCAAGAAGGGCAGTTGTCAGTTTCTGGCGAAAGAATGTGCACGATACTGGTTAACCGCTTAGAGAACTAAGCCTGCCCAGTTAACGTGTGGTTAGGTAAACTGAGCGCGCTCGACAAGACCCCATTGGGTTGACTGGGCCGTAAAACCTCAACACAAACAAACAAATATCTTCATATAAAGTCGGAACATCCCACATCAGTGAAGAAGGCCATACTCTATGGATTTGGCATCTACTTGAAGCGGATATCCAGCAGGGATGAAGATTATCAAAGAGAAAAGAAGGAACTTGTCTGTCAGCTTAGAAAGAGGGGGTATCCAAGCAGGCTGACAAAGGGACAGCTACAGAAAGTTGACACCAAGAGATGGGAAGACCTACTTGTATATAGACAAGCAGATGACAAAAGGAAGAAAGATAGAGTTCCCTTTGTCATCACATATTCCAGCGCTCTACCCGATGTCAGAAGAATTGTGCAGCAACGGACGTCAATTCTTCACAGACCAGAAAGGATGGTCTGTCTAACCTGAGCCATCAATCACAGCATTCAAATGGCAAAGAAACCTGACAGACATCTTGGTACATAGCAAAACAAATAAAACACTACGAAGAAAGGAGTGTAATGGATCGTACATTTGCGGAAAAAAACCTGTAGTGTATGTCCACTCATAATAGCAACTGACAAGCTACAGTCATCTGACAAGAAGAAAGAGTTCAACATTACATTCCATGTTGACTGCGAGTCAGAAAATGTGGTATATGCCATTGTCTGTAGGGCTTGTGATAAAACGGTGTATGTAGGGGAAACCAACAGACGACTGAAGGACCGTATAATTGAACATCGTTCAAGTATTGGCACAAGGAAAGAGTTCTCCGTGGCTATCCACTTTAACTCGGATGGCCACTGTCTTAAGGATATGCAAGTGATATGGATAGAAAGGTCAAGAATGAAAAAAGACATATACAGAGGGGAAAGAGAGAAACTCTGGATGAACTACTGCTCACTGTAAAACCACATGAACTGAATGATAAAGCTTAAGAGCAAACAGTTATTGTACCTGCCATAAAGGAATGACTTTTTTTTTATCTTTTTTTTTTGTTATTTTGTTGTCATAAGTTTTTTCTTATACGAGATATTAACTAAAAATAGTATGAATTTGAACATGGTCATGGCTGTTCCTGCAATTGACATGTGTGCGTGGTGAGGACGCGGACTGACCTGCGGGTTGGCGCAGTCAGTTTCGGGTCTTTGCTGGCTGTACAAAAATGGATTGAGCTCTTAGCTGTCTACATACTGTGCAGGGAGAACTCTGATCAGGCTGCGCAGATTCGGGGTATGCTCTGGGTCTTTGCTGGGTGTGTGAGTCATCTTGTTGGAGCTGCTGTGCTATGGTTCATATCTGATTGACAGACAGACATAAGAGGTTTAGGCATGTATATCTGTAATGGTTTTTACAATTATTTTTGGGGCATGGTGATTCCTGTGGCATTGCATGTGATCCAGACAGGGACGGCGAGCAGAATGCGCATCCGTGAGGTCTGTTTAGTGTCTTTGCTAGCCGCGCGTAAGGACTTTTGGGTCGTGGTTGCCTGTTGGGTGACAGCAAGGACTCTGAGCAGACTGCATGGAGGCGTGGACTGGTAAGGTGCGCTTGTTGTACGGGTATGTTATAGGGATTTCTGGGCCTCGACTTAAGTGTATATGTTCGGCGCAAAGTGAGAATCGGTACAATACCGGAATTGTCTTGCGCAAAGTCCGCCAATTCCGGAATTGTACCGGACAAGTCTAGAATAGCGCAAGAAATATTGTAGTTGATCGATAAGGTAAATGTGCCTGCGCAAAGTGGGAATAGTTTGGACAAAGTGAGAATATATTAAACTAGTAGGTTGGTTTCGGGGAAAGACGGAACGAGAATTAGCTTCATTTGATAAGAACAGGACACGATAGATAGATAGATAGATAGATAGATAGATAGATAGATAGATAGATAGATAGATAGATAGATAGATAGACTCGGAGATCGGCATACTTCAGAGGATATGATCACGATTGTCTGTAATAAAAGGCATAAATGGCATAAATGGGTACATGACTTTTCTCCATGGAGAGAGGGAGGCTCCATTTATTTAGTTGTTCAAATCTGAAATTCGTCCGATGTCTTTTTTATTTCTTTAAAATATTAATAAACAACAAAATAATGATAATAATAATAATAATAATAATAATAATGACTATAATGATAATGATAATACTAACCCCACCACGAACGAAAGGCATAAATGTCAGTTGTGCAAATCTGAAATTTGTCCGATTTCTGTTTTTATTACTTTGAAATATTAATAAAGTACAAAACAAATATTCACAATAATGATAAAAACAATAATAATAACAAAACAAAAAAAAAACAAAACAAAAAAAAACACAAAAAAAAAAAACAACAACAACAACCCCCCCCAAAAAAAACAACAACAACAAGAACAACAAACCCCTACAAATGATATTGTATGAAGTTACAGCTGTAGTTAAGACGGAGTATCTACATGATAGTTTTCTTATAACTCCATTGAAACATATGTTGTGGCTTCTCATTAGAAGCGCCTCAACGTGATATTTCTAAGAATACCTACATTTTATGGTTTCGTGGAGAAATAAGAAACATGCGGGTAGAAAAAAAAATCAGAAGGCAACATTTTACATTACGAAAACACGCCTATTCAAATATATAGAAAATTTTACCTCCAAAAACATAAAATTTTCGGATAAAAAAATCGGATATTTTTTCATATTTCTGCTCAAAACATAGATTGTGGGTACTCGAGTACCCACAATCTATGTTTTTGAGCAGAAACAAGAAAAATAATGCATACCCCTGTAAACCCCAGTTTTACTATATAAAAGTGGGGTTTAAGGGGGTCTAAATTGTATAGGCGTGTTTTCGTGATGCAACATTCTTATTTTTTTCCAGAAAATGACAATGCATTCAAATTGTCTTTCTTATTTATTTATTTATTTATTTTTCAAAATAGGTTTTGGCATTTCTCGCTAGCTGACCAGGAGACAATTTGCAAACCCTATTTTATGGCAAGAAAAGAAAGTTAATTTCAAACTGTCGTCTGCTGCAATTTCAAAATGTCGTCTGCTGCAATTTTACTCAGCATGCTTAACGTCAAAAGACTTAAGATTTAGAATAACGTTAACAATTAAAGCGCAAAGCATTCTAAATTTAATATCGATATTTTTCATTGGCAAAAAAAAAAAAAAAAAAAACAAAAAAAAAAAAAAAAAAAAAGAAAAAAAAAAAAAAAAAAAAAAAGAACCTTGGCATTCCATGTGATTCAGCTGCTAAGCAGATGATTCACATAAAATGTCATTTTTTTTTTCTTAAAAAAAAAAAAAAAAAAAAAAAAAAAAAAAAATATATATATATATATTTATAAATACAATGTCTTATTTTCTATGAAGATTACAAGAAAACAAAAATAAAAGATATCGTCTATTGCTGTTTGAAGTTTAAAGTTATGCGTTGTGCGTCGGAGAATGTGAATAAGCACCGTGCGTTGGTTAATATGGACCTTATCTGCATAAATAAATGAGATAATAAATAAATAAATTTAACGCATCTTAGACTCATTAAACTACCCCACACTATATACTGGTAGAATCCAATTTCTACTTGCGGTATGTCCTTCCTTTCTTCCTCTCTTCCTTCCTTTCTGTTAACTTTCTTTTTTCTTTCTTTCTTTGTTTAACCACGGCGTTCCATCACGTTAACAAGTCCATTCATTGAAGGCCCCAGCAAACCCAGCTTCATATAGAGAAAAATTGGGTTTACAGGGATAAACATTACTTTTTCTCCTCTAAACCATAGTTTATGGGCACTCGTAATAAACCTCCTCCATGAGTACCCGCTATCTATGTTTGTTATAGATTTGGTACATGTATAATCTTAGAAACGCTTTGACAATAAGGTAGTTCTTAAGGTTACCCGCAATTAAGTTTTGAGCAGACATAATATTAAATATTTAGCATAGGCGTGTTAACGTAATGCTGACTGCATGATGTTGAATGCGTACATGCGTTTTGATTGGTAATCACATAAAAGAGCCACAATCATAAGTCATAACCTTGTAATGCTACTATGCGGAAAAACAAGCTTCAAAGATGTCCAAGCACCCTGATAGGAAAACATGGTTGAAACGACAGATGACGCTGATTTATCTTCCATTTCACAATGGTGGACTGGTCGGCAACTGTTTTTAAACTAAAAAAAAAAAAAAAAAAAAAAAAAAAAAAGAAGTACTGGAGAATGGAAATACGTCGAAAAGAAAAATCTAATCCTTTTAATACATTTTCAAAATGCCAAAGAGTTTTAAATCATTATGATTTACTGTCATAAGAAATACAAATTACTAATACATGTACAATGGCAGGAGCAATTCCGGAACCGTCTTGCGCAGAGTAAGAATTCCTACTTCACCCGGCAAAGTGAGAATTCTTGAATTCTTACTTTGCGCAGGACAATTCCGAAATTGTACCGATTCTTACTTTGCGCAAAACACACACACACACACACACACACACACACACACACACACACACACACATATATATATATATATATTATTCATTTGCAGAAGTTTATTATTTATTTATTTATTTATTTATTTATTTATTCAATTTATTTTATTTATTAATTTATTAATGTATGTATTTATTTATTCAAACTATCATGTTTTATTTATTTATTTTTATTTGATTGTTTAAAATATATTTCATTTTCTTTATTTATTTATTTATTTGTATGTGTATTTATTTATTTATTATTAATTTATTTGTCTGGGTGACTGAGCTAGAGGGATGTACTTCTAACAAAAGCATATGTGTGTCCAGCGAAGATTCGGATCAGCCTGCTCATCTGGGCAGACTGATTCGAGTCTTTATGGGAAGTGGGGTGCTCTGGATCAGTTGTTTTAAGTTATTTAAAGTCTGTAGTATTAGTGTGTAAATTTGGCGTAATAACATGACGGCGGGAAAATTGATGACATCATGATGTCACGTCATGTTGTTTGCGATCTATCTATAAGATCGATCTATAGAAAGCAGTAGTATTATAAGAAATCTAATCTTTAATGTAATTTTGATATGTATTTAAGTACTTTATTTCAAATGTAGATATCGGATTGAATTGATCTTCTTGAGAAAGGCCACTTGATGGCAAAACGTCGTGTTCCTTGGCAAATAGTTTGTTTTTCTTTGTTTGTTTTTTAAAGCACATAACTTTGCCAACTGACTTAGAAAGTTTGGCTTTAAAAGGGGAGGATGATGTTGGATGTTTCTATACACCACTTTGTTGTTTAGATTCGGGCTCGTAAAAGTGTACCCATGTTTCATCGCATGTTACAATACGATCAGAACTGCCCTAACGCGTTCTACAAATTCTGAACAGAGTTCAACCCGAACCCCTATTTGCTCGGGCGTCAGTAGCTGAGGTACCCATCTTGCGCAAACACGCAACATTCCAAGTTTGTCAGTTAAAATCTTCTGGGCACTTCCATATGAAATGCTAAATGTTTCAGCTATTTCCCTGACAGTAACTCGGCGGTCTTGCTTTACATGCTGTTGTACATCCGCGATGATTTTGTCTGTTACTGATGTTGATGATTTAGGGTCATCTTTAACGGTATCGCGCCCTTCTCTTAATCGTCTGATCCATTTACAATTTCTTGAGTGCAGAAGCCCCATAAACTTTCTCTAAATCGGCTTTAATTTCCGATACAGACTCTGCTCAAATAAAACGTCGTCCGACATTGTGGACCATTAACGCAGTATGTGACATTATTAAAATGACGTCACACTTTGCATACTTGAATATGACGTCATGTGAAAGCTTGAGTCAGTTTACAGGTAATTAATTCTCATCTATGCAAGTTTTTGTTATCTTACGTGAAATAGTTTTCAAAATAACGGGGCGGTCCACATTCTTTTCGATTACTCCTCGTATAGACATAGCGGCCATCTTAATTAACGGACCGTGACCATTGTACAATTTTTAATTTGTACTTGACATAAGGTTTCACATGAAGTTTAAAGAAAATTGTCCCAGGGGTTCAGAGGAGCAGTCGTTCAAAGGTGTGGACGGACGATGGACGGACGGATTGACCGGCTCAGGTGAGCTTAAAAGAAGTAATAATAATAAAATTGTCACAGGGATTCCTATTTTGGGCCTTATCCTAAATTTACTCTAAATATATACCTGGCTGACCCTAGCTTGATCAATGGTCAAGTTATACTCACCTGTCCTTGTTTGGTAATGCCTCAGTGCACTCGCCAGTTAATCGCCATTTTGTAAAGTTATATACTTTACATGTACTAAAGTATATTTTATGTATATTTACATGTATGTTTTGGGATCCCAAATTTATATTTTTGCTGTAATTTCGGATGAAGTATAGGTTTTGTAATATTCTTCTGCCTAACATGAGTTTCCACTCATTATGAGAAAAAATGTTTGTTATGAGTATAAATGTATTTGTTCATTCTATTGATTTCTAAGAATCTGTTTAATTGTTTGTCCTTTTTTAGTAATGGCTCAGTGCACTAGCCAGTTGATCGCAATTTTGTAAAGTTGCTTTATATATATATATATATATATATATATATATATATATATGGGGAGGAATATGAAATACTACTGGGCTGAGTGAGGTTCGAACCCACGCCGGCTACGACGGCAGCGCCTAGCCATTCAGAGTCAGGAGACATAACCACTGCACCACTACGCTTGTTAAAAAACAAGTTTCATGGAACAGTATTATGTTTGATTTCTCTCAATGACCCGTTGGATAGGGTATACTTTTGGTGCGCACTCATTACAGTATATATATATATATATATATATATATATATATATATATATATATATATATATATATATATATATATATATATATATATATATATATATATATATTCTGCATCCGTTACAACAATAAATATATAAATAAATAAAAAAATAACAGATTATAACAATACAAAACAAAATAAAAAGACAGCAACAAAAAATAAACAACAACAAAGAAACAACAACAACAAAATAATATATTGGCAGAGAAGTAACTTGTTCATCTGAGGATCACTGTCTCTTTTTCTTCCTCGTTTCGTCGTTCGTGTATATTAGTCCTAGATTGAGGCCTAATTACAGACTTTTGTTTTCTTATCATATTCCTACATTATTGATCGTGTTTACGAAATAGATATATTGACGTAGTCCTAACATAGCCTAATCATGCTAACACACCATTTTCGTCTATGATTAGATAAAATTAAAAGTAAGTCGCTACTCTTCACGCAACTGCAGGTTATAACAGATTTATATATAATTACAATGAGGCTTTGACAAACCAGATGGTACATTGTGGCCTATGGGAAATATACCAACCTAATCCAGCCGCAGAATTATTCACTACATTTATCGAATTCCGAATGTTAAATGCGCAAAACTAATGTATGCTCAGCATAGTCCACTAGAGATAACCATTCCGCAATGGAAATGCGCAAACTCTATATAGAGGCAGTGAGATAAACGTCAAAAAGATTGCCTTTGGAAACAAGGAACACTCTATGGGTTAGAAAATGGGAGTCTCGGTTTTATTGAGACAGTGACAGTGAGGTCAATCACAATTAATGCATACTGCATTGAAAATTCGCAAAACGGATTATGTTACAGCAAAATTCATTAAATTTGTCATATTCTGCATTGGTAGAATCCACCAAATTTACTGTAGTCTGCACCCGAAATGCGCAAAAACGATTCAGTCTCAGCACAGTCGCATCTCTATGGGAACTGAGCAAAGAGAACTTCGCCTCAACATAGTCGGAAAATTGACATTTTACACACCCTCAGCACAGTCCAAGTACTTCGCTATAATGTAGTTCATAACTTCTGGTCCTTTGTCACATTGAACCGTTCCGGATGTTTTTTTTTTTTTTTTTTTTTAAATCACGAGGGTTACTGATGTAGCTAAACTGGGCGAAACTAACTGGTCGGACCCAGCAATCTTCGATACTTCAGCTATTTTCAGATGTGTGTGTGTGTGTGTGTGTGTGTGTGTGTGTGTGTGTGTGTGTGTGTGTGTGTATTTTCACTACATGGCTCTCAAGGGTCATTCCTTTTGGAATCTATATAACGCTCTCCGCTCTCTGGGAAATGCATAAACCCGATTCCATCTCAGCATAAAAGACTAGAATTAACAAGTTACGCATAGTGAAAGACGTTACATGATAAAGTCTCAGCACAGTCCATTAGATTTAATGCATTATATCTAAGAAATACGTAAAACTTATTCGGCCTAAACACAGTCCACTACAAGAAGGCCCATTAAGGTACTAATCAGACTGCGTCTATCTGGATCTTCGCTGTTAGCTTTTACACGAAGCACTCATTTTCTATCGCTGCGTAATATTTATTTTTATTAATTCTGATTGACAAGTTTCTTGCACAAGGTTGTATATTAAGTCGGTGTGTGAAAACCAATACTAAAATGTTCATTTCATTTAACAGTACAGAAACAAAACTATCTTGGATGTTGGATAGGATCAATAACTGGAATAAACCAAATCGAGTGATATCAGAAAGAGTTTCCATTCCTGCCTCAACAGAAATTATTGAATGTTATGAGCACAAAAGTGAATTCACTTAGTTATATTGTAACTTTGTACAAAGCAATCTTAAATATACTGACTATCTTTAAATACTCATGCTACGCTTTCGCTAACACCTAGTAAGGACTCCAGTACTCAATTTTTGCTAACCCTAGCATCGGAAAGATATACGATTTATTTTGATATAGGAAGAAAGCCTGGACATGTTTGTATATAAAACAACTGTATAGCAGATATGCAAATATTGCATTGTTTGAAAACGTAAACGTTTCTATGGAGGCCCAGTTGATACTTAACAATTTCTTAGTATACAAAACCTTGTGTGTTCAGATTAAAATCATAAAAAAGAAAGAAAAAAAAATGCTCAAAACAGAAAGCAAAATCTTTATTTTCTCATGCGCATATGCAAACATAACGTCATTAGTGACAACCCCGGCCTGTTGTTTTCCGCATTTAAGGGAGAGTACCCCGTTTTCTTGTCTGACGTCTGACATCAATTTTAAAATTCGCATGCAAACTGTGTTTCAAATAAACCTTCTACCATTTTCTATAGCCTTTATTAGAAGGTATACAGGAATAGATTAACACCAAAAATTGTTCGATTTTTCGTCCAATATGACCGTTATAATAAACCTATAAGAAAACGTTTGATTGCACATTTTATGACACCATTTTGAATGACACATTTTAAAGTTTTACCGGACATCTTTCGGGCGTTCGTGCCTTTGGTTTATCAATAAAAATATTCGTAAATAACACTGTATTGTACTTCTCGTTCGTCTATCATTACTGACAATTACCGATCCTAATCAACTGTGTGATGTGTTATTATTTGTGTGTTCTAAGATGACTGATGAGACCAATCTAAGCTCTAAACTGCCTGTTGCAGATAGAACAAGAGAGGTCTGAAGAAGAAAGCTCTGTTGGTGATGCCTTAGCTCTGGCTTTCCGCTGTGCACGTTTCTGCTCGGCTTCGCTGATTCCTTTTGCTTCGTATTCACCAGCTCCCCTTTTTATGAGGCCTCGCCACTTTGTACGATCCTGTGCAATCTGTTCCCATGATTCTGTTGGTACGCTGAAGTCTCTAAGGGAGGCTTTGAGGGTGTCCTTGTATCGCTTCTTCTGACCACCATGGGAGCGTTTTCCTACTTGAAGTTCTCCATAGAGGATTTTCTTTGGCAAACGTTCATCAGGCATTCTGGTAACATGGCCTGTCCATCTTAACTGTGCCAATTTCAGAAGAGTATGTACACTGCATCCCTGCCCTTTTCAGGACTTCTGTGTCTGGAATCCTGTCTTGCCACTTGATCTTTAGAAATTTTCTAAGACAGCTTGTATGGAAGTGGTTCAGTCGTTTGGCATGCCGTTGGTAAACTGTCCAAGTTTCGCATGCGTATAATAGTGTTGGCAGCACCACCGATCTATATACTTTCAGCTTTGTGTCAAGTCTGATTCCACTTCGGTCCCAAATACTTCCACGTAGCCGGACAAATGCTGCACTAGCTTTGGCAATTCTAGCATTGACTTCATCATCAATGTGCACAACTCTAGACAATGTGCTTCCAAAGTAGGTGAACTTGTCTACCACTTGCAGTCGTTGACCTTTCACTGTGATGGTAATGGTAGGCTCTTTGTAAGGCTTTCCAGGTGCTGAATGATATACATGATATACTACCTCAGTCTTTCTGCTGGTTTTTGATGTATTGTAAGTCTTAAACATGTATTTTGAGGGGAATCGCCGCGCATTTCTTCATGTCCATAATTTCTAAACCCTTGTATAGCGACGCGGTAGAGTGTTGGCCTTTCACGCAGACGGCCCGGGTTCGATACCCGGCTGCGGCATAGGTGAATAGAATTTTTTCACCTGTAACATCTGGCGCCCAACGTAAATAACCCCATTTGATGGGCTTGGTGGCCCAAGAGGCTTGGTGGCCTAGTATTGAGTGGTTGCTCAAATTGAGATTCGCGGACGAATCTTAAAATGGAGGAGGAATATTTAGTAGTGATAGGTATATGATACACTTGTACTGCCTTGCGGTACAAGCCGGCTTTTATAGCGACGGGTCAGAGTGTTGGCCTGTCACGCAGACGGCCCGGGTTCGAAACCCGGCTGCGGCATAGGTGATTAGAATTTACATAAGATGTTACATAAGAATGTGTAAAGACCAAACATAATAACTGACGTAATTTCCTCAAACTAAAATGTTCATCAAAATTCCATAAAATACACGCCGTTTTACAAAACGCGACAAGAATTTTAAACAATCAGTGCTAATTTATATTCAGTCATCAGATGTACAGATTAATTTATCGCGAGTTAGATGTATATTGGGTGTATTTTACCTGTTAGTATATACATGTGTACTATACGCTTAATAGAACTTACAGTTGCTTGGCAAAACTGTAAACCAGTATCATGCAACATGCATGCGTTTCTCCAAAATGCAATTAGTTTCGCATTGCTATACAGAGGTTTTGTATGAACCAATATCCAAGCTTTATATATACAAAAATCCAGCAGTATATCTTTCCGATGTTAGGGTTTCGCTTTTTTGCAAGCTACAGGAATTGAGAAACCCGACTAACCGTGTTCAGTATGCTTACTGGTATGTAAATAATTAAATCGTTAATTTTATCAACACCAAATTTGGGGACACCTTATCTACTTACTGGTCCGAAAATTCCAATACTGCCTGTAGAAGTGTATAAAATCTGAATGAGTGCAAACAATGCGGATCCAAATAAGAAGCTCTGTGGGTTCTGATCTAGGTACATTTTTTGCTCAGGCCAGGCAAAAAAAGGTAAGAGAAAAGTCCAGGGAGTGCCACAATCACAAACCGCAGCCCTTCCCAGACCCCGAGGAAGAGGAAACCGACAAATCCAAACAAGCACAAATCGAACAAATGTACGAAAAGCACTTAGATTAGCTCTCTCTTCCCCAAGCGAGGTAATCGCAATACTAAAAGGACTGAAAAACACAAGAACAAAATGACACACGGAAAGACATACAACAAATCGCCTCGTAGAATAAACCACAAAGCAGCAAAGAGTAACACCGGGACCACCGCCTTAGAACGGTCAGTAGAGTAAACCACCGGGGGGTTGCAAGCCTAATTCGTAGGATAAATTCGGTACTAATAAAGTTAAATGAGTTTCAATCACTCACCTATATCCTAGTTTACCAACGCTGAGCCCAAGAAAAGGCTTGCAACTTTGTTCCTGGGCTCTCTACACATTACGGCAATATTTAAACGATAATGACGTGTACATGTAAATTTGATTTGATACATTTATTTATAAATATATTATATATTTTTCGCATGAACATTACCCTGGAACAGTTTTAGACTGTGATGTTCCACGTGCTACTACATATAGGGTATATATCAGCCAGATAACTCCTAAACTTCTGAACAAGCGGGTCAAGAGGCCCTGTATCGCTCACCTGATTACCAGACAAGTTACGAGTCAATTTAGCGTTTCGGTTCAAGAGAAGAAGTTCAATATAAATTTTCAAGATGGTGACCATGGTGACCGTCTTGGATATTCCATTCAAAACGATTTAGCTATTTTTGATCTACAAGTCACCTCGATACTTCCAATGAAGTTTCGAGTCTTGTAGCCTTTCGGTTCAGGAGAAAAAAGTTCAAAACAGATTTTCAACATGGCGGCTATGACGATCGTCTTAGATTTCCGAACGGAACGAGTTTAGCTATTTTGATCTATAAATCACCCCGATACTTCCTACCAAGTTTGGAGTCAGTTGGTTTTTCCGTTCAGGAGAAAAATTTCAAAACATATTTTCAAGATGGCGACTGTGGCGGTCATCTTGGATTTCGATCGGAACAATTTTATTTATTTTGACCTACAAGCCACCCCTATGGAATAATATCATTATAACGTTGGCTTTAAAAACACCTTCAACAAGGCTTATCGGGCCTTGACTTTTATAAAACTTAAGAGAGTTGTTAGTAAGGCTGAATTTTCAGACCAATTAAAACAATAATTAATTAAAAGAACAGAATGTAATGTAGATGTTAAGCAACAGACGGCATGCTTAGTTGTTAACCCAGCCAATGTTAACACGTTCGCTGCCCTATTTAATTGCATGACAGTGGGCTGGGTCGCAGAAAAGTGTTTCCATTTATTTATTTATTCAATTTTTTATTTGTTTCATTTATATTAAGTTAATTAATTTGTTTTATTAGCTACGATTGTTTGTCTTATTATTTATTCAAAGGTTCATGCTCATTGTATCAGGTGAGTTCATACAATTAAAGAAAATACGCCAAAACGACTTCATGAATGTTGCGGCATTGTGTCATCATAGCAACGTCGCATGAATCTTTAGCGATATATAACATCAGGGCACTGCAATTGTATTGGGAAGCTTTATAGAAAGCGGTGTAAGATGTAGTGGTTGAAGTTTTTTCCGGGCTTATGATGGCCGCGATAGGAACTGAGCGGATAATACACTTATTACTAACTATTCTTCCTGCGAAGACACTTTAGTTGAAAATAAATAATATAACTGATATTTGCTAAACTAGTTACTGTGATATGGGTCCACATACCCCTATCTATGGTCATGAACATTTAAAATCTACGTAATTGTGTGTGCATGCGAGGTACGGGTACAAATATGTAAGTCCCAGAAGTGTTTACATGAAAATACCATTAACTAGAGCCTGCACATACCATATCTATTTCCTGTTTCAACTTTTGTATGCTGAACGCGAAGCAAATGAGCAAATAGTACTATTCTTAGGATTTTGTTTGATCCGCCAAAGACTCCGAGACAAGAAGCGGCGCTCTATCTAATAGTAAACATGAATGAACGGGCCCCTGAGCAATATTGCGCCGTTGCTGCTTGCTGTATGATTGAAAGAAAACAAAAGGAATTAGCAACAAATAGAACAGGTAACTGCAGTTCTTGGATGCACCCTTATTTTTGTTTCCGTTTCTTTAAAAAAAAAATGGTTTGCTTATCAAGAAAAATAGTATCATTTTGTCGTCTGCTGATTTTGTCTGGTTACCACGGGCTATATCTTTAAATATATAATTGTTTTCCTTGATACAGTCAAGTCAGTCGTGGCGTTGTTCAAACACACATTTGGCTGCGAATGATGTCTTGTAAGGGAAGCTACTTAGAAGTTATTATATGAGGCTGATAGAGACTTGTATCGCCCTTTGTCTGATCATAATGGAAATTGTTTGTTCTTGTTTAACTTCAATCCTTGTTTGTTGTTTTATATCGTCTCCCAGAGAAAGGGCGAATTAGGATTATCCGAAAAGATGGCGTGACGTCATCGCTCTACATACGGGTAACTCTCACGGGTACAAATCAATAGTGGACGCATAACAAACTATACAGAATATAGGTTAAAAGGCTCCATTTCTTTATTTTCACGTACATTTTTTTTACTTTATTACATGTAATGTTTCGAAGACGAACTACAAAACAATCATTTATCGCTATTTTCTTTTACATATTTTTCGCAATAAATTTATTAACTAGTGCATCAGAAACGCATTTTGGACAATTCTAGCCTAGTCCTCCTAATCTGCTTTTTTTGTACTAAACTGTAAACGTATGCGCGCGAAAATCAAAATTATTTCATGTTATTTCATAATAAAAATCTTCCAATTTGGATAGAGGATATCGTTTAAGAGAAACTTTGCGTTAATTAGAAAATGACACAGGCAATGCAAACTACTGTGACGTTATCTCAAAATAAATATAACAATTTTATTCTTTTAGAATATTGCATCCTTCTAACCACTCACAATTTAGTCATTGTATTTTTCATGTTGCAAAGAAATTGTACTTTTCATCCATATTAATCGTTTTTGCAGCCTAATTTCCGTACATTTTCTATGTACGCCCGTTTACCCATGAGGTTACCTGTACGATTTGCGATGACGTCGTAGCGATCCTTTCCGATAACTTCTAAAGGAATAAAAGAGCGAGCTAGTGGAACAGATAATTAGAGTGAATGACGGTGCAGAAATTGAAGAATCACTAACATGCCCCTTATAATGCATTAAAAATCTAAAAAGTCCATTTGTCTGGCTGTTACTACTGGATGAGTGACAAACTAATCAGACGCTGCGTTCTGTGGCCTCTGAGAAGGGTCTATACTTTTTGATTAGGCCTCTCTGAGCGGATACGCAGGTACCACCGGACAGTCACTGGATAAGATTTTACGTCCGAGGCCTTGACAAAACTCTCTTAACAAATCTACGGTCATGCTATAGACAGCGTATATGTGTAATTCCAACCCAACAGGCTTACACTAATGTAGCGCAATTTGATTGGATGAGACAAATTCAAAACAACAATTACGTTGATAATTCCACTTGCGCACAATTCCTAAAAAAGCTACTTAACTCAAGTTTTCAATATTAAGACAACAGCGTTAGAATGATAAGAAATGACTTTCAATTTTGTGGATTTATCGATATGTAAACGGCTTTAAGTTAATCAAAAACTAAACATAAAACCCTTTGTGTTTCATATTTTTAGGGAGTAATTAGCCAGCGTTTATACGTCTATAAAATCCTCGAAAAAGAAATGAGAGCTATAATAAAATGTATGATAACGAGTCATAAGTTTCCTTACTTCCAAGTATCACACACCATTAACAAACAGCGTTTTAACATCGCCGCAATATTCTGACATTTCGTAGAGTTTCAAACGACGTCGCTGCGATGTTGTTAGTTTGGTGGGTGCAATGCACAGACAATAATAATGAAACGTAAAACAAAGAGTTTAGATAATGATCGGAGTAAGCTAATGCACAGACTGTGCTGCTTTAGAGCCAGATTGCCTATACCGTTTCACGACCTCTGAATCATATGCTGTGTTTAACGCACTGATTGCTGGGTAAAATTTAAGCAGACGATATTTTGGAATAGTTTGTCTTATTTTTCAAAGTAAGTAAATTTTGACATCACATCGAAATTATCTTCTAAGGAGGAGACAATTTGCATGAAATTTGCAAAGGATTTGCATGAAATGTCAAATCTATTTTTTTTTCTGTCGCTGTATCGTCTGCTGAATTTGCCTAGACAGTTCGTAATGTTAAGAACACAGAATGTAAATGAGAATGTAATGGTTGGTCTGATCTCCGATTCTCATCAATGAGCATGTGCATTCGAAAAAGTGTAACTTGGCACGCGCAAGCGGTAAATATCCCATACAGCTTCTACTTCTATGCAGATTATCCATAGTCTAAATGCTTGCTATATTAAGCTCTATATGGTATGTGTATTCTAACTGCCAGCTGCAAAAATCATGTCTTGATTTTTACTGCTTGCCTTAGTCATTTTGGACCCTGCTCATACCTATATCAGAATATACTCACCCAAAAGTTTGACGGTTCAAACCCTGAAAATCTTCTGTGTGAGCACCCAACTCTGTGCAAAGTTTCCTGAACAAAGTCATAATTATCTATATTTGATATTGCTTCATCTAGTGTTGACATAACAAAGGTAGCATGGTGTTCAAGTATCTCATTATTTCTCAACTCGTCCTCCGTCTCCAGTCCTTTAAAGTTAGAAAACATATTCTTTAGGTAGGAGCTCGTCTTAAACAACCTGAAAAAAAGAAGGAAAAAACACATTACCATACCGTTCCAACAAAAGAAATATTTATTGTTGATCACTTGCCACAAGCAATTTACTATTTATTGAGACTCTTCCTGTGACAGTAATGTAGTTTGCATGGCTGCAGAAGTCGTTCGAGTGATGCTTTATTTTCAGAATAAACATACAGAATTATATTGTACTAACTGACAAAACCTTGCGAAAAACACTTTGCCTTTATTACAAATCCATTCCGTTGATAAATATATGTGAAGTGTACTCCCAGTGTTCCCTCATACATAATGAAAACAGGTTTGCTGGGATCTACATCATAAGGCAGGTTTTTAGAAATTTGCAGTTTATCAAACCAGCTTTTCAATTTGTTTGTTACTTCTAGCAGCATTTCTTTACTGCATAAATTCGTCTTAATATATGACGAAAGTGTCATTGCTTACAGATATCTAGATAAAGGGGTATCACGACTAAAGATAAACATTTTTCTTGTTTCTCCAAAAAGCATTTGTGTTTACTCATTGGAGGCGCCTCGATAAGGTGCTTCCACTGAATACCCACAACGTACGTTTTCGCAGATAAATTAGAAAGTTATCAATATATTATGGTTAAAAGTGCGATGGCTTAGAAGTATATATATATATCGCAGTATGTTAACAGAATAATCTCTATTGTTTAAAATTATTAACCTTAAGATTCTTTTTTCTGCAATATAAACCTGGAGGTTGTTCTCCAATATTGACATTAAGATTAGTTGTTCTCAAATATTAACATTAAGGTTGTTCTAAAATATTAATATTAAGAGTAGTTATTCTCAAATACATATTTAAGATTATTTGCTCTCAAATATTAACCTGAAGTTTAGTTCTTATCACGAATTAACCTTATTTATAGTTTTTTACTGCTTGTACTCACATATTAATCTTAATATTAGTTGTTCTCAAATATTAACCTAAAGATTAAGTGTTCTCGAATATAATTTTAAGTTTAATTGTTCTTAAATATTAACCTTAAGATTAATTGCTCTCAAATATTAACCTTAATATTAGTTGTTCTCAAATACTTACCTTAAGATTAGTAGTTCGTAAATATTATTAACCTATTAGTTGTTCTAAAATAATAACCCTTATATTAGTTGTTCTCATATATTAACCTTAAGATTATTTGTTCTTAAACATAAACCTTAAGATTAGTTGTTCTCAAATATTAACCTTAATATTAGCTGGTCTCAAACGTTAACAATAAGATTAGTTGTTCTCAAATATTAACCTTAATATTAGTTAATATCAAATATTAACCTTAATATAAGTCTTCTCAAATATTAACCCTAAGATTAGTTGTTCTTGAATATCAACCATAAAGATTAGATAAATCTCAAATATCAACCTTTAGATGAGTTGTTCTTAATTAATAACCTTAATGATTAGATTTTCTCAAATATTAACCTTACGATTAATTGTTCTCAAATAATAACCTTAAATTTAGTTGTTCTCAAATATTAACCTTAATATTACTTGTTATTAGTTGTTCTCAAATATTAAACTAAAGATTAAGTATTCTCGAGTATAAATTTTAAGTTTAATTGTTCTTAAATATTAACCTTAAGATTAATTGCTCTCAAATATTAACCTTGAAATAGTAACCTTAAGATTAGTAGTTCGTAAATATTAACCTATTATTTGTTGTCACATATTAACCCTTATATTAGTTGTTCTCATATATTAACCTTAAGATTATTTGCTCTTAAACATAAACCTTAAGATTAGTTGTTCTCAAAATATTAACCTTAATATTAGCTGGTCTCAAACATTAACCATAAGATTAGTTGTTCTCAAATATTAACCTTAATATAGTTGTTATCAAACATTAACCTTAATATTAGTTGTTCTCAAATATTAACCCTAAGATTAGTTGTTCTTGAATATCAACCATAAAGATTAGATAATTCTCAAATATCAACCTTTAGATGAATTGTTCTTAAATAATAACCTTTAAGATTAGACTTTCTCAAATATTAACCTTAGATCAATTGTTCTCACATAATAACCTTAAGTTTAGTTGTTCTCAAATATTAACCTTAATAGTACTTGTTCTCAAATATTAAACTTAAGATTAGTTGTTTTCAATTATTAACATTAAGATAAGTTGCTCAAATTTTAACAGATTAAAATACGTGTTACAAGAAAACCAACCCTCATCTATGTTTTTATCCGTAAATCAGGGTCATGTGGCTTGCTAACCTGCCAGTTGTGCTTAGACGGACATAAATTGAGAAATTTATGAGAACAACCAATCTTAAGGTTAATATTTAAGAACAACTATTTATAAGATAAATATTTGAGAATAACTAACCTTAATGTTAATACTTGAGAACAAGTTATCTTAAGATTAATAACAGAGAACAAGTAAACTTAAAGTTAATATTTGAGAACAACTAATCTTAAGATTAATATTTGAGAACAACTAATCTTAAGATTAATATTTGAGAACAACTGATATTAAGATTAATATTTGCAAACAACTAAAACAACCAATCTTAAGTTTAATATTTGAGAATATAAAGTTATTATTTAAGAACCAATAATCTTAAGGTTTATACTCGAGAACGACTAATCTCAATGTTTATAATTTAGAACAACTGAATTAGAGTTAATATTTTAAAACAACTAATCTTAGGATTAATATTTGAGAACAACTAATCTTAAGGTAAATATTTAAGAACAAGTTAATGTTTAACCGACTTCTCAGTAGCTGTGTTTCTCCCAAGAGATTAACATAGAGATAGACATTAGAAATGCGCCATGAGAAAATAGACTTCAGAGTGTATGCAAACAGGTAACGCCAGACCAACCTGCGCATCTATACAGTCGTCTTAAGTACTTTCGTAATCGAGGGTAGAATCCTAGAGTATCCAATGATTCCAAGAAAAAAAAAAAAAAAAAAAAAAAAAGACAGTGAAAGTCCTGGTCATATTGCACACGGCTGTTATGATTTTTTGAAGTCATTTTTCCCTCATATTACAAGTCGTTTAGGTAGAGACAATATTGCATTTCGGAGCAAATTAAATGATACAAACTCAAGTATCAAATTGACACTAAACGAAAACCTATAATTTTTTAAACATCCTTTAGAACATTTAATTTGCTCGCGAGACTAAGCTATCAATTGTCTTTCTCGATCAAGATTACATTTATATGGATTGTAACAACCCTACCTGATAATAGAAGGTTTGAAATATTCTTATTTTGTCACGCAAGCTTATGATTACTCAGAGGTACTAAAATGCCACATGTTCATGACAAGAAACATTATTTGACCATCTGTTCTGATTCATTCTACATTACAAACAATTTTGTACATGTACAAGCAACGGTTCTACGAATGGATTTATTGTAACAATTGTAATTAAGTTTTTAATTGCTAAATATTTTTAACAAATCTGCAGTGCTCATAATCTTCCGTAAACGTGTTCTAAATTTTATCATCAAAACTCTTTATTAGTCTTGGTGATTTTTTTTTTTATTTTGGATAGCCGTTTGGCCATTTTTTTGGAAGAAACTGTCCTTTTCGCTTTCTACTTGTAGTGTTTTGATTTTGTGCCGTTATTTTAAGTGCGTCCTTCTTTCCATTTGGTGTCTTGGAACGGAAGGTGTTAGGTAATTGTATTGATTCCTGGTCATTGCCTTCCTGTCTATTTAATAATTTCTTCAACAAGGTATATCAGGACTCGAGCTTTATAATGCCTTATTTTACAAATTGGCGAATTTGTGCTTTTTTTTTTTTTTATTTTCAGACCTATGCAAAAAGATATTGAATTGATATGAAAGGGAAAGGTATTACGTAGACGTTATGCGGCAGAATACACGGGTAAAAATTTTCCCACAAAAAGTAACGCTTTTGTTGACCACTTTAATTGCATAACGATCGGCTGAGCTGCAGAGTAAATTCGACTCAGTCTTAATTATTTTCTAGAAGGTTGGTGTCTGAACCTATACAGTCGGTTCAGCGTGGTTCTACTAGGGTTTGTTTTCTCTCTTAATTTCGGATTGTAGTTGAGCTGTTGTTACATATATTTTAAATGTTCTTTTCTTGTGTGTGTGTGTGTGTGTGTATGTGTGTGTGTGTGTGTGCACGTGAAGCGAAGTATGTGTAACTGGAACTGTTTCAAGACTACTGAAGAGGGCTGAGCACACGTAAAACCAGGTTTAATTCTTGGTGTTGACCCTTAATCTTCCGCGATTTTGTTGCCTTTTCTTTCGTACTGTCTTGTGTCCATTACGGGGAACGAATACACTTCTAGGAGAGACACCTTCCATCTCTGTCAGATGTGTTCTTGTCAGCGGGAGCAAATTCTTTCCTTATTTTGTAGACGCCTTTTCAAAAGGGCATTAGCGCGTGCAGTAAAGCAGATAGGAAGTCATAAAAGTTCTCCCTTGTATAAATGGCAGACAAATACAAGTGTATCCTTTTTACAGTTTGACAATTTGATACGGTCTGATAGTTTAGTTTGTATATATATATATATATATATATATATATACATATACATATATATATATATATATATATATATATATATATATATATATATATATATATATATATATATATATATATGTTTGAATCCTGCATAAAAAGTCGGACTTCAAGGTTTATGGATACACTTGGTAGATGTTTTTGGCAAGGGAGACCAGTTTTGTGACCTCCTGTTTGCTTTCCTGTTCACTCCTGTTTGCTTTCCTGTTCACCAGTCCCCTTCTAAAAAGGGGACCACACTACAAGAAAAAAGTATTTGCTCCCATTTTCAGAAGCGATGCAAAATGAGTTTTGACAGATTTGACTCTCCTGAAAATTTATCAGTTCCCCTTTACAAGTTGCTATAAGACAAAATTCCGTGTGAACATACACTGTACAAAAATATAACAATGTTGTACGCTATAATATTATTACATTTTAATATCCGGACATCTGTGATCTAATACAGACAGAGGGCGGATAGTAATCATGTCAAGTAAATATGCTAGATGTATTCTACGCATAAAATATTTATTTTAAAAGACTGTTTTCATGTTAAATTTAATGTTTCAAAATTTCTACATCTGTTACTGCCTTTTAAACACAATAACTTGATCTGATAACGGTAATTGTCCACTGGTTGCCTTGGCTCTGCTTTATATCGTTACATCAAGTTAGAATAATTTGGAACGTAATGCTAATATTACAAATATATATATATGTGTTTCAAATCATGTTAACTCGCGCGTAACGCGATCCTTAGTAGTAATTAGTAGTAAAATAGGTCCCAGTTGCCAAACAATCTTCGGAAAGATGCAATAAATAACAAGGTCATCGCATCATACATGTAAATGTACATTACATGCGCTGTATTGTATACAGTTAAAGTTTCACTCTCTGTAGGCTAAAACATCAGATGAAAAAAAAAAAGAAGAAAATTTTCTGTCTTTTTTTTTCAAATTCAATTTTGGGACACTACTGTTGTTTCCATGATACATACTACTATAGGACCTATTTTATCCAAAGTGTATTGTTTCACACAACACGTTTATATGTTGATTAGAGAACATAACCTTGTATTTTGAGCCTTCAACAATTTCGAAGTTACATTATTAATTTACTAGCATTTATACGAGATTAAATTGTCCTTGCGTGAACCATTTAATGTTAAAAGACGGTTATCACGTGATATGTGAACAGCGAAGTCCACTTAGCCTGATTAGCTGATTAGAGCTTTCACTGATCACCTAGACAAGAATTAGATATTGTTGGATCTAACGGCAAAAAAAAAAAAAAAACCCAAAAACAAAAAAAAACAAAAACCCAAAAACATAAAAAAAAAAAAACAACAAGACAGCGAATTCTCTTATCAAAGTGCATGGTTCTTCAGTCTATTCCGCCTTTTCTAATGGCGGAGCTTAGGCATGTTTAGTGGGAAAAGATACAACTTCAAGGGAGGCGGCTCTGTCAAAGTTGGTTTGCCTCAGGTTTGAAAAGGGGTCTATCTAAAATTAGAACACTGTTTCCTTTTACAGAAGAAAGGGAACACATTCTTTCCTCATAGACTAGACCCATTTTAGAAGGGGTTTGGAAGGAAAAAGTAAGTCACAAAGGTTGCCTTCCGTGTAAAATATGGTAGAAAATCTGCTAAGTATATCCAGTCCCCTTAAATCAAACATTCTGAAGAAATTTGGTACAAAGATGATGTCGGCAAGCAGCCTGTGGAATCATGATGGCTGCATGTGAATTCTCTTAAAAGAAGAATATCTCAACGTAATATTCAAATATACTGTACATCTCTATTATTGAAGACTTGTATTTAGTGGGATTCAATTTTCTTTGTAGCACAAAATCCAGCCAAGTATAGTTGCAAAACTATCTGAACTGTTTAAATGGTTAGCTATATGATCTTGGTAGTTCCTTAAGAGTTCAAATGAGCTATCAATAATTTCTTCTTCTGTTAAGAATCACAGTTCTGTCTTTGCAAACTGCCATTTTGATAAATGCTAATAAAAAAAGTGTACATCACACAGATTAGAATAGATAAGTCCAAGGTTGTATAGTTTGTTGTCCTAAACTGTCATTCTTTTAAACAAAACAGTGCCCTCTATGTCTTGACTAGTTGGCCCTCAATCTCCATGCTGAAAGCAATGATACTATTGGAAACAGACATGTTTAGAAATTATTTTCTTAGGAAACATTTTATAAGTTGACAAAAGACACTCGATACACTTGGTAGATTTTCTATTTTTATACATGGGAGACGATTTTTCTCACTTCCTGTTTGCGTGTGATTTTCTGTACACACAAGCCACTTTTGAAAAGGGGTTTGCTCTTAAAGGATGGAATTTGCTCCCATGGAGCGTTTGTATTTGTGATATTGATGTTTTCTTGCATAACGTATCTAATAGTATTTATGTATTATTCCAATAAGATAAAGTTTAAATCAAAGTTTCCTTTTCAGAAGTGACTCAAAACCAGTTTTGATAGAGTTGCAAAAACATTTTTTATATTTTACAGTATCAAATAATTTTTCAAGTGAACTGCGAATGCCTTGATCTGACATACGGATGTGCATGTTGATCTGGGACACAGTCCGCATAATCTCGAAGGCACACTTAGCCATGTGCAACGCATGTGTAAATCGAAAACCCTTATCAGATTATCCTGTGGGGGAGCTTTTAGTTTGATAAAGTACTGTTCAGTTTTGATAAAGTACTGTTTCGTCCAGCTTACTTCAAAGACGTTTGAATATCTATCAGCCAAATATTATGGAGCTGCCCAGTTAATTCTACAATCTTTGCCAGCAATGTCCACATGAAACGAAATTAAAATAGCTTATGTGTTGACGTTTTCCGTGTCTGACTAGATACAGCCGAACCTCAATGGTTCGAACATCTTTGGGACCATGGAAATGTGTTCGAGATATGGGTAGTTCGAGCCACTGAGAGTTAATATGGTGCCAGGTTAGTAAGCAAATGGCAATAATCTAGGGAAATCTTTTCGATCTTCTACATAATAATGATATGTTGTGTAAACTCATGAGAATAGCCTCGATGAGGCGATTCAAATGAGTACACACAACATACAATTTCATAATGAACTATAAAAATTCCCTAAATATTTTCTTGAGCTTTCAGAAGAATTTCGTAGGGACTCAAATACGAGTTCGAATTAGCCATGGTAAACGAGCCATCGGTGTTCGAGCTATTGAGGGTCGACTGTAGTTGCGGCCAATTCGGCCTTCTCAGTGACCCTCATGTAAATTTAAAAAAAAAAATCTAGCATCGGCTCGAAAGTCATAAAAGATCAGAAACTATGAACACCACTACAGTGCAGTACACTGAGAAGTTTAATGGTCATCACACGGTACTAATACCAGCTTTAGTGAATATAGAAATGACTATTGAGAGCAATGACCACACTATCACGAAGACACGCCTATATAATTTTAACCTCCTTAAACTCCACTTTTGTATTGTAAAAACTGGGGTTTACAGGGGTATGAATTATTTTTCTTATTTCTGCTCAAAGCCACAGATTGTGGGTACGCGTTAGAACCGCCTCGCCGAGGCGGCTCTAACACATTCCCACAATATATGTTTTAGCAGAAATATGAAGAATATCAGATTTTTTTTTATCTGAAAATTTTCATTTTTTTGGTGGTAAAATTTTCAGTATATTTGAATAGGCATGTTTTCGTAATGCACACAAACAAATGCAAATAGATGAGGGTTTGTTTTTTTCAGTGGCACACTAGGTAGAGTAAGCCAATTAGGCCTCATCAGTGACCCACAATTAAATTTCCAAATACTCCGGCATGTGCTTAGTGATCATAAAGGACCAGACAATACAAACTAGACAATAATGAAGTACGAATACGGCCGCCATACGACACTAACACCAGCTGTAGTGAAGATAAGAGATTTGTGGCCACGAAAAAATCGATTCAAGCCCCACCCCCTACTAAAGTTTTCTTACTGACCGTTCCAAGGCGGTGCTTCTGCTGTGGTTTACTATTTCTGTCATTGTGTGTCTTTGCACGTGTGTCCCGGGATTTTTTTTTTTATTTTGGATAGCCGTTTGGCCAATTTTTCGGGAAAGAACTGTCCTTTTGGCTTTCTGCTTGTAGTGTTCTACTGCTCAGATTCGTCTATACGTCTATCAGGACGTACAATGTTCGTCGAAATATGTATTCGACAGTCATTATCACAATGCGCTCATTCACATGTCATAATACCATTTAGACCGGACCACAGCATTTCATTCAAAATTGCATGTGCGCCCAACGCAAACTCAGATCAGCCCGCGTATCTGCACAGTCTTGTCAGTGTCTGTCCGCCTGAAGAGACTCAAAGAGTACCCATGCGAATACTCTGATGCGCAGGCTGATCTGACCTTCGCTGGGCGCAGATGCAATCTTGTAGGAAAACCTGTTCCCGGGCTCATTTTTCCAGGAGTAGGTAAGAGTCAAACTTGTCGGCAGACACTGGAGTTCACTATAATAACTTTGTCATCAAATGACAATTTAGTAAGATAGTACATGATTACCTACAAAGATCTGATGTGCTGGAAACTAATGTCTCGTTGTATGAGAATTGTCTCCCCTAAATTCATCCCCTTTAGAGAAGATCCATTTTCAGAAGAGACCTGGTTGTGCAGGAAAGCAAAAAGGAAGTCTCAAAAATTATCTCCCTTATCTGACGTTGCGAAAGTCTACCAAGTATATTAAGTCCTCTTCATACGATTCTTGATTTACTTATTTATCTTCTCTATCCGGAAGAAAAGATTACTTTAATCTGGAGATCGTACTGGGAATGTGGATGACATAGCCGGACATTGATGTCTCAGACAAGTCAATATTCGACTGTCTTGGCCAAATCGTTGTTGTTCTAATGTATTTACCCTAAATATTTGGACAGACGGGTTTAAAAATGCATTGTTGACCCAGATAAGGCGACATACAACACGTCGTTTGTTCAGGGTATACACTGTTTGTCACTATTAGCAAAACACATCAACGGGTAGTAAACTGAACTCGTTTAGATCCTGTATAATCAGTTGGCAGAAAAAGTGTATTAAGGAGGTGTTCAAACACTTAGGGTATACACGGCATTAATGTGTATTTTATAATATCCAAATAATGCATTGTTCCTTTTCACGTGTAGTGTCCATGATAATACGGATTCCACGTGAACAGACTTGCTGAAGTCCAAACATGTAATTGGAAATACCGTATTAATCTACGGATGATTAATTATGGCACAGAAGGAACTCCAAGTTAATCAAGATGGTCATATCGATAGTTACATACAATTAATTCTAAAACTTCTACTTCCCAACAAGGACATTTGCCGCTTAAGATAAAACTAAGCAATGAAAGACAGAATTTGCTACCTACCCAGATGTATTTCGTTGCTGTAGGTTTTATAGCCAAAGTCAATGTAAATATATTATGAGAAGAACGGATCCCTTGAAAGCAAAAAAAAAAAAAAAAAAAAAAAAAAAAAAAAAAAAAAAGCAAAAAAGCAACAACAACAAAATATATTGAAGGCGAAAGAAGCAAACTCAGCAAACCTAAATCTGCTCATGAACAATGATGTTTTTTAAACATTGGTCATACCGTCTAATCCCGCCTCACTGGTTTAGTTTGTGAAAAAATACCCAGTCCAACACGTGGCTACATGCGTAATAAGCGTGCATTTACAGTAAAACGAGGTATGCTTTCTTCGATTCGTTGATGTGTTTCTTGCTCACTCTTTCTCCTGAAGCAGTGCCAATTTTCATTATAGCATCTATTTAACAACCAGCTGAAGCTGGTGTAAGGTACCGTGTTGTGGTCGTACCACATCTCGTACCTCTACTTGGACCAAGCACATCATTTAATTTTAAGCTGCATCAGAATTTAGGTCGAGGTTACATGCGAGAAAGGTAGTTAAACACCATTGCCCCAAGAAGTTTATACTGTTTTCCGTTTTAGGATGGGTATTATGATCTCTTTGCTCTAGAAATATGATCGCCCTCTGTAAGTTGCCGACTTTGCTTTTTATTCATTTTTCTGTGCCGCTTTGCTTGTTATAATGCCAATACTGTGGTCACCGTCTTAACAGTGGTCTTCTTTGCTTTCTCTTTCTTCTGTTTGTGCTTTCTTTGTTTTGTATATATCTGCTGTCCGTTTTAAAGTTGGCGCTGCTTCAGGAGAAAGATTGAGGTTTCACTCAAAGAAAACTGGTTTAAACCACCGGCATCCCCATTTTTTTGCTGTCCGTTCCTCCGTTATAGCTCTATAGTCGTATGTTGGCTATTGCAAATGTGCTGTTTGGTTTTACGATCTTTTGTGCATTAGCTCTTCTTCTTTTGATGTATTTGGAAGTACGTACTTCGTAACTGTGATATTTCCTTGGTAAGGTCTTCTATATTATTTTCAGTACAGAGTAAATTACACTGACGTGTCCTTTGAAACCTTGAGCCGTTTTGTGTAATTTTAGAAAAAACAAGAACAAAAAAAAAAAAAAAAAAAAAGGTTCTGCTCAACATGTGACCAGAGGACATACAAAGAATTACATTTACAAGGGTCATTTCTTATATGGTCTTTTTTACATTACTGTTTATGTTCTGTTTACACTATTGTCCAGTTCTCATAGGAATTTCTTTTTAGTCTATTTACATTATTGTTCACATTACTATTCAGTGAAAATACTGTCTGGTAAATGCAATTAATTATAATCATCAGTGAATCAACAACAGAAAAAAAATCTTCGCAACACTATGATGAATCGACTTCAAACCGAATGTCAGAGCAGAAGGAAACATAACTATGACAACATTGAGCGCGCGTCCTTGGACGAGTAAGGGCAAGCACAAACCTTTCTTGAAGAGCAAAATAGGAATGCGATTAACTGAGAGGCTAGCAAAATTTTAATCGTAAGCAGGTAGCATTTTGCATAATATCTACATTATACTATTTTACAATTATATTACAATCTTTATGAATTGATTTTGAATAAAAAATCTGTTCTGTTTTTAATTGTTCTGTAGGTTTACTGCTTTTGTGGACCAATGTTTTATAAGCCAATGAAATGTTGTTGTTTCTGTAGACTTCGCTACCTAAGCATATATGATTTACTAGGAATGTGCAGATGTAAGCTTCCTGTAGGCAATGCTATCTAAGGCGATCAGATGTAAGTAACAAGTATTAAAATTTAGATATAATGTATGTGTACTCAAATTTCAGTTTACTTCTACATACATATCATATATCACGCTAAGTAATTATTGCATAACTGACAATGGAAGATATATTGTGAAAGATATAAAAATGTAGTTATAACAGCTTTATCAATCTTTACATAAAATGGTCTCAGGTGCGAATATCTGTACATGTGCTTTCTGTTGTCTTTATGGAGGAAACCCTGCCTAAATTGTTTTGACCCCCCCCCCCCCAATTAAGAGAACACGCCTATTCAAATATATTGAAAATTTTACAAGCAAGAAAGGAAATTTTTAGATAAAGAATTCTGATATTGTTCATATTTCTTCTCAAAACATAGATTGTGGGGACTTGTTTGTACCGCCTTGGCGAGGCGGTTTTAACGAGTACCCACAATCTAAGTTTTTTTAGCAAAATAAGAAAAATAATGTATACCCCTGTAAACCCCAATTTTACTATATAAAGTGCGGTTTAAGGGTGTCAAAATTATATAGGCGTGTTTTCGTGATGCTTCCGAAAAGGGGTTTATTCAAAAAGGAACTAAATTACTCCCCTTGGAAGCAAATTCTTGTTTTTTAGGGTAGAACCTTTTTCAGGGAGACTTAATATGCTGGAAGGCAAACAAGAGGTCTCATTATTTACTTGTAAAAAAAAACAACTCAAAATGTATCTACCAGTTGTATGCAGTTCCCTTAAAATGAGAGATGACGCATTTTGGTTCATGAAAATATCTACTTATGCTAATCGAATAACTGTCTTTACACTAAGGACGTTTAATCTGAGGAGACATTCTTAAATCGATGCTACAGATGAACAGCGCTTAAACGTAATTTATATGCATTTATCTTCATGTCCCTGACCAAGTTCCTTATCTTTTAATTATTAACCTAATAAAACTCAGTGTCTCGGAAACTGATCGGAACTCCATGACATGAATTTTCTCATAATTTGTAATCCCCACCCGCCTATACCTCTAAGATTCACCCGTTTTACTACATTATGTGGCGAATTGGGGGCCTGAACATTAAACAAATGAAGCGTCTCTTTTTTTGTGTGAAAGCCTGCATAAGGGATTTTTGCACCATTCTGTCTAGTAAGCCGCCCACTGAGAAGGGACAGAGCCTAACTTTTGAGGAAGCACATTAAACAGGTTCCGAAGCTAAAGCATAATAAATAAATAAATAAATAAATAAAAGATAACATTCACACAAATATTTCTAAAAGAAAATATGAATTTCATTAAATGATTTAAATGAAATATCAAGTTTATTTTCTGTAACAAATTAAGAAAACACGTCACTACGTAAATTTCAACTGATTATTTCGCCTACAGGGTGTACTAAAGCTTAAGTTTCATATAAGATGGCACACGTAACAAACAGTGCCAAATGGATTCGATAAACGGCGCCTTGGTTTAAACATGTATGTTTTTAATTAAGATCATACAACAATACAATGTCATGTTCTAATTTGACATGGATTAGAATAGAAGTTCATTGAGTTTTTCTCCTGTAAGAGTCTAAGTGTCGATACTAAATGTTTCAATACAGGTTGTTTTGACTGATAAAGTTAATATCCTTTACAAAAGCTATTGCACAACATCTACGAGATTATAATCTATAGACAAGAAAACTACAAAAAGACACACAAAAAAAAATAAATAAATAAAAAAAAATAATAATAAAATAAAAAATAATAAATAAATAAATAAAATAAATAAAATAAAAATCATAAAAAGGAAACAATTATAAAAAAGGAGTTTAAAGCAAATAATGGGAGATGGCAAAAACATCAGGAAAAAAGGTAATTTAAGCAGTCACATGGTTATAAAGAAAATAAAAAAGAATGAACGATGTCACAAAGCACAGTAATCGGACATAGTTAATAAAGTAGGAACTACTAATAAGGTGACAGAAAAGATAAGGAAGTAGTAAACAGAAAATGAATAGAAAGATACACTAAACTATTACAACAAGATTTCCGAGTTAGAGGGGAGGAGATGGAGATTGGCTATATGAATTACTTCGAACTATTTATCAGAATTATTCGAGACATTGTCGATCGAAAGTTTTTCATCGTCTCAGAAGAAGTAAGAACTGGTCTAAAGGTCGCTTTTTATCAATGTGTACCCTGTTCTTGATGCTACCGGCGATTTATAATCACAGAAGAAAATATAATTATTTCTATATACTATATAACAAATTCCGTCCCAAATACGAGAAACGATCAAAACGTTTCCGATCCCTGTACTTTGTAAATGACCAAGAGCAGAAATTGCGCCATTACTTTCTCAATATAATGTCCCTCAGCTTCGATGCACATCATCTAACGCTGTCCCAGATTGCTTAACCCTTCAAAAAATAGAAGCCTTCTTCCTGGTCTCCCAAGTACGCATCAACAACATCTATGACGCCTTCATTATTTCCTAAATTCCGACCGTGAAGGTCAGTTTTCAGATTTGGACTGTAGAATTCGGGGAATGAGGAAGGCCCTCGAAGCTGTATTTAGTCGCAGCAGCCACAGCAACTTGAGACTTGTGGGCTGGTTCATTATCTTGCAAGAGCAGAACATCTCGTCAGCTTTCCTCTTCCTTTCTTCACAATCTCTTGTCGCAGCCGCGCCTTAATTCTTCTGCAAAAAATGCACCATTCATCGTGCGACCTTCCGCAAGATAATCCACCATGATAACACCCTGACTATTCCAAAAGGTAGAGGCCATCACCCTCCCTGCTGATGAAACTCATTTACATTTCTTAGGAGGGGTGAGCAAGAGTGCTTCTATTGCATAGTCTGCTTTTGGGACTCAGGATCAAAATGACCCAAGTCTCATCTTGGGTCATAACTCGACGCATTAATTCCTCAGGGTCAGTTTCATAGAGAAACATGGGATACTTAGAAATATCAAGCCTGCTCATCTTCTGATCTTTGGTCAACATTCTGGGGGCCCATCTAGTTTAGACCTTAGAAATCTCTAAGATATCGGCCAATACAGACTGCTGCCCCAGAACTTATGCCTATTTATCGAGCTATACCATGTACGCTTCTTCTGTCAAACATGATCAGACTGTGCACAAGCTCGATGTTTTTGTCTCTTAAGGGCGCCCAGACCGCTTATAATCCCCCACACTCTCCGTCCCTCTCGTATATTCAGCAGCCAATTTCTTCATCGTGCTGTAAGTAGGAGACTCATCCAAAAGGGTTTTAATGAAGTCGTCATGAATTTCCTTCGGGGACATGCCCTTCTTACTGACTGCTCTAACTTCAACTTTGTTCATTTCTCAGTTAACACACCTTTCTCCTGTCTGCAACAGATTCCTACTGAAAACAATAGCTGATTTTTATTCTTTTTGCCAAAGATGATGATATTAACTGACTGGGATTTCATTTCAATTTAGTCATTCTAAGTATATCGGGCCGAGAACTTCTCGATCGTACCTGGTATATAACAAGTAAGCCGGAGCACAGGATTTTCTACACCAAGGATCTAAAACATCTTTAGGTGGGAAGCGAAGACTCTGAACAGCATACGTTGATGCGTAGTTTAAGTCCTTGCTTGGCGTATAGTCAATCTTGTAGGAAATCTTGTGATCCGGTTCAAGTCTCAGAACTTTGTAACCAGAATTTTCGTGATATTTTTCACAAAAAAAAAAAAAAAAAAAAAAATAAAATAAAATAAAATAAAATAAAATAAAATAAAAACAAGCTTGATATTGTCAAATTGTGTTGGAAGGAAACGATTTGAATGAAATTTCAAGCCTTATAAGAAAACTTTTTCAAAATGTCTACTTTTGTTTATAGTCAGATGGTTGCAGGTTAAACTTTCAACTTTTGAACCTTTCTACTGTGTTTACGTAAACGTTCCGCGACATTTCAGCCCCGATTTACTAATAAAATAAATTTTACATTTTTTTCTGAAACAACCACAAAAAACATGCTTCATTTCTTCCGAATGGCGGCAAATCCCCCATTTCATCACTCTGTACACAACAAAAGGGAAATTGTGGTCCAAAGAAATTATGATGAAGGTCACATGATGACTTGTGTAAACAGACGTTGAACCTATTCGTCATTAACGATGGAAGCACCCATTGAAAATATCCTGGAAATATTGGCTTAACGCTTAGCATGCTGGGTAAAAAAATTCAGCAAACGACATTTTGTAATATTTTTCTTAGTTTACCCAATAGTAGACTTTGACAGTTCATACGAATTGGCATCGATTTGCATGAAGTGTCGAAGCCTATTTTCTGGGAAAAAATAAGAAATTGGTATCAAATTGTCTTCTGCTCAATATGCCTAGAGAGTTGTAATGGTTGTTATTGATGGCCTATCATTCGGTGTGATCGACTGGGGACGTATTTCCCGAGTTTAATAATACGTTGCCTTCTTCACAGATGCTACCAGATTATTAAAGTGCCTAGTCCTTAATACTATCAACATATTAATCCTTAAAATGCCAATAACAACTGCAGCGCGCAACTTTTTTTTTATTTCTTTTTGTATTTTCTTCTGAGAAAATAAGACTTGACATTTCATATGCTTAAGCAACCGATTCAGATGAAATGCCAAATCTTATTTTCTCTGAAAAAATAATAAAACGACATCAGATTAATGTCTATTATAATTTTTATCAGCACTTTAAAGGTTAAGAATCAATTATTTGCAGATCGCTGGATGCGTTTATTTTATTAAACATGGACAATACAGAAGAAGTGGTCACTAGAGCACACTCTAAAATGCCTTATAGTGTCTGGGATAGTGAGATGATGTCTGGGGTGGGTGGCTGAAGTGTAGACTTTACGATGCGATCTGTTTTTTTGGTACGAACACTAGGGTGTAGGGTTTAGTCTTGGGGCCTTAGGTCCGACTTTTGGAGTGGGTTTTCCTTTTTGCTCGCTCGTTCCTCCTTCTATCGCAAGTGTATTGTAATCAAGGCGGGAGAATAGGACGGAATTAAATGAACTTAAAGATAATAAATTGATTTAGTCAGTATATTTCTTTATATATAAGGGGAATAAGGTAACTTTCAGGAGTGTTAACTGTTAAAATTCTATGCTTCCAAAAGGAAGCAAATTCTTTCCTTTAAGATAAGCACCCTTTTCAGAAGGTACTTTGCCTGCAGGAACGCTAACAGGAATTTTAAAATAATTGTCTTCCTTGTAAACAAAAACTGACAAAATTTCATCGCGTACATCAGGTCTCCTTAATTGTGACCTTAAAATTCAAGCCAATACTGCAATTACAAATAATTAGTTTTAGTCACGAAGGACCACAGTCACAAAACACAGCCATCCCAAGACAACGTAAGAAGAAGAGACGACGAACAAACAATGACAAGAAACAACACTACAGTTGCAATCTCCGACACACAGAGAAGAACTGCTACAGAGGAGCCACCTTGGTATCGTCATCAGAAACAACTACTTGGGTGCTGGAGGGGTAGGACTTTAACCAGCTTTACTCAATCGAAATCAAATCCTTAATTCTGATGCCGCTCAAAATTACAAATACGTATGTGCTCGTTCCAGGTAGGGTCATCTACCTCATCAAGGAAATGTCGCAGTAAAATACAAATAATCACACAACTGCAGTTAAACAACCTTGAGTTGTGACCTCGACACCTTCTTTTAGAAGTTGAATACTTAAAAGAGTATTTCCCAAAATTTCTGTTCAGGCTGACAGGCATGGTGGACGAAGCATACCAACTGTCTTAACATTCCTAATTTTGACTTGTGTATATCGCCTTTATGTTTTTTTCCGAAATACGATTTTGGTATGTTTATCTCTGACTCTTTTATACCGATTACTAAAGTCACTGACTTCACTGCATGCTCTGGCAAAACGAATAAATTGAGAACTATATACTCCATAGGGTATAGCGCGAGTGATGTCGCCATCCAAATAAGAAAATTAACAATATCAAAATAAAAGTCTTCCGCTTGTCATAAATCTCACTACAGCTTATATAATATGGTATAGATGCATTTAAATCCACAATCGGGGCTTCTGTACCAGAGATATGAGCTTAAGTTCATTTTGGATACATTTGGTCAAAATAATCATTATCTACTCGTATGTCATCTTATAACGTGAAGTTAATTGAATGCTTCAATAACATTGGCTTAATTTTTATGTGAAATGGATGACACAAAGTCTCCTATATCAAACAGAAACAAATCTACATAAGGAACTGGCACAATCAGTACCCATTGGTATAACGACTATCTTTTTGTATTATTAATTACCAAACCGAATAAACTATCATCAAGAAGAAAAAAACTTTCTGACACGAACAATGTCATTGAGAGACGGTTATATCATTACGTGTTACTTCTCAAATACATTTAAGCTTTAGCACTCTGTAGACTAAGCCATTGGGAATACGACTAGCGATTTAATTCAAATTATAACCTTCGGGGATAATTTGAATGAAATGCGAAGGCTTATAAAAGACGAAAAAAATGTTCAAATGCTACACTGAATTCGGTTTTGATGTACTCAGCAGGTTAAAGTTTATGTTTGCAGGACCTATGTAATATGATTGTACATATTAAATGCTCCTCACTTTTAAATGTGGGCGGTTAAATAAACAAAATAAACCCCTGAACTATATCTGAGGTTTTAAATATAACCGTCAAAAGAAATGTTTCATTTATTCAGGATTCAGGAAACCCATTCTCCCATTTCACCACGTTATATAATATAAAGGAGGAAACTGGGGGTGGTAAGAAATTAGGAGGCAGTTCAGGAGAAATGTGATGCAGATGCAAGAAATTTGGATACCTGAAAACTAAATATCTAGTAGGAAGTTGTGCGCAATAACAAAACGTGTTTTTGGGCACCGGAAGCGGTGTTCAGATACAAGTACCTAATAGCAGCACGCAAACAATATGAAGGGGAGGGGTGGGGGGGGGGGGGGGGCGGGAATTACCTAGAAAGAGCCAGTCAGGAAGCACAGCACAATATAGAGCTCATTTAGAATATTATTTATATCGTTATTATAGTTTAAATAGCATTATCACATGCCTGTATTCACTTGCTTTAATTTAAAGGGACCTCAGGTATTCAGTAAACATGTACCAAACAGACAATGTACGGTGTTTGGATCTATATATGAATTCGGGTGTGTATATAGTCTTTTTTAATCTAATTATACCAATCATAGTATGTAACCGTATATTCTTAAGGATCCTAAATATTATATTGTATTGTATTCTATTATTTTGGATGCTATTCTACTATAAATGCAATGTTGGAATATGGAAATGGAGGCAATGAAAATTCCGTTTCGTAACCGGCTTGTCATAAATGTGACTGAATGTCAAAGATCAAAATGTTTTAGTGTTAACAGAGAACGAAACTTATCTAGAAATAAGAGAAAATGCAATAACAAAATACCATTATAAGAAACCTTTCAAAGTTCTTAGCTTATCAAGAATCCATCCTTAGAAACGTCTTTATTTGTCAGCCATACGAATGACAAACGAACAATCCTACTAAGAAGATGAAAACAAACCCAAACAAGCCACTGTTAACACTAGCTTTACACTAGCTTGGTAATTTTATATAATGGAACAATTCTAAATAGTAAACTAGTATGTGTCCTTTACCTTTTCTCTCCCGCAGACCAAGACAGATACTTGTGCAAACAGCGTAGGTCCAGATGAGATGGTTCATAAGAGCCATCTCGTCTGAATCTACATTGTTTGCCATGCTGTTCTTGTTTGTTGATCGTTATCCAGTTTGTACCGAAGAACATGCCAAAATGTCGAGATGGAAGAGCACTCAGAAACTCGGGGATGAAAGGGTTACGTATATGAATTCCTTTATTGCATTTTTGTATGGCAGTGCATTTACTCGTATGTCGAGTTCTGGCGAGTGAATTTGAGTGTGCAAACAAATAATAATAATGAATATATGGACAAAAATAATTATTCTATGTTCATTTTCTACACATTGCTGAACCCGCACTGATACACAAAAGCAAGTTGAATTGTTTCTTTTGTGGAATTTGTTCAACAGTTAAAGGAATTACGTTGAATGAACAAATAAAAAAGTGAACGACCATATATAATTCGAACAACTTTTATAGGTTTTATTTGATAGTCTTTCAGGGGAGGTAACACTTTAAAAATGTTTTGCCTTTCTTTCGAAAAGGATACTGCTATTATTGCTTCTGGGAGCAAATTATTTCCTTTCAGAGAGTATTCCTTTTCAGAAGGGATTTGATGTGGGGTGCAGAAAAGTAAAAGGTAAGTGACAAAAGATGGTTCTCTTGTACAAAGAGGAAACTTTTAATCTACCAAGTGCATCAAGTTTCCTTGATTAACATTCCCTCCCAAGCCATGCTATTACTATATCTTCCTCTAATCAAGATGGGGCGTTCGATAATGTGTTTGTGAAATTATCAGAATGGGGAAATACAAAATAAACCAGAAAATAGTAAATAACAGACTCGGTTTGAACGAGTCTGTTTATAAGTGATATTGCAAACAGTACAACATCCCTCATGCCCCCTAACAGCGCCTTCGGTGGAAATCTAGTTTCACATGCAATATACGATATCATACACCCAAAATGGACCACAAACACAAATAATATCACTGTGAGAAAACTCTCTCTTTTAAAACTAATATCCTTTTCCAAGAGGGGAATTGGTGTGTAGGAAAGTAAGCAGGAAGTTACAAAAGTTGTCTCTCTTGTAACGTGTATACATCATATCCCCTGAAAAAATGACAAACGTACCAAAATTTAACCCTTTCAGCCCTGGGTTTCTGATATGGACGTTTCCATCTGCGAACTTGGACACATTCATTGTTGCTAATACGGGTTTCAGTCAAAAATCAATAACAGACTGACAAACAGTGTAGATTCTGATGAGAAGGCTCGTGACGATTCGTCTCGTCTGGATCTGCACTGTTTGCAAAGGTATCTGTATGTGTCTGTAGGAATTAAAGGTCGTGCACGAGGGGTATATATATAGTCGGGTGAATGAATGCGCTAAAGTACTATTCTCAGTGAGGCACCTGTTTAAGAAGAGATGTTGTCTGCGTAGTATTTGAAACTCTTTCAAGAAGGTGTGATTCTCACGGAATAATTAGGTAAACATATTTTCCTTGGTAGCTGAACTAAATAATAATGATAATAATGATAATAACGGAGTGTCTATTTACAGACGTCTACCAACAGCGATTATACGTTTAACGCTATTTACAGACGTCTGTTAATAACGATTATGCATTAAAATTGCTATTTACAGACGTCTGTCAATAGCTGGTTTACGTTTAAATCGCTAATGCCAGACATCTGTCAATAGTGAATATAAAATCGCTATTTTCAGACGTGTGGCAATAGTGAAAGTATGTTAACATTTCTTTGCTCATATGATCTGATGGTAGTGAAACTGACTAAAAAAGACTAAAAAGACTGTCAGACCGGGAAAATATCCTGGAATTTTATTGATTATTTAAGCAGTATTTACCGGTCTGGTAGAAGAAGTAATCCAACAACTTTCACAAGCTCTGCATGTAGTTGGTAGTTCAAAAAGTACTTTTAAAAGCTCTGCATGTAGTTGGTAATTCAAGTAAAACTTTAGCAGACTGAGTCCATTTATTTATTTTTTATATCTGCTAGATGTACTCATATGGCTTAATTTGTTGCTTGCTACGACAATATCATGAAATCTGATAAATGTCAGTGAATCTGTGAGGAAACCTTTTGCATGTCACATTAAATTTCAGTATAAATGTAACATGTGTGCCAAGCTCTAATGCAAATCTGCTTTAGATTTCGACAGATGTGCGGGTATATAATACTGTACTTAACGAAAAAAAAAAAAAAAAAAAAAAAAGAAACGTCGCTTGTAAACTCAAATCACGTTTTCTTTAGTCTGATGGACAACTTCGCATTTTCTTTGATGTCATCGTATTGGTATGGCTTTATATGATCCTTGCTCTTTAGACAAGCCAGGAATTATTTCTTAAATAATAGCGACGTCATAAGATAATAATAATAATAATAATAATAATAATAATTATAGTAATAATAATAATAATAATAATAATAATACAGCTTCAATCATCTAACTGGTGTCAAGTGATCTGAAAACTATTTCTTGTGCACTCACCATAACACACAGTGTCTTAGATATGACGATGGAGTATTCTGAGATTTGATACTAAGACGGGACATAGCATTTCAAACAAGATTGCTTGAGCGCTCAGCGAAGACTTAGATCAATCTGCACATCTACACACTCTAAGCAGAACCTCTGTCGTCCTTCTAAACAAAGCTTGGATGCTTTAATACCCACAGAACGCGAAACAATGACTCAGATCAGCTTGCGGATTTGCGCACGCTAATCTGACCAATTGCTAGGCAGACATGCGATATTGTAATGGCTATGCCCGGTTTATATCATTAAAGCATGTTATGTCTTGTGGCAACTTTAAAACGTGAAGAAAGGCTTAGGGTTTGACTTTAACTCTATGGGCCAATTGATAAATTGTTGATATTTTTCTTAGTTTTCCCAGAAAACAGGATTTGACATTTCATGCTACTTGTCATTAATAAAAAAAAATGGCCGCCAGGCGGCGGGGCTTATATATATATTATATATATATATATATATATATATATATATATATATATATATATATATATACGGAGACCCTCTACCAAGATATATATATATATATATATATATATATATATATATATATATATATATATATATATATATATATATATATATATAGGGAGACCCTCTACCAAGATTGTTTAAGCCGTTAGGATTTGTCAAAAAAAAAAAAAAAAAAAAAAAAAAACAGGGCTGCTAGGGGCCGGGTCTTATTTTCCTATATATCTACATAGAAAAAATTAAAAATCTCCTTGTCAGAAACCACTTGAGCGATTTAAATATATCTTGGCAGGAACGTTTCCTAGGTGACCCTCTACCAAGATTGTTCAAGCTGTCATGATCGTCTAAAAACATGGCCTCTAGGGGGGCGGGGCTTATTTTCCATATATATATTTATATAGAAAACTTTGAAATTCTTTTAGTCAGAAACCACTAAACCGATTACAGTATAACTTGGCAGGAATGTTCCTTTGGTGACTGTCTACCAAGATAGTTCAAACCATCATGATTCGTCAAAAAACATGGCCGCCAGGGGCCGGGGCTTATTTTCCCCTATAGAAAACTTTTAATATCTTCTTGTCAGAAACCATTATCAATGTAATACGACAGGAATGTTCCTATGGTGATCCTCTACCAAGATTGTTCTAGCCATCATGACTCGTAAAAAAAATGGTCGCTAGGGGGCAGAGCTTATTTTCCCTATATATCTATATAAAAAAAAAATAAAAAATCTTTTTGTCAAAAACTACTGGACCGATTTCAATATAACAGAAATACTCCTTTGGTGACCCTCTACCAAGATTGTCCAAGCTGTCATGATTCGTCTAAAACATGGCCGCTTGGAGCGGGGCTTATTTTCCCTGTATATCTATATAGAAACTTTTAAAATCTTCTTGTCAGAAATCTCTGGGCCGATTTCAATATAATATAGCAGAAATGTTCCTTTGGTGATCCTCTACTAAGATTGTTCAAGCCATCATGATTCATCAAAAAGCATGGCCGCCAAGGAGCAGGGCTTATTTGAAAAATCTTCATTAGGCCTAGGGCTTTCAAATTTGGTATGTAGCTTTATCTAGTGGCCTTATTATCAATATTGTTCAAATTTTAGCCCTGGGGTCAGAAATGGCCCTATCCGGGGGTCACTACCTTTACATACTTAATATATAGTGAAAATCTTGATAAATCTTCTTATCGGAAACCATTAGGCCTAAGGCTACTGAAACTGGTTTGTAGCTTTATCTAGTAGACCTCTACCAAGATTGTGCAAATTAGATCCCTGGGGGTCAGTAGTTTTGCATAGACAAATAAGTGGCAAATAAGCTTTTCCTCTAAAAATACTAGCCAAATTTTGAAATAGATCAGCAGAAAATGTTTCTTGGATGACAGTCTATTGAAGCATAGACAGTCCTATGAAGAGATGATAGTCTTTTAGAATATACTATGTTACATTAAAATGTTGAAGCAACTGATGATGGTTGGACACAATGGCACTCAGGTGAGCGAATTAGGGCCCTCTGGGCCCTCTTGTTTTAATTTGAATAAGTTTATGCTTTCGTAAACAAATGTTTTGTTACAGTCACACGGTCAATTCCATCTTATCTCCAAATAATGTTAAAAGAGACGTAAACTAGAGGCCCAAGTGGGCCAGAAATTGCTCACATAGATTAGGCTGATCTTGATATGTTACATTTTGCCAAGGTGGCCATCTTGGCTATCAGATCAGATTGCCTTTAGCAATTCAGAATCTGATGCTGTTTGAAGGGTTTCAAGATTGCCGCCAGCCATTTTGGATATTGGAACTAAAAGATTTTACCAATTCTGAATCTCCATCTCACTCAGATGCCTCCCATCAAGTTTCGGCTCAATCCAACTTGCGGTTTGGGAGGAGATGCGGTTTGAAGAATTTCAAGATGGCCGGCATGGAATATTAGAACGAAACGGTTTTAGTAATCCTGAATCTCCATAACACTTCAATGCCTCCAGTTAAGTTTCAGCTAAATCCGACTTACCGTTCGGGAGCAGATGTGGCTTGAAGATTTTCAAGATGGCTGCCATGGTGGCCATCTTGGATATCGAAACGGAACAATCTAAGCAATTCTAGTTCAGGAACAGATAACAATTAACACAGTGGCGGCCATCTTGGATATCAAAACTAAATGATTTTAGAAATTCTGAATTGCCATATCACCCAAATGTGGTTTGAAGATTTTCAAGTTTGCCGCCATGGCTGCCATCTTGGCTATCAGAACAGAACCATTTCAGCAATTCTGAATCCCTATGTTGCTCCGATGCCTCCCTATCAAGATTTGGCTCCATCCAACTTACGGTTTGGGTGGCTATATCGTTTGAAGAATATTCAAATGGCCGCCGTGGTAATCATCTTGGATATCGGAACGGAAGGATTTTAGCAATTCTAAATCCCCATGTCTCCCAAAAGCCTCCCACCGTTTCGGCTGCATCTGACTTACTGTTCGGGAGCATATGTCGTTTGAAGATTTTCAAAATGACCACAACGGCGGCCATCTTGGATATTCAAACGGAACGATTGTTCCAGTTTTAAATCTCCATGCCGCTTTAATGCCTCCCATCAGGTTTCAGCTCAAATTGAATTACGGTTTGGGAGGAGATGTGGTTTGTCTGTTTCCTCTTCCTCTTGGTGTCTGGGAAGGGCTGCGGCTTGTGATTGTGGCACTCCCTGGAATTTTCTCTTACCTTTCTTGAAGAATTTCAAGATGGTGGCCATGGCGGCTATCTTAGATATCGGAATGGAATGATTTTAGCAATTCTGAATCTCCATGTCGCGTCAATGCCTCCCACCAAGTTTGGGCTCAATCCGACTTAGCATTCGATTGCAGATTTGGTTTAAAGATTTATAAGTTGGCCGAAGTGGCGGCAATCTTGGATATTAGAATGCAACGATTTTAGCAATTCTGAATCTCCATGTAGCCCCAATGCTTCCCACCAAGTTTCAGCTCAATCCAACTTATGAATGTTAAAAAGGGACGTGAAGCATCAAATCACCATCCGGCATCACAAAAAGGGACGTGAAGCATCAAAACACCATCCGGCATTAACAATAATCACACAGTCAACGAAAATGTAAATGGCGTAGAGCCTGAAGAGACAGATCAATTAGAAAAGTTTGCTTGCCTTTTCAAACAGAGACTGTTGTAGACAAAAGAAATTTCCTACTGGCATTTTGACTACCCTGGCAAAGAGACAACGTTTTAAAGGAATATACATGCTCCCAGGGTACTAAATGTAGACAAATTCAACTTAATGGTTGAGGATAATCAAGTTATGTTTGAATTATGCCACATGAAATAGAATTATAAGTTATTTGACGTTAAAGTTGTCAGGTGTAAACACATCATAAAGAATCTCTGTATTTTTAGAAATATTCAACGTAACCGGGACAGATTTTAATTAAAAATCACCGACAGATTTGTCAGCAATTTACAAAATTACACTATTCTACTGTATTTTTAAATTGAAATAAATGACAGTATATCATTCAATTCTTCTCGTGAAATCGTTTTTTTTCTAAAACTTTATTCGGCGCTATCTTACAAAGTGTAAGAGAACATTTCCGAGATTAAGCTGGGGCACAATATTTCCTACAAGATTGCGTGTTCACCCAGCGAACTCAGATAAACCTTAGCATCTGCTCCAGCTGATCAGAACATTTGCATCCTTGGCTACCCTATGAGTGCCCTGCGAAGACTGATCGGACTGCGAGGAGTCACAGTTCTCTAGGCGCATATGCGATCTTATAGGAAACAGTGTGCCCCTACTCATTTAATTATATGTGCCTTTGTTGACTGCGTTTTATTTCACTTTAATGTTAGTTTTTGATAGTAATTTTAGAAATTACATTACATGTACCACGTACGACTGTGAATATACATTTGAGTAGTGTCAGTGAATGTATTTCAACCGTAATTTCAACGCCCTAATGATTTCTGAACCCCGCTCCACCACGATTTCCCTTCTTACTTTATAAAATGGTTAATTAGAGAGGTAGCCTAAATTCTGAATAAATGTAGCGTAATGTATTCGTATGATTGTGTTTAAAAACTCAAAAAATAACATTGTAAACCTTTCTATTAATGGCACCGCCCACTGAAAAAAAGTGGAGCCTAACTTTGTGCTAGCACCATTTTCTGTTAAAAAGTATCCCTTATTTCCGTCTGATAATTTGACAGTAGTGACGCCGACGTCTACGCGCACTTTTTATGGGGTCTGGTGTTGACCCATATTGCCACTTTATAAAGAGAAAAGACAAACTATATAATAAATCAATTGTTGACTATTGAAGTATTGGATATGACGTTGATATTAATACCAATATTGACCTCGGCTATCGCCTCGGTTAATATTAGTATTCTCTGATGGATATCACGCCAAATTCAATACCTCAATAGTCAATAATTGTATAATGTCAACAAGTCCATGTAAGGTTTACCTCATGTCCTCTCATAATGTATACTTAAATCGGGGGTATTTATGTGTCTACATTATTTGGAGGAGTTTTCGGAATTTTGCAGATTTTAAACTAGATTTTCATAACAACCTTTTTACAGTGTACATCTTTCTCTTATTTCGACACAAAAACATGTTGTGGGTACTCATTAGAACGCACAACATACGTTTTCGTGAAGGAATGATAAAAATAAAAACTTTGGGTGAAAACATTCTAGAGCTATAGCTTATTAAAATATATTTCTCAAAGGTGTGTCCATCTAACACAGAGTGCTAAAGCTTCAAATGTATACAATATGTAGCACGTTATGTGTTATTATTAGAATTCACTGGTTCCATATTTTATGACAAAATTCCAAACATTTTTCATTACATGAAGTTTACATTGCGAACACCTGGTACACACCGTTAAGAAGTCCATCTTATAAATACAATATGTTCCTCTATAATACAGAGTGAAACATGACTATACACGTGTATATATTAGTAAGATACTTTTCAGAACAGTACAGTTACAGTTTTTAAACTTTATTTCCATTTTGCTTGCTTTTTCTATTAATCTTTTGTACTGATAACATATGTCATAAAAATACTTAATAGCCTCACATTATGTTACTTAATAACCTCCCTTTCTTCATATTGTATGGTGGAAATATCACAGCTTACAAGCCGAGCTGTAGATAGGAGTAATAATTTTTTTCACGAAGTGCTTCTAACCAATACTCACAACATAAGTCTTATCATAGTAGTAAGAAAAAATGCAATATATTACGGTTGAAAAAAAAAAAAAAAAAAAAAAAAACACCCTTAATAAAGCAGTGGTTTAGGAGTATAGGTGTGTTAATATAATGGTGATGTCGGTTTTTAGTCCAGTAGGTTTAGGCTCGTTCTCCTGTTCATCACCTAAGGGGACAGGGTACACTGCCATTTTTTACAAGGGAGACAACTTTTATAACTTCCTGTTTGCTCTCTTGCAGACCAGATCTCTTTTGAAAAAGTGAACACTTAAAAGAAAATAAAATCCCCCCTGGGAGCAAATTCTTTTTGTTTAGACTAAAATTCAAAGCCTAACTGAAATGTCAAAGGTTTTCCTCTGTGAAAAATAAAAGAAATATCATAAATTTGTCGTCTGTCGAATCTGCACAAAGACAGGTTAAAGCTACATAATATAATCACTGACATACTAACAAAACACTTCTTGTACTGCTGTATAGTGCGCCGTTGAATAGGTGAACATGCCTAATGTATCACTGCCTTGTGTTTTATGTGTTGGAAAGTGTAATAAAGATGATATTGCTTCGCGCAAATCACATTTCCTGTCCGTGTGATGTCCGTACCATCAATTTGCTTCACTGGTAGTTCCTTATTGATTTATTCAAATATTCCTTTAAATGGAAATTAGGCGGTTGCCAGAAAGCATTATTCAAACCTCTCGTAAGGCATATCTGACAAGAAACGTCAAGAATAGGTTTTTTTGGAGGACAAACGTATCATCTTCTTTAAGATGACTGGATTCACTTAGTATATTTAGTATATGTTTTGCCTTTTCCATTTCTGCCAAGGGAAACAATGTTTGTGACTTCCTGCTTGCTTTATTGCACGTCATACCACTTCTTAAAAGGGGTCTATTATTAAAGGAAAGGTTTAGCTCCTTCTGGGAGCAAATTCTTCGCTTTTGGAGTAGACCCCTTTTCCCTTAAAATAGTGCTAGTTTCCCTTAACATCCAGAGCAGAGGCTGTTGCTAGTAACATGTTTCACATGCCAATTAATAAGTTGACTCAGCAGCATTAAATCTGAGATTATAATATCAAAGAAGGGATTGACAACCCAATCGCAGTCTGTCTGGGATATTACGTTTGACAAATCACTATTACTTTACCGCATTACGGGTGTCGTCTCATACACATTTTGAGCTTTATCACTCTATAGGCGAAAGTATATAATTATGAAGTTAGCCAGGGAAGGCCACAATCATGAAGCACAACATTCCAGTGGCATCCAAAGAAGAAGACATGAGAAACAAACAAAGACAATACATAAACACACAGTTACAATAACCGAAATACAAACAAAGAAGAACTACAATAGAGAACCCGCCTTGGAACAGTCAGCAAAAACAAGTCATCACGAACACATACCTATATAATTTTGACCCCCTTAAACTCCACTTTAATGTAGTAAAACTGGGGTTTACAGGGGTATACATTATTTTTCATATTTCTGCTCAAAAACATAGATGGGGGGTACTCGTTAGAACCGCCGAGGCGGCACATAATGTCTTGGCACATAATTATTTATTCAATGCAATGTAGATCTCAAGACATTACTGTACATCCAAGGAACAATCCAGTGAAGTTTGTTTGAAATTTGCCCAGTTAAGGGTTTTCTATTATTCGCTCTGATGATTTTACATTTTGTTCAGCAGAGCAGAACGGTCTGAGCAAATTTGGTAGAGGACCTCCCAAAGAACTATCCCATCAAGTCTGGTTGAAATCCGCCCAGTGGTTACGGAGGAGATGTTGTTTTAAGTTTTTTTTTCTATTTATTTTGTTGAGCGGAGTGAAACCATTCTAGCAATTTTGGTAGAGGGTCACCCAAGGAACATTTCAGTGAAACGATTTTGAAAATTGGACCATTGGCCTAGGAGGGGATGTCGTTTAAAGTTTTTTTCTATTTTCAGCTCTGGCGGCTATTTTGTTCAGCAGAGCGGAACCATTTTAGCAATTTCAGTAGATGGTCACCCAAGGAACTTTTCTTGGAAATTATTTTGAAATCGGGCCATTGGCCTAGGAAGAGATGCCGTTTAAATATTTTTATATTTTTAGCTTTTGCGGCCATGTTTTTCAGCGGAGCGGAACCATTTTAGCAATTTTGTAGAGGGTCACCCAAGGAACATTTCTGTGAAATTATTTTTTAATCGGGCCAGCTGCCTAGGAGGAGATGTCGTTTAAAGGTTTTCTATCTTTAGCTCTGGAGGACATTATGTTCAGCGGAGCGGAACCATTTTAGCAATTTTGGTAGAGGGTCACCCAAGGAACATTTCTGTGAAATTACTTTGACTTTGAAATCGGGCCACTGACCAAGGAGGAGGTATCGTTTAAAGGTTTTTTTTTTCTAATTTTAGCTCTGGCGGCCATTTTGTTCAGCGGAGCAGAACCATTTTAGCAATTTTGGTAGGGTGTTACCCAAAGAACATTTCTATGAAATTATTTTGAGATCGGGCTACTAGCGTAGGGGGAGATGTCGTTTAAAGGCTTTTCTATTTTTAGCTCTGGCGGCCATTTTGTACAGCGGAGCAGAACGATTTGAGCAATTTTGGTAGAGAACTCCAAAGAAATAATTCTATCAACTTTGGTTGAAATCCGCCAGGTAGTTACGGAGGAGATGTCATTTGAAGCAAATTGTGGACGACGGACGACGCACGACGGACGCCGGACGCCGGAAACAGGGCGATCACAATAGCTCACCCCAAGCACGTTGTGCTCCGGTGAGCTAAAATGGTAATATTGTGTAAAATAGTGCACAATCTGATCAGATTCATTTTTTTTCGATAGTAGACAATGAAGGGCCCATAGACTGGTATAGGTCTTCAATGTCCATGTATGCGATAAATGCCTTTCTCTTATGACAGGCACATTTTCATTCTTTGAAAAGCTGGTCACGCAAAAAAGATAGCTGACAGGGTACAGACTAACATTGATTTTCATTATCTATTCTACAGCCCATAGTGTTTTTACGTTCAACTACAAACTTTGTATGAGGTCACAGCAGGTGTAAGGGTAATTTGTATCCCATAAGAATTTTTACTTTCATATTCTAAGCATTCACCCAAGATATACAATTCTGCTAATATCTATTACAGAATTGCCTGAATTATACATTCAGACCAATTCTGGCACCAAGTATAAAATCACACACTAGAAAGGCAAACGTTTGGAACTATTTAATATGGAACTATATTCGTATGGAAACAACCCTGTGCTCTTTATATGACGTCCTGGACCTTAGCGCATGGTGCGTACCTGAAGATGCCCGGCTCGACCATATAGCCCCACATAACCATATAGCCCCACATAACCATATAGCCCCACATAACCATATAGCCCCACATAACCATGTAGCCCCACAACCTGTCTGTGGTTATGAAATGGCGCAAAGCATAGGGGGGCAAAAATTTCAGCAGACGACAGTACAAAATATATACATCTCGCCAAAAAAAAAAAAAAAAAAAAAGAAAAATAGCATCGTTTCAGTATTCTGGTTGTAGTTTTGAAATACTGCAGATTGAAAATTTAAAGCACACGGTAATTTTTGCTTATAAACTGTGCCATTCAGTATCTTTAACCTTCTAATGTTGACTTCCGCTTAAAAGCTATAGGAATTTTTCTGTATAAGTGTTACGATAGTCTGATTTTAATGACCATTTTCAACATTTAAATTTCAGCAAAAAGAGTGTAATGAGTCAGAAATTCATATAAAAGCTGACAGTTCCATGCCATGATTTGGTTACTCGTTAAATTTGAAGGGCCAGAATCCAGTAAAGCATTTGTACTGAACAACAAAAGTGATAAATTACATAGGAAAATTGCATTTGACTAAAGTAAAGTTTGTATGTGATCGTTCCTGTACCTTTATGTGCAAGAACTTGAACCCACTATTGGCAAAACTTTTTAAGAACTAATGTATCTCTATAGACTACTGTTTGGTTTGGGAATAAAATTTAAAAGTGATGTTAAAAATAACAATTTTCCAGTATCACGGCTTAACTGTTGGCCAAGTGTATAGAAATTACATAGAGCTTCAAATCTCGTACTTAAAAAAAATTATCTGTAAGATAGGAAATAAACTTTATAGCTTCACGATGTTCACATATATTAGGCTCCCTTTCACCATCAATTTTTACTACATATTTCATATTCAGGTATGCTAAACTTTTGGCAGGGAGTATATTTCATGGTTGTTTTCTTTTCAGAACAAAATGGTTGTCATCACATGCAAACTGCCTCCAAAGGAAAAAATATGCACGAAATGCCAGACTTGTATTTTGTTCGCATCTTACAACTGTCCCTGAATAACTGAAATACGGATGCCGCGCAAATTAGCGTGAATGGAAAGCACATTTCTAAATTCTTCAAGACGAGTTTCATATCCAATGAATGAATGAAAAAAAAAAAAAAAAAAAAAAAAAAAAAAAACGATACACGTTGCAATATTCTCACATTTAGGCACCTATATGCATATGTCTAAGGTATTATGAGCAGGGGTGACATCCATTATTCATATTGAACATACCAAAATTCAACAGGAACGTGAATGAGTATTTAATGCTGAGCATGCTTGGTAAGTTTTCAGCAGTTGGCATTCAGAAATACTTTTACTGGGAAGACAAATTGCATAAAATGCCAAATTCTATTTTGGGAAAAAAAAAATATTGTCAATTTGTCGTCTACTGAATCTCCCCAGAGAGTAGTAAAGGTTAAACTAGGCAAAAAACATCATTCTTGCTTTTGATTCTGCTCTTCGCTTACAAGTGAACTGCGCACCTATTTGTGTAACACAGTTCATTTTTTTCGTAATTCGATAAATACTTCATGGAACAATTTTCAGGTAGGATTACTTATGACATGAATATAAACCCTAACGATAAGCGGATTTTCTGTTCTGTTCTAAATGTAAGTAAACAGTCAGTTGATTGCGTTTATTTATTCTTTGCCTCTTTACACAGTAATAGTATTGCTTTTAAGGTTGACTACTGGCGCTTTACTTCACAGACATGTCAACATCCATTCTTTTCTCACATAATCATTGGTTTGACATGGCTGTTGTTGTATTCTGAACAAGCGGTTATCATTCGCACCTGGGTTGCGTTCAGAAGTACTAATTACTCGCGAGTGTTGGCGCATGTCATTAGGTACAAGGATCCAAGGCAAAATATTGGCTATCACTTTGCACTTCTGGACTGTAGCCCTGACTTCACCACTTTAAAGGGACCAATGTGTGTTCATTTATATAGACCAAATACATCAAAAGAGTTAAACTTTGGATATACAACCTTCATTTGACCTTGATATAGTAGGTACCAGATAAATTTGTTTTGCATTAAGCAGGTCAGACGTCAACTGATAGGTCACACTTATACTTACGAACTGCTGGAGAGAGATGCACTGTTTTCAAATAAATCCAAACTAGACAACGCAGTCGATGGCATACCATTACAAAATTACAGGTCAGGTGACCTTAAGACCCCACCGACGTTCACTTAGGGCAGAGTAAAAAATAATGTTACTCTCGCACACTATTACCACAAGGGGAAGTCATGTAGCAAGTTTAATTAATTTCCACCCAATTGTTTAGGAGGAGATAGCATGATGGACGGACAGACGGACGGATATGTTCACAATATGCCCATCGTATTTATCAAAAGCATGGGGATAATAAGCTCAGTGTATTCGGCCCTTGAAAGGAAATAAAATTGGGGTAAATCTTTTTTATAGCTTCCGAGGGAAGAATCTGTGTGCAATACGCGAAAAGTAGGGCCCATATGAATGTCGTAAGTATATGTTTATGGTAACAGGTGTTAACTTCAGATCTAAGCAAGAAGTTTTAAAACAAAGAGTTTGTAATTCACAGATACATAGGGTATGATTTAATTCGTTTATCCCTGCAGACTAAAACAGAGACCTTTGCTAACAATGCAGAAAAAGTGATTTAGTCCATATTGTCTAATCAAGAGCCATTCTTTCAATTAGTGCTAAATGGGAAATAAACAGAAAATGAACAATACTAAATAAATGAAACTTTTATTAATAAACTACCAAACTACCAAACAAACAAACAAGCAAAAATAAAATATCAAACTAACAAACTTGCTAAAAATTAACACAAACTACAGTTTAATTGGTTTAATCAGAAATCTTAACTTTATTTCACATTTTTCAAGGACGTGGTACAAATGAAAATTATCAACTGTAATACTTAAATTTAACTGTAATTCTTAACATATACTACTAAACGTCTGCGAAGAACCACTCCCATATTGACAGCCTGTATCTTGGTAATTACGGTTTGAAACGCTGTTGTATACTACAGCAGGGTAATCTTTTATCGTGTGCTTATAAGCACTGCTGCAAGCCATAGGTTGTTGTTTGCCAATCATGTACAGCAGCAAGGTAATCTTTTATCATGTGCTAATATTTTTCTGCTGCAAGCCATACGTTGTTCTAGGCTTATCGTGTGCTAATATTCCCTACTGCAAGCTATATCTTGTTATATTCTATTCATAAATTGCAACTATGAAAATTTTTACCGTGTGCTAATATTCGTTGTTATATGCTGTTCATAAACTGCAGCAAAGTAACATTTTATCGTGTGCTAATAATGTACTGCAGCAAGGTATTTTATCTTGTGCTAATATTTCTCTGCTGATAGCCATACGTTGTTGTATGCTTCTCATCAACTTCAGCAATAAAAAAAAATATCGTGTGCTACATTCATGTACTTCAGCATGGTTAACTTTTCTCATGTGCTACTAGTTTCCTGCTGCAAACCATACATTGCTGTGTACTTATCATAAACTGCAACAATGTCATATTTAATCATGTGCTAATATTTCCCTGTTGCGAGCCATGAATTGTTGTGTGCTAATCATATATCCAGCAAGTATCTTTTATCGTGTGCTCATATTTTCCTGCTGCAAGCCATACGATGTTGTATGCTAATCATGTACCGCAGCAAGGTAATTTTTATCGCGTGCTTATATTTACCTGCTGCAAGCCATACGGTACTGTATGCTAATCTAGTACTGCAACTAGGTAATTTTTATCGTGTGCTAATGTTTTCCTGCTGCAAGTCATACGATGCTGTATGCTTATTATGTTGAATGCTAACCATACATTCTTGTATGCTACTCATAAACTGCAGGAAAGTAATCTTTTATCGAGAGCTAATATTTATCTGCTGATAGTCATACATTGTTGTATGCTAATCATATACTGCAACGTAATCTTTCGAATCGAGTACTTATATTTCCCTGCTGCAAGTCATACGTTTCTGTATGCTCATCATAAACTGCAGAAAGGTAACCTTTATCGTGTGCTCATATTTCTCTGCTGATAGCTATATGTTGTTATATGTTAATAATATACTGCAGCAAGGTAATTTGTTAGGGTGTGCTAATTACTCTTTTGCAGCAAGCCATCTCTTGTGGTGTGCTGATCTTAGACTGCAGCAAGATAATCTTTGTGTGTTAATATTTTCCTTTTGAAAGCCATACGTTGTTGTGAGCTAATCATATACTGCAGCAAGATAATTTTATCGTGTACTAATATTTTCCTGCTGATAGCCATACGTTATAGTATGCTTAATCATTAATTGCAATAAGGTAACCTTTTATCGCGTGCTAATATTTCTTTGCTGATAGCCATACATTGTTGTCTGCTAATCGTATACTGCGGCAAGGTATTCTTTTTATCGTGTTCTATAAGGTCCCATTCTATTAATCCCTATCCTAATTGTGTAGGTTGTTTATAATATTTGACCGAAATGATCAGTCAAAACATGACGAAACGAAACAGGGCCAAACCGTCCTTGGCCGTTTTGACCAAGGGCCGAAGCGACCTCGGGGGTAACTTAGGGGTAATTGTGGTACGGGTGTGCGAGCCAGTATTTCGAAACCTGCCCCATTCATATTTGAAAAAAACAGACCTATCCATATACTTGGTCGTCCGAAATGTTGACCTGTTCATATACTGCCCTTTGAATTTTTATACCCATTTATTGCTGGTAGTTAGACAATTATAGCAGTCAATTCATTGAGTACCTATAGAACAAGCAGCCTCAAAAAATCTCTGAGCGAAAAATATACGCATATACCGGGATGTCAGAAAAGGTGGGGCCTTTCATATACAAATTAAGAAAAATCGGGTCAGTCACTTTTCGTTGAAAAAAAGGGGCCAATCATATACCTGGCAGCGCTGAAAAAGGGGACCATTCGGCATGCACATCCGTACTATGCCATACATATATAGGAAGTTACCCTCTCCCCCCACCTCCCCCGCCCCCCATCCGCAGACGGTGCTGAAGTACAGATCTCAAAAGCAATCAATTATACAATGCCATCTTTCATCTTGGGCGGTTTGATTGTTTTAAATGTTTCTTATCAGTATCAGCGTTTTGCATTGTAAAAAGTGTTGAAAACATGCGGATCAGAAAAGACACAGTTTGCATAGGTGTGTTGAAGTAACGACTATTTGTTTCGACCTAAATATTCAAGAGATAAGTAGAATCTGTAATGTCTACTTGAAATACCTATTTCCTCTAAGACATTACTGTTTATTTGGTTTAAATGTATTGATTCAGTTGCACAATATACATGTACACAATATAAATGAATAACAATAATAACAATATTGAAAGGATCTGGACGCTTATTAAGTTTATCTCCCTATCATCCGTGAAATGGCAAAAAGCTGGATAAGAATTTCAGAGTAAATAATATTACCTAACTTTGCATGAAGTAAACATTCTGAAAAAAAGACAAGAGAGAGAGAGAGAGAGAGAGAGAGAGAGAGAGAGAGAGAGAGAGAGCAAATATAAAGATATCAGATTGGATAACCGAACCGCATAGATAGAAAACTCTGTTCCATAAGACTGACTCGTCCTCGTTGAAATTAAATAACCGATAGAACCGCAAGCTTCCACATTATAGTATCCCATATTGTGCTAAAATCGTTTTTTCAGTCACTTGATTGTTAGGAATATGTTTAAAGTAAGTAGTATACCAACTTCTGCATTCGATGCCTAATAATTTTCAAAAATTCCTAAAACATTTGAGGTAACAAATGACAAGATACTCAGACTTTTGTGGAAATGTCATTTATTTATGTAATAAACGACACATTCAATTATATTATTTAAAAAAAAAATCAAAATCAATATGACAAAATTACCATCAAAGTGCTAGTGCAAAAGAACTGAACATAAATTTACATCTTCTTTGATTACGCTTTCGCCTTAAACCGAAAATGTGGGGCATACAAATCGTCACGCGTTTTTCGCAAAATAATGGCGCAAAACCTAGGAGAATTGTTTGGTAGGTGTCAAAGGAGGATGTAGGGTAATCAAAGTTGTGTAAACCAGTGTTGCGCCCTTTTACAACAATGCTCAAATCTGAACTGACCTTGATATTGAGCGAACGAATTTATCTAGACTAGCAAGCAATACGTAGACTTGCGACAAGTGAAGTATTACAAATATGTTTATTTAATGAATAAGCCCAATTTGCAATACATTCTGTAATACACAGATGTTAACAAGGAAGGCAGAGCTCGTTTGAGGTAAGAAATGACAAGATACTTCGACTTTTGTGAAAATGTCATTTATTTATGTAATAAATGACGCATTCAAATTATGATTTGAAGGAATCAAAAACAAATATGACAATATTACCACCAAACTGATGGTGCAAAAGAACTCAACATACACTTATATCTTCTTTGATTACGCTTTCGCGTTAAACCGAAAAGATGGGGCATACAAACCATCACGCCTTTCCGCAAAATAATGACACAAAAACCTAGGAGAATTACTTGGTAGGTGTCAGGGGAATATGGTGGGTAATCAAAGTTGTGTAAACTAATGTTTCGCCTTTTTACAACAATGCTGAAATCTGAACTGACCTTAATATTGATCCATCGAATTTATCTAGACTACTAAGCAATACGTAGACTTACGACAAGTGAAATATTACAAATATGCTTATTCAATCAATAAGCCCGATCTGTATTACATTCTGTAATACATGGCTGTTAACAAGGAAGGCAGAGCTCGTTTGAGGTAAAAAATGACAAGATACTCAGACTTTTGTGAAAATGTCATTTATTTATGTAATAAAAGACGCATTCAAATTATAATATGAAAGAATCAAAATCAATATGACAATATATCCACCAAACTGATGGTGCAAAAGAACTCAACATACATTTACATCTTCTTTGATTACGCTTTGGCCTTAAACCGAAAATGTGGGGCATACAAACCGCCGCAAGCAAGAAGCCTTCGAAGTAAACTTCGCCAGCCAGCTTGTTTGCTGCCCCACCCTAAGATATATTTCTTGAAGTCTTCGAATGTTTGAATGTTCGATTGCAATGACAGTGAGCCATTTCCCTTTAATATTGTATCGAGTGTCATAGTGAACCAGTACGTATCAATTCACTGAGAATATCGTTGTAGAGGTATCATTCAATGAAGTAATGTGTATTTTCAAGACCACATAATTACATAACGGTGAGTCAACTTCATTTTTAAGAATTAACCATAATTAAGAGAAATCACTTTATTTGTAATCTTGCGTGCATTATTTGTGATTTTCTATTTCTTATTAATATAATAGTATTTACTACATGCGTAATACAGTTCCCTTTATAGATGAGGTATTTAAATGCATTAAGGGGTCAAAGTGTCTGTTTTCATCAGATAGATTATTCCAATCTCTTATGGCAGATGGGAAAAATGAATGATACTATAAACTTGTTCGTGCTTCAACAGTTTGGGTACCATTATTTGTATCGAAACAAAATGAGCTGAAAATAATCTGAAGCTGTTCATGACATAAAACAGATTCCCTAAAAATTAGCAGTTATCACAAGTGGCGTATTTTTTGTAAGTAGATCATATCGACGCTAGGTAATCTTGAAAACATGCCACCGTTTTCTGTCAACATCTTTGAAACTCTGAACCCTAAACCGGAACAAAAATAAAGTAATCACAATTCTCTATTGACCTCCAAAGCATTAAACTAGATAAAAAAAAAAAAACTACAAATGAGACATGTAATGAGAAAAAAGGCCTTATTATATATGCGGTCAAGAGCAGTTTAATCAAGGTTTTCGTAATCCAGCTGGATACTCACTGGATACTATAGAAAACATCAGCAAACCATAACATAAACAAATTTAGATAATCCCGGCCATATTCCCGAATAATATATTGTGAAAACCGGAGTATACCTTAGTATACATACAGTCTGTCTGCTGTTTAAGCATAATTCAAAGTGCTTATTTGCACTGAGTAATATATAAGCGGGAATATTTAACACAAATATTAAGCCTTTCACATGATAAATAGTAAAAACCTGTGATAGAGAAAAGCAAATTTTGCTTAGGCATACTGTCGTAATAAGCAACGTATGCGCAGCTTATACTGGCATTCACTGAATCGTGATGATGTCCTTTCTCATGGGACAGTTCAAGTATTTTATCTCACTACTACCCTTGGTATGAGTGGCATCACGGGAAGCATAGACGGTGCATATGCGAACATGGCAGGTCTAGATCAAATACAAGCGCTTGGAAGATGACCCTCAGGCCTTTTGATGTGACACAGGAGATATTCAGAAGCAATATATACGATCTTGCTTTTGAATCTGGACGTTGAGAAGTGATAGCTATACTTAAAGGTAAAGGCACCGTTGGCAAAGAATGTGTCTGATATGAAAGTTCTTTATAAAGCATGCAGTTTGTCGCAAATTTGATCAAAATCGGATAAAAACTTAAAATGACTATGGTGTTTAAATATTTCAAATTTATTATCAAAGGTGCCGCTATTCTAAATATTTAATGAGGTTCTGAACATAACTGAATATCAACTACAACCCTCTATCTGAAAGAAAATAAATCGGTTTCCAAACAGAATTAATATATGGCTAAAGAAGAAGCTATATACACAGATAATAAAAAACCCGTTGCGGACAAGCGTTCCCCGACGTCATTGCTTCATTAGTAAAGGGTTGTGAGTTTAAAATCCGTATAATAGAAGGATAACCCCAAAACAACACGCACATCTTCAGACCATGTAGAACAAGTCTGCATAGTTTAAAAATGATGGGTGGAAAACAGTAGGATTAGTTGCGCCCACAAGGTATGTATTCTAAGGGTAATCAGATCTGAAAAGTAACGTTGAAAAAGTGGAAAAAATTGATTAAAAATGAGGGGAGGATAACCCCATTAGCACATCACATCTTCAGACCAGGACAAAAACACCTGCAAAGTTTCAAAAAGTTTAAAACTGTAAGAGGAGTTGTGCCCACAAGCTACCCACATCATAGTATCACAACTAAAAAAAAATAAAAAAAAGTTGAAATAGTGCCAAAAGCTGAAAAAAGCTCATCTTCAGACCATGTTTGTTAGTGTTGAGGTTTTACGGCCCAGTCAACCCAATGGGGTCATGTCGAGCGCGGTCAGTTTACCTAACCACACATTTACTGGGCAGGCTTAGTCCTCTAAGCGGTTAACCAGTATTGTGCACATTCTTTCGCCAGAAACTGACAACTGCCCTTCTTGAATCAGCGGAAGGGAGAGAATGACCGTAGAAAATATTTCATGATCAATCTCCACGAAAGAATGTTGCCGACCTCGGCGGGGGATGAACCCGTGACCTCCTGGTCTCCAGTCGGACGGCGCATCCAACTGAGCCACCGAGGCCGGCTTCAGACCATGTAAAATAAGTATGTATAGTTTCCAAATGATCAGTGGAAAAGTCTTAAGGAGGAGTTGTGCCGACATAATGTTATTCTAATACTAATCGGACCTTGAAAAAACTAAGTCGAAAAAGTAGATAAACAATTATAGGTGGATAACCTCCAAACCACATGCACATTTTCAGACTATGTAGAACGAGTATGCAGTTTCAAAAATTGGAGGGAAACTCTAGCAGGAGTTGTGCCCACAAGGTATCTATTCTAATACTAATCGAACCTGGAAAAAAGTAAGTCGAAAAAGTAAAAAAAGTTGATACAAATAATGGAAGAATAACTTCTAAACCACATGCACATCTACAGAGCCAAATGCTCAGGTGAGCTAAAAAGGCAGAAACCATTAATCAATCAAAAAAGGTAAGAGAAAAGTTCAGGTAATGCCACAATCACAAACCGCAGCCCTTCCCAGACACCAAGAGGAAGAGGAAACCGACAAAACCAAACAAACATACGAAAAGCACTAAGATTAGCTCTCTCTTCCCCAAGCGAGGTAATCGCAATGCAAACCATGTTTTTCTTATATTGCATCCGATTTTGGTCAAATTTGCATCAACTTGTATTGTTTGTCAAGATCTTAATGTCAAAAACATGCGTTGCAAACTTTCTCTTTAAGGGAACTGGATATACGTTGTATATTTTGACCATTTCCGCGAAGGGAGTCAACTTTATATTTGTTACTTCCTGTTTGCTTTACTGCACGACAAGCCCCTTCTGAAAGAAACAAAATTAAACCCTATCAACCCCCTTAATTTTCAGTCGTTTGTTGATAGACCTGAGCATCCACAAGGCCTTGTCAATTCTCTGAAGGAAACAATGGTATTGTATGGTATGCTGAAGAAATGCGGAGACCTGATCAGTGGACATGAATGTACAGCCTATCGATTTTGCTAATTCTTCTTTTATGGAATAAGATTCATTTGTTAGAAAATAATATTCATGAACGTATTAAACTTTTACAAAACATTTACCCAAGGTGGCGAATCTTGAAAAAACAACAGCTACAAAAGAAAAAAAAAAAAAAAAAAAAACTCCATAAAATATCGTATTGTATTTCGGTAAAAATGCTCGCATTGTGCACGATACAAATTTAAATTTATGATTAGCAACTGTACTACGTAAATGTGTACAATGATAGTTAGATACGCCTAACTGGCCTTGCTTATATCCCAATAAAATACTCCTAATACAGTTAATTTCTGAATTAAAAACCTCACTGTATGTTTAAATTCTTTTGGAATGTCCATCCTATAAAAGGTATGCAGACTTGACCAGACATGTAATACTTATGAAAACATTATAAGTATAACTCATCTCCTAATGTTCCTAACAAGTGTTCTCCTGCAAGAACAGTTTGGTAAAAGAAGACTTTGAGAGATACATCGCAAACCTTTTATCTTGCACGAAATGCTAAAAATATTAAAATGTCTTGACGGCGAATAGAGCCATTTCATAAACCATAAGTACAGATTTCCAAGACCTGTTTGTTATAAATTCAACCATATCGTTAAAACCAGTAATGTAAAATGATCTAAACTTGTGTTTTCATCATTGTTTTCATTGTTAATCATAGCGCCATATTAGATGTACAAGTAACTGTTTTCAGCGTTAACCTAAATGCACATATTTTTTTATCAGTCTGAGCATTGTTTACCAGCGTAACAAAGGCAATAGTCCAAATTTTTGTATGCTTGAAATTGGACAAGTAGTGTCTCCCCGTACTCGCCATAGTGCAGATTATATTTCGACTTCCTTTGGATTCATTCGACCTATTGTGGTATCTTTGAAAATGGAGTTCTGCTCATGTATACGCAAGAGGGCGTAAGCAGTGTTGCAAGCTTCATTACTGCCTATGAAGAGTCTCAATAAAACCGAGAATCCCATGTTCTATCTATCTGTAATGGGTTTTTGTTTCCAAAGGCTGTCTTTTAGACTTTTATTGTCCATTAATGCAAATAGGAATGTTAATCAAGTACAAAATAGAATGGCAAACAATGTAGATCCTGATAAGACGGCTCCTCAGGATCTTCACTGTTTAAGCAGGCATCTGGTTTGGTCTGTAGGGCTGAAAAAGTTAAGTTGTTTGTTATATAACAATGATAAATTAGTTGGAACTTAAACGTTAGGATATAACAAAAACAACAGTCAACTACAAATGACTCATGAAACATTAGATTCGGGTCACATATTACTCCAAGAATGACAAGTTAACAAGTTTAATCATCAATTAGAAGACGTTTGATCTTCCGTATTAATCTCACCGACACTTTGCAAGAAACAAATCCTCTCAAACCGACAATTGCTTACTTATTGATTTACTAATTTTCATCTTAAGATAAAATTGCACTAGCTACTGATGTATTTCTATCTAACTGGTTAAACCGTTTATGATAGATAGATTCCAAAAAGTTAGAAGCAAGGAAGACGTCACACATATAAGAGCCGCGACAAACACAAGTATGGCGTGAGCAGGGCGTCAACTCAAATTTTTGAAAAAAATATATAGAAATATAGGACATTTTGGAAGCGAAATATAGGAAAAATATAGGATACTATAGATGGCCTCCATCATCCTTTTAGCCATCCCATTACCTTCTATTTTAATGTTTATTACTTCAGTAACAATAATTTATAACATAATTTACATGAGGTGAAAAAAACAAGTCAAGAACTCTGATATTAAGTTATTTAAGACAACCAAACCAATACTGACACATAGTCTATGATCTATAAATTTCAGTGACAACCTCTTTGTACTTTATAATATGACTTTCAAACTTCTGTTTCTGCCTGCTTCTTTAAAACCAAACTACTCCCTTGTATCTACATGATGATTATTATTATTATTATTATTATTATTATTATTATTATGCTGAACTCAGAGATTCATTCAACTTTTTTTCTTTTGCTGCAAGTGAAATTTCTTTCTCAACTAGTAAAGACTTTTAAGATACAAGTTCATCCCTTTCTTTCCTCTTTTTAAATCTTCAGCCCTTTTTTCCTCTGTCTCTCTCTTTTCAGCTGCTGTTCCTTTTGTTTCTCTAATTCTAATGTTTTAAAGTGTAATGAATGAGCATTCATAACAGCTGCTAGCACTTTCTTGTCCAGTGAAAGTTTTTCTACAAAGCTCAGAATCGGAGATTTTAACTGTATCTTTCAAAGTTCTCAAACTGTTGATTGTTGTTTCACTCAAAGATATCTGGAGTAACAACAAATGTATTTTCAGATGATGCCCTCTCCAGATCTGCACTACCATATGGCAAAACCAATGCGTTTTTCACAATCTTGGTCGAAGATTGATATTTTGGCTTAACACTACTCTGTATGATGTCAAACGAATCCCTCCAGTATAGCGATACTCAAAAGTTTCCACTCTTCAGATACATTTGCAACTTCTTCATCTGGCATGTTCATTTTCTTAGCACCATATTCTATCTCTTGAGGAGAAGACTTTTTCAGCCTTTGTGGATTTAGACAAACAAGACTTTAAATAATTTATTCTCCGATTGCAGCTTTTTACAGTGACACCAAAGAAGGCTTGCATACCGAGCAGGCACTTTTTCTATCCGTCACTATCCAATTTCTTTAGTTCTTTCTTGGTGGGTTCTCCAATGTTTGTGTCATTATCAGACAGTTGATGAGACCAAGACACATCAACACATACAAAATCTTTTCCATTTCTTCTCTTAACCCTGGTCCTGACTTCAGGATATGCCCCGTTTTTTTTCAAACAGTGCAGATCCAGATCATTCGGCTTCTTTAGAAGCCAGCTGATCTGCATCCTCACTGTTTGTCATTCAATATGTGAATTTGTATCAACAACGTACTCAACTCATCTGATTGGCTGACAGTTAGAAGTAGGCGTGACATCTTAATTTATTCAGTATGACAAGGGTTAAGATATCTCAGTCACACAGTTCTAATAATACCATATATTTTATCGTACAGTCTGCTTCACTCTGAAATGATCTAAAGAAGTCCCCAGAGACCTGAAAAGAACAATCCATGAAATGTAGCTGAACTAGTGTAGCCTGCTTGTTGACTCCAAGAGCGAGCTGATATTGTCCTCTTGAATGCAGCACTTGTGGGAGCTGTTAAGGAATCAGAATTCAAAATTTGGATAAACTGAATTATATCTGTCCACGTTCAATAATCCGCCTGGTATTTAGACCAGTTGAAAGCCACCGAACACTAGTCTTTACAATCTTCTCTGCGTGGAGCCTGGTACTTGAATAAGGTGAACAACTCCAAAGCAAGCTGTTCGGAGACTCACCATATTAAGCCAGTCCTTTGGCAATGACATTATGCATCATATGAATATTACATGTTCCAACATCAACCAAACCTAGATAATTTAGCTTTTCTACCTTAAGCCTAATCTCCATCTGTGTCCAGATAGTCTTATTTACACTAAGCCCATCACTTCTTAAAGTAATTACTTTATCCATGGGTACATAATCATGCCTCATCTGTTTTCTCATAGCTTCAGCAACGTCTTCACCTTCGGCATGATCAAAGAAAAGCGATTTATGGTACCTGCACCACATTTCGTTATGGGAGGTGACAATACCTTATAAGCAGGTCCATCTGCTACTACACCTATGTTTGTGTTGTCTCATCATATTATAAACTGAATCAACTATCTGAAGCAATCAGATCTGATATCATTTCTTGTCGGTAAACAGGACCCAAACCATCGCCAATTAAGCAGGACATCTTTGTTGTGCTCAAAGTCATTTTGTTTGCAAGTGGACACTTGAACATTAATCCAAAAGTGTCTGCAATACTATCACAAGATCTGAAGCTGTAATTTAAAATGGCTGTTTTTACCTACCTCAGCAGCAATTACATCATCTCTTATTATTATTATCCCTAGCTTAGGCGTCTTATCAATAGCTGCTGAGAAGCCACTTGCATCTGGAGCTTTAACAAACGTCTGTTTAGACTGCTTCTCTGAATGGTTTACACATTCATGATATGACTCTGAGTTGAAGCATACTGTTGACCTTGTGATATACTGTTGAACTTGTGATAATCCTAAATTACCAAAGCTGAATTCGTTCTTGCATACAAATAAACGTCAAAATATTGCCTATGGAAACAAAAATCACGCTACGGATTAGAAAATGGGAGTCTTGATAAGCAGTAATTATATATGAAGTTTGCAACACTGCTTACGCCATCTAGCGTAAACATGAGCAGAACTCCACTTTCAAATATACCACATTGGGCCCAGTGATCCCAAAGGAAATGAAATATAATCTGCACTATGGTGATGTACGGGGAGACGTTCTACCGCCGCCATACGGCAGTAACACCATGTGCAGTGTAGTAAAATAAACATAAAAAAGATTGCATTTAGAAACAAAGAACACACTACGGATTAGAAAATGGGAGTCTTGATTTTATTGAGACTCTTCCTAAGCAGTAATGAAGTTTGCAACACTGCTTACGCATTCTAGCGTATACATGAGCAGAACTCCATTTTCAAATATACCACATTGGACTCAATGATCCTAAAGGAAATGAAATATAATCTGCACTATGGTGATGTACGGGGAGACGTTCTACCGCCGCCACACGGCACTAACACCAGGTGCAGTGTAGTAAGATACACGTCAAAAAGATTGCCTTTGGAAACAAAGAACACACTAAGGATTAGAAAATGGGAGTCTCGGTATCCATGGACATCAGACTTTTCCATTTTGCACCACTGAGATAGACGATGACCATTTGAGTCGTTTTCTTCCAGCCATTTTTGTAGGAATCTGGAATCTCTTCTGTCTGACATTTCAAAATGAACAGTTGTTTTGGTTTTTTTTAGATAGAGATAATCTTACTTAATTTCTGTACCTAACTGTCACTCACCTGCAATAAAGTGAGAAACAATGAGTAACCTCACTGGAATTCTAATCAAGTGTTATTCTAATCAGCATATAGTGTCATATGACTAATCACCTACACTCGACTTTAGGCTCTACAAAGACATCTGCAACCGGCCAAAGCTCTGTTAGACTGCATGACACAGATTCAGTTATCAGCTCTGTAGGAGCAGTAACTTATGTATCTTATGTATCCTTAAACTCTGATAATTAAATAGACTGACAACCATTATAAAGAGTATGATGCTTTATCAGTTTTCACTGTCATCACGAAAACATGCCTGTATAATTTTGACCCCCTTGAACCCCATTTTTATATAGTAAAACTGGGGTTTGCAGGAGTATACATTATTTTTCTTATTTTTGCTCAAAAACATAGATTGTGGGTACTTGTTAGAACCGCCTCGGCGAGTTTTTTATCTGAAAATTTTCAGTTTTTGGAGGTGAAATTTTCTATATATTTGAATAGGCATGTTTTCGTAATGGTAAGGAAATAAGTAACCATCCAAAGTCAGAGTCATTTTCCATTCAGTTGAGTTACATATCATTAGGCTCCTTCATGAAGTTCTCTTGATTTCAATTTTATTTCTTTTTAGCTCACCTAAAGAAGGCTCAGAATGAGCTATTGTGATCACTTGCCACCCGTCGTCCGTCGTCCGTCCATCCGTTCGTCCGTCCACACCTTTGAAAGACTTCTCCTCTGAAACCCCTGGGCCAGTTTTCTTCAAACTTCATGTGGAGTCATCTGTTACGGGGCCGCCATGCCCATATATGATAAAGACACTTAAAAATCTTCTTCTCCTGAACCAAGAAGAAAGCTTTGGGGCTGAATCTTGGTTTATTGTATTATGGACTCAAGGTTTACCAAGTTTTGTTCAAATAATGACCCTAGGTTGACCTTTGACGTTTTTACGGCTAGGTCAAATTTGCGTTCCCGTGCATTTGTATGGGGAAAATGTTGAAAAGTCATTTTCTCTAAATGTATTAAAGACTAATGGCTGAAACTTACAATGAGTGATTAAAGTATTAAGACATTTTAGTTATAATCAAAATTTTGTCCCCTAGGGATTATCTGCCCTTGCTCCTGGGCTGTATACATCTATAAAATTGTGTAATTTTTAAATGTCTTCTTCTCTTAAACCGCTTGAGAAATTTTCACCAGATTTCACATGGGGCCTTCTGTCAAAAGAGTATTGCCAATTTGTTCAAATAGTCCTGCGCCATTAAACAAGATGGCCGCCATGCCCATAAATGGTAAAACACGTAAAAATCTTCTCAAGAACCGAGAAAGTTTTGGGACTGAATCTTGGTAGATAGCATCGAGGACTCAAGGTCTACCAAGTTTGTTCAAATGATGACCGTAGATTGACCTTTGCATTTTTATGGCAAGGTCAAATTTCCCTATACATTTATTTGGGAAAAATGTTCAAAAGTCATTTTTACTCAAAATGTATTAAAGTCTAATGGCTGAAACTAACAATGTATGATTAAAGTAGTAAAACATCTTAGTTATAATAAACATTTTGTTCCATGAGGGTTATCTGTACAGGGCTACATACATGTATAAAAATGTGTAATTTTTAAATGTTTTCTTCTCTGAAACTGCTTGAGCAATTTTCACCAGAATTCACATGGGCCTTCTGTCGAAAGGGTATTGCCAATATGTTCAAATGGTTCTGTGCAATTGAACAAGATGGCCGCCATGTCCTTATATAGTAAAAACTCGTAAAAATCTTCTCCAAAACCAAAAAAGCTTTTTGGCTGAATCTTGGTATATAGCATCGAGGACTCAAGCTCTATCAAGTTTGTTCAACTGATGATCATAGGTTGACCTTTGGCCTTTTTACGGCAAATTTGTGTCTGTATAGATTTGTATGGAGGGAAAAGTTGAAAAATCATTTTTTTTCAATATGTATTTAAGACTAATGGCTGAAACTTACAATGTATGATTAAAGTAGTAAAACGTTTTAGTTAGGATCAAACTTTAGCACCCCCTGGGGGTTATCTGCCCTTGTCCCTGTGCTATATACAGGTATAAAACCATAAAATCTTTAAACTTCTACTCTAAAACCACTTGACCAATTTTCACCAGATTTCACATGGGGCCTTTTGTCGAAACGATGTTGACATTTGTTCAAATGTGTCTGCATCATTGAACAAGATGGCTGCCATGCCCATATATGGTAAAAACACTTGAAAATCTTCTTCTCTATTAATTAAGAAAGCTTTGAGGCTGAATCTTGGTATACAGCATCGGGGACTCAAGGTCTACAAACTTTGTTAAATTATGAGACTAGGATGACTTTTGACCTTTTTATGGTATGGTCAAATTTGTGTCCCATTTTCTGTGGCAATACTGGAAGACTGTTTCATGACATTTGCAAATTTAAATATGCAGGTGAGCGAATTGTGGCCTATGGGCCTCTTGTTTTTTTATTTGTTTTATTATCATTTTTATTATTATTATTTATTTTTTTCTGTGGATCTGATAAGTATATGGGACATTTGGTCACTCTATAGAACACTTTGTCAAAATTAAGACAATACAGGACAGTCATTCAAATATAGGACATATATATAATATAGGACAAAAGTTGACGCCCTGCGTCAGGAGGGTGTAGTGGCAAATATTGTCCAAACACATGGAGGCCGAAGTACATACTGTATTTACACTAAATATTGGACAATTACACAGCGACTATAGTAGATATCTTTTCTTTAAATATTAACCAAACACAGGCGTATATAAATGTACAAGTGCATAGACTGTCAAGCTTTTCTAATTGGCCAAACCATATATGAAGAAATTACAAAAAATAAGCAAGGAAGTCGTCATATATAAATACTGTGACAAGCACACGAAGGCATACAGAATTTACACTATTAATTGGCTAAACATAAGGACACCGCAATACGTACACTATTAACACTAAATATTGGCAAAAAAAACCCCAAAACATCTGGCTTAAGTGCATACCGTAATTACACTAAATATTTGCTATAAACATGGCGACCTTTTTATAGAACCAACAAATACCGTTGTTTTGTTCAAAATATTAGCCAAACGCACGGCATATAAAAAGATAAACGTGCATAGACTGTTGATGTTTCTTTTTTTTCTATTTGGCCAAACCGTATATGAATAGATACCACGAAGTTAAAAGCAAGAAATACGTCACATGTAAGAGCCGCGACAGGCACACCAAATATTGATCAAACGCACTGGGTCCGAAGTGCATCCCTTATTTACACTAAATACTGGCCAAACACATGGGGACGTAGCGGATACCGTATATATATTACTAAATAAATAGATTGTAAGATTAACCGAGAGTTCGGTACAGATTTTCAGTGGGATTTCAACACTGTTTCGTCAGCATATTGCCCTCATTGATAATTTCGATTTTCGATTTATGGAATTTGGTTTGCTTTTTCTGATTTTTTAATTTAAAAACAACACTTTTTTTTCAAATTCTCCTAAAGTAGCTGAATATCTTTCTCGAATTTTCCACCTACATAAATTCAGTACCTTAGATAAGGTGTTTTTTTGGGTATAACCCAATTAAAATCTTGAAAAAAAAAAAAAAAAAAAAAAAAACAGAATTAAATCTATGGGGTAAATACCCAATTATCAGTATTTCTTGCACCCATTAACATAACAGGGTACCCAAAGAAAAATCTTGATACCCATTCAATGAGAAATGGATTGGTAAAATAGCCCAAACTACCCAATTGCTTAAAACCTGATCTAGGGCACTATATAAATTGATGACGTATAAATAGATCACGTGCACTGGCTCCCGGCTTAAATGTACACTGCTTCTGACCTTGAATCCTTGAAATTTGTGGGAAATAAATCAGTTCATCTAAGTACTGCGATGCAGACGGTGAGCAGCTTATGCCTTCTGATGTCTATAAACAACGAAGCTGTGAACCGAAAGAAAGAACAATGTATATAAAATTAAAACGTAGGCCTAATAGCGTGTGTGTACGTGTGTGTGAGAGGGGGGAGGGGTGGGGACGGGATAGGTGATCCGCTTATTTCAAACTCTGTGTATGTGGGGAGGGGGGTGGGGGGGACTGGGAAGGTGATTCACTTATTTCAAACTGCATTGAAAAATCTAGGCAATAAGTATTGTTATTTTGGTCAGTTCTTAATAATGTCCTCTGTGGTGTAGTGGCCTCTCTTACGAACGGACTCGAGTTAGAGTCTGATTGGTGACCCTCTCTCTCTCTCTCTCTCTCTCTCTCTCTCTCTCTCTCTCTCTGTGTTTTTAATTTAATGAACATCTTTAGCCGTTGTTTTTCTTTATTTCTTGTTTTATCTTTTACTTTATTTTGATATTGTTTAACCTGTTAGCAAAAACAGTACTTCAGTACGATCCAAATCATATTACGGAAAATCGAAAACGACATATTCTTATGGGCAATGTCGTAAAATACTGCCTTCTTGTTTTCTTCCATTACGTCTAAACTTCATAGGAGGACACAGACAGTGTACATTGTACACCCCGGGTTGCAGGATGAAGGCCTACAAGTAACCAATTTGAATTACTTTATGGTTATTTAACCTGCACATGATGTGACTTTCCCTGCACAGGGGACCTCCAGTTAACGACCCGATCCGAAGGACGGCAAACTGTTTTCATTTCATGCCTGCAAATGGCATAAAGGAAAACTTGTTCGGACACCGAAAATTCCTTCGCCTAGGGTCTATTCCAGTATCTCTAGCTCTACTCGTACAGGCCAGTGCTCTCACCACTGAGCTACCGCGCTACCTAAAATACATGCTTTTATACATCTTTGTTAGGGGATAAATGTATGTGTTCTGTTGACAGGGAAACACAAAGCTAAGTGATGTGAAGTTGCTTTTCACGCACAGTCAGATACTTGATTAGTAACACATTAAAACCAGTCAAATAATATACCTTGACCTATCATAGTTAAAATCAGTCAAAACCACATATTATTTCAATAAAGGAAACAGTTTTGTTTCCATGGCAACGCAATGTTTTCTTAAGTGATAACTTTTTCTTTCTAAGTTGTCATCCAGTACTTGACAATCAAAGTGATGAAAAAATAAACAGTGTAAACAGAATAAATTAAATATAACTATGTTTTTATGGAATAAATTCGACATATTTGTTGCCATGGCAACATAAATTTCTGTGTCATGTTGATTTTGTTCATAAATTTGTGTTTCAATATTTAACAACTATAAAACTATCATGCTTTTAATTACATTGTTCTCAGATTGCTGCCATGAAATCTATTAAAGGCAAACAATTTTACAATACAACATGTAGTGTATTGTTGTTGCCATAGCAACCATTACAATTGGTTTTCAAACTTATTTTTGTTGTTTTTGAAGATGTCCCTTGTTGACTTATATTAAGAAAAGTTTCATCAATATATTAAATAGGGCAGAATTTTGTCATTCGTGAACCAATCCCTTTTGATTTGTATCCTGGAGTCTTTAGCCTATAGGTGAACTTACAGTATAGACAGGCTCCATCGTCGCACTCTTCGAATATCTCAGAAACCGCTGGGTCAACCGAAATCCAATTTCATATAAAGCCTCTGAGGCATTTGGGGAACAAACAGTTGTTAAAATGATCCAATCATGTCATCAGGATATCCGCCTTGCCAATATACATTGTTGTATCTAGAGGAGAACAAGGGGCTATTTCTCCACCTAAAAGCATGAATGGGACAAGGGGCCTTGATGACCCTGAACATTGTCGTCTTGCTAATATTTAAGGCAATTGAATTCCTTAAAATAGGTGACGGCCCTATAACAATGGTTCTGGGGAACAATTGGCCCCATCACATTGGTCCTAGCGGCAACACTGCATATATGAGCCGCCAACAAATCAACAAAATGACGTGCACCAAGTGGAGACTCAGATCAGCCTGGGCATCTGCTCAGTCTGATCAGCTTTCACTGTTTCAATTCTTTATTTTCCAAAGCCATTGGAATCTTGGAAACCCTAGCTACTTAGCAACCCATTGAGTGCACAGCGAAGACTGATCAGACAGTGCGGATACCCATGTTGATCTGATTCTTCCCTGGGAGCCCAGTCATGCGCTGGCTCAGTTATGGTAAAAACCGTTTAAATCAGCAGGCCGATTACCTTCAAACCTACTGGCGCAGTGGCTCAGTTACTAGAGCGTCCGGCTTGCGACCGGAAGGTCGTGGGTTCAATCCCCGACCGGGTCATACCAAAGACTTTCAAAATGGTATTAGCTGCTCTTTCGTTTGTGCTCGGCATTGAGAAAGCGGAACTGGTCGGTCCGGTGTCAGAATAATGTGACTTGGTGGAATGTGATGTCATGTGTCTGAGGTGTAATATGTCAGGGAGGCAGCACTCTTAAAGTGAGCATTGAGCTCCCTGTCACATCCAGACACCGTCGCGATATGACTGAAAATTTGTTGAAAGCGACGTTACGTCTGAATAAAATAAAATTAAAAAAAAAACAAACTTGGAACTTTCTTTTTTCAGGTTAAAATCTATCCGACGGATTAAAAGTTAATGTCATACCCGCGCTTGCTCGGGTCCTTTTCTAGTTTATACTAAATATTCGCAAAACACATGAGGTGGAATCAGATACCGTATTTATTCTAAATATTTGATAAACACACTGGGTATAAGTGCATACCGCACTGAATACACGGAATATTTGCCAATCACATGGGGGCGTATTGGATACTTTATTTGCACTTAATATTGCCAAAAGACACTAGGGCCGTAGTGCATATTGTATTTACATTAAATATTGTCAAGACATATGGAGCCGTAGAAGATACCGTATTGACACTAAATATTGGCCAGACGCATTGGGGCTGTAGTGCATATCGTAATTACACTAAATATTGGTCAAACACATGGCGGTCGCAGTACATACCATATCTATCCTTAATATTAGGAAGCCATAACATTTTTTCCGTACATTCATTTAATGGTGATATTATTTCAAGTGCCAGAGTTTGCACTTTACAATCATCTTTGGTATTCCGCTCCCTCATGATTCTTATTTATACCTCATTGAAGGTTAGATATTTACCGATGTTCGTATCCCGTTTATAACAGTTTCTTACTTTACGTTTGTTTGGACTTGTATTAGACTTAGTTATGTATTGTCGGTTGTTGCTATACTCTGTATGCATCGGTCCTACCGCCTGTTTGCATAGCTACTTACTGCCTATAATAGCCGGTACGAATACAGCTTTTTATCTGATGGTATTACATCCTTCACAACTATATGAGTATTGCTGATAGATTAAAATTACTATTTCTCCTATTAGGCTACATTCTGCTTCTTCTTTACGGATTCCCCGTTCTACTGCTAGATTTAACTCTTTGTTACCTACTGTTAACGTTTCGCCTTTGAAACTTCACTCTGTATCGTCTATAAATTTATATGGCGCTTCCAGTTTTAATATTTTCCGTAATCACCTTAGAATTAGACTTGCTCCGATTAAATCTCCTATACTTCTGAAATATAAGAATCCGTATAAAAGGAACAGTATCTACCCTAATATTTCTAAGTGCAATGCCAAAAGTTGCATCTGCTGAAATCATTTAATGTCAGTCAACAATTATTTCTTCAGTTAATCATAGACAATTTTCAGTTGAGGATGTTATATATGTTCTCACTTGCAGCGAAGGAGGCTGAGGAATGCAGTATGTTGGACAGACCAAACGGGCTCTTAAAACTAGGTTTAAGGAACATTTGTTTAAAATTTAAAAAAAAAGCAAAGAAATTGATACCTTTCTTTATGAACATTTTCGGAGAGCTGGTCATTCATAATCATCTAGTAAAGTTTTGGTTCAACCTGTTGAAAAATTATACACAAGTCAAATTCTACCGAAAGATTCAAAAAAATTTTAAGACATGAACTTGAACTTAAATGGATTAAATATTTACAAACCCCCTTTCCACCTGGATTTAATGAGAATATTTACCATGAAGAAAATATTTCTAAAATGCCGGATTTCGATGTTTTAGATATTCATAAACGTAATAGACGACCCCATGGTAAGCGCAAAAAAATGGGAATTTTAAACGAAAACATAAAACTGTCTTATCTCTTTTTGATTCAAATATTTGCCTAAATTCTGGACGTCATCAAATGCTTTCTAAACTAGCTTCACTATCAATTTCTTCATTACGTAAGTTAGATGATGAGGCGAATAAATTTTATGATAGAAAACATGATCTATATGAAGCAGCTCTCCTTACTAGATGTTATACTCAACATGCTCTTCGTCCTTATATTGATCCTGAAATTAACCACATTAGACTCTTCATCAAAATTCCATTCATTAATAAAGGTAATGAATTTCTAGATTTACCTAGCATATTTCGAGATAATAATGTTATATCAGCTATACTTTCATATTTCGAAAACATGGAATCTCCTATTATCTGTTACAGATAAAACAAATCTATCCGTAATACTATACTTTATTTCAATAAATTAGTTTCTGATCTTGATATTAAAACTAGTTCCCCTGATTCTTGAGATTGTAAAGATTCTAAATTTTGTTATCAACCAGCGGGTCATAGTGTCATTGGTAACTTGAAGATTATAACGCATTCATGAATCCGTTCAGTTATTTAAAAAGGACCTAAATATAGATTCCCAACCCACATCGATTTCAATAAATGTCGGGAAACACTTGTTAGTGCTTTAAATGATTATTGTACGCGTTAGTTTACACCGTGTTGAGTCTAATGCTTTAAATAATTAGAAATTAAAGATTTTTAAGATCATTGATGAACGTGTGTTGTTTTACTCTAATAACCTTGATCTTCTCCCTCCTAAGTCAAAATTATCTTTTCGACATTTGAAACAAGGTATCCAAGAATTTCATAGGAAGTATATTTTGGCTCCAGCTGAAAAAGCTGCTAATAATGTTGTTGTTGTGTGATGACGTCATTATATCAATACTCTAATACAAGAACTTGGTAGTACCAAAACATATGAACGGATTTCTATTGACGAGAGATCTATTGTTAATACCCATTCTATCGATATAACTGCTAAGTTTGCAGTGTGTATTAAAGGAAAACATTATATTGGTTACCGAAACTTCATAAACGACCTTATAAATCATGTTTCAAAGCTAATTCTAGTTCATGTACGACTACTGTTTTGTCCAAACTGCTAACTTCATGCCTTACTGCAGTTAAAAAACATTGGATTAAATACTATGATACTGTTTACAAAAGGGACGGAATTAACTATTTTTGGTCAATTAAAAATTCCAATGAAGTCCTCAATAAATTTAACTCTAAAAGCTTTAAGGCTTCTAAATTGTCTACTTATGATTTTTTTCTACACTGTTTACTACGTTACCTCACCATCTTATAAAAGATAAACTTATTGATTTAATTAACTGAAGGTTTATTCGGGAGAATACCCAGTATTTGGCTTGCAACGAAGAATGTGCTTTTTTCACTTCTGATGTATACAATAATCACACTGTATGGTCTTGTCAAAAAGTCTGTGATGCCCTTGTTTATCTTTTGGATAATACTTTTATTAGATTTGGAACTTAACTTTATAGGTAAACTATTGGTATTCCGATGGGATCTAATTGTGTTCCTCTTGTTGCTGATTTGTTTCTTTTTTGTTATGAGAGAGATGTTATGAAGCCTCTCTCACAGGAAAATCAGACTGACATTATTGAGGCTTTAAATTCAACTTCAAGATACCTTGATGATTTATTAAATATTGACAATATTTACTTTGACCAAATGATGGACCGCATATACCCTACAGAACTCCAATTAAATTGAGCTAATTCTTCCGATACAGAGGCAGCTATTTTGGATTTGAATCTATGTATATCAAATGGTACAGTTTCCACCAAGTTTTATGATAAACGGGACGATTTTGATTTTGATGTGGTCAATTTCCCTTTTCTGGATGGCGATGTCCCCCGATGTACGTCATGTGGGGTATACATATCTCAACTTATTAGATTCGCCAGAGGTTCTTCAAATCCTAGTGACTTTAACTGCCGTAATAAAGCCCTTACTGCCAAACTTCTTAGGAAGTGCTATCGTTATTTTAAATTTCGTAAGGTTTTTTTCGAAATTTTATCGCAGACACAGTGCCTTGTTAGAAAAATTATAGCGTCAGTCTGAAAACACTTCTGCAACAAGGTATGTCGGAACCAGAATTTTACGTTGACTTAGTGTACAGATTTAGAAAAAAATGTAGGAAAATCTAATTTTTCGGAGCAATTCAGAAAACTAATTAACCGTTATAAAAGAATTGGCTGTAGCCTGGATATTATGCGGCAGACTGTATGCCTTGTTATCAACCAAATCATTGTTGATGGCTATCACTCTTTAATTGCACGACGGCGGTTCGGGCCTCAGACCCAATGACGGCCTCTTCGTCAAACTTTAACCAGTTGGTGGGGCTTTATTATATGTCTTTGGCTTGGCCCGCCGTGATTCAACTACTGGTTTTCATTTACTCTGGCATATTGTAGAATTAGCCATGAGTACTCGTCTTTGTTTATTATAGTGATTAATTTGATTTTTATGTGTTCGCTTTGATGCATTGACTGAGTTGGGAGCCTTTATGCGAACCGAATTTTTATGCATTTCTGTATTAAGAGTAGCATCGGGACCCAGGTTGAAATTGGCTAGCTGTAAAAGTGCTTTAACCCCACCCCAACCCCGCCCCGGTGGTTTACTCTACTGACCGTTTTAAGGCGGCGTCCCTGTGTTAGTCTTACTCTTTGTTGCTTTGTGGTTTATTCTACGAGACGATTTGTTTTATGTCTTACCTTGTGTTATTTTGTTCTTGTGTTTTCAGTCCTTTTAGCTTTGCGATTACCTCGTTTAGGGAAGAGAGAGATAGTCTTAGTGCTTTTGGTACGTTTGTTCTATTTGCATATGTTTGGTTTTGTCTGTTTCCTCTTCCTCTTGGTGTCTGGGAAGGGCTGCGGTTTGTGAATGTGGCACTCCCTGGACTTTTCTCTTAGCTTTTTTGTCATTAATTTGGGCGTCTGTTTTACTACCCGGTTCCAAAAAGGCTGGATGAATGGCAAATAGTTTATACCCTAATAATATGCAAAAATTGAATGCGCTTTGATTTGTTCTTGCAGTATTACATAACATTATGTTACATTTGTAGCAAGCCTATGCTATGTGCAACCCAATAATATATAATACAAACCGGGGTATATATGGGTATACATTGTTAGGCGGATGTTCAGAATTTTTAGACCACCTTTTCAATTTATTGATTATTTTAGCAACTTTTACTACGTCTTAAATGTCTCAGTGTTTTTAATAACCAAAATCTTCCCCATTCTCTATCTTACATGGTGAAATCCCATGGTTTACATAGCTCTAGATAAGAGCGGTATCAAGATAAATATTTTCTTATTTCTCCAGAAAATATATGTTACGGGTACTAGGTGTATTAACAGAATGATGTCTTAAAACATCTTACTCATATGACGATTTCTATGTTAATATGCCTGAATAGTGGTCGTGTATAATTCTTTTGATCTGAAAAAGCAAACTGTAGAAACAGTAGAAACACAAACTAGAGTCCTGCGTTTCTAAAACCACAGCATAGTCATGCCACAAGCCGTTGGCGTTTCTTTAAACCGTTTTATGGTACCTCAGTGAAAAAGTCCGTACCGCTTTTGCCTATGCAAATAAGCTATATATAAGAGGGTTCTTAATAAAAATAACAAGATCATAAGCTAGCATGTTACCGTAAAGCTGCTCAAACGGACTATTAAATATTGGCAGAGCTAGCAACCTTATCTTAACCTGTATTAATGCCTTTGATCTATTTTCTGGGGAATTATAATTCCTGCACAATTATCAAAGTTCCTAATTATCAAATATCATGTCCTTGGGAAGAAATTTAATAATACTTCGGGAAGGCTTACCAATCAAGGAGACTTGACAGACTTTCTACCCTTTTGTTACTGGAATAAAACATTTGCGACTTCCTATTTGCCTTCCCGCAACCTAAGCCCCTTATGGAAAGAGGTCTACTCTAAAACGAAAGAATTTGCTCCTGAGGGGAGCAAATTATTTTCCTTGAGTACACATCTTTTCAAAGTAATTTGAAAGTGCCTCCCTTAAAAGTTTATCCATTCCCCTTTAGTGCAGTCTAGCTGAACTGCATACTAATGTATAGGCGAAATGAGTAGGTTCGTTAAGAAAAAAAAAGTATGGAGATACCCAAGAAAGGTCGCAATCATTGAACACAACCTTTCCGAAGTAATGACTACGGTTTAATTATATGAAATGTCATCTCAAAATAACACTTTATTAAAAACAGAACGAACAAATGAAGAGAAACTGCAACAGAAATATCGCCCTGGAATAGGTAACAGTAAAATTGTTGGATGTGTGGAGGCTTAACAGGGGTAATGCAGTTCCATCTACAAATAACTGTTAGGTTTATGTATGAGTATCCGAACGCATGAATGGCTCAACACAGAAAACATTTATATTAACTCCCTAACACTATGATGAAGGACTGACTAATCAGAGCCCGAAAATCAGACCTAAAGAAAATCGGTAGTAGAACGAACAACAGACGCGTTAGTCTATGAATTCCAATTATTCTGATTAAGACTCATATCGGCTTTACATACATATAAAAACACAACGTTACTTTATGTGGTTATTTGTAGACAAAAAGACTCAATGATGACACAAAACGCACATCCTAACAAACGATCGAAGAGCTACTGCAACTGAAATACAGCCTTGAAATAAACAATTTGAGGGGACTTGGTACATATAGTATATAAACGCCACTGTTTTACCAGGGAGTCGACATTTGTGACTTCCGCTTTGCTTTCCTGCATACAAGCCCATTCTGAAATGGGGTATGCTCAGGCTAAACAACCTACGCTGTCGATATGGGGATACCTAAATAGCTGCGAATGCAACATTTGTTCAGATTTATGATAGTAAAAGTCACGAAAAGAGCATAACGCAGCGAAAAATTACTACTTTACCAAACATGTCCATTTCAGTACATTGTATTTTACCGAAAATGACTAACTACTCAATACATATTCTAGTTATTGTAGATACTTCGACTAATCATGCTCAAATTATTAGTGTTACTGATTATCAATATGGATGGTTGAAATGTCTGAATACCCATTGCGTTTTGAAGCCCGATTGTTCGAAAGTCCATATGACTTTCTGCAGTATGTGCACTTAGAGAATATTCTGAATTTCATATAACCATAATCAGTTCAGCAAGATTCCGTTAAATAAGTTACTGTCGGAAATAGGTATCTTCATCATTGATACGACGTTGGTTGTTAGGGGTGATACTCTATCAGGGAAGAATTTGCTCCCAAACAGCTTTAACATGAAGAAATGGATGTATGGATATATAACTGCCTATAAGCTACAAGTATAAAGGCTATAGAGATGGAGATGATATGTATAACATGCCTATAGATTACAAATCCTAATAAGAAATAGCAAACATTTCTTCATTTTAAATCTGTTTGAAATGAAACCTCAATTTCAGACAAGTAGCATGTCATATTTGGTCAGGGAAAAGTCTTTGTCAAAAATAATTCTATATCAAATTAATAGTGTGTTCATAATGTAGGAAACTTTTACGCGTTTCCGATACTTTGTGATGATAAAAGGATAAATGTTGTATCAAATGCAGGTTGATAGTTAAACATCCCACAAAGATCCAGTAATAAGCTAACAGCAGAAATATCTACCTTTACAGTACAAAATGTCAATGTTTGGTAGTGACAAACATAAAAAAAAAAATAATTGAGTAGTTTGAGCATGCGTTATTCCAGATAATATAAACACGACAGTTACACAAAAGTAGATGTGGATTTGGTGATTCACATCCCTTTCAACAGTACTTAGGTAATATCGAGACGATGGAAGGGTGATAATGAAATTAAGGCTCTGAGTAATGAATTGTCATACAATCATTAGCTCAACTTCGCCCCAGCGGGATTCGAGCCCGGGACCTCAAGCTTTGAAGTCGGGAGCGCTAACCGCTCGGCCACTCGGACGCTTCAGTTAAGATCAGAAAGAAAGCAGGTGCATGTACTTAACGAGAAAGGATACACTTTAAGGTGAGGCAAACCTGTCTAGAAAATTCTTTCCTTTCACAGTAGATCCCGTTTCAAAAGGGAGTTGGCGTGCTGAAAAAGCAAACTGGAAATTACAAAAGTTGTCTCCCTTTTAATAACAAACTCGCAGAAAATATATTGTCCTCCTTTATTGATTAATCCTATAAATTTATTTTTGTCGATTCGCTCTATACCCCCAGTGAAAACACAGTGGCCATATGTAGCTGATAATTACAGAATAAATATGGTCAGTCATCACACTGCATTGATTATACCTTATTAATTGACATGGCTGCTAATAAAGTTCAAGAGTTTTAACCTTGAACATGCTACAGGCTAAATCAACAGACGAAAACTCTTCGATCTGTATCTTCTTCTCCCTTTTATTTTTTTTCTTATTACTACTACCACTACTACTACTACTATTACTACTACTATTATGAATTTTACTAGTACTATAATTTTATTCACTGTTATTATTATTTTTAATAATAATAATAATAATTTTTTTTAACAGAAAATAGGACTCTCATTCCATTCAAATTAGTTCAGAATGCTGCAATTTCAAAGCAATGCCAAACTGTATTTTTCCTATCAAAATTAAAACAATATGTTATATTGTCTTTTGCTACTATTTAAGAGGAATATATACATTTTCAGGGGAAGCAACTCAGTCAAAATTAGTTTGGCGCCATGTTGAAAAGGTATCTATTATCAAAAGAAAGAATTTGCTCTCAATGAAAGCAAATTCTTTTCTTTTAGAGTAGATTCTTTTTCAGAAAAGATTTGATTACAGTAATGCAAACAGGAAGTTCGACATGCTGTCTCGCTAAATAAGATAGCAGAAAACCTATCAAGTGTATCCAGTCCCCTTAAATTCAGCAGGTTAAACATTCAGCTTAGTCCCTAGATCAGAAGTCTAGGAATCTCACGTAAAGCTGGTCAACCAAATATTCTGGACAAGTATTATTTTTTTCAAAAAAAAAAAAAAAAAAAAAAACACACACACACAAAAAAAAAACGCGTTTGGCGGCGTTTGATCTGGGTGTATACTGTCTGCCACTGTCACTTTTATGGGACGCTAGGCATAAATGGGTTAATAGTATACCCGAAAGAGGCCATTTTTGGATAATAAAACATTCTATTCTATTCGTTATCAGATACACGACTACTATGTCAACAGTCTTGGTAGAGTCACTTTCGCTTAAGCTGGTTTCTGTATTTTTTCCGTATTTGATGTGTGATTAGCTAACTCCAGGGCGACCCGCAACTATATCAAGGTCATCTATACATAGCTAGCGGCGGAATATGATAATGTGATTGCCTGGTATATGAGGACAGAGAAAGCTCAGATCAGATCGTGCAATTTGTCCGGCTGAACTGGGCGTTCACTCTCCGCTTACATGTATCCCACGACATATTGTAAATCAGAAGTCAATTATTATCACATGCTAAAACTGAAGGGCCAGATCACCTGTGCATTGATGTACCCCTATCAGGGCCTTTTATATTTGTCGATAATGGTTACTATAACCATTGATTCTTTAAATGGGTAGCGAATGCACTTGCATAACAATTGTCCCCAAATGACGCACAGGTGAGCAGGCATAATTCAACTCTTGTAGCAGAATTACATAACACGAGTCACGCCTTATGAGTGCTTTACTGACTGTCCAGATAAGAAGAACCAACATATTTTGTAAACACAGAGAGAATGTCTTGTGAACACATAATTTCTAGCTTTCGATTTTCAGATTGTCATAAAGAAAGAAGTCCACGCTCATGTCAGACTGTTCAACAACGCAGTCTAGTCAGAGGAGGCCCAGATTGATTTTAAAATTCTACGAGGTCTAAGTACATTACGGATGAACATGCACGAGCTCCAAATTAGTCGAGTTTCTTAATTACCTTGCAAAAAAAAAAAAAAAAAAAAAAAAAAAAACCCGTAACCCTAGCATCGGATATACGGCTGATTTTTTGTATATATTAAGCTTGGATATTGGTTCATACAAAAGCGCTGTATAGCAATGCAAAACTAATTGCATTTTGGAGAAACGCATGCATTTTGTATGATACTGGTTTAGAGTTTTTCCAAGCAACTGTAAGTGTTATTAAGCGAAAAGTACACATATATATACTAACAGGTAAAATAGACCCAATAAACACCCAACTCGTGATAAATTAATCCGTACAGTTGATGTCTGAATATAAATTAGCACCGATTGTTTAAAATTCTTGTCGCATTTTGTAAAACGGCATGTATTTTATGAAATTTTGATATTCCATTTTAGTTTGGGGAAACTACGTCAAATATTATGTTTGGCTCTCATACATTCTTACAAAGTATAGTTCGTCAACAAAGGTTTTGAAATTATGGATATGAAGAAATGTGCGGCGATTCCCCTCAACATGCATGTTTAAGACTTACGTAAGTACAATATAGGGTCATATACGAATATTTTTTATTAATAAGCCATAAGCACGAACGCCCGAAAGATGTCTGGTAAAATTTAAAATGTGTCATTCAAAATAGTATAATAAAATTTGCAATTAAACGTTTTCTTACAGGTTTATTGTGGCGGCTATATTGGATGAAAACTCGAACATTTTTTGGTGTTAATCCATTTCTGTTTACCTTCTAATATAGGCTATAAAAATGGGAGAAGGTTTATTTGAAACACGGTTTGCACGCGAAATTTAAACAAATCATGTCAGACAGGAAAATGGGGTACTCTCCCTTAAATGCGGAAAACAACCGGGGTGTCACTAATGACGTCATGTTTGCATAATCATATGAGAAAATAAACATTCTGCTTTCTGTTTTGGGCATTGTTTTCTTTATTTTTTATGATTTAACCTGAATACACAAGGTTTTGTATACTTAAAACTTGTTGAGTATCAACTGGGCCTCCATAGAAACGTGCGAGTTCTCTGGAAATGCAATGTATGCATATTTGCTATACAGTAGATACAGACATGCCAAGGCTTTCTTCCTGTATCGAAATAAATCGTATTAGTTTCCGATGCTAGGGTTAGCAAAACGTAAGTACTAGAAACCGTACTAAATAGGTTTTCCACTTGTGAGTTTCATCTCGGCGTGCGCGATTATTTACTTTCTTAAAATAATAATTACTGTATATCACTGACGCACTCACGGACACAATCATGCATGCACGCACACCGTATCCTGACTTACCTTACAAACATTTCAAGACCTGCATGTTCTATGTTTCTTCTAATTCCTTTCCATGATTGTTTTAGTTTAAACGCCTGTCGAGCGTCCAGTGGTAACCTAGAATCAACTTCCGGAATGTTACCTGCTTGGTTCAAATCATGAAAACCGTCATTTACGTCTAGTTCCTCGGTATAATTGAAGTATGACTGACGGCAACCCATTTTGATATACCGTTGGATTAAATTCAGCTACACGAATAAAATATTGTTTGTGAAGGGCAAACTACCGGTTACTCAAACAAACTCAAACAATCAGTTATTCTAAGGGGGGACTTGATACACTTGGTAGACTCTCCGACATTGCAGCCAAGGGAGACAACCGTCTGAAAAAGGGGTCTACTTTATAAGGATAGAATCTACTCCAACGGGAAGCAAATTCTTTTCCTTTTCAGTAGTTCTCTGTTTCAGAAGGAGAGATAACAACTTGACATAGTTGCCGCCGCCCCCCCCCCCCCCCCGCCCCCCGCCCCGCACACACACACACACGAGCCTGAAAGTATATCATTTCCCCTTCTGAGTATAATAATATCTAGATTGTCTATTAGACATTTAATTGAGCTACTTTCCGTATTGTTTTAGTAATTGAATCGTTTTCCTTTTTTATTAATACATACTATGTCTATACTTGTAAATGCTTTACGCAGACACTTTTAACAGATACTCATATTCTGAACACTATACTTGAAGGTAAACTTTAGTATTAGATAAATATCACTTTGGGAAAACACTTCATTAGATAGTTTCCTATCTTGTTTTATTTAGCTTTTGCAGCTTCCTTTTCTTCCCAACTACAGAGTACTGATTGTCAATTATAGTATCTTGAACGATTACAGATCTAAGATGGTAGAAGCAGAGTGCTAGACTGTATGAACACAAAAACTATATTAACTTTTAGCACTCTGGGTAAAATTTTCAGCAGACGACATTTTGAAACATTTTTCTTATTTTTCCAATGGAGACAATTTGCATGAAATGTCAAATCCTGTTTTCTGAAACAAAAAATAATAAAATAAAGTATATCATCAATTTGTTGTCTGCTGAATTGCCCAGAGAGTGGCGAAGGCTAAATGAAAAATACGAAAACCCATTTACACTCCAGTAGTATAATCAAAAATACGAAACCCAATTACAGTCTAATAGTATAATCCGGCTTCCAGATCGACTATCTCAAGACACTATTAGTAACAGAATGACTGGTAATCTTTCAGTGCTCACAGTAATTGGCCGGATCAAATGAAAATGTGACTGACAACGCGCATCAATACAATCAATCTGCCACTGCCGACAACGATAGCACTATAGCTTTACTAAGTCTCGCCGTTTCTGCAAACAAGCGGGTTAACAAATGAGGCGGGTCCCAACAAAACCTAGAATGTTGCATGTGTCGAACCAACTTGTGCAGTGTGATCAGAGGGGACGACACACCTGAATACCAAAACGATATTGAAATATGTTGTAGCCTGTGACAAGATCTAAATCATAAAACAATATATTTTTCGTATTCATATGTGCTCTATATCAGCCAAGTGTTAAAAGTCCCCAGAAATGTCAAAATTGGCATATTTTTGCTCATTTTATAAAACGTGAGCCCCAGTAAATCCTTATTTAAATATAATAAACCCAAATAAAAACCCAATCCTGATTAAGTCGTTCCACAGCATAAAAACAGAAACATTTTGATTCTAGCACATCTTTCATTTTTTAACCATATTGGCATGTATTAGCGATGCAAAATTAATATCGAATTGTTTATATTACAAAGCTGAGACTGAACTTTGACCGCATATACTTTTCCTCAAAGGGTCCTGACACATAGTTCCGCTTATATTTGATTATAGGCTTGGATAAAGGAACAAAATATGTAGAGCTGTATCTGTTCAAAAGGGGGCCAAAATTGGACCTTAATGTATATACTTCCTTTGCTGTCCATACCGTGTATTCCTTATAGTCTGTGTCCATGCAGATATTAAAGACAAAGATGAAGCTGCGCAGATGAGCTGGCTGGCATTGCTGGTTTACTGTGCATGCTTTGCGAAAGACAATAATTGCTTATATGCAAGCAGTTAAGGTTACTGAATATATCTGGTAGATTTACCGCCATTTATAACAAGGACGACAACTTCTGTGAATTCGTGTTCGCTTTTCTACCACCCAATCCCTTTTTGAACAGAAGCCTCCTCTTAAAGGAAAGAATTTGCTCCGAAAGGAAACCAGTCCTTTCTTTTTTAGGTACTCCCCTTTTCAGAAGGGAGACAAAACAATTTTGATAGAGTTGTTTCCCCTGTACAACATCCCCTGAAGATCCGGATCAGAAGCTGGGGATAATTTATTAGTAGTTGATTATTCTGTATTTCGTTTAAGACCTAGGTTAGTCTGCGGAGATGCACAGGTTGATCAATTTTCTCTGTTTGCATATGCAAATACGCTCCCTTTTCTTATGACGCAGCTTAATTTAAGCTAATGACTATGTGCACTTTTAAACTTGATAGTAATCTGGGCCGAGGTTCACAATCATTCTTTAGATTACGATCGAACTAACATATAAAGACTGAGACTGGCAAGGCACTTTTTACGTTGTCACATAACACACTGTGTATTCGGAAACCTTTACTTCCTTCCCAAACATACTCTAAACTTACAGCAAGTATTCGCAAACCCTTATTTCCTTCCCATACATACTCTAAACTTACAGCAATTATTCGCAAACCCTTATTTCCTTACTATACTTACCCTAAACTTACAGCCAGTATTCGCAAACCCTTATTTCCTAACCATACTTACCTTAAAATTACAGCAAGTACTTACAAACCCTTATTTACTTACGACACTTACCTTAAACTTACAGCAAGGATTTACAAACCCTTATTTCCTTACCATTATTACCCTAAACTTACAGCAAGTATTTACAACGAACCCTTATTTCTTTGTCATACTTAACTTAAATTTACAGTAAGTATTTACAAACCCTCATTTCATCTGTTATATTTCGAACCTTACCTCGAAGGAATGATTTCCTTAGAGATAAGGTTCTTCTGATTGTGAATCTTGAGGCAGGAATGTACTGACATGAACATAAGTAAATTGGCAGTGCGATGTCATTTTAACTTTTATCACTCTCTAAACAGATTCAGCAACCGACAAAATGATATATTTATTTTCCCAAGAAAAACAGACTTTAATATTTCAAGCACAATGTCTCCTCAAGAAAAAAATAGACCGCGACCGTTCATGCAAATTGTCTCCCGACAATTGGCATAAAATATTAAGGTCTCAAGGAAAAATAAGGAAAATGTCTCAAAATGTCATCTGCTGAAATTTTCACAGCATGCTAAACTATAAACGAGCATAACTATGAGGTAAGTTTCAACTAGCTGTGAAATCCGATGAAACACAGCTGCTTTAAATTAGCTCGTACCATAACTGCAGCTGACGACATTTTGATTTTTATGTGTGTGTAGTTTTCAGAGAAAAATAAGGTTTGCCTAGCAGACCATTCTCATGAATATAAAGTCTGGTTTTCTCTGAAAAATGATTAAAAATAGAATGTCGTGCCACAATTTTATTTTGCTTTGAGATGTAATAAATACATTTGTAACATGAAACGAAAGAAGAAGAAAAGACATTGTCACAGAAAGGCAAATAATCACCGACGATTCACATGAAATATCAAATGTTTATTTTCTCTGAAGAAACAATGGAAAAAAATAATACCGCCTGCTACAAGTTGAAATGTAACGCAAATACATTGTTGCTGAAAGGCAACTGGTCGCCAACAGGCGATTCACATGAAACGCCAACTCTTACTTCTCTAAAAGTAATAATATAAAATAAAATGTCGTCTGCTACAATTTTGCTTAGTGATGCTGGTACAATGTTTCAGCAGAGAACATTTTGAAACATTTTTCGTATTTTTCCAGAACATAGCCCTTGGCATTTCCTTAGGAGACAATTTGCATGAAATATCAAAGCCCTGGTCCTAATACTTGCAGTCAGAGATCTACATCTGGGTTAGTCTCATATCAAATTTCAAGTTTGTAGCAAAAAAAGGGTATCTAAGTTAGAGCTCCAGGTCCAGCATTAATACAAAAATTTCAAACATGTTTCCTTTGGCCCCACCCCACAGTCCCACCCTAGCATGATTCAGTTTCCAAACCCTGGTCTCTGTATAAACTATTTCCTCTGTGATCATTACACCTGCTTTCTAACTTTCTAGGGCAAGTAATGGTACCATACTTATGATTCTATTGCCATTCTGCATGTGTTCAATATGACCTGTTATACAGTCTGACCCCTGGCCCTGCCTAGGGGCCTCTACCATGGTCTAATGTCTTGGTCTGGGTAAATATCATACCAAATTTAAACTTTATAGCGAAAAAGGTATCAAAGTTATGAGCAACTTGGACGTAAATGTGAATGTAAATATGCAGGTAAACTTGCATGTGAACTTGAATGTAAACTGCAACATTTGTTAGACTCTGGTTACGAACGTGACATACGCACGTACGGATGTAACATCACGGCGAAACGCTATATGCCCCATTGCTGTCTTCGGCATGAAGACATAAAAAGACAAATGATGACCGCGGCATAATTTCAATCTGATCGATTGTAAAAATTGTAAATCAACCTGATTCCAATCATGCGTCATCACATCGTTAACTTTGAATTAACTACTTTACTTCAGATTTTTATGTCTTTGTTGATATTTTTTTAATGACACGTGTCAGATACGTTATACAGAAAACCATGGAATAAAACAGCCAACAATAACATCCATAGATTTCCCAGTACACACTTTAGAACGTGATATCATAAAGTAATGTTAACTTTAACGCATAACATACTGAGAAGAAATTCAGCAGACAACGTTTTGAAATTTTTTTCATATTTTATTCCCGAAAACAGGCCTTAACAATTCATGCAAATTGTAGAAAGGAGACAGTCAAAGTCTATTTTCTGGAAAAAATAATAATAAAAATACTAATATTAATTTGTCGTCTGCTAAATCTGCTCCGAGTGGTAACGGTTAGGGCATCGCGGTATGGTTTTATTTTTTTATTGTTCTCTGGAGAGATAAATCGAAACCTAAATACTCTGCCAGAGAGAAGAAAACTTTAATGCTAAATTAAACCGTATAAACTGAATATAAACAGATAATTCCTGATTTTATTTTACATTCAATTTAGTTTACATTCAATGGGTGTTGGTTTCATTTCATCCTTTTACTTTTACTACAAGTCACAGGAAAACAAAAAGGCTATTAATAACTTTGCTTCCCTCTTTAATTGCACGCCGGCGGGTTAGGGCCTCAGATTCTATGATGGTTCCAGCGTAAAGGCTTACTTGAAATTTAATTTTGGGTAATGTTGGTTGGTACTTGATGCTCTATCGTTGGTCGGGCCCACCTGAGTCTTATTGTTGGTTTTCTTTTGCTCTAGCATTTCATTTGTTTCGTGCTGTCGAGTCCTCATCGTTGTTACATCTCTGTAATTTGTTGATTTTTTTGTTCTCGGAGATGTAGCACTAATGAGTTAGGAAGCCTTCATGCGGACTAAACAAATTATACTAAACCGCGGCAGAAGTAAGGGCAAGGATTGTGGCCACGTAAAATCGATTTAAGCCCCCTAGTGAAATACTTTTCACTGACCGTTCCAAGGCGGTTCTTCTGTCATGGTTTATTTTTGTTATAGTTCGTCTTTGAATGTGTGTGTCGCTTACATCTTTTTGTTTTGGATAGCCATTTGGACATTTTGTGGGAAAGTAACTGTCCGTTTGGCTTTCTGCTTGTGATGTTTCCATTAGGGTCCAGTTATTTCGTGTTTGTGTTTCTTTCCCTTTGATGTCTCTGATGAGAGGTGTGGGATAATTGTATCGATTCCTGATCATTGCCTTCCTTTCTATTAGGCTGGTAATTCCACAAAAAATATGATCGAAAATCCAGAATCAAGAAAGTGGACAGTCGTAAATGAACCGCATTGTGAGCGAAATGCGCTTTTGCTATCTAATCAGCGATAAACCATTCGTCCAGTTCCACCACATCCTATCATGCATCTCTGTTCGTTCTAGCCCCGTCACGTCCCACAGGTTCAAACCGCTGCAATGTTAGTCTAACTTGCTGTGATTGTGACACGTATACTTAACCATCACACTCCAAATATTCAGACACCTTAACACCTTATCACAACCATCCAAACCTTTAAAAACCTCCAAGCTACTACATGAACCTGTTGATATGTCTAAGAGGTGCTGAATGGGTGCCAAACATTATAACCCCTGATCAAACGCATTATTCTGTGGCATCTGATCTGGGCTTTAACCGATTGCTCTGGCCTGTGTATCGGAGTAATTTGGATACTTACGGCAATACGCGATACATGCTCCAGCCCTGATAGCATTGTTTCGCAATTTTGAAAAAGACACCCTGGCTTTAACATGAAGGGATATACGTGGTAGATTTTCGGGCATTTTTGACAAGAAAGGCAACTGTTGTAACCTCATGTTTGCTTTCCTGCACACTAAACTTTTTCTGAAAGGGAGGAATTCGATCCCGTTTTAGAGCGGACCCCTTTTCAGAAGGCAGACAAACCAAAATTTTGATAGAGTTACTGTCTTGAAAGTTATCCATTCCCCTGTATTGTGCTCACATTAAGGAGAATTGGTACATTTTCAAGGGTGAAAACTCTGTGTTTCGCCTCCATTCTGAAAAGAAGTCTGCTCTTAAAGGAAAGTATTTTGCTCTCTTTGAGAGCTAATTTTATTCTTTTAGAAGTGGCCTCTTTTCAGAAGGGACTTGGTTCACGAGTCTACCGGTAAATACCATAGTGTTCAGCGTACCTTACTGCAAACGCGAAAATTGCTGATCCAGACAAGTCTACATGGTCCGATAAGGCTCTATTTTTTTGTAGTGCATACTAACATGGACGGACATTTTTATGCACAATGTTAGCAGTTTTATTATTTTGAGTAGCCTGCGCAGCCGATCGGGTCGCGAGTAATTCGTGTAAGATGCACAAATAAAGTCCGCCAGTATTTCACAACAGCTGTACCTGGCCAGATAGAGGACAAGTCAATCACAGTTTGTCTTAACTTCAATGAACATTTCATAGATAAGGTTCCCTCTATCTTGCATGTAACGGAAGTAATGCTTTTTTCACTTCCGAAACGCATAGAAATTATACTTTATGGTCATGTCAGAAAGTGTGTGAAGTTCTTACCTTTCTACTTGACAGTGATTATACAAGATTTGGTACTAAGCTTTTTAGACAAATTGTGGGTATTCCTATGAGTACAAATTGCGCACCGCCTGTAGCTGATTTGTTCTTGATCTGTTAGGAAAGAGACTTCATGATGTCTCTTTCTGAAGAAAAACAGTCTGAACTTATTGAAGCTTTCAGCTCGACATCAAAATATTTGGACGATTTATTTAATGTTGACAATAACTACTTCGATGGTTTGATCAGTCATTTTTTTTCTTCAGAGCTTCAATAAATAATGCTTTTTTTTTCTGAAGCCCCATTTTTGGCTTTGCATTTGTCTATTTTAGAAGGGTTTATTTAATGCAAAGTTTATGATAAACGCGATGATTTTGATTTTGAGATTGTTAACTTTCCGCACTTGGATGGGGACGTTACTCGTCAAGCAGCCTACGGTGTTTATATATCACAACTATTTCGGTTCGCCAGATTGTCTAGACTTCAACACTCGAAATAAATCGTTAACTGCTAAACTTCTAAATCAGGGTTATCGGCATCCTAAACTCCGCAAAGCCTTTATAAATTTTATAGACGTCATTTCGATTTAGTTTCAAAATTCTACCAGTGTGTTGGGTCTTGATAATATGTCTTTGGCTTGGCCCGCCGTGGTTCAACTATTGGTTTTCATTTACTCTGGCATAAGTAGAATTAGCTATGAGTAATTTGTGATTAATTTGATATTTATGTTTTCGCTTTAATGCATCGACTGAGTTGGGAATCTTAATGCGAACCGAATTTTTATGTATTTCTGTATTAAGAGTAGCATCGGGACCCAGGGTGAAATTGGTTAGCTGTAAAAGTGCTTTAAACCCTCCGGTTGTTTACTCTACTGACCGTTCTAAGGCGGTGGTCCCGGTGTTAGTCTTACTCTTTGTTGCTTTGTGGTTTACTCTACGAGGCGATTTGTTTTATGTCTTACCTTGTGTTATTTTGTTCTTGTGTTTTTCAGTCCTTTTAGCATTGCCATTACCTCGCTTTGGGAAGAGTAAGCTAATCTTAGTGCTTTTCGTACGTTTGTTCGATTTGCGCTTGTTTGGTTTTGTCTGCTTCCTTTTCCTCTTGGTGTCTGGGAAGGGCTGTGGTTTGTGACTGTGGCACTCCCTGGACTTTTCTCTTACCTTTTTGTTTCAATGTTGGACTTAAATCTCTTCCGCAACAAGGCCTATCGCAACCTGAATTTTATGGTGTCTTAGTATATAAATTGAGAAAATATATGCTTGCAATGGTTTTAGCACTCAATTTCGTAAAATCATTCTTCGATATATAAAGATCGGTTACAACATAAATGTAATACGACAGACTGCTTTCATAGTAGTCAATCCAATCTCGGTTAATAAGTTTGCTTCTCTCTTTGGTTGCTCGCCGGCAGGTTCGGGCCTCAGACTGTATGACGGCTTCAACATAAAGACGTTTAGGTAAGTCGGTTGGTGCCTAATACTCTGGCTCTGGTCGGGCCCACCGGAGTCAAACTTTTCGTTTTCTTTTGCTTCAGCATTTCAGTTATTTCTTGCTGTCGAGTCCTCATCGTTGTTTCAACTCTGTATTCGTTTGATTTTTATGTTCTCGGAGATTTTGCACTGATGAGTTAGAAATCCTTCACGCGGACTGAGCAAATCTCTTGTGTATACCACGGCAGAACTAAGGGCGATTTAAGTCCCCGAGTAAGTTTTTACTGACCGTTCCAATGCGGTGCTTCTGTTGTGGTTTACTATTTCTGTCATTGTATATCTTTGCATGTATGTCCTAGTGATTTTCTTTTTTATTTTGGATAGCTGTTCGGCTTTTTGTTCGGAAAGAAACTGTCCTTTTGGCTTTCTGTTTGTAGTGTTTTGATGTTGCCGTTCCTTTGAATGCGTCCTTCATTCCCTTTGGTGTGTGGACGGAAGGTGTTAGGTAATTGTATCGATTCCTGATCATTGCCTTCCTTTCTATTTTCAAAAACGGTAGCAAGGAAGAACAAGAATTATCTTTAAAAAAAAAAGAAAATAGAAAGAAAAAGATAAGCAACTGGGAATAGCAGACTTTGTATTTAATTTAATGGGTTGACCTATAATCAAAACTAGTAAATTGTACATGTTTAGAATTCCAATATTATAATAGAGGTTCTTAAAACGAAGCTCACTTTGCACTTGGAACTTTGACAGTTTCCTTGTCAAAGTCACACCCATACTATGTAACACCGGGTAAATGGGTAAATCTTATTTCAGGCCGTATGCGCCTTTCTTCGCACAATAGCTTCTTTTCTTCATTTCGACAGGCAGCAATATAAATCTATGGAATGGCTTTTGAGTCAGAAAATATTATTACCAATAAAAACAACTTACTATTTTACTTCTTTTGTATCTTTTGTTTCACCTTTTTGTATTGTCATCCTTAAATTTAGCAATTAAATATTTCTACCGTCGCTTAATTAACTTAGTCATAACATGCCTTTAAGAAACTTACAGACTAAAGAGATTGCATGCCAGAAATATATGACATATATACTTAAAGCAATTAGAAACTCTTTTTTTTCTCATTTATTGCAAAGTTTCAAGCATTTGTTTCGCTTAAATCAACGCCTTTCGTACAAGTACAGTTTATTAAAAGTTGTCCTCAGGTACTCACTCATGCGTAAATTTTTTTTATGAAAAATCGTCGCATTTTTTAACAGTTTTAAAATGTGAAATTCCAAAAACGTTGTGATGAGATGGTATCCAATTTGTTCCCAACATTAAAAATACGCAATAAACACAAAAGTTCTTTATGCGGATACGAATTGAAGCTGTGTCTCAAATTTCAGATTTTATGAAATTTGCATGGATTTTGAAAACCGTTTTGAATGTCATTTAAAACGAAAACATCTCATTGTTGAATGACTTGAATAAAAACCAAAAAAAAAAAAAAAAAAAAAAAAACTATGATGGTCCTTAAAGCTCACCTTTGCTGAAAACTAGGTCAAGGTCATTCAATGTCTACAACATTCATTTAACTGGAGAACATAACTCTTAGCATATCCATGTCCCCCCACATCTGCACGTTTAAGGAAAATTCAATTAAAACCAATGGATCTATGCAGCAAACAACCTTAATTACATCAAGGGACATAACTCTAAGTATCAGATTGTGTAGGTTTTCAAACGTTTTTCAAACTCTTCAAAGGGTTATAACCTTCTCAATGTTTGGTGTGCTGTAACCTCAAAAGAATGCATGCAGTTGCACCTCATAGTCTAACATCCAATAACTTTCAACTTGATAGATGAAAACTGTAGAAGGAGTTGGCCGAAAACGAACTCTTGTGTGAACTATCTCTAAGGAATCCGAATTCTATCAAACTTTGGAGTACTGTAACCTCGAAACAGTCTGATATAAACTGGAGGAGGAATTAGCTGGAACTAAAGTCATATCTGAACAATCTTTAAAGGGTATAAATGACTACCAAAATTTGGTGTACTGTTACCTCAAAACAATATGCATTGTGCCACCTTTTAGTCTTACTGTCCACTAAAATGAAAACTTTAGGAAGAGTTATTCGGAAACAATGTCGTGTCTGAAAAATCTTTAGAAATAGTGATAACTCTGAACAATCTTTAAAGAGTAATGACTAACAAACTTTTGTGTACTGTAACCCTATATCCTCGAAGCAATATGCACTGTATCACCTCATAGTCTAACTGCCCACCAGGTTTCAATCTCATTGATGAAAACTGTAGGAGGAGTTATCTGGAAACGAAGTCATGTCTGAAAAATCTTTAATAAATAGTGATAAGTCTATCGTTGGTGTAATTTCACCTCAAAACAATATGCACTCTATCACCCCATGGACTGTTCACCAAAGTTTTTACTCGATCATATATGTAAGATTCAGAAAAATCTGCTAAAATCTGAAGGAGTTATGCTGATAGCAAGGTCCAAAATAGGCATTCTTAGGAATCTAGGTTTCGTAACTCTAAAATAAATAACCTGACCTGGACAGTTTTTGAATTCGCCCAAGACTTCATCCATGTCCATCTTATCTGCAAGTTCCCCATGTCCACCTTACCTGCAGGTGCCATTATAGTCCAATCAAAACTGAACAAGTTGCGCTGATGATAAAGTCAAATATGAGCTTTTTCAACAATCGAAGGGACATAACTCTCTGATAAATGATGTGATATGACCGTGTTTCGTACTTGTCGGAGATTCCATCCATGTCCACCTTCTTTGCACGTTTCAGGAAGAACTATCAAAACTGAGTGAATTATGCTGATGACAAAGTCAAACAGAGACTTATTCAGCAGTCAAGGGGATGTAACTCTACCGATCTGGTCAGTTTTCGAACTCATCCGAGATTTCATTCATGTTCTCTTATCTGCAAGCTTCAGGAAGCTCCGATCAAAACGGAACAAGTTATGCTGATGACAAAGTCAAACAGAGGCTTTTTCAGCAGTCAAGGGGGAAATAACTTTAAGATTAATGATTCAATCTGGCCAGTTTTTAAACTCATCCGACATTACATCCATGTCCACTTTATAGCAAGTTTAGGAAAATTTGATCAGAACTGAATGAGTTATGCTGTTGGCATAGTCAAACAGACAGTCAGCAATCAAGGGGACGTGTCTTTAAGATTAATGATCTGATCTAGCCAGTTTTCAAACTTGTCCAAAATAGTATCCATGTCCACATAATCTCCAAGTTTCAGGAATATCTGATCAAAACTGAAAGAGTTGTAGTGATGACAATGTCAACCAGAGACTTTTTCAGTAATCAAGGGGATGTAACTGTAAGATTAACGATCGGATCTAGTCAGTTTTAGAAGTTTTCCAAGATTTCATCCAAATTATCTCCAAGTTTGAGGAACATCCGATCAAAACTGAAGGAGTTATAGTGATGACAAAGTCAAATAGAGGCCTTTTCAGCAATCAATAAATGTAACTATAGGATTAATGATCGGATCTGGCCAGTTTTTTTAACTTATCTGAGATTTCATCCATGTCCACCTCATCTGCAAATTTCAGGCAGATCCAATCAAAATTGAACAAGTTACGCTGATGACAATGTCAAACAGAGACTTTTTACAGCAATCAAGAGGACGTAACTCTGAGATTAATGATCCGATCTGGCCAGTTTTCAAACTTGTCCGAAATTTACTCCATGTCCACATTATCTGCAAATTTCAGGAAAATCAAAACTGAAGGAGTTATGGTGATGACAAGCATTTTCCCATTGTAAGTCTATGGGACCTTGTGGTTGCCACAGCAACCAAGCTTTTAATTGGATTTCAATGAAAAGCTTACACAATTAATGCCCCACCAAACACATGCTATAGATGAGAAATGATTGAGAACAGCTTGCAGACTGTGGAGATATAACTGGTCAAATGTGCTGACGGACGACGGACGGACGGACGGACGACGGACGGCGGACAGACCACTATCCTATAACCTCCCCTAGAGCTTTCGGCCTAGGTGAGCTAAAATGACTGAACGAATCCCATTTCTGTCGACTATTGCCATCAAAAGTGCCATATAAAGGGTAACCCGGTTTTTATGTATACTCTTAAGTCAATCGTTCAAAATGTAAGCAGGTTCCCGGCGTGTATTCGCAGATTTCGGAACAATATTCAAACTACCAAAACCTTCAACACAAACTAACCAGTAATAAAAAAAATAACCAGACATTTCGAATAAAAGGGATATTTGCCCAATTTTTTACAACAAAGTTGAGTTGTGTTTATCTAAACATGCAGCTCGACCAATCCAAAGTTCAGTATCTGCTGCGGTAAACAGTTGTCTTGAAATCAGCAGCATTGATTGCTTTGTTTTCCTTTGTTACACACGATAAAAGTGCATTAACTTAGAGTGCGGTCAAATATAGACAGTTGCGGTTTTACTGGCTTTGAGTATATTTGTTTTCATACATTTTGTTACAATCATTAAGCTCACTGTGATATTAACACAATTTCGTCGGAAAAAAAAAACAACCCACAACGACCTATAGCTTTTTAACTCGGTGTGTGTGTTGGAGGGGGGGGGGGGGGGGCGGTGAGGAGAAGAGGGAGGGGAAGATGGCCTGGGGGGCATAAAATCACTGTGTTTTAATGATATGAGGTGAAAAATGCTTGTTCAAATTTTAGAAGCTTCAATTATATCGTACAAAAAGAAAAAAAATTACAGAGAATTACAGAGAAATAGAAAAAAAAAAAAAAAAACAACTCCATAATTGTCATATCTGTATTAAAGCAATCCAGAAGAAAGTCAACTGAATTATTTGAACTTGTATTCCAAATACAATAGATAAGATGAACCACAAGTCTGTACTTTATGTCATCAGAAACGTAGTGTTTCAGTGTTACTATGAAGAATACATTGCCCTTACGTTTCCTGAGAATTGTCAGCAATAGATGACAGATATCCGCGGGGATTGGAGCTTATATCTGCTGGCACTAATGTAAGCTTGCGGACAGTTTCCCCATAAATCCTTAATGAATCTGTGTTTTCCTTGTTTCTTTTGTCTCTTTTTTTCCAACTTCGCAAAAACCGATGGAAAGAGAGCACATAAATAAAATTACCCACAAAAGGCCATACACTCGAAATACATTTCTCACGGGACACCGAACGAAGAAAAAACGGCTAAAGACAACACCAGAGTTGCAATAACCTACATATACGAGGGGAAATTGGGGACTTGTTGCTAGAAAATAAAAATGCAACTCTATATTCGTGTAAATTGTATATATTTTTAGAAGTTGATATACTTTGTCCACGATGTATAAATATTAGGGAAAAATATTCAACAATCATTAAGTTACAGCAAATAATAATAACAAAGTAAGGCACGCCAGCGTACAACATGTAACGTCATGATAACTTTAAAGGTTCACACTTTTTAAACGTAATCACGGCGGATTTGAATGCAATTTCTATGTTTCTGTAACCATTTAGCGTAGATACCACTGTCGCATGACGAAACAACAGATTGCGCATGCATACAAAGCTCACTGGTGTCCTCAAACCGCCCGCCTCGTATTGCTGCCTTGATCTCCTGGAAAATTCAAAAGTTCAAAGGGCGAGATCTAGACTGTATAGTGGCTGGTGAAAATTTTCAAAACCAAGCAAATTGATTTCAACGAGGGTTTTGTCAACCTATGTCCTGTAGCGTTATCTTGGGAGAATATTATGCGCTCGGGTTGAGATTGGGTCGTTTCAATGCCTGCATCAAGTCACACCTGAGAACCTGAAGTGATAAAATTAAGTCAGAATCGTGACTTTAACGCCAAAACAGTGTATGTTTAACATAGTAATAATTTTGTAAACATTAAATTCATTATTTTCAAATATCTAAATAATAGATCTAGTTAAAATAATGTTTAAAATGTTGATCTGCTTACCCTCGAATAGTAACTAGTGGTCACTGTCTGGCTTTAAGGAACCTGGTGCTGTAGGATCATGCCCTTTCTGTCCATAAAAAAAACATAAACATACGTTTCACACCGCTTTTCGTTACTTTTGCCTCCTTTTGGGGAAGTTTCCATATATATATATATATATATATATATATATATATATATCACTTTCTCTGAAATCGAACATTCATCTTAGATGGTCGGCCACATCGAATCCTCTTTTATAGAGCATCTTCCTTCCCGAAACCGTCGATGCCACTTAAAGACAAGAGTCCCACTGCGTTTCTTTGTCGTACTGGAACTCTGTACCATCTTTAACCCATCATCTGGTGTCTTGTCCAATCCCCACGCAAAATTTAACGGTGGCGCTTAACTCGACGTCGCTCCTTTAAGTCATGGTTTTAAAATTTCGGTAAGTGACAGCGCCGTTAAAAATGTTTATATCTTTTAACCGGAAACACAGACTAAAGTCAAGAATTCCGGTAATGATGCCATCAATGACGTTGTACAGCAGACGATCTCGCGGAGTCAAACGCTAAAAAACAAGTTCAAATGCGGTAGTATTCGATTTAAGAAATGTTGAAAAGTGCATATTCTTTTTACATGCTCCGGGTATGCCGAAGCGCGTTATTGTGGACACTGATAATTCAGCGAATAATATATAATGCTTTTGCATTTTAACTACACGCTTATTAGAAAATGTTTATCAAAGTTTATTTTAAGTTTCATAGTAATGCGACAAATAATAAGGACGATAAAGACGTTAGAAGTTCCCGATCACCCCAAGTAAACAAAGAACTGCAAAAGAGGAACTGTCTTTGAATTGTCAGCAGAAACAGCTTCCCGCTTGGTATAAAGCTGGGAATTCACTTGTACAGTTTCAATCATTATCTTTATAAGTTGTTTGTACTCCTCAACCTATAATGCATAATTTGTACTAGCTAAGGACGGTACGAGTAATGAGAGATAATGAGAAAGTTCAGACTTCATCTAAAAAAATAAAAGTAATTTATGCTTCTGTCTTCAAGACTTCCCACCCTGTTATTGTGCGAAGTGAATCAATAGATATAAGCCTGGTTGCCCGCATATCGATCCGTGCAGTCTCCATTTGAATTTTTAAGAGTTCGTTCGCCTCAAACTCAGTAAAGTTACTATTCCAAATTTGATCTGCCTTTTTAAATAATGATCTTATGAATGAAAAGTAGATTACTTGCAGACAATGTCTATCAAGGATGAATTTCCGTTTGCGCATTATGTTGGTTTCATTGCCATGCCTTAGATTTTAGTTCTGCCAAATGCTCAAATCTAAATATAAACCTCAACCTTCATAGATGCTTTTTAAACTTCTTATCAACAGTTACGTCTAATCCAAATACGGCAAATGCCATAGAACAGAGCAAGTACATGGTATCAGGCCTGCCTATGGTAATGATGACCCAATCCGATCATTAGGAGGTGAAGAAGTGGTTCTAACACGCCTACGTACAGGACATACTAGACTCACGCATTCTATCTACAAATAAAATAGAATTCCAAGAATCGGATATGTCGCCTCGCCTGCTTTAAGCGCCAACCATCTGATATGAAAAAAAAAAAAAAAAAAAAATACATTGTATTTGTCCTAATAATCGTTCCTATCCCTTGACCGGTATCTTACAATGATATATATATTCTCTGCTAATGAAATTAATGCATCTGCAATAAATATTGAGCAGAAACCAATATCAACACTAGAACAAAAAAAAAAGCTAGAGTTGTCTTTCTTGCATGTGACACTTCTACATGACCTGATATATGTCCCTACCCTACATTTTCAAACTATCTCAAAAAGTATGGGAGTTATGGCCTGCACAAAATTTCGGCTTCAGGGGACATAAGTACTTGACGAAAAAAGTGGAAGTTATCTCTCTTGCATGTGACACACATTTTATGATACTTATCTATGTCAATGCAAAATATTATAAAAGTATTTCAAACCATTAAAGAGTTATGGTGCACACAAGAATTTGGCTTAGAATTTCGTTCAAGGGAGATAACCAGAAGACCAAAGCAAGGGTTGTCCTTCCTGCATGCGATTCTCGCACTTAACCTGGTATTATTATCAAATTATTTCAAACAGTATGGGAGTTCTGGCCAGCAGATTTTGGCTTCAGGGGACATAAGTACATATTGAAGAAAGTTAGAGTTGTCTCTCCTGCATGCGATACGCCTACTGTCCTTATCTTTGCTGCTACAAAATATTATCAAACTATTTTAAACCATTAAGAAGACATGGAGTGCATTAAATTTTGCTAATAAATTCGTTTAGGGGAGATAAATAGAAGAGAAAAAAGCTAGAGTTGTCCTCTCGCAAACGACACTCCTCCTTGACCTGTTATATGCCCTGTCAAATAATATCAAATTATCTGAAACAGTGTGGGACTTATGGCCTGTAGAAGATTTCGGCTTCAGGGGAGATAAGAACATAACGAAGAAAATGATAGTTGTTTCTTTTGCACTTGACATACCTACTGGTCCTCTTCTTCATCCCTACCAAATATTATCAAAATACCTCTAAGGGTATCAAAGTTATGGAGCACGCAAGGCGCGTCTACGTACTTAACCTAACAACAAAAATAAGTAAAGAAAGGGCCATAACTTGGCCAAAAATTTGCGGATGGTTACCAAAATCGAACTTGACCCGTATTTTGCAATGATGTACCCTTCTTCAAAATTCTGATAGAGTATATATGCATCCATTCAGAACTTACCAAACGAAAACCACCATCTTTACCCAAAAATAAAAACTAAGTCGAAAAAGCGCAATACCTCAGCCAGAATTTGGCGGATGATTTATACCAATATCGAACTTGACCTGTATTTTACAATGAAATAAACTCCAGCAGACTTTGCCGTGTGGCGGCGGTAGAACGTCTCCCCGTACATCACCATAGTGCAGATTATATTTCATTTTCTTTGGGATCATTGGGCCATTGTGGTATATTTGAAAATGGAGTTCTGCTCATGTATACGCTAGAGGGCGTAAGCAGTGTTGCAAACTTCATTACTGCTTATGAAGAGTCTCAATTTAACCGAGACTCCCATTTTCTAATCTGTAGCGTGTTCTTTGTTTCCAAAGACAATCTTTTTGACGTTTATTTGAATGAAATCAATGCATCCCTTCAAAAGTTATTGAGCGGAAACGAAGAATAAAAGCTTCGTCAAAATTTGGCGGGTGATTATCACTATCGAACTTGACCTGTATTTTACAATGATATAAACTTCTGCAGACTTTGAGTGAAATCAATGCATCCCTTCAAAAGTTATTGAGCGGAAACGAAAAGTGTGACGACGACGCCGACGACGACAACGATCCCTATGTGTCTGCCATACTACGCAAGCGACACAAAAAGACCAACTCGTTTGTATAATGAACGGTTTACCTTCTAGTTGACTGCACTGAATTCCCACTTTTGCGCAGCATCCTTTTCTCGAGATAAATGCCGAGACATTTATTTCAAGATGAAGCTGCTGCGGTTTTAAAGCATATGAATGTTTCTACCAAAATATAGTTATTTATATCTCTTAACATTTCTCGCTTCATGTACTTGACACATAACTGTAATAACGTTTTTATCAGCCTACCACGTTAATATCAAGGAAATATAGTGTATCGAGGTAAGTGACCTCATGGGTTGATACGTTAATCTGAAATCAGCACAATCATACTAAAGATTGCATTTCAGCTAAACACCGCTTATATCGGATCATTAACCCATCAGGCCAAAATTCAATTGACTTGATAGAGGGTCCATAAGAAACAAGTCAAAAAGGATTGCCTTTGGAAACATACAAAATCACGAATCGATTTGAATGAGTCTCTTCATATGCAACATTGCAGTTTTCGAGGCTGCATACGCCCCCGCCCCCCCCCGCTCCCCTCGCCCCACCCCCCCCCCCCCTAGCGTCGGCTTAAGCGGTATTCGATTTTAAAAATAACCAGGATGGGCTCACTGATCCCAAAGGGAATAAAAATAAAACCTGCACTATGATGATGTACGGGGAGACTTTTTACGGCCGCCACACCCATAAGAAACAGGACAGGGGAGCCTATGCATGAGCAAAGGACCCTTATTACATAATGTAATCAGCGAAAACACATATTAGTCAGCATATGTAAAGTTTTATTAGTGCCTTCGATAATCGTCAGTATACTCTTAAGTACCAATGATTTTGTCAGCGGAAAATAAAGACCCTGATCAGACTGTACAGATGTCAATATTGATCCGGGACATTCGTTGTTTACATGTGCGACGAGGTTGCCAGATTCGCCCTCATAAGTCTTGATTATCCTCGATTCTGTGAAAAACGGTGGAGACTCTGATCAGATTCCGCTTTCTGCAGTCAACACTGCAAGGTTTGTATTCTTAGGCATGTCGACACCACATTTTGAAAACATCTATCACAAAGTAGTCAAATAGTCACATAAAACTTTGGAATATGTACTTGGTATTTGGAAAAAAAGGGTAATGAATGTAATATGTGAAGAAAAGATAAATACTAGTTCGGATAAACGTGTCGGTGAAACTTGTGTTACATTAACAAGTATATATAATGTGTATACTATGTTCCCATGATATATAGTGAAAACAGTGTATGCTGAGGTCTACGTTATTTGGCGAAATTTCAGAAACTTGCTATTTTAAACCCATCGTTTCGATTTCTTTTGTATTTCTAGCAACCTATTGTACTACATAAAATCGTCCTTATTACGAGCCAAACCCTTCCCAATGTTAGATATTATATGATGAAAACGCAATGCTGATGGCTCCAGATAAGAGCGGTATCAATATACATATTCGCCTATTCGTCTTATTATGTCCCCCCCCCCCCTCCTCCCACTTGCCAAGGGGGGCATATTGTTTTTGGGACGGATCCCGTCGGAGTCGGCGTCAGCGTCGGCGTCGGCGCCGGCGTAAAACTTCTTGTCCGCTCTGCAACGAATACCCTTTGGAATATTTTGATGATACTTGATAGAAATGTAAAACAGGACCAGACGACGTGTAGCGTGCAAGAATGACAACTCTGTCTTTCTTACTTTTGGAGTTATCACCCTTTGTTTTATTTGGAAAAGATTTCGTGTCCGCTCTGTAACTTGAATTCCCTTTGTTATATTTGACAGTGATAATCTATTTATTTCGTGTCCGCACTGTAAGTCAAAGACCCTATGGAATATTTTTATGATACTTGGTAGAAATGTAGAATAGGACCAGACGACGTGTCACGTACAAAAATGACAACTGCCTTTCTTACTTTTGGCGTTATCTTCTTTTGTTATGTCTGACAGTGATTATCCATTGATTTCATGTCCGCTCTGTAAGTCAAAGATCCTTTGAAATATTTGTATGAAACTTGGTAGAAATGTAGAACAGGACCAGATGACGTATCGCGTACAAGAATGACAACTCTGCCTTCCTTACTTTTGGCGTTATCTCCCTTTCTTATGTCTGACAGTAATTATCCATTGATTTCGTGTCCGCTCTGTAAGTCAAAGACCCTTTGGAATATTTTTATGATACTTGGTAGAAATGTAGAACAGGACCAGACGACGTGTCGCGTACAAGAATGATAACTCTGCCTTTCTTACTGTTGGCGTTATTTCCCCATTGTTATGTCTGACAGTGATTATCCATTGATTTCGTTTCCACTCTGTAAGTCAAAGACCCTTTGGGATATTTTTATGGTACTTAGTAGAAATGTAGAACAGGACCAGATGACGTGTCGCGTACAAGAATGACAACTCTGGCTTTCTTACTTTTGGAGATATCTCCCTGTGTTTAGTTAGAAATCGATTTCTCGTCTGCTCTGTAACTGGAATACCCTTTGGAATATTTCGATGGTACTTGGCAGAAATGTAGAACAGGACCAGACGACTAGTCGCATACAAGAATAATCTCTGCCTTCCCTACTTTCGGAGATCTCCTTTTGTTATATTTGACAGCAACAATCCATTGATTTCGTGTCTGGTCTGTTAGTGAAAGACCCTTTGTAATATTTTTATGATATTTGGTAGAAATATAGAACAGGACCAGACGACATGTCGCGTACAAAATGACAACTCTACCTTTCTTACGTTTGGCGTTATCTCCCTTTCTTATGTCTGACAGTGATTATCCATTGACTTCGTGTCCGCTCTGTAAGTCAAAGACCCTTTGGAATATTTCATGATACTTGGTAGAAATGTAGACTAGGACCAGAGGACATGCTGCGTACAAGAACGACAACTCTGGCTTTCTTACTTTTGGAATTGTCTCCCTTTGTTTTGTTTAAAATAGATTTCTCCTCTGTTCTGTAACTTGGATACCCTTCAGAATATTTTAATGGTACCTTGTAGAACTGTAGAATAGGAAAAGGCGACGTGTTCTTTACAAGAACGACAACTCTGCCTTCCTTACTTTTGCTGTTATCTCCCTTTGTTATATTTGACACTGATTATGCATAGATTTAGTGTCCGCTATGTAAGTCGAATACTCTTTGGAATATTTTGATAATACTTGGTAGTAATGAAGAAAAGGACCAGACGACATGTCACATACAAGAATGACAACTTCGTTTTTTTTTTTACTTTTGGAGTTATCTCCCCTTCTTGATTTCTTGCCTCTGCTCTGTAACACGAATACCCTACGGAATAGTTTGATGATGCTTGGTACAAATGTAGAACAAGACCAGATGACGTATTGCGTACAAGAATGACAACTCTGGCGGGATTGGGGGCGGGGGAGACATTTTTTTTTTGTTTTTGTTTTTTCCTAAAAAACCTTTTCTAGTTTCTTCCTAAAATATATATCGTGTGGGTATTCACTAGGCTTCTAATGTGTTCCCACAACGTATGTTTTGTGAAGAACTAGGAAAAATATCAATATGTTTTGTTTTGGTTCGTAAACCCGCAATAAAAAGACTTACGATCATGTAATCAGACAGCAACCATCTTACATAGTAGGACATCATTTGCAGACAACTATAGCATTCATTTTAAAATGTCTTCGTAAAGCACTATTAAGGATTTGATTAGACAATAACAAATCCTACAAATGACCTTATAGATCATCGAAATTACTACATGGAATGCTATCAAGTCACAATTCTATTTGTCATTTTGAATTGTATTGCGGAATCAATTTGGTCGCCAGCGTTATGGCCTAAAACTCTCAGTGCATCTTAACTAAGAAACAAGAAAAATAGCAATGTTGAATCTTTCACCATTCTGTGTCATGGGTATCTTAGTCCGTAAAACAATTCTGGTTGAAGCCAAACTCAATTTGAAACTCCATAAAATGCTCACACTTCTGGCTTTACGTTTGGATTTCACTCACCGCAAGCTCAGATGAACAAAGACACTTTCCCTCTGTTAGACTATTTTCAGCCTGAGAAATGCCTGACACTATATGGACACTTTATATATTCCTAGATTCGAAACTATTTTCTGTTTGACTGTGACCAAATCACGGGCTTTGAGGTATGAATTGAGGTACCAATTGAAGATGTCATTGGTAGATAGGATTTCCTCCTTACTATAGCTAAAAGTGGAAACTTTATAATGATTCTACAGGGTACAGAAGAGGGAAGAAACAAGAGACAGACAGCGGAAAAGATGAGAATATAAAGGGCTAGACAAACCTTAACTGATAATACGAAAAGCTGGACAGCTCTTAAGCGGCTGCTGAAACTAGAATTGTGTTTGTAAACGACTATGCCCACAACTATATGATATACCTACAAAATGCCAAAGTCGAAAATGAGCACAAATCCCACAAACTTAATCCGATTTTTTTCAAAAGTTTATCAGGCGATCTACTCCTCACATGGAGCTAAAAAAGTTATCGAAATATCTTGGTGACAAGAAAAGCGTGACAAACGAACGAAAGTACGGAAGAACGAACGAACAAGTTGACGAAAAGGCGAAGCTCCAAAAGCAATATGCCCCTCCAGCTTCTTCAAAGGGCGCACATAGTTGCTTAGACTAGCTCCTAGACCTTGATGTCATGTTTTATCACTCTTTACTATAAGCTGATTCAAATTTATGTATGACATCTTGTATAGCCAGTCTCTAAATAGTTGGTCTCTGACATCAAGATATCTCCAAGATTAATTGCTGCTATCAAAGAAGTGAGGCAAGCAGTAAGTAGTAGATAGTCGGTTCATTCAGTAAATTTATAAATTATAATTAACTGATGAAAATAATACTGATATCCGACTAGTAGCTAGTCTAACAGTTGCTAAGTCATTAGTTTGATGTTGTTGTGTTGTTATTCTTGTTGTTGTTGCGGTTATTGTTGTTGTTGGAGATAATGATAATGATGTTTATCTTGTTTTTGCTGTTGTTGTTGATGATGATGATGATGATGATGTTTTTGTTGTTGTTGATGATGATGATGATGATGATGATGACGAAATGTCCCAAAGACACCATTTTGCTTAACGCAGCTCAATTATACCGTCGAAGTGATCTTAAACAATACATTTCACAAACCAACGGGTGGTTTGAAAATGGGAAACTAAATATATAACTATAGATCGAACTTCGGCGAAGTTGATGTCGCATCTGCCCCCCCCCCCCCCCCCCCCCCCGCCTCTCCCACACACACACACACAAAACGTAATGTTTATTTCAGGTAGAAGAAATCAATATAGGAATTTTATCGAAAGCATATGTATGAGAAGTTGTGCTCAAAAGGCCTTTACACTTTCATAAAATCTGAGATAAGACAATCACAAAGTTAAAGCGGAAAAAGTGACAAAAATAAATTTAAAAATTATATCCAAAACCACATGCACTTCAGCAGACCCAGGAGAAAACATGTGCAAAGTTTCAAAAAGACCGGTATAAAGTTGTATGAGGAGATCACAAAGTATCCACTGTCTATACATCAGAGGCCAGAAAATGACGAAGTTCACAAAGTAGAAAAAAGTTTAAAAAAAATAATGCAAGGATAATGTAAAAAGCATATGCACATTTTCAGACTATGGAGAAAACATTTGCACAGTTTAAAAAATATTGGTATAAAATTGTATGAGGAGTTGTGCTCACAATGTACCCACTGTCTATATATTGAGGGTGAAAACTGACTAAGTTCACAATGTGGAAAAAGTAAAAAGAAAAATAATTTAACAATTATATTCACACCACATGCACATCCTTATACCATGAAGAAACCACATGCAAAATTTCATAACAATCGGTACAAAACTGTAAGAAGAGTTGCGCTAACATAAGGTACCCACTGTCTATATATAAAGGATGAAAAATGACTTAGTTCACAATGTGAAAAAAGTGACAAAAATAATGTAACAATTATATCCGAACCACATGCACATGCTTATACCATGAAGAAAACACATGCAAAGTTACAAAATGGACGGTACAAAAAAGTTGCGCTCACAAGACACCCAGGGTAAATGTTGACGGACGGACGAACGGATAAAAAATTTGCACGCATAAGTCGCCCTGCTAAAGCAGGTGCGAAAAAAAAAGCTGCCTATCTTCTCATAACAATCACCTTCTCATCATGAGAATATTCATCCTTTCAGTCATGCTGACCAAATCTGATGTGTTTGCAAGCAGTTATATACAGAGGAGATACCTCATAATGAGCCATCACACCAGAATCTACATTGCTTTGACTTTGAATTTTAACTGATACACCTTTTTAGAAGAATGGTTCTGTAAGAAAATCAAAGATGGAAGAGTTAACTTCAGAAACTCAGGGATGAAAGAAATTAATGTTTACAGAAGAAACTAACATCTATGCCCTGTATAAATGAAATATCCATCGTTTTATATGCGAATAGAATTATAAGTCCCAGCATCACGTTAAGACATGAAGATGTTGTTTGTATAGATTCCGATTATTTTGTTATGCATGGATTCTATCCTTGTGCCCGGAAATATTGGAAAGTGGTATTTGTAGACACTGGATTGAACTACATTGTGTACATCAGAAAACGATCTAACATGATTTATCATGTAGTCACATTCACCGTGTCTAGAAAAAAATACTGAGGAGCGGTGTTTAAACATTTTCCGAGGAAATTACGAATCCTATTATCCGAAAATATCATGTCCGAATGCTATTATTGCATTATCTACTGATAATTTTCATAGAATCATACAACTTTTTAAAATTAGCCTCATCGCGAAACAAAGGCTATTCGGAATGTTCTTTGAATCAATCTGTCATTGCGTATGACCGCCCCTTAGTGAGGCTGAATGTCTAGTTCTTTGGCTGAAATCACCCCTTGCCCTGTCGCTTAATGAGCGTATATCATAGGTTCTGGCGAGACTGCGCGGATGCGCAGGCTTACGTGAACCTTTGCTGTTCGCATATGCTATAACTGCTCTTTCCCATGACGTGGTTCAAACTATCGTGTCAATGAAGTATGGCCTTAGAGAGTTTGGAGGTGAAATAATATTTATTTCCATGGGTGTTAGAACAGCGCCCTCCTGGAAAGTGACATAACATACCGCTGGCGTCATTTGTTTATGGTAAATAGATTAACTTAGCAAAAATAGAAAGTGAAAACTGGTTTAAGCCTCTATCAGTTTTTCTACTGGCCGTTCTAAGGCGGTTCTTTGTTCGTGCTTTGGTGGCTTCATATGTGGTGTTTGTTTTGTTATGTTTCCTTCGTCTCTTCTTTTGGTGCCTCGGCAAGCTTGTTGTTCTTCATTGTTACATTATATTTTTGAAATAAAAAACAATGAAACATTTAGAAAACAAAAAAATTATAGGTTAAAGAATACACTGGTAGTGAAGGCAGTTTTATTTTCGAAAAAAGGAGCTACTTTAAAAGAAATGAATTTGGGGTCAAATGATTTCCTGTTAGAACAGATCCCGTTTTAGAAATAATTTCTAAAAGGAATAACCATTAAGAGCAATTAATACACCCAAAATATCGAAAACGCATGAAGTGTTAAGTTTACTGGGCTAGACTGACTTGTTTCGGCCAATTAGACCTCATCAGCGCAATGTTCACTGTAATGTATTGCTAAGAGCTGTATGTGAGATTATACGACAACAGCCAGGCCCCCTTGTAGGTCTTAATTTAATTAGGTTAAGCATTGATATCATAATGTATGGTTGTTCTGAGCATGTATGTTTTTAGAACAGATTTAACTGTAGATGTAGCAAGATGTCTTTTTCACTGCAATATTTAAAAACAATTTTGGCGACGAGGTCGATGATAAAAGGAAATATGGAATTATAGTCCAGTACAAAGGAACTTTCATTTTAAATAAATGTTCAAAGGAACATACTAACTTTGCAGAGGAAAATTTTTCAAAGGGACAAAATTTTTGCAGTTTATTGTTCACAGTGGGTTACAGACATCTATTCTCCACGAGTTTCAGATTTTGATGACGTTTTCTAAGTTTCCAAAATTTGTGAATTATGTTGTCAAAGTAAGACATGCCAGCACCACGACCTTTTAAAGCCATTGGTGAAAAGACTAACTTAGCTTAATTGTGGGAAATATACCTTAAAGATTTTAAGATTAAGATTTATTTAGGAATTAAGAACAATATATAATTAGATTTAGAACATTAAAATAATTAAAACTGTTCGGTTACAATGAGTACATTTGAATGATAAATAACTTTGGTTAAATGAGTTGATAAAAGCAGTTTATTACATTAAACTTTGGACTAGAAATCATAAATGTAGAAAATTGGGTTAGGGTGCCAGCACCCTCACCCACATATCACAACATTAAAAGTTTATGATCTTAAAACCTATGGATAGCCCATAAAGCCACATGGCTTATTTCCAATGGGGTCCGTTATTTAGTCAAAATTTAGAAAAGCAGAATTATATTGCACAAATATATTGACATTAACCATCACCAAAGAGTGCTCTAAATCAACATTTAACCAGATATTGAAAGTTTGTATAGCCATGTCCATTACACACACCAGCGGACCAAGATTGAGAAATTACATAAGTGCAAGTTATGTCACAAAGATGATTATTACAGAAGTGCAAGTGATGTCACAAAATGAACAGAAAAAGCAATGTTATAATACCTGGCAGGAGAAGAAGTAGAAGACTTTTACGAGACATTTGTAGGAAAATATAAAGGACAAAATTAATCGCAGGTGAAAGAAAAGCTAAACAGGTATGTTAGTCCGCAAAAGAATTGAGAGATATGCGTTCATGCGTTTGAGAGACATGCGTTCAGATCTTGCGAGCAAGACAAAGAAGAAACAATGGACAATTAAATTAGAAGGCTTAAGAAAATGGCTGTTTCATGTGACTATGCACAGAACACTATCAATGACATGATAAGAGGTCAAATAGTAGATAGCTGTCAGTCAAAAGAGCTCAGGAAAAAAACTCTGAAGTAGAAAAATCTAACTCTAACCCAGATCCAAGAAATATCACGTGCGTCGGACCTTGCAGATCTACACTGCAACAAAATTGATCAACAAAGGAAGAATCCACAAGGAGCGTCAGCACATCAAAAAGAGGATTATGCCTACATAATTGAGAAAAAGGCATTATCATCCGCGTACACAACCAAGATCAGCTAGGAGAACAAAATTAATTTGTTTTCGCTGTGGATATGGTCTTTCTGGATTTCGTTGTTTTAAGGTCGTGAAATGTAGTTTGTCCGTTGTGTCACAAGAAAATTCATTTTTGGGCACATGTGTAGGTCTAAAGTAAATAATTAATTTTTGTGGATGAAAGTAAACATTCCTCTTGTCTGCCTGTCCGTCTCAAAAATGAAAATTTTGATCAAATTACCTCTCAGGTTTTATTTCTTTCTTATTTGTTAGAATTAATTGTATATTACTTGCCTTCAAATGTCATTTCCAATGAACAACCCAAGCATAAATTGCAGTGTTGTTTTGTTTTGTTCACTATATATACGTGCGTATATGTATGCATATATGATAATGAGCAGATGATAATGAGCAGATAACTAGTGTAGGCCATACATTCCGTGTATCAAATTGTGATTCTAATAGTGTGGAAAGTTTGTTGAAGGTAAATCAGTGAAAGTGTTAATTGATTCAGATGCTTATGTAAATAGCATGGATAAGAATAAATTTAATTCAGTGAAAACACAACTTACCAAAGAGGGAAAATCTAATGCAAAAACTATCCTTATGCCTCTAAAATACCACTTAAGCCTCTTGGTGTATCAGGTTTAAAGGTAAATGGAAAACCACATGAATTATTTTTTCACATAATGAATGGTCAGTGCAAGCCAATAATTGAACGATTAAATGAGAGTCTTTAAATAATCACTATTTAACTCCAAATTTCTGATATCTATTGCATACAAAGTTTAGACTCTCTGGTCTGTTGTAAGAGTTAGTAATGTTACTAGTTTCTTTGAAATATCACGTAACGAACATATATTATCATCACTGATTCCAAGGCAGAAAGCGCAGAAGTCACAGGTCTTCGAATGGAAAACGCTTAGATGACGCCACGACTACACTTTCATCACCGCCGGTTCCAAAAGTCCCTTCAACGGACGAAATACCGGACGAAATCGCCTCATTATCGCTCATGTTATGGATTTGGTGGTGCGAGATTTTTTTTTTTTTGTTGTTGTTGTTGTTTTTTTTTTTTTCACAGTCGGCGTATTTGCCGCATTTTTCCTATGTCTGTGCCGCCAAATGCTCCTCGAGACATTCACAGCTAGCTGAATCTGTGTTAATTGTTGTGTTTGCTCAGTAACCTGTCCATAATGGTTGTAAAACCCTCCAAAATACGGATTTAGAGCATACAAAATAGAAGGGAAGGCAATGATCAGGAACCGATACAATTATCCCACACCTCCTATCAGAGACATCAAAGGGAAAGAAACACAAACACGAAATAACTAGACCCTAATGGAAACATCACTAGCGGAAAGCCAAACGGACAGTTGCTTTCCCACAAAGTGGCCAAATGGCTGTCCTAAACAAAAAATATGTAAGCGACACACACATTCAAAGACGAAATATAACAAAAATAAACCAGATTAGCGAGCGGCGTCTATTGTTGTTGTTGTCCCTCGGCAGTCTCACTAAGTCCCGTTACCAAGTTAGGTATCATGTGGTCGCCGAAAGATGGAAACGAGGCTCCTTGACCGCATGGATATAAAAGCAGCTGAAAACTTCCAGCAAAATTCTGATAAAACGAAGAAAAATCCGTACCTGCCGAGTTTCCACTCTGAGCACTCGGAATTCACTGGCAATTAATGCTACCGATGTGCTTAAACTACTCCGAGGAATGCAAATTGGACTAAATTGTGGAATTTCGTGTTCTGCTGAAATTTACAGCAAATCTTACAGGACATTCAAGGATGTAAAAACATATCTGATGGCATCATCATATTTGCAATAACACAGACAGAGCTACGCTCAACTATCAGCGCTTACAATTTCCACTCCGTTTCAATTACGCGCTGAATTTTCACTCCATTCTTTTACGATATTTGAACTCTGTAATGACCTTTATATATCAGTATTTCACCACTAGTCACTTTGTATCGCTCTCAGGCGAACGTTCCGTAACACGACTAGGTATTGGCTGATTTTCTCCCGAACAAACGCTGTTGTTAAATTTAACCTGGGGCTTTTGTGTGTGTGTCTTGAAATCTGATATTTACAATCTCTCTGCAGTTTGTTCTTCAAAATAAAACAATAACTAGCCTATTTAGATTCTGAAGAAGCCAACTAATCTGGATCTACACAGTTTTCAAAGTCAGGGCATATTCGGGTTCAGCAGGACTAGTGTTAATGCCAGAACATTATATCAACACGTTATCAAAGAAATAGATAAAGCGAGTTTTTTTTTTTTTTTTTGTTGTTGTTGTTGTTGTGATGATTTAGGGATAATTCTAACTGTTTCGCCTAAAGACTATCTATTAGCCATTCATTAGAATTGCCTCGTTTCTAATGAATACCTATAATATATGTTTTTATAGAGAACTTATGAAATTTATCCCTAAATTATCACCAAATACTTACCTGATCTGTTGCTCTACGTAACATAAATAAACTGATAGCAGTTGATGTGTTTTTGTATTACATGGTGCCTAGCTAAGTGGTTTGGTTGTAACAGGTGCTCTGATAGGCGCTTCAGCTCCTATCCGATTATAAATAGTTGCGGGGTAAGCAAATATCAATGAAATAGTGGAAACAGATGTTTGTCTACGACAAAAATGAGTTAGCAAATCTCTGTGCAAGAGAGTAAGACAGAGCATGCTCATATTTTGCGAGAAGTATTACAGAGACTCAGAGACAAGAATCTAACTCTAAATGCAGAAAAAAATGTTTTCAGTACAAAAAGTTTATCTTTCATGGGGCACATTTTGACTTCTGAAGGACTAAACCTAAGGACAGTAAAGTAAAATTCAGGCAGTACTTCATATAGGAAGACTTAAACATGTAAAATACGTTAAAATATCTAGGACTCGTTTCAGACTGTCCAAAATTCTGGCCAAATTTCGCAACAATTAGTGAGCTATTGAAGAAATTAACACAAAGCATGAAGACTTTCGCTGGGAAACAGAACAGATAAATGCAATCAAGACTCTCAAAGAAGCATAAGAAAGTGCCGAAGAAATGTAATATTACGACCCTAATGCAGAAACTAAGTTTATCCTTGATGTAAGGCTTGGTGCCATTCTTGAATAGAAACAAAATGGTAATTTTAGGCCAGTTGCCTACACCAGCTGCACGTTAGGCGTGGTTGAGAGACGATAACAAATCGAACGTGAAACTCTATGAGTTACTTGGAATATAGAACGATTCCATGTCTACTTGTAGGGAGTAAATTTTACTGTGTTAACCGACCATAAACCATTGACCAGTATCTTTCAACTTACTCATGAACCACCTGCGAGAATACAGAAATGGACATTTCGGTTACAGCCATATACGTTTACAGTAGAATTTCTGCCTGGAACACTAAATGCATCGAGCATATTGAGCAGATCACCAATCAAGGACGGCCAAAGTGATTATTTGAATGAAGAAATTGAACAATACGTTACTTGTATGGCAGAACATTCAATACCAAATGCAATGACGTTGGAAAAAACTGAGTCAAAATCATCAAAGGATGAACTAATCAGTACAATAAGACTGTGCTGGAAAGCTAACAAATGATCAGCACATGACAAACCATTGTTACCATGCTTTAAGATACGTTCTGAACTGTCAGTACATGGGAATTTGTTACTGCGCAGAAGCAAACTGATAATACCTCATAAATTACAAGAACGCGTACTATTCATTTTACATGAAATGCACCAAGGTGTATATGGTTCCAAAGCCTTGGTACAAGAAAAAAGTACGGCGGGCAGGAATATCCAATGATGTAGTGTGTATGTCAAAGATTGTCACATCCAGCTAAACCACCACCGATACAGACTACGGAATTACCAAACAAACTATGGGAAAATATAGGAATCGGAATAACCGGACCAATTCATGGTGGACAATATTGTCTGGTTCTAGGGGATTATTTTTACGGTACCTAGAAGTTGAAATTTTACAACCAACAACGTCAACTACAATCATTAACAGACTGATCAAGATCTTCGCAGTTCATGGATATACTACCGAACTGGTTTCAGATAATGTAAGACAATTTGTATCAGAAGAATTTGAAAAGTTCTTAACTGAAAATGGAATACCAGACCCAATGAATTAGTAGATGTCTGAAAAAGGCAATTTAATCAGCTTGCCTTACGAAGACAAACTTGAAAATAGAAATATACAAATACTTACTGAACTATCATACCACATCTCAGTGTTATTTTTCAATCAAATGATAAGGGAACAGCTCAAGATAGGTCATGCAAAACGGACGCAAAGAAGAAATCTGTCATGAAGAGAAACGCAGACAAGCGTGCTGGGAAAGATAAACGAATTCGCTTGGGACAGAAAATTCTTATTCTAAGACGGAACCTTGAAAAAACATCTCCAAAATGGAAAATGACCGGTATACATACTGTAGTAGGACAATATGGCCCTCGTGTAAATCTGAAATCACAGGCAAACAATTGTTTTACAGTCACAATTCCCATGTGAGAGGTCTTAATGAACCAGATTAAAATCAGTAATAAACATCATGGCTGAAATAATGATTAAATAAGCAGTGACACTGGAATGTAAGCGTATGTGTGAAAGTGTTGTATTTTTGACAGTTTAATTAGTTCCAATTATCACATAACATGATAAATGGACAGTCTGCCCTGCTACAGTTTCAAGTTTATCTTGATTCATGTTTTATCTTGACAGAAGACTTTGATATACAAGAACAGTGTAGAAGGTACTCGTTAGCATATTTACTATTTTGATATGAACAGTTATAATAAAGTGTAAAGGATTTTCGAATAAGTTTGGAATCAAAGTTTATTTTTTAAAGGAAGGAAGGGAATGTAATATATTGTTAAGAGCTGTATGTGAGAGTATACGACAACAGCCGGGCTTCCTTGTAGATCTTAACTTTAATTAAGTTTGACATTGACATTGTTCTGAGCATGTATGCTTTTAGAATAGATTAAACTGTAGATGTACCAAGATGTTTTTTTCACTGGTCTTCAATAGCTATAATTATATTTAAGAATATTACAATCACAAAGGACCAGAAAATATCTACACTATAGTGAAGTACAAGGAGACGTTTTACGGCCGCCACATGGCACTAACACCAGCTGTAGTGAAACTAAATAGCTTCTAAAAGGAATGACCATTGAGAGCAATAAACACACCCAAAATATCAAAAACACCTGTCGTGAAGTTCGTTTTCTGGGCGAGAATAGTTAGGTTCGGCCAATTGGAAAGACTGGATTTACAGAAAAACAAACGGGAAGCCACAAAAGTTGTCTTCCTTGTTAAACACGGTCGCAAATCTACCAACTGTAAAAATGTACATCTATTTCTGTCTTGAAAACTGGAAAAAAGTCATACAATAAAACAAAACCACATAAAATGGTTTAAAGGATTTGCCTTTTTTTTTTTTTTTTTTACAAAATACATTAATTATTAACACGAATTACAGGATACTTTACTTTCATAAAACATTTCTCAAAATATCATTACAATGGTATTAGTTTAAAGTAGTTCGTTCTTCCCATTCCCGGGCTCGTCAGCGATCTTCATTACCGTTCTATGGACAAATTCAGCAGACGACAATTTTTTTTTGATTTCTCTTAGCAAACATTTCTCTTAGCAAACAGGGTTTGACTTTTCATGCAAATTGTCTTCATTGGACACAAATGACATGAAATGTCAAAATATATTTCCTGGGGAAAATAAGAAAAATATTTCAATATGTCATCTGCTGAAAAGTTTGCCCAGAGTTCAATGTCTCAGTGAAGAACTACATCTTAGAGCTTCTTACTCATAAACAGTAAACGGACGAAGTAAATAATAAGCAGAAGATGTATCACACAGAAAATGGACATATCACAGTTGTTCTAACTTCAGGACGCTGCTATACCCATATGCAAGCAGTAAAAATCTTGCAAGTCGCACATTTTGAAAAGCATATTTCTTATACATGGGCAGTTGTCAGTTTCAAGTGAAAAAATGTGCACAAGTTCTGGTTAACCGATTAGAAGATACGCCTGCCAGGAAAAGTGTGGTTTAGTAAACTGACTGGATCGACATGACCTTAATAGTGTTGACAGGGCCATTATACTCAAAACCAACCAACCAACTTATATATCCATAATTCTCAGTGGAAGCGGAAAGCGATGGCCCTGACCTGAGCCCGCACTGTCCGTATATGCCCAGATGGCATTTTATTTGGTGCGGCTGAAACAGCGTATTGTTTTAATATTACCTAATTGATGGCTCGTATTTGCTAAACGTCCTCTGAGACCAACAGTCCATCAGCAGTGAAAATATCACATGGGCCGGGCCATGCGAAATCGTGTCTTTGGGCATATGCGGGCATCCGCATAGGCTGATTAGGGCCTTCGCTGTCCGCTAACAGAATCATTCGAGTCTATAGAATGTACAAATGGAAAGCAAAAGTCCCGGATGAGACTTTGCACATGCGTTGGATGAATCTGAATCTGTGCATATTGCACATATTCAAAGACATTTTTCGCTTGGTGCGGCCCGTGTTTAATTTAATGGAAATAATGAAACACACGTATAAATAGACATATAACGCAAATTTAGGTATTGACGTCGATAGCTTAATAAAACATTTTTTTTTCACAAACTATATTAGAGAGAGAGAGAGAGAGAGAGAGAGAGAGAGAGAGAGAGAGAGAGAGCAACATTATATTAACAGGCCCAAGACAAAACTAGGAAAACTCTGTTCTTCTGTGTCATGACATTTTCCCAGCAACAAAATGGTCTAAATGTCGGATATTTGCCCTGTGCATTCGTGAATTCTGAGCCAACGCTGTCCCGTTTATAAAATCATTGGATACTGTTGACTATATATATTGAAAGGCAACTATCTTTGGATCGCTGGCTGATCTCTATATTTGCTGTTCGCACAGGCCCCGAAAATACCTTTTTCTCATGGTGGTCTCAAGTCTTTTTTCATGCGACGTGATAAAAGGCCAGTATTGTGTAGGCATCTGTGTAGTCCGCTCAGGGCCTTCCTCGACCGCTTATTAACCAATAATTGAGTTTTGCTAATCTTATCATATATTGTAACTTTCAGTCATTAGTCTTTAATATGTTTTGAGAAAAAGATTTTTCAACAGTTGTGAAGGTAAATTAAATATTGCTGCAGACGATCAAAGGTCAAACAAAGGTCGTTTGAACATACTTGATAGAACTCTCATTCTTGACGCTACCAATATTCAGCCTAAAAGCTTTTATTGGTTCTGGAAAAGAAGATTTTAAGTAGTTTTATGTGGGCATGACGGCCATCATGGTCAATGGATCGTGTCTAATTAAAAACAGCTGTCATGACCACTTCGACAGAATATCCCTCCCGACACACACCCGAACTTTGGTAGAAACTGGCCAAGCGGGAGAAGTGATTCCATGATTTTGAAACAAATAAATAGTACAAGGGCAAGAGCAGATACCCTTCCCCACTTCGATCTGGGAGAGAGATGAGTCAGATTCTAACTTAAGGATTAATTTGCTTCTTTAGTCATATACTGTAAGTTTCAACAATAATTCTTTAAGAAAATGACTTTTCAACATTTTCTTCATACAAATCTATAAGGATGCAAATTTGACCTTGCTGTAAAAAGGTGAAAGATCAAACTAGGGCAGTCAGTCAGTTAGAAAATGTGTTATACTTTATATCCCCAACGCTACATGAAAAGATTCAGTCTTGTTCAACGGGCCGCGACCGTTTTAACAATATTTCTTTCCCCTAACCCAAAGACACTTCACGTGACATTTGATAAAACATGGCCTAGCGGCTTCCGAAGAGAAATCGTTTGAACATCTGGATTCACAACGGACGGATGGACGGACGACAGATGGAAAGTGACCGGACAGCTTAGGTGAGCTAAAATAATATGGCCTGCATCAGATAATATATTTGTGCAAGCCTAGACCGATTATGTGAAAAGTGTTCTTTTCTCACACTGCGCAGCAATTTATATTGAAATCCCAGCTGGGGATCTATCTGTGGCAACGCATGGTAAACTCGTAGATTAATACAGAAAAAATCATAATTAAAATGTAGTAGCACATAAGCGAACGATACTTATGTTTACTTATGGCCTGTTATTAGTATATTTCTAACACACACTCACACACACACACACACACACACACACACACACGCACACACAAACACACACACACACACACACACACACACACACACACACACACACACACACACGTTTATTTGTAAACATGCATTACGGTCAGAACGACAAAATATTCATGCTTTAAAAACTGTTTAAGAAGAAAGATGTCCAGTGAAATATTTGAGCAGGGGCACAACATTTCATACAAGATTGCATGTCTGCCCAGCGAAGACAAATCAACCTGCGCATCCACACATTCTAAGCAGAACGCGTTTCGTCCATCTAAAGAAAACTATTCCAAGTCGGCTCCTCTGTTGCTTTTCTTCTTTGTTTGTTCGTCTTTGGTTTTACATATGGCGTTTGTGTTGTCCTTATTTGTTTCTCATCTCACCTTCATTTGGTGCTTCGAGAGGGCTTTGCGTCGTGATTGTAACATCTGAGTATCTGCACTTACATCTTGGGAGGTTCGGCTACCCTTTGAGCGGGAAGCATTGAATAATCAGCCTGCAAATTTGAGCAACCTGATCTGAGTCATTGCTTGGCGGACATGCGATCTTGTAGGAAATGCCAGCTCATATAGAAAGGTACGTCAAGTATAGAAAATATTTTATCAAAACTTTAATTAACACTTTGCATGCTGGGTAAAAGATTCAGCAGAAGACATTTAGAAATATTTTATCATTTTCCCAGAAAATAGAATCTGACATTTAATGCAAATTGTCTCCTTATTAGACAACTTGCATGATGCGTAAAATCCTATTTTCTAGGAAAAGAAAACAAATACCACCAGTTTGTCGTCTGCTGATTTGCCCATGTTATGATAAGTGTTAAGAAGATACTTAGCAGCATATTAGAGTTCAAAAGTATCTGTCTAATGGACCTGTTTAGACCTAGAAGTTTAGAATGTCATAATAAATTTATAGTGAAATGAAAAAGAAACGCACAACTGATTTGGGGATACTGATTTTACATGGTAGAACCTCGATGGTAGAACATGCAGTGGGATTCCATGCATATTTCGTTTGACACAGCAGTAATTTCGGGGCTTGTGCATGAGTCATGTTTTTGCTTATTAATCATACTGCTCACATGCGTTTCCTGTTGAACCCATTACGGACAAACTTTGCCACTTACATAAATTAGAAAAATAACGTCACTGTTGGATCAAGTAGATCGTGTCGTCACACCCATACGTACATTCCTTAATAAAATATTGGTGCCAGCTATTGGTTGATACGGTTTCCATTTACTATTGTATGACCACAGACGATTACCGTCAATGATGATATTTTGTCATGCATGTGTCAGATACACAAACAACAAACTGACGATTTTTTATTATCATTATTTTTTTCAGAAAATAGGCTTTGACATTTTACGCAATACAATACAATTTACCTGAAATGTCCAAGCCTATTTTCTGGGTAAAATAAGACAACATTTCAAAATGTTTCTGCTGAAAATTTACCCAGCATGCTAAGCGTTACAGACTGATATATTCTTCTTGACGTTTGGAAGATAGAAAGAAAACAGCTGAAAGTTATAAGAAAGAATAGCAAACAAAACAAGTCGTTCGTACCTTACAAACATTTCTACACCAGCTTCTTCTATTTTCCTTTTTATTCCTTTCCATGATTGTTTTAATTTAAATACCTGTCTGGCATCCAGTGGTAGTCGAGAATCTACTTCGGAAAGCTTATGTTCATCATTTTCGTCATGAACATTTTCATTGTCAGACAAGTTATTTGTATATTTCAAATGGGACTGGCGGCAACCCATTCTGTAGATTAATACAAATGTAAGATATCCTTATTTGTTGTCAGTTAAAATGTGTGATTTGACGGTTACAGGGCGCGACAAAGTATAATAAAACAGTACATAACAGCACATATAGTTAACAGCTACATGTACTTCCGGATATTGAACTTTCTTCCTCTAAGAAATATACAGCAAAAGTAAACAGCACGGATATTCTGATTCGTTTGATCCGATGCGACAAAACACTGTCACTAAAGTTTTTATGTGTTTTTTTCCCTGTCCAGTTTGCTAAGAATAACTACGCTGTCGGTTCGAAGAGTAATATACATATAAACATTCTTTGCGACACCAATACTCGCCTTTAATAAGACTTGATCGATTGTCAGCGTTCTGTAATTCACAAGTGTAAATGGAAATAGACTCATTACAATAAGGAATAAAAATCGACATTCCACACCAAAGTTGTGAACTAAGCAGGTAGCGTCTTAGTTGTGTTAAAATATAAACAATAGTTAGCCAGAAGTGTCAGAAAGATCTAGCTCTATTCCCTCCAAACTCACTGCTTCAGTATAACGTAATCAGTCAATGAAAGAATCATGGTAGATCGGGGCAACAGAATGACGGAATGATTAACGGGACAAATCCAGTAAACCCGCCAAAATTTTCAAAACCGGGAGTAAAGATACATTTGGGGTCGTGTCAAGCGAAGAAATGCCTTCGAACATGTGCAAAATGCGCATATTCAGATTACCTTGCGCATGCGCAAAGTATAATCTGAGTGTCACCGAGTATATGTATGTAACTTACTCGTACTGCCTTGCGGTACATACCTGCTTTTATAGCGACGCGGTAGAGTGCAGGACTTTGAGTCCAGCGGACCGGGATCGATCCCCGGTCGATGAAAATGTTATTTCCATTTTTTTTACCTTTTACATTTGGTGCCTAACGTAAATAACTCACATGTGTGCATAAAACTTCTGGAGTCTCATTTTACGTGATTCTCGGATTCCAGGAAATTCAGGGACGAATTTCAATTCGGAGGAGGAGAATGTCATCGGATATCTTACACGTACTGCCTTGCGGTACAAGCCGGCTTTTATAGCGTGGCGGTAGAGTGTAGGACTTCGAGTCCAGTAGACAGGGATCGGTCCTCGGTCGGGAAAAATGTTATTCCAATTTTTCACCTGTTACATGGGCTTTGCTTGGGCTTTGCTTCATACATTCCGTAGCATCCAATCGGTTTGTTAGCGGACATTGAAGGCCCTAGTCAGAATGCGAAAATGCGCAAGCTGATCTGGTGTCTTTGCCGTCCACATATGCCTGAAGAGACGTTTTCGCCCGGCGCGGCCCATTTAACTTGCCTTATCCACCGTATATATAGTGTTTTCTATATTGTACAGCCCCAAAAACTGCCTTGGCTCAAGGATTTGATAAATCTATCATGATTATTTCTAAAATAAGCTTCTAATAGTTTAAGAAATATCATAAATGTCTTAACCCTTAGTATGATGACAATACTAGAAAGCAAGAAACGATTTATTTATTTTATTTTTTTTTTTTTATTTTTTTTTTATTTTTTTTTTTAATTTTTATTTATTTATTTATTTTATTTTTTTTCAGAAAATAGGATACGACATTTCACTTGAAATGTCAAATACTTCTTATATTATTTGATAATTTTGTATTTAGCGTATTAATAACGAGTTAAAAGCAGCAAACATCTTTAATTAAAAAAGACCAATGTAATCCATTAGGACACACTTATTTAAATGAATTTAAATAAATCATTTCCCACCCAAGCTTTAACAAGAAAATGCGTTTGGTGTCTTTACTACGAAATATGTTCGGACACCTTAACTCAAGGCCTTTTGTTTCCCGGGACCTCGCGATCTGATGTCTGAAGCGCTCACAAGGCCTTTTGATTCGTTTAAAGACTGTTAGATAAATGACAACAATGTAGACTGATCAAGTACACCACAACCTCTTTATAACACTATTGTTGGGGTCCATAGCATAAACCGTGTTAGTTAAACAACGTGTTATATCCGAACAAAAATGTATAGATTATATTGAAAAATGACCATTTATGGTCATTTTTCAATATAATCTATACATTTTTTGGATTCATCTTTGAACCGTGTTATATCCAAAACCGTGTTATAACGAACCGTGTTATAAAGATGTTGTAGTGTACTTCTTTCTGAACTTAGGTCTGTCTGTATCGCTTACGGTAAAGATAATAATTCTGACAATAAACTAATTCATTCCATGAGAAGCGCCAGGTAATTCTTATCACGCCTAATATCCAAACGTTGAAAAAGTAAGCTAATAAACAGATTATATCATGAAACTGAACATATATTCCGAAGGCTGATCTGACAGTCATAGCAGAACACTTGTTTAGAAGATATCAATATATACGTGTTAAGGCATCTTGGACACACCTCAAGAATGATGCCACGAATGACTAGCAATGTGTATAATATATAGATTTCTCGTGTAGTAAATTCGCTGGCTGGAATTTTCGATTTATCATAGGTACACTACAAGAAATAATTGGCCGATTGTATCTTATATCTATATTAGACAAAGTGTAAAACGCTTGTACACGTAAAAGAAAATAGAATTCGACAAGATACCTAACCAGATATCATAAACGTACATTGCTAACATTAGAGAAAGAAACAAGAAAAGATATGACAGTAAACTGTCATATCAGTGACTCGATTAATTTGGGAATGTTTAATATATATATATATATATATATATATATATATATATATATATATATATATATATATATATATATATATATATATATATATATATATATATATATATATATATATATATATATATAACTGGATCAAACTGTATGTTTCAGACAGAACGGAACAATCATATTTACACGATAAGTTGATCGGCTGAAACAGTCAATGATACCAAGAACTACTTGTGTAGAAATTTGTCTAAGAAATACTCCAAAACAATATTTGTTACTTATGAACAGGTCAATGAGATGCAGATTTCAAGTCACAAAAAGGGCTGAAAAGACGGCAAGCTTTTTTCGAAAAGCTTAAACTTGTTGACATTACTTTTGTAGAAATTTGTGTAAAAAGTGTTAACACGAGATAGCCAAAAACAATATTAGTGACCTATGAACAGCTTAAAGCAATGCGGAGTTCGAGTCACAAGAAAAATCAAACATGTATGGACATTATTTTATAAAATATACCCATGTATATGTTATTTAAAATAATCATTCTTCAGTGGACAACTTTGGCTACCGAAGTACTCGTAATTTGCATAATTACCGAGTGGCGTACTATGCTAAAGATGATAATAATTACAGAATAATAATAATAATAATAATAATAATAATAATCTGGCTATAACTATCAAATACAATCATGAGTACCACAATGATAATTTTAATACTTCTACATTTCCTTGCAACATCAATAAAACGGCTGAACAATTATAAGAACTAGTCTACTTGTGTAAAAATTTGGGTAAGAATTCAACTACACAAAATACCCGAAAACAGTATTAGTGACTATGAAAAGGTTAGAGCACTGCAAGGTTCGAGTCACAAAAAAGGAGTCTTGGGTTGTAACCTAGTTTAATTATCCTATAAGCTAAGCTAAGATCAGCGATATAGACGTCAGGGCCCGGTTGTTCAAAGCGTCGTTAGCTTAACGAGCTCGTTAAGGGTCATTTCGTTAACTGTTTTAGCCAATTCAATATACAATATTCTGATATTTTTTGCTGAAAAAATGTGAGTAGCTTTTGCAATGCAAAAGCTACTCACATTTTTTCAGCAAAAGATTTCAGCATATTTGCGTATCACTCGATGTAAATTTTAACGAAACGTTAACTAACGACATCGTTAGCTTGGAACAACTGGACCCAGATCGCGAGGGCCCGGGTTCGAATTTATATCATGACAGTACAGTGCTTCATGGCAAAGATGATTTCGTGAATCCCCATCAATATTCTCGACGTAAAAACGAAAAGACAGTAAAACAAAACTTAACTCAACATCATCATCAAATAGCATATGAGGGTGAAATACACTAACACAATCACACGCACACAATGATGGGTTCATATTCTAAGGGGAATCGATACCCTTTCATGGGAGGCAATTCAGTAAAATTGTTTTGCTTCCCCTGTTAAAAGGGAATCTTCTCTAAAAATAAAATGTTCATAATATGAGCAAAATCTTTCCGTCTAGAGCAGATCCCTTTTCAGAAGACGAGATCATACAATTTTATCATGAACAGCACAACAAGTACCTGCTTCGAACTATTGATGACTTTTATAAATACATTTGAGTCTAAGTCTTTCATCGTAGAAAAACCGGATGCAGGAGCTGGGCGTCGATTTTCACATACATGACAATGCGAGCACCTTTGCCAGTTGAATATGTACGGTCGTTCGAGTGCATATCTATCGCATACTCTATACGAGTAAGATATTGTATCAATTTGACTGACTGCCGAGTAAGATATTGTGTGACAGCCATAAAATAAAGAAGCCTGTGCACAAGTACATAGTACAAAGTATTCTGTTTTATGCCTCCGCTATTCAAAGAATGGTGGAAAGGGCATATAGTGTTACCCCTGTCCGTTCGTCCGTCTCCGTCCGCGTTCGGCGTTAGCAATTTGCGTCTAAGTTTTTCAGGCGGGGGCATCCGTGTTCTTTGAACTCATTTCTAGTTTCTACGTTAAAACCACGCGGGGCCGGGGTGGGGAAGGGGTGGGGGTGCGCATGACGTTTATACAATGTCGTATGAACGTCAAGATAAGATAAGATAAGATAAGATAAGATAAGATACTTTGTTCGCCAATTATGGACCATAAAATGGTAGAGAATCAACATGCAATAAATACGTTAAATACGTTACTATTGATTTGATCGATAGTAAATGAGCCGCGTCACCAGAAAGCCTATCCCCGGGGTTTACGATCAGGTATTACTAGAGCTGATCTGACCAGCTGGAGAGACCAGGCAGGTTTATCAAATTTTAGGTCGATATGACTTTGCATCGACGTTCATACGACGTTGAATCAACGTTATGTGCCCGCTCGAGAAGATTTGCGTAACATTTCAGAAACAGACTTAACGAAATACAGATTCTTTAGTTAAACAAAAATATAGACCATCTCCCCATTCACATACATAGCATTTGAATCTTTGTGTTGTACACTTACAACAGACCAACCGCCACTATTCTCATATGGAGCAGTATATATCACTCACAAATAAAGTAGATAATTTCCACCGTTTTGATTCAGCGGAGTTGGAATCTGTCGTTGAAAAATATAACAAGAGGGCCAAGATAGGGTATCGCTCACCTGATTACCAGACAAATTTGAGTCAACTGGCCTTTCGGTTCAAGAGAAGAAGTTCAATATAGATTTTCAAAATGGCGGCCATCTTGGATTTCCAATCAGAATGATTTTAGCTATTTTTAATCTACAAGTCACCTTGATACTTCCAATGATACTTCCAATGAAGCTTCGAGTCAATTGCCATTTTGGTTCAGGAGAAAAAAGTTCAAAATAGATTTTCAACGGGGCTGCTAGGGCGACCATCAATGATCAGAATGATTTTAGTTAGTTTTCAAGTTTCGAGTCAATGGGGCCTTTCTACTCAGGAAAAGAAGTTCAAAATAGATTTTCAAGATAGCAACTGTGGCGGCCATCTTGTATTTCCGTTCTAAACGATATTTTTGATCTACGTCACCCTGGTACTTTCTACCAATGAAAAATAAAAATAAAAATTTTCAAGTCAGTTGGCCTTTGGGTCAGGAGAAGAAGCGAAAAATATATTTTCAAGATGGCGACCATCTTGGATTTCCGATCGGAACGATTTTTAGCTATATTTGATCTACAAGACACTCCGATGCTACCTATCAAGTTTCAAGTTAATTGACCTTTTGGTTCAGGAGAAGAAGCAAAGAAGAAGAAGAAGAAAAAAAAAAAAAAAAAAGATTTAAAGATTTTCAAGATGGCGCCATGGCGGCCATCTTCGTTTTCCGATCGGAACAATTTTAGCTATTTTTAATCTACCAGTCACCCCGATGCTTCCTACCTAGGTTCGAGTCAATTGGTTTCTCGGTTCAGGGGAAGAAGCGAAAAATAGATTTTCTACATGGCCGCAATGACGGCCCTCTTGGATTTTCAATTGGAATGATTTTAGCCATTTTCGATCAATAAGTCGTCCCGATGCTTCCTACTAAGTTTCAAGTCAAGTGGTCTAAGAGGTGAAAAATAGATTTTCAAGCTGGTGGCCATAGCGGCCATCTTGGTTTCCCGATCGGAAGAATTTTTGCTATATTTGATCTACAAGTCATTCTGATGCTTCCTACTAAGTTTCAAGTCAATTGGCCTTTGGGTTCAGGAGAGGAAGCGAAAAATATATTTTCGTTATCGGCCATCTTGGATTTCCGATCGGAAGGATTTTATCTATTTTTTTTTTATCAGCCAGTTACCCCGATGCTTCCTACCAGGTTTCAAGTCAATTAGCATTTCGGTTCAGGAGAAGAAGCCAAAAAAAAAAAAAAAAAAAAAAAAAAAAAAAAGATGGCCGCCATGACGGCCCTCTTGGATTTTCATTTTAGCCATTTTTGATCTATAAGTCGTCCCGATGCTTCCTACTAAGTTTCAAGTCAAGTGTTCTAAGAGGCGGAAAATAGATTTTCAAGCTGGTGGCCATAGCTACAAACCACTCTGATGCTTCCTACTAAGTTTGAAGTCAATTGGCCCTTGGGTTCAGGGGAGGAAGCGAAAAATAGATTTTCAAGTTAGCAGCCATCTTGGATTTCCAATCGGAAGGATTTTAGCTATTTTTTTTTATCAGCCAGTTACCCCGATGCTTCCTGCCAAGTTTCAAGTCAATTAGCATTTCGGTTCAGGAGAAGCAAAAAAAAAAAAAAAAAAAGAATTTCAAGATGGCCTCCATGGCGGCCCATTCAGATTTCCAATCGGAATGATTTTTGCCATTTTGATCTATAAGTCACCCCGATGCTTCCTATCAAGTTTCAAGTCAGTGGCCTTTGGGTTCATGAGAAGATTTCCGATCGGAAGGATTTTAGTTAGTTTTGATCTTCAAGTCACCCTGATGCTTCTTTCCAAGTTTCAAGTCAGCTGGCCTTTCGGTTTAGGAGAAGAAGCAAAAAAATAGATTTTCAAGATGGCAGCCATGGCGCCGTCTTGGATTTCGAATCGGAACGATATTACCTATTTGATGTACGTCACCACACTATTTCCTACCAATCTTGTTCTTCAAGTCACCCTGATGCTTCTTTCCAAGTTTCAAGTCAATTGGCCTTTCGGTTCAGGAGAAGAAGAGAAAAATAGATTTTGAAAATGGCGGCCACGGCGGCCATCTAGGATTTCCGATCGTAAACGATGTTAGCTATTTTTGATATACAAGTAGCTCCAAGGCTTCCTACCAAGGTTGAAGTCAATTGGCTTTTTGGTTTAGAAGAAGAAGCGAAAAAAAAAAATACTTTCATGAATGCTGCCATAGCAGCCATCTTTGACTTCCGATCGGAAGGATTTTAGCTATTTTAAATCTAAAAGTCACCCTGATGCTTCCTGCCAAGTTTCAAATCAAGTGGCCTTTCAGTTCAGGAGAAGTGGCGACAAATAGATTTTTAAGATTGCTGCCATGGCGGCCATCTTGGATTTCCGATCGAAACGGACTTTTTTTTGATCTACCATTCACCCCGATGCATCCTACCAAGTTTAAAGTTTAAAGTCCAAGTTTAAAGTCAATTGGCCTACCGATTCAGAAGAAGAAGAAAAAAAAGAAGATCTTCAAGATGGCCGCCATCTTGGATGTCCGATCTAAACGAATTTAGCTATTTTAGATCTACCAGTCATCCCGATGCTTCCTACCAAGTTTCGAGTCAATTGGCCTCTCGGTTCAGGAGAAGAAGCGTAAAATGCATTTTTTAAGATGGCCGCTATGGATTTCCGATCGGAATGATTTTAGCTTTTTTGATCAGTAAGTCACCCCGATGCTTCCTTCTGTCGTGGTTTTGAACACAAAGATCAAAATTCTGCAAATTTGATTGGCGGAGGTCCAACTGGCGTGGTGGTGAACAGCAAACATCAAAATTCTGCGAATGAATATGGCGGAGGTCCAACTGTCGTGGTTGTGAGCAACAAATAACTTTAAGATGAATGAATAGAAAAGATTTTGCCGTAGATGTGCTAAAGTGGGCCATTTAATGCCTCCTTAGTACATAAAACCTGATAAAATAGGGCTACTCTTAAAGGAAAATTCTCTCCTTTCAGAGCAGTCCCGGCCATTCCTCTTAAACTTGCCTTGATCAAGGTTGCGATAAAAGAAAATGTTGTATTTAAATAGTTTCTCTCTAACAAATCAAATATCAGTTTCCAGCTACAAGATGCCTGTTAATATCATGTACTTATTTATTAATGAAATTAGTAAATTTATCAAAGAGATGGAATTAAATACTCTATCACTTATAACAACGTTTATAAGTCTGTGTACTCATGTTCCCTTGTAATCATAAGTACGTTTATAAGTCTGTGTACTCATGTTCCCTTGTAATCATAACTACGTTTATAAGTCTGTGTACTCATGTTCCCTTGTAATCATAACTACGTTTATAAGTCTGTGTACTCATGTTCCCTTGTAATCGTGAGAACAGGGTTGTGCGAGGTAATACACCACTGGGCGAATTTTCATTGTTGTGTTCCTGCTTTTGAATGCTCAGTTGACGTCTTATTTTTTTTTCAGTCCGTTTTATTTCATTATTCCATTTTATGTGATGAATAGCCAAGTTTCCCGCCTTTATTGCCGTTTTGATTTTATAAAAACTGCAATTGCATGGCAGGTTATTTTTGCGAAGTGTTAACGTAATATAAAGGAATTGGTTTGCTGAAGAAATAATACGAGCTACCTTTCAACGATCATTATACAGAAGGAAGCTATTATTTAAAAAGTACGGTAATGCACAAATATTAACTCACCGACTCTTTTAAAAGATCCAAGAAATCATCGTGCATGGTAACTTGTCTACAAATCGGTATACCGACTTCGCGTTCAATCTTTAATCTAGTTTTGGTGTTTAGAAATTCTGATTGAATATGTATTTATTTTCGATCAAGACACTATCCGGAAACACAGATACATTAGTTATCATGGTGTTATAGCCACGTCACGTTATGGCAGAGATCTAAACACCTAGTATGTTATCAGCAATAGCCACGATGAGCTGCGCTATCTGACTAGCGCATCCACTTTTCGTCTAGTGGATTATTATCAGGAACCAGACTACTATTGACGTCACACTGTTTTGGTACCCTGAAAAATAGTCCTATCTAAAAATAGAATGTATGTTGTATACAGTGTAAGGTAAAAAAGACAGCATTGTTCTATTTATTTCAGGCCATAGGTGGTTCCTGGAAGAGACTAATTCCAGACAGTAAAAGCTTCTGTAGGGAACTATTTGGCTGGGTGGAGTGCTACAACGTCGGTCATTCCAGTTTGTGACCCTGAACATGAGGAATTTTTTGGGATGTCATATGGCGGGCAATATCATGTGTTTTGAAGTGATGAAGAGGACATGAAAATCCGAGGATCTATTGCTGACTCAAGTGGCTGTCACATCCCACCGAAACTTGGATCTGATTTAGGCCCATGGAACTGTAGCAAGTGAGACACTTTTGATTTCTTAGCAATTAATAGGGGTCTATAACCGTCAACTCTGCAATCTGATTAACGGCACTGGATATAAATTGAAGGGAGGTAGCTTAAATTTGTCAAAATGTTTTTGCTTCCCTTCTGAAAAGACTTTGGTGCGATTTCTATCTGTTTTGAGCAAATCGTTTTCAGAAGGTGCTTGATGTAGATAAACAGAAACAGGAAGTCACGAATTTTTTCTCTCTTGTACAAAATTGCTCAAAATCTACCAAGTTTTTCGAGTCACATTAAGAAAAGAAGTCCCATATTGGATTCATTCAGCCCTTTAGTATCCAAGTACATGAAGGAACTCTTTGCTGGACATCACTAGAACCAAGATTTGTTTACCGTATTTAGTCAGCTCACCGAACATACCTATAAGTGCACATATCTTTCGGTTAGCCCAGACCATACAGTGAAAGAGATATGGCTCGGAAAATTGTATTTGCTAACAGTAGGTCAAAGGTCAAAATATACGTTGCAGTGACCTATGTTTTGGTAATGATAAACTATTCTTAACAGATGTACATGTATCCATCTATTACATTACGAAAACACGCCTATTCAAATATATAGAAAATTTCCAAAACTGAAAATTTTCAGATAAAAAAACTCTGATATTTTTCATATTTCTGCTAAAATCATAGACCGTGGGTACTCGTTAGAACCGCCTCGGCGAGGCGGTTCTAACAAGTACCCACAATCTATGTTTTTGTGCAGAAATAAGAAAAATAATGTATACCCCTGTAAACCCCAGTTTTATTATATAAAATTATATAGGCGTGTTTTCGTGATGAGCATGGCATGCATATGTCAAACAGTAAAAAAAAGATATACCCTAGACAAGATTGTTTTTTGTTGTTGTTTTTTTTGTTTAAAGTAGGTCAGTCAAAATGTTGGTCGAACATGTTGTGCGCAACACACCGTCTAAAGCAGCTATTCTAGTATATCAAGAAATGTGACATACGTACCGACTAAGTGTACATAAAGTTGGTCAGAAGTCAAAACCTGCTGTTTTCACACGATACTCTAAGTCTGTCTTCAGTAGATGCACACACGTCTGAAAGTTGTTTGGCCAAGTGCCCTACACTAGTTGTTTTACTGAAGTATCCCTTGATAAATGCTCAACATACTGGTAAAAAAAGTTCTGCAGACGACAATTGGATTTTTTTTCTTCTTTTTCCCAGAAAATAACTTTACATTGCATTTAAATTGTCTCCCCAGGAGAAATTTGCATAAAATGTCAAAACTTATTTTCCGTCGTCTGCTGAATTTGTCCAAAGGGTGGTTAAGGTAATGTTTGACCAATCTTATCTTCCTAGCTGATTTCCCTTATGTTGTGCATGAGAAGTCATATGACTTATCAGTGCAATGTTTTGCATGCAGAGTTGACATATCATTGTTTTCATCAAGTTAATGGAACTACAGAAAGAGTTCATTGATTGTTATAGTCCAATATGTCACTATCGGGTTCTGTGGGTCTAAACGGTCTGTTTTGCACCATAGTCTAGCGTGTCGCTACCATAACCTTTCGTTTATTCACCATCGTATTGTCTCGGACAATACAGAACATCCACCGAAATTGCCCTTAATAATCTGTCATCTTAACCCTCAAAGCACCAAGCAAAATTTTAGATGACGACACTCAATGAAGACGATTCACATGAAATGTAAAAACTTATTTTCTCTGAAAAAAAAAAAAAAAAAAAAAATTTTTTCGTCTGCTGCAGTTGTGATTGGCGCTTTAAGGGTTAACTTCTCATCATACTTTCACTAACCCACCAGTACACAACATTATTTCAACGTTGTGTGCTTGCTGGGAACATTTGAAAAAAATCATATGCCTACCTGATAAGGTGTCCAAACTATACTGACTGAATGGCAAATAGGCAGACTCTGACCAAACTGTTCACGTTTGTACTGGGTCTATACTATTTGTTTAGGCCGCCCTGCTCGACCATGTAGGGTAAATTCGGTAAACTAGGTAGAAAATGGTGATATATTTTTGAAATACAGCTAGTCTGCTATGAGAAATTTGCAATATATATTAATATTTCTAAATTAACAAATTTCGACTTGAAAAAAATCTATGCAAGAAACCTTGTAGTTGTAGGCAAACCGACCTGTAATAGTCATACATCTTCAGGAGTTTGGGCGTTATCCCATTTATCCATAGTTGACTGTTCTACATCTCTCTTTGGTCAAGTTTATTTAAGAGGGTCTGGATTGTTTTTAGTTTTATCATTCATTATAGAAAATCCTCTACGCCGCATTCTGAGGCGTCTGATCTGGGTCTACACTGTTTGCCAGTGTCCAATTTAATGAGACGCTAAGCATGGATGGGTTAAAAAACATTGTGCCATCAGCTTTTAAATAAACAGTCGAACTCTTGAAGTAAAATATTATCGGATCAGCTAGAAAACAACGACATCACCTGCGGAAGAGGAACTGATGCCTCAAACAAAGGAAAATGTTAGCCAACTATACGAACGTTTCATTCGCCATTCTTATACAGTGAAACTTTATTAGAACGGCAGCCTTTGTTCCCAAATATGCTGTCATAAACCTAAAGTTGCAGTTGTAAAGAATCCTTAATAAGCAGAATCCCAGCAGGCACATGACGTTAAAACAACGTCGCCTCAACGTCGATGCAACGTCATGACGTTGCAGCGACGTTGAGCCGATGTTGAATAAACGTCATGTGCCCGCTGGGAATGATACGTAATAAAGGCTTTGTTTTATCCTTATTTTATCACAAACATATGTTTTGGATATCGCATCAGTGAAGTAATTCTACATGTAACAAATATCCAAAACATATATTTCTTGAAGCAGTTTAACATAATTTCTGAATAACTGTCACCTCCAATGTAAAGGTTTCATGCTAGTCAACTTCTCATTATAACAAATTTGTCGTTGTATCGAGTGTCGGTATGGATAAGGCTGACTGTATAACTCCCGAACAGTGTATTCACTAGAATTTTTGAGTTCGCAGTATTGTTATTATTTGTGTTTTACTGTCATGATTCACATATGAGGCAGAGGGCCCTACTCGGACGGAACACATCTTTGTATATTCGTATTTTTGAGTTGCATCAGAACTGAGGGCGAGGTTGCGATCGTGTAAAACCTAATTTCAGTCCTCAGTGGTTATATTTGCTGACCGTCCCAAGGCGATTCTTCCTTTGTAGTTTTTCTTTGTTTGTTGATTATTGCAATTGTACACTTGTGTCTTGTCATTGTTTGTTTCCTTGGAAAGGCTGTACATCGTGATTGTGACCTCTCCTGGGTGTCTTCAATTTGGCCACGTCAAGCGAAAAGGTGTTTTCGAACATCCGGAAACTGTACATATTCAAATTCATCCCGCGCATGCACAAAGTCTCATCCGGGCATTTGCTCTCCATTGATACACTCTACAGTGTCAAATGTATATGTCAGAGAGCACGCCCGTACAGTCTGATCTAAGCCGTCGCTGTCCGAACATGCTCTGAAGGCATATTTTCGCTTGGCGGGGCTCATTTATACTGAAAGGCGAAATCCAAAATACGTGTAAAAGTTGTTTACCCGTATAAAACAACATATTAAGTCATCAAAGAATGTACTTTCTACATATTTCAGTGTCAGGAAATGAGATTCACACTTTATCACTGAATCTGAAGATTTCTGACCCACAATTTCTTGCCTGGTAGCATTCTAATATTTAAACATAATTGATGCGCAACGCACGAAAAAGGCCCTTATGCAATTTGCGGAAAACGTAGGCCTAGATCCACCTGCACATTGCACAGACTGGTCTGGGCCTACGCTGTACGCTTATAGAATCAGTAGTTTCTCTAGTATATATCAACGAACAGAGAATGTCCAGATCAGACTGCATGCTGATCAAGATATTCGCTGTTCGCATGACATAAGAGCCCTTTTCCCACGTTGTGCATAATATATATTCTTCTATATCACGTGAACGACCATTTTATTATGAAAATAATGCACATGTAGTGTCATTTTTGCCAGTATAGCGAAGATTCAAAGTCGTGCTGCATGTATGGACCTTTCAATATTGACCAATGAACTGACAAATTATCTGAACCAGTTCGAAAAAAAGAGAACTTAGCATTACCGAGTAGTATGCTGAGAATCCAAGCAGGCTATATGGTATACACGTACATTGATTAGTGAAAGAAAAGGTTAAAATCATTACAAGGACAAAAAATATCAGCAAGAAACTATTCGTTTATACCAATTTAAAACTTACTTCTTCTGTCCGTATTCAAAGGGGGACAAACCCTAGAATAATGTTTGGTGCGTAGGCAATAGATTGCCTTCTATCGCCTAGTCATACAGTATAAATCAACCTGTTTATGCCAAACGTCCCATAAAAAGGGAGTTTGACAAACAGTGTAGACCCAGATCAGACGTCGCAGAACGCGGCGTTTGATCAGGGTCTACATTGTTTGCTTTAGATATATAAATTTCTAAAAAAAAACAAACAAAAAAAAAACATTAAAATAATTAGAAGCAACCAGACACACCTATTGAAAATGGACCTATCCAAAGAGTTAAGGCAGAGGACTCCACTCGGCATAAATGGATAAGAAATCTTACTGCGAGTACTTAGTGAAGTGCTTGAACAGACTGTGCCGATATTTGGATTACTCATCACCTTCTAAATCTGCAAGACAATGACAACTAGAAATTGTGTTTGTACAACACTATGCCCCCAACCATATTCTTGCCTCTAAAGATAATACAAGGTAAAAAATGGCCCAATCTACAAAGTACCATAACTCCTGAAATATTTTTCAGAATTTATTCAAAAGTTAATCAGGTCATCAACCAAGAAGAAATGCAGCTGAGGAACCGCATTAGAACAATCAGCAGGGAAAAAACACTTGGGGATGCAATTTGTTCTACTCGTGCGGAACCTGATCACTATTTCAAGAAACAGTTCCTTGTACGCGTGGTAACACAAGGGTACCAAACATGCATTCTTGTAGGAATGTTGTGCCCGGCTCATATATCATTTCATACTTTTGATAATCAATCATTGAACTTCATCATAACTTTAGAAACCTCCTCCCTCCCGACTTCCCTGTTCTATTATTACATAAAGTGCTGACTACTGACAATCTCCTGGCCTCTATATTTGTTTTTATTTTAAACTTTTGGGGTTCAGTGCTGCTAATCATATTAACTTTTACCAATCTCTGGCAAATTCAGCAGCTGACAAATTGATTATATTTTCTTTTTTTCCCCAGGAAATAGGCTTTGACATTTTATGCAAATTGTCTTCTTAGAAAAAAAAAGGCTTTGTCATTTCATGCTATTTACCGTAAATATTCAGGATTTCAGACACTTTACCATATTACTCCTAATATTTGAATTAATCTATTTCACCACTTATTGATGTGCCTAAAACTGCTGGATACCTGGAAAACAGAACAGACTGATTAGACGTCGATTTCTTGATCTACACTGATCTACACTGTTTGCTAAGTTTATATGTTCGAAGACAGGGTAAAATACGTGAGTGTAAAACCACATACATAAATTAGAGGTCTGCGCAAAAAAAAAAAAAAAAAAAAAAAAAAAAAAACACTCCAATGTCTTTATAAATGTTGCTGATGAAAATATATTTTCGTCATCAAACTGAAACTCTTGGGATAAAACTATTGACAGGAAAAATAGTGACTGGAACCTATATATATAACCAGACGTTCAAAGTCATCATACCTTTACCAAGGTCATAAAGGCTACAATGAAACAAATCGAATCAAACATAAACGCTACAGGTGAAAGAGGAAAGAAAGAAAACCTTTTTTTCAAAATTTAATACAAAAATTAATGGAAACGTTTTACCATGTGGCTAGAACCTTGAGGTCCTGGTAGGTGACTGTTGGTCCTAATGAAATGATCAGTAGCTACAAACCATCAACCTAAATATCAAAGTTGCAAATAAAAGCAGCGAAACAATATAATAAGAACCTAATCGGTGAAATTAACAAAACAGGAAATATCGAGAACGTAGGAAGCTATGAAGAAAGAAGCAGGGTCACATGAAGTTACATTAAGAAGAAAGAAATAATTCGGCAGTCGGAAGTAAGAAGTCGGACGTAAGAGATTATAATGCGGAAGTAAAATGTTGGAATTTAGCAGATAAAAGTAAGAAGTGGAAAGTAAGAAGTTTATGTCTGTAGTCGTGAGTTGAAAGTTACAAGTCAGAAGTAGGAATATAGAATTCAAAAGTTTAAAGTAGGAAGCAAAGAAGAAGGAAATAATGGAGTTAGAAGTAAGAAGTCTTGAAGTAGGAACACGTGAAGTTATAGTTTGTAGAAGTCCTTTCATGGCTTCCATACACAATAGCAAAGACATGGTTTTCCACCAAACGCTGAAGAAAAATCCTGCAGATCTTTAAAGCATATGACCTTGACCATGAAGTCATGTGATGGTGGCATTTGTCATACAGAAACGACCTTTTATTATAAACCATCATCCCCAATATTAACCCATTTATGCCTTGCGTCCTATAAAAGGGACACTGATAAACAATGCAGACCCAGATCTGACGCTGTAAAATGTGGGGTCTGATCCGGGTCTACACTGTTTGCATTGAGTGCAGGATGATAACACTAAAAACAAAACAGATACCCCTTGGAAATAGACTTGTTGAAAAAGAGAGGTAGAAGAGTCCACAAAGAAGAAAATGGTTAAAGCTCAAGAGGAAAGCTGTCGGCCAATATAATCAGAGAGGATGGTGAATATATGGATGAATGGACGGGGGGTTAAACTATATAACACACAGGAAAGTGTTAGATAGGAGGAAGGGGGCGGGGTATACAGACATACAAATGAAGAAACATTACATCGCCTTTGCAAAACCTAGTCTGTCCCTTTGTTTTTTTTCTTTTGATTTTTGTATTTTTGTACTGAAAGAGTTTAAAGCTTCCATCCAATATCGTACAAACTGTTTGTTAGAGTTTCAGCTGTAGCATTTAATCTACTATATACATTTGATAGATTTTCTGTTATTTTTACAAGGAAGACAATTTCTATGACTTTCTGTTTGCTTTCCTTCTGAAAGGAAGGAATCTTTCCCTAGGGAGCGAAATTCTTTGCTAGAAGAATAGGTCCCTTTTTTGAAGTGAGGCAAAACAGTTTGACAGAATAGCCTCCCCTGAAAGTATATCCATTCCCCTTTAATGCTATCGGATGCAAAAAAAAAAAAAATAATAGAAAGCATGGTAAACACGAATTAAAATTGATCACAGGGGATCTTCGCCTTCAGTATACACCCTATAGGCCGCGTCAAGCAAACAATTGCCTTCCAGCATGCACAAAATGTAGTATTCACATCATCCTGAACACGCACAAAGTCTCATCTGAGCATTTGCTCTCCACTGAAACATTCTATAGTATCCAATGACTCTGTTTGTGGACAGTGAAGGTCCTGATCAGACTGCACAGACGCCCAGGCTGATCTGGGCCTTCGCCATCCGCATATGCTTGATGACATGTTTTCCCATGGCACGGCCCATATTACAAGATTGCATTATCTGAAACTTGAGTGAAGATTATGTCGAGATAATTTCCTAACGTCTGTTTTATTTTCAGGTGTGTTTACAATCATGATTATTTTATCATTGCGATTATATCAATAATTAAGGTAATGGATACATGTTGCAGATTTCCCATCATGTTTTGCCAAGAGAAGTACTTTTTGTGACCTTCTGTTTGAACACACTGTCCCCTCTTTGGGCGCAAATTCTTTCTTTCCTTATAGAGTAGACCCCTTTTTGGAAGAAGGGGCGGGGGCAAAACAAAATCAACAGTTACCTCCCTAGAAAGTGTATCGATCACCTTAAAGAAAATATATCTCATGAGTTCTAGTCTTCGATCGACTATTGCGTAAATGAATAAGATTGATATTTTTTAATCTTCAGATGCCATACGGAATTTTGAGAAAGATAAGTTGTTCTTTTTTCCTATTAATTTCCTGATAATGGGTTTACTTCAAAACTATCATGTAAAACAAAATAACTATGATCACGGTAGGCAAGGTCCCTTATCGCATCACTGTAGTTTCCTTAGAATTTCTGAGCCCCTCTCGATACCCCACGTTTTACTACACATAAAATGGTGGAATGGTATATTTGTCCCAGTTCTGAACAAATGAAGCAATGCTTATTAGGGTTATGTATAGAATCTCAGAAAAAAATATGGAACGGTCCACTGAAAAATGGTGAAACATAATTTGTGCAAGCACATTAGAGAGGTTTAAAGTTTCAACATCAATCTGCTGGTATTAAATAAAAATATACCATTTTAAACACGACACTTGTTTTCACAGAAAAAGACTGTCCCAACCTCCAACATTCTAACTCCTGAATTAAAAAAAAAGGTCAAGGCCACCAAATTCTAACCCTTTACACTGTGCCAATGGTGTATCTTTGCAAATTTGACCTAAATGCATCCGTCGGTTCAGGAGACAGAGTGTAAACAATCACTCTTTGGTTACAATTTGACAATCTTAGGAGTACTGTAACCTTGAAAATGAAATTAAGGACACCAAACGCAAATCAGCTCTTAAACTTTTCCTATTATACATGTATATTCCCGTAAGTTTGATGAATATCTGCCGACTGCTTGCAGAGATATTATACACACAAGAAACTGTCTGGCGGACGCTAACGCTAAGGCCAACGTTGACTCCGACTCAAACGCTAACGGTACCCAGACCGTCATGTCGGGACATAAATATTTATTATTATTAACAGAAATACGTAGCACTGGACATTTCATTCAAATTGTCGCCGAATGCACACTTCGAATGAAATGTAAAAAGATCGCGGTTTACCTTCGACACCGCGAGTAAGAGCGAACATCCACAACCAGAACTGCACGAGTAGCCGTAGGACCAGCTCACCCTACCAGTAGGACCAGCTCACCCTACCAGTAGGACCAGCTCACCCTACCAGTAGGACCAGCTCACCCTACCAGTAGGACCAGCTCACCCTACCAGTAGGACCAGCTCACCCTACCAGTAGGACCAGCTCACCCTACCAGTAGGACCAGCTCACCCTACCAGTAGGACCAGCTCCTTCTACCCAGACCAAACTAAGATGATAAGTCTAGATAAGACAGAATAAATAGAAGGTTCCAAACAGAATGGAGCGAAAATAACCGTGCAACCAGAGGCCATGAAGTAGTACAGAAAATAAAAAATAAAACTACCGCTTTAGAACGGCCACGGTTTAAAAATACAAGAGAATATAAAAGTTCTTATAATTATCTTGCAGTAATCAAATACAAACATACACAGTATAAACTGACCAAAGCTTCTACATCCATTCCTACCTACTGTTTAGAATAAATCTTTGAAGACTCAATTTACATAATACTGTAAAATTTATTTCCCGCGTGAGAAATGTGCATTTAAAACAGAATATAAGTGCATGTATCGGTATTGTGATTTAAATGGTGTTGGTGGGCCGTATAAAAGTAGAGGTGAAAAGTAAGAACTTATTTTCTGTGAGAAATAATAATAATAAAAAAAACATGTTTTGACACTTTAGTCTTCATAGAATTACGAAAACACGCCTATTCAAATATATAGAAAAATTCACCTCCAAATCCTGAACATTTTCAGATGATAATATTTTTTTTTCATATTTCTACTCAAAACATTGATTGTGGGTACTCGTTCACTGCATCTGGTGTTAAGTGCCGTGTGGCGGCCGATACTTCACCATAGTGCAGCTTTATGTTTTATTTTCCGGAGATCATTGAGCCCTGTCTGATGTCTTAGAAAATCAAGTTCCGCATAAGCTCGTGCTAGTGAGCGTATTATGCAGCCTGCAAACAACATCGTTGTCGTATGAACTGTTTCAATGAAACAATGAGGTAATTCAACATTTCATTACCTATTTCTAGAAACTGCTCCATAAATGGCATCAAGGCATTTAGGAGCTAGGGTTGGCTAGTAATTAAACCAGATTTGAGATCCCAAAACATGTTACCACTGACCGTTCCCAGGCAGTTTTTCTGATGCAGTTATTTTGTTGTCTTTTCGTTTGTTTGTTCTGTTTTCGAAGAAGAGCTGTTTTGTGTAGTCATTTCATGTAACTCGGGGCCTTCTTAGGTTCCCACTTAGAAGGCTGTGTTCCTTGATTGTGGGTGTTCTGAGGTATTTCAATATTCATCTTTTTTTATTAAAAAACACTCCATGTACATTGGCATTAAACTCAATTTTTACTCTTTTGTACATGTAGTAACACAGTACAAGCACGCGTGCGCACACAAGCGCACGCACATGCTGATTGAGTAAAGCACAAAGGGAATGTCTTATGATTACAAAGAACGTCAAACATAAACTACAGAACTATTTTCTAATTTTCGTACACTAATTGTATTTATGAGGAATAGTGCCGTTTTAGCAGGTCTATTTCAATTTTACCAGAATGAGTTCAGTGATCTCAATGACCTAGAAAATGTACACGACACAATAATATTGAAGATCGAGGGGACGCTTTAGCTAATTCGTAGTGAAGATAAATATTTTCTGAATAGATGGATCCCTTGAAAACAAGCAATACATATTAAATATACTACACAAGATTCTGTTTTTATTGAGCCAAAGCATGGAGAGTAATGTAATATACGCATATTGACATGCAGCCCCACCGCGCGACGCCATCCAAGGGTGTAGTAGTATGACGTTGACGTCATAAAAAAAAACATTGTTTTGCGTAACGCACATAAAAAGCGAAAACATTTACGCTTTCATGGCGTTACGTTCATTGATTTAAAAAAATAAAAAATAGAACAGTTCTAGCCATGAATTTTTGAGTCAGTCGTAATGTGGATTAAATAAACGAGCGCGTAGCACGAGTGATTTATCTACTTACAACTTACCGATAACATTTGATTTATTACTAAACAATTCATGCACTAGAGCTGTTTTATTTCGATTCTAGCACACTGAAAAACCGACAAAAATGCCATTGATAAGTTCAAATTCTCCCACCTTTCGCCATTGTTCGACAAAACCCCGCCGACTGCCTTGGCTGTAACTCATGCATTGACGTCTATTTGAAACGGTTATAAGAAATCATCACTCACTGGCCTTTCAGACCTCCGCTGCAAAAACTGACATTTACATGGGCTCATTCTTCCCTCAAACTATCAGAGACTGGAATGCCCTTCCAGATTATTACCTCTGCTAAAGGTGCAAAGGATGATGTGGCTAGATTTACCTCTCTGGTGAGAGCTAAGGACTTACTTCCTAAATCACAGGTACTGGTGAATGAATATCATTAGACGTATCACCAGTAAAAATTCTAATTCTGATTCTGAACATACACTTTGAAAACAACAACAACAACAAAAAAAAAAAAAAAAAAAAAAAAAAGAAAAAAAAACACGTTACACAGTCTAACGTCCAGGAAACGGCAATGACGTCAGAAAAAATTAAACAACGTCGCAAAAGCTCTTCGCGTCACGCTCTTCAGCCCAGTGCTTTGTTGCAGTATAAAACACAGTTTGTTTCCGTTGCCTATATGGGCGCGCTATGTTAGAATTGTGAACTTTATATTATTTGTTTCATGAAATTCATTTAAGAAACAAGTGAAACAAAATGCAGTAAACATACATATATACATACATACATACGTATAATTTATTGGCAATCTACCATATTCACCCCTAGTAAAAGCATTAAATGTACATGATGGAAGTTTTAGGAACTTTGTTTTGCAAAATTTATCGCTAATATTTTCAGTGTTTATGTCAAACCCCATATTTCTGCTCCGTAACATAAAATTGGTTTGATCATCGTATCAAATAACTTAAACATTTCTGTATGATCAAAATACCCAACTGCACTTTGCATTTTAACTAATAACACTACGGACTTCTTAAAATATTTTGCAATAAATCCGTTTTGGAGTAACGTGTAGACACATAACCTTATAAGAAGAGACGGTTTCAACTGGTTTTCCGTTAAAGTGCCATATTTCGTTTTCCCTCAAACCCCACCATTTCGAAACACAATGATGTTTTGTAGCTTAAGCTTCATATCCGTTCTTTCACAGAAAATAGAAATTATTTCAACTTGTGCTTGTAATCTCTGACTGTATCACTTGTACTGGCCATATCATCTGCGTAAAAGATAGCTAAAACTTCTGAATCATCACTAGAAATTTGTTTTCCTGTTAAAATAGCCCTTTTCAAATCATCTATCAAATTATTTAGAAAGAGAATAAAAGTATCGATGACAATTTACAGCCCTGTCTTGTACCGATATTACATTTAAATTTATTGGTACATTTATTGTTATCAACATTCACACATGTGCATAAAGAGATATACATGGTTATCAAGAAGTAAAAAAAAAAAACAACAACTTTCCATGCACATCTTTGCGAATTAAAGAATTGATAACGTTTTCATGGCTCACCCTATCGAAAGCGTTCGAAAATCAACAAATAAAACTCAACAAACAAACAATAACAATTACGTCCCTTCTTGCTTATATACGTTTGTTCCATTGGCATTAGTGTAAGTACATTATTAATAGTGCTTAGCCCTTTCTAAAACCTGCTTGAAATTCACCAATTTTAGAATTTTCTTAAGGCTATATGTACAGTCTATCTTAAAGCATGCCTGTTAAAATTTTATTCAGAATGTCTAGCCAAGAAATCCCCCTAAAATTGTTAGGGACAGTCTTTGATCCAGATGTATGTATTGGACACAATATGCTGCTAGCCCAGTTTTGCGGATACCAACCAATATCCAGTATTCCATTGAATAAAGCCAACAGAATTTCCGAAATCTCATTAATAGTATTTGTTACCATCTCTGGGACAATTCTATCTGAACCCCTGACTTGCCTTATTTCAAATTTCGTATGCTTTTCCTTACCTGTGAGAAAGTGAATAGAGAATTAAAAACCTCACTGAAACCCCCTTCCTGATTATAATCATGTTTACATTCCCTTATTGCATGGACATTTTCTATATATAATAAATTCTTTAAAGGTTCTGCCCACTGATCAGGTTTCAAAGAATATATCTGGGGCACTTTATGTTTTCCAAAACAAATTACTATTTTATGTTTTTCAATTAGCTCTTCCCTATTGCGCTTGCATATATCCTGCAAACTATTATTCTGTCTAAAAAATCTTAAAGCTCTATACTTCTACTTTTAACCTCCTCGCATTGAGCATCCAACCACAGCTCTTTTTTATATGTTATTTTCTTACTGCTCTTAATTTTCATACAGTCAGCTGCATTTTGATATAAGTAGTTGCGGTCATGGTACCTAAGCCGTAATCCAAACTCATAAATCCATAAACAAATGACGAGTCAGAATGTTCAGACCAACAGACATGGACCCCAGAATAAAGAGTGTAATCAGGCGTCCGCGGATAGTAAGCATTACTTGGTAAGCAAGATTCGCCCACCATGCCCATAGGCCTGAACGAAGGAAATATCGGTAGAAGCGTATGTCCGGGATTTGAGAAGTGTACTTACGGCGCGTCACTGGCAAAAACATCAGAAACAATTCTGGAAACTGCCACATTGTAGGGATTGACCAGATCATGATGTCTCCCATAGAACTTCTTAAGTGTTGCTTCCAGTTTGGTTTTTCTATACCCCTGGTCCACAACTTTGTAGTGAACACTTTCCCACGCTCCATGAAGTCCTGATAATTTGAACAGGTTCTGGCATAACGGATTAACTGTGAAACGTAAACGCCATATGCTGGTGCAGAAGGGATATTACTGCTCAGGAATGGAAAGTTAACAATGAGAAAATTGAAGTCATCCCGTTTAAATATAAATAAACAATTGAAATAAACAACCATCTACACTGATTGTAATCTTATCAGTAATGCTATCTTTCATTTCTCGAAACTGAGCATAGAAATTATGCAAAAATCTGTCGTTCAAAACTTCTTTCCACTTAATCTTTTGAAATTCATTAACACAGTCATTGTATTCATTTAAGCTTTCTCTTTCTCACTCACCATTCAATTTAATAGAACATTTGAGCGGAAAATGAGCTGATTAGTTACAAATTACATATATACTGAAACAGATTACTAGAAGCTAGGACATAATCAATAATACTGAAACCTTTATTCGAAACACAAGTGATTTCTCTTTTCCTATCACCAGGGAATCTACCATTTAGAATAGAATATTGTAAATCTTACAAAGTTCAATCAGGGAGATACCAAAATTATTAGTATGTGCATCTTTAGATTTCCTTTCTGTATCAAACGTGCTCGTATACACCGCTGTCATCAAAAATGAAATCAATATCATCATCCACTACAAAATCTTGGTTATCACCACACCTTGAGTTCAAATCACCCGCAGTATTCGAACACACTGAATACTCTCTGTACCAGTTTGCATTCTATCAAGTTAAGCTTAACGAACACAGTCACTCCCCCAGAAGCACGACCTCTCTCATAGCATTTCTTACGAAGTTTATTGAAACATGTATATCCATCAACAAATGTATCAAACACTGCTGACTCTTTACTCCATGACTCACAGAACCCAAATATATCAAACTGTTTGACATATTCTTTAAATAGAACTGGCGAATCATATTTGATTAGGCCTTCAATGATCCAACAAGGCTATATCAAAAGTGATATCTGTGTGTATTGAAGTATTATTGTTAAACTTGTTTTCGTATGTATATCTCCGAATCTGGCATTGGCCAGCGTCCTATTTTTCTACTTACACGATATCTTCTAAAAATGGAGTCATAGCCATGTTTTTTGCTCCTCTATATTTTGCTTTTATCGTACTTAAGGTAAGCTTTCTGGTTGCTATTCAAGGCCTCGCGCAAGTGTTTCCTCAAATCATTCCAAGCTCTCATAACACGACTCCGGGAGTCTTCGCTTACAGTGATATTTTATGGAAGTCATCATCTAGTAGATCTGCTTCGTCATGGGGGCCTCCTTCCGAATCACCTGCTGCATTTCGACGTTGTTTTTAACGTTCACGTTCGTTATGGCTCTTTCTTTTTCTCTCTGTACGATTTTAAGACTATTTCTGAATCTTAATAGAATGAGATCTTCACTATTGCTGGTCTAAGCTTCTCCGGACTGTATCCTATGAGCTCGCTCTAGGCTTATATTTTTCTGATCTAGTTTTAAGGTGGTCCCGGTGTTAGTCTTACTCTTTGTTGCTTTGTGGTTTATTCTACGAGGCGATTTGTTGTATGTCTTTCCGTGTGTCATTTTGTTCTTGTGTTTTTCAGTCCTTTTAGTATTGCGATTACCTCGCTTGGGGAAGAGAGAGCTAATCTTAGAGCTTTTCGTACGTTTGTTCGGTTTGTGCTTGTTTAGATTTGTCGGTTTCCTCTTCCTCTTGGGGTCTGGGAAGGGCTGCGGTTTGTGATTGTGGCACTCCCTGGACTTTTCTCTTACCTTTTTTTAAATCTTTAATGATATAATCTCTATTTATTTTCTTCAGTATCTTCCCATGTTTTCACACTATCTTCCGGAATACCGTGGAAACGTAGGTTCTCACGCCTTGATTGTGTTTCAAGATGTTTTAACTTTGTCTTTAACGTAATCATTCATTTCAGCGTGACTTTCACTGAGTTTTCTGTTTGACTCTTTCGCTTCCTCTAATGATTTCTCAAAATACGAAAATCTAGCCTCCATACCTCTTACACTGCTCTGCACTGACAAAATAATGTTTTTAAGTTCTGAGTACCCAGAGTTCGTTTGTAACTGAGCTACATCACCTGGTTGGTGCTAGAATGAACTGGGGACTGGATATGTGATGGTCCGAATATTCCGAGGTTCATATTAGAATTTGATAGCCATGTGTCAATAGGTGGTTGCATAGAACTACTCGCATGTGATGTGCGTGATGGGATTGTTCGGGATTGTGTATTTGTTTGTATAGGGCTATAAACAACAGCATGTGAGCTGGACTGTGAACGTCGAATTACTCTGTAATAATCTCGAATGGACTTCATTTGTTTCACCATGCCCTCTGATCCCGATTAGCATTGCCGACGCTACCACTTCTGCCTTCCGTTTTATATCGGGTTTCCGGCCCAGGTCCGGGGTTCATTTCACATTGATGACTGCATTTCATATTGATGACTGCATGATTAAGTTCATCAGTCAAATAATATAACATTTACAAATAATCAATGAACGTAATGCCATACACGTTATACTAACACAGATCGAATATTCTATGATGAAACCGATAGCTGAGAATGAAAATTAAAAATAGTTTAAATGTTTCAGTCTGTCTTATTAAAAATAATAATGATCGTATAATAGTTCTCCCCGTCCTTCGCAATACATATATATATATATATATATATATATATATATATATATATATATATATATATATATATATATATATATATATATATATATATAGCTTCATTGCGAAGGACGGGGAGAACTATTATAGGATCATTATTATTATTCTGGTAAC